>OY728137.1:1021095531-1021727592 GCA_963277665.1 Viscum album | reverse complement strand
TAATCATGAATAAGGGTAATAGGATATCCCCTTGAACTACATAATGGTATCCACTAGGTATGTAATTGTAGAAATAAAATCTAAAAGGCTATGTAAGGGTATTTTCACGAGGGTAGAGTTGCGTTAGGGTCAGCTGGGTTTTACAAAGATTATGTAAGGCTCATCTATGTTTTCCAAATCCCACTTATGGGTAACCATCTATATAAGGGTGAAAAATATTTACCCTTACATATCACATACTCCATACATAAGGGTTAGGATGAATTTTCAATGCTTATATAAGGGTAAGCTGGAGTAACCCTTTTGTGAACCTTTCCAAGATGTTTAAAAAATTATAACCTGTTACCCTTATTCAATGTACTTCTCCTCTATATGGGTACTGATTTTTACCTAGTTTTGGGGTTTTTATTCCTCCTTTTGACTTGAAACTTTATTGGACCATGTTTTAATGATTTTAAATGAATAAGAAATTATTAGAATTAATGACTTTGAGTTATTTAATAATTTATAACTCATTTTGGAAGATTTTTTTTCATTCAAACTTACTCATTATTATATAAACCATTAGGAAAATTAAATTTTTGTGTGGGGTGGGGAGGGGGGGGGGGTTACAATGATGTATTTTCAAGAATGTTTATCTTCTATTATTTAAAAAATACATGAACCTAACCCTCTCAATTTATTTTTAATTATCTAAATTATGAATTGATAAAACCTTTCTTCAAGTCTTGTGAGCCTTCTACATTGAGCCCGATATCCCTTTAGTTGTGAATTATAGATCTAGGAATGCTAGTAATCCTTCTATCCCTCTAATATCCTTAGTATGTAGCATGATTCTAGTACCATAACTAGGTATGAGATCCATGTTCTCTCTTTATTTCATGTACATATGTGATATTATCATGTTTTTGTTTCCTTTTGGGTGGATGGTAAAAGTTGTCCCAATGAAGATAATTAAATAAATCAATTTTTAAATTGAACGTGGTGAGGAGTTTTTCTTGTATTTTACTAGATTTATTTATGTAACAAATTTTTTATTTCCCTAGAAAATATTATCTCATGCTGTATTAATTTAGATAATCGAAATATAATTCGAGAAATAGAAAGTGACTATCATGTGAAGAAATTAATATTGTTTATATTTCATTAAAATGATAATTTGGAAATTCATGTTATGTTATATTTTTATGATCTCAAAATTAAATAATTGTAGTAGAAGTATTATCACATACTAAAATTAATGTTTCTTTTAATGAAATAAGTTGTTGCGTTTCCCCATACTTTTGAAGTTGGTTAATGCGATGATATGTGTAATGGACAAAATTGTGGGTGTGGTTTTTTTCTAATATTGATTTGTGGGTCTATGGATGTGATGTGTGGTGTGGGAATACATAGTTGATATGAGAATGGTTGATTATATTGTGTATTGTATTGACAGTTTCTAGGCAATTATTGAATTCTTAAAAAAATGGTGAGTTTTAATATAATTAACTTAGGCTGGGATAAATTGTTTGGGGATTGAAATAAATGAATTGTAAATGAGATAATGATGTTTATTTTGAATATAGAATGATGATTAATGAATGTGAAATTGATGTAATTTGAAGTGGTTAATTAATAACTATATAATTGATGTGTGGTAATTCAATTAAATTAAATGTTAATGATGAAATTAAAATGCTGTGGGTTGGAATGGATAATGAATTTTTTAATTAAAGTGGGAAGGTTTGTTAAAGTTATTGATTATTAATATAAAACGAATGTGTTGGATAAATATAATTATCTGGTAATGGGGAAATCTATAAATTAGATTACCATGAAATGAAATGTGTAATGTTTCTTATGGGTTCTAGTGTTATGCATATAGAAGTGTAAATGAAAGTGGAAGAGGTTTTGAGGTCTTGTGGAAATGTTGTGAGTTTGAATGGTACTGTTTCTAGTGTGTACCCACAGTTTGGGCTTGTGTTTAACTTCTATATATTGTATTTTTATTGTTATTTCTACACACATTCCACCCACAACATGCACTTTTTTCCAACTCCCAAAAGTTTTGGGTGTGTTTTCTAACATCTAAATGATGAGGATAGATGGATGGATACCCCACATTCCCCAGTCTCTTTTTCATTTGAGGTTCTTATGCACTTTCTATGATGGATTATGGATTGTAGTTCAATTATGTTTGTGTTTAAGGAGATGATTAAGTGGATCATGGTGGTGGTCATGCATGGTAATAGGATAGAATTTAGTTGATGTACATTATGTTTACGATACCCTACTATTATCATTATGGATAAGGATGAAATGTGATATGATATCCAAGGTGTATTCAAGAAGGATTCTACGTAAGATATGGGAGTTTCTAGGATGTATGATGTTAGAGTTAGAGAGAAACACACTAGTGGTAAAGTGGTGTGTGGCACCCTTTTTATTGACATTATTCTTATTATGTTACTATATTTGAATGTTTTATTGGGTGGGGGTTTCCTTGGTGAGGTTTATAATTATTTTAGTTGATAGATTCATGTTGATTATACTATTTTTCACTAATGAATTAGTATTCTCTTGTCACATTTTCATGATATTCCTTGGGTATAATATTTCTGATTACACATAATATTATCATACTATATATATAATTATTTTTCCAAGTTTCTAGGGGAACTTCAAGGAGTATGTTGTACGTTATTTGTTGGGAATTAGAGATTTTATTGTGTTGTTTATGTAGGATTTTGTTTTATGTTTTACTTGGAGGACTTTTATTGTATTCATATGACATTACATGCATTATGGATATTGTGGATACTACATTTTATTATGTTATGTAGTTTTTTGGTTGGTGATATCATATCTCCAGATCCTAAATTTCTTCCCATTAAAGTAAATTCCCCCCATATTTGTGACATTCTTTATACCTTTGGAGGTAGTCCCCAACGTAAGCCTAATAGAGGTGGGAATCAGGGTTTATTATATTCCTTTATCCTTTTTATATCCTTGGAGGGGTACCTTTTGATATAGGGGGTTGAGAAAAAGTATTATCGAATGTTCTGGTTGAGTGATAGGATACAATTAAGAGTTTGGTTATGTAAAGATTTCATGGGTTAGTAAGAAAGATATTCTAGTCAACCTTAGTTCATGACATAGATAGGCCCAATATACTAGCTTGGACATGATATTTTATAGCCCTCCATGATCCAATGTAGAGAATATGATCATACTAAATGACCAATTGAGCAGGCGATTCTTGTAGGGTGTAAAACTAGGTGAGGTACATGCATCATTATCGATTACTCTTATGATTGAATGTGTTCATTTTGGGAAGTTATGGAATTTAATTAAATGAATCATTGAACTTTTTGTGTGTTTCTATGACTCTTCCTATGGTATGGTTAGTAATAAACAATTATTGTTTTCTAATTTAATTATATAACCTAAAAGTAAAGAGTAAAATAGTAATTAACTATCCCAAGACATTTGTTTAAAACCTTATTGAGAATTTAATGTTTTTTCCTGTATTGTTATAAAATGATTCATCTTGAATTTAATTTACCCCCTATGATAAATTAGATAGAATGATAACCTATTTTTCTAATATTCAAAATTGTTACATATGCATGCTTAGTGTATTATTTTTGTGAACAACTATTGAATTTTGATAAACCTCATGAAACATGTTAACCTAAGTATACTTCATATATAAATTCTAAATGTATTTTTTTAAAAACCATGATTAGGAGTATTCTGAATTCCATGTGGGTTAATATTCCATTAATTTCTCCCCATTTGTAATTTATCATAATCATGTGTTATAGATTTATTATAAAATTTGGTTTTGGACATTTAGATTTTTTTTTGAAAAATAACCATCATGATTATTGGTAATTCATATGAATATTTAGAAACTTCACCATGAATATCTTTCTCATTACTTTGTTTAATGATTATTGTTATGTATATTTAATCTATTCACATGTTTTAAGCATGCGTTGGAAATTTATTTCAAGTATAGGTTTTTTTGTGACTTTTGATTCTAAATTCATGGAAAATTATAATCATTCTTTGTGATAACATATTGAGACTCAGAAATATTTAAATGATATAGATTATTGTTTTTTGGACTGATAAGAATTTTTATTTGTGAAATAAATTTTCATTTCATGTAAGTATATGAGTTTTTTGTTATGGGGTGCATTCCTAATACTGAATTTTTTTAGTGACTATATAAATTAAACTATGCGAGTCTTGAGAATGTGGCATGCGTAATATTTTGTATCAATAATATGAAATAAAATAATATATTCATCATGTTTTATTTAAATATGGAAGTAAAAAATCATGTTACCCTTATTTCACTGTATAAGAATGTTTTCTCAAGTAATGAAATGTTTAAAGAATATTTATTTTGGCCATGATAAGCATGAAACAATATAATACAATGCGTTCAATTTTAAATTTTGTGATTTGAGGGAGTGTTTAAATATTTTGGATTCTAAAAGAATGTTGTATATGTGATGTTATGTTTGAATTTAGTAATAGAAACTACCATGTAAAAATTTTCATATGAAGTTGGAAGTGAGTTTCCTGAATAAAAATACAATCATATAATATTTTTTATTCATGTTAAGAATGATACTTTAGATAACACATGTACATGGTATTTCCTTAACATGGAAACATGTTAGAGCTATTTAAATGCAAGGCATGATGTTTCTTATAAATTACTTGGAATCATTGAGTTTTTTTTCATTTAAATTTTTCATTGTTTCATTAAAGTGTTGATATGACTTTCTGAAAACATGTTCCTCGATTATAAAATATTGTTCTATAGGATATTTAAGATGATGTTATGTAATGAAGTTTGAGATATAAACCCTTTATGTTTCTTAACATGGAAAACTATTTAATATATGAGATGATATTTCATGATATTGAAAATATTTACCCATTATATGACTATGTATTTTGTTGAAGAAATAAAAAATGTTTTACAAAAATTTTAATCACTTTAGGTAAGTAATGAAAATGATTTTGCTTATAAAATATTTAAATTGATACAGGTGAGCTTGAATTCAACACGATAATTGTTATGAAAGAAGTGATGAAAGTGATTACCTTTTATTTAGTTGGATGGGTTTTTTGTGATTGATCTTACATTATAGGTATGTGTTATGCATATAATCAAATGAAGATATGGAAACTATTTCCCACATCAAGATATGTTATATTAAAACATGTTTTAAAACTAGGTAGGTGATTCTGTACTGCCCAAAGTAGGCAATATCATAGTGTAGTGGATGTGTTCCTTTGAGTTTTATGCTTTAGAAAAATATATTTATTCTAATATAATTTCTTTTTTTGGTTGATAAATGTTATGTGAATATTTTTTATGTAATATAATACACCTATGGAAAATGGAAATATGGGGATTAAATGCCTTGATTTTTTTTTCATGAGTGTGCCCCTGGTTAATGATGCTTTGTTAGTGAAATTTGAAAATTTTATAGGTGGATAATGTGGATTGTTCCATTATCAGTTTTTATTTTTTATTCATGTAATATGTTAATTTTTTTATCCAACTTTGAAGTTATGTGTTGATATTAACTTAGTTAAGGAAATGGTAGAGACATGTATTTTAAATAAAAATATTTTTATGAATGTAAGAAACTTTCCATTTATGTAAGTTATTTTTGGAAGCATGTTAAATATGAATGGTTATATATCATGATTTTAGTGTTTTATGTTTATTATAATTATCAAAGTGGTTTTATTTGAAATATGTTTTAATTTTAAATGGAAATGGTGATTGGATAAATTTAATCTCACGATGCCTGATGAATAAAATTAGTTAAGACTTTTGTTGTATTTTTTTTAATTAGTGATGAATTTTCATTAGAAAATAATAATTTACTTTGAGTATATAATACATGGAAGTTCCCTTCATACTGTGTAATATTATTTTGGGATACACACTTTTCAAAAAGATTTATATTCTAGAAAAAATTATTCTAAAAAAATTACAATAACTGTCTTATAGAATTAGAGTTTATTTTAACAACCTTTTTTAAAAATGCGTTGTGAGATTTTTTACAAAGAAGTTTTTAATAAATACCTTATAATGGGAAGTATTAAAATTTATTTTAAATTAAAATTGTTTTCTGCCCCACCATATTTTCAAAAATACAAGAGACTTGGTGAAATATTTTTGTTATCTAGATATTTGTGAGTAGCCTCTCTAAGTTCTCTAATAAATTATTATGCAAGGATACTAGTATACTTTGTTCATGTTAATCCTAATATGATCTGAATGTTATTTTATATTTTGATAAATTAGGATAAAGCATATCTATATTTTTATTTGGTTGCATTCCCAAGTAAAGTTGTTCAAGCATGGTATATAATAACATTTTCCCTATAAATAGTTTTATTCTTAGTATATAAAATAACGTGAAGTGATAAAATCTAAGTGCGTTTGATTTTATAAATTCTATTTGGTTGTTATATATTTATTTCAAGGTTTTTTTGACCATATATGTGGCCTTATTCTTATTTAAGAGGCTTCCATTCTGAGAGGCTATCTTTAAAGTTTTTTTAGTCCTAAATATAGAAGGACCCTTGACAGGTCACTTTTGGGGTGTTTAAGTTATCCCCTTTATTTTATCTCTCTCTTGGTGCTTTTAATTCTCTAATACATGAAGTGTTTGATAGGTATCTAATGTAATGGACCTAAATATTTCTATGCCTTCCTTTATAATTCTGGAATGTTTTATGGTTTCGTAGAGTTTTCTTAAACTATAAAAGTTTTTTAAAAGGATTTTGTAAATTACAAGGTACTTGGAAAATGGTTTTCAAATTATGGAAGTAATTTAAATGTATTAAAAGTATATTTATAAATTAATTTAAATTCATTTAAAATTGTTCTTAAATATTTTTAATGTGTTTCAAAAGTTTTAAGTAATAATAATCCCTTTAATTAATTATTTATATGCTATTTTAATAATAAATTAAATATTTTAAAAGAAATATTAACACTTAAACATAAAATTGAAGCTAAATAATGGTAAAACTTGTTTTTAATAGATTTCATTAAGGTAAAAGGATTTTTATACTTCTTGTGAAAGGGTAATACATTGTTTTTAAACCACACAAAAAGGTAAGGTCTTGTTTCCTTGTTTTGAATATGTGTAGGGGAGTATTTTTGAAGCTCGGGTAAGTGTATCAATGAGTTTTTGAATACTAGGATAAGGCTAGTCTCCCCCCAGGAATAAGGTAAGGAGTATGCTCTCATGCACTACATAAAGTTATCCCATAACTAAAAAATGGTAGCACTGAAATCCTAAAGGTTTCATATGGGTATTAACTTGAGGGTAGAGTTGGTAAGGGTATTTACATAAGGTTTAGCCTAGTTTTTTTTAAATCGTACTTAAATGAAATCCATGTTTTTTAAATCAAACATAAGGGTCATCCAAGTTCTATTATTTCTACATAAGGGTAGCCAACTTGGTAAAGGTAATACCCAGTTACGCATATAGAGTGGATATTTCTTACATAAGGGTAAGTAGTAATTTTCAATGCTTATGTATGGGTAAGCTGACGTTACCCTTACATGAGGTTTTCCAAGGCACTACATATGGGTAAAACCAGTCATCCTTATGAAACATGTATCTCCCACGTATAATAAATGATTTTACCTAGTTTTCTAGTTTTATTCCACCATGAAGTTTTGAACCATCATGTACCCTATTTTAATGATTTTAAAAGCCTATAATCATTGAAATTAATGCCTTTGACTCATTTAGTAATTTTTAACTCTTTTTAAAATATTTAGGTCAATATGTTATTAGGTTTAAATCAATAAAACATTTATACTAAATATATATGATTTTTATATCATGGATACATTTTTTATATTATTAAACCATTATAAAATTAATTGGATGAAAAATAAAAAATAAAAACATATATGAAAACAATGAAATTATTGCCTAAAACATGGCTTTAATAAGGTATTGTTAATAAAAAGGTAATAAAAGGTTATAAGAAAACAATATATTGTGTGATATATATAATTATTTTCATGTAATAGGTTTATAATTAACATATATTTATTGTATTGTATGTCTTAATGTTTTCTAAGGAATTAAAGACTTAATGTAAATGATTTATAGTATCTCTTTTATTTATGGGGGACATATGAAAATTCAGTAATTATTTATTTTGTGTGGTGTATATACAGAACCTTTGACATTTAACATCATGAATCAACTTAATTTTAATGATATTTAATTTTTCATTTGATTTTTTTCTTTATTGGGGTTCAGAATCCAAAATATTACTAATACAGTAAGGGATTTCTTTCTCATTTTCTAATTCTATGAGACACATGCCTTATTCACCACCTATTTCATTAATATAGTGTATATACTGACCATAAATGTATATTATTATGATTAAATTAAAAATTAGTTGAATTTATATATCCATTTTAGGATATCTCTTTCATGAGATTTACGGTTCAAAAGTTACCAAACTGGTAAGGGATTTTTGTCTCAATTTTCCTTCCCAGAGACATATGTTACATTATGCCCCTGTATTATTATATGAGGTACATATAAAGACCATTTAATAATAAATATCAGGAATTTATTTATTCTATTGATATTTTATGTTTCATTTAATGTTATTTCTTTATGGTTCTTATAATTAAAAGTTACGAAAGTGGTAAAGATTTTATGTTCCAATCTCATCATTTATTGAAATTGTTTATAATTATGTTTTCAATGATTAAATATTTTAATTATATGTTAATTGGTAATTTTAAGGATAAATGAAACATGGAGTTTAGTTGTTTTTATTGTTATTTAAAAGATAATAATGGTGATTTATGTAGGAAATGTGGAAAGAGGAAAAGGACTATTGAAGCATTAGTTAATGGAAATACTAGTGACAAGGTGAATGTTATTTATAATGATGAGGCATGTAAACCCCTAGATGCTGGTGTAGGGGAGGATTCTTTGGATGTTGGAATCGACATGTAGGGGGATGATTATAGTTCTAATTAGATAGGTTAGGTGAATTATATTCATGATGAACAAGCTGCTCATGATGATGTTCAATGTGTTGTATTTAAAGACATTTCTGAACAATGTTAGATTTTGGTGAAGGGATGCATATAGTCAGCTGCACCTGATTTTTCTGGGAAGGATACATGGTTTGGTGGTCTCAAAAAATCTTAATTTTAAACAAAATATTGGTTAACATCAAGAGATATATACCATCGTCAATTATTAAAGAATTTATAAAAAATAGGGTAATGTCTCTAACAATGAAGGGTTGGATGTTATCATTCCCATAAAGGATTTAATAAGTTGTGGTCATACATCATTTATGGATTCCATCATAAGTGTAAAGAAAATGGTGGTTGACTGTAATGGTTTCACTCCTTCCCCTTAAAATATATGGCCATGGAAGGACTACTCCAATCTTACAAAGATCGTGTATACCAGAACCTCTTCTAAAGTGCAAATAAAGATCAATACAGAGAACCTTAGGATCTTAAATCAAGGTTATTATCAGTATGATTAGGAAACTATTAATTATTTTTGTTATGAAAATAATATGTCATATTATTATCTATAACTCTACCGTTTTTTGGATGAGGTAAAGTCCTTGTGTTTGACCCCACCTTCTTACTTATCTACTTTTTTCATCATTAATAAATGGTTATAAGCTTTAAATTATTGTTAGACTTTATTGGATAAAATAATATAATCCATCAATTAATAAACTCAATAGTTTTATTCTCCTCTTATTATCTCATAAGAATACATGTTTTCCCTTAATTTTCCTCTCCATATACATTCAAGAGTTCAAGTGTTTTTTGTAATAAAAATCTTATTATTTTCTATCTTCACCTAAAAACCTTTTTTCATCCAAGACGATTATTTCTAAAAAGTTTTTCAAAAAGGTTTTTAACATTATCCAGATGATTTAATTAAGAAATGTTTACCCATGTTTTACTTTTTTCCATTTTTTTGAAATTAATCTTTTTTTCATTTTCCAAACAATGTCCTTTTGTATTTTACCGAACCTATGAAATGAATATTTGTTTTAAAGTGTTTTAAATGAATTTTTTTCTACCATTAGGACTACTCATTGTTTTAACGATTCCTTTATAAGTTTCAATGTTTATATTTAAATAAAAAAATTTCCATTTTTTTTGAATTTTTTAGTTTTAAAAATTGATTTTAAAAATGTAATGAATATTTTCCTCAAGAAATGTTTTAAATGGGTTTTAAGGATTAATTTATGACTTTCCAAGGTTATTTTTTAGGAAAAGGATTTTGAAATTGTTTTAGGTTTTAAAAATTGTTTTAAAAGTTAAAAGGACATTTTATTCAGGAAATGTTCTAAGTTTTCTTTTAAAATAATTTTCCATATAAGATGAAATCGTTTTAAGTTACATATGATTTATTGGGGATATTATTTAAAGATATAAATACTATTACCTATCTAAATGGTTTATGTTTATGGTGACATGATTTTACGTTAATTTTTTCTCTTCCATGGGTTATAACATGATAAGAATATTAATAAACCTGCTTCTTTTATCAGATTATGCAATGATGAAATGATGAAATGATTATGAAACTTGTCTCTTTTATATTGGTTATGATATGATGAAGGTTTAATGATATTTTGGAACACATATATATGATTTTAATTATGTGACTAGTAAGAACTATATCTCCCTCTAACTCATTGGGTAAAGATTGATATATCATGTGATAAATGAGACTAGAATGGGGAATGAACCAAATTCAAGAAGGGACTCTGTCCATTATGATAGTCTTGGGAGTAAATCTTGACTACTATGATGGTTTTGGGAGTGAAACCGCTACACAATGATAGTTTGAGAAATGATATTTAACTATTAAAGAAATGATTTTATTTGGTTATGGGTATGCGAAAATTCTATGTATTATGCTAATGTTATGATATAATAGCTCATGTTATTTTATTTTCTTTGTGGTTATTGTCTTATCAACTTGAAATATTTAAGCCCTAACAGAAGTTTGTGATCTTTGATATGTAGGGTATGGTTTCCAAATATTATTCCAATTTTCTCATAACATATGTTAATTTCATGCTTAAGTATCAACCTTCATTACAATTAATGATCCTCTAAGATTACCCTTTCTTATATTTTATTTCCCTAGGTTTTGAAGAAATGTTTTATGTATGATATTTTAGGAAGGGTTCTAGTTATGAAGAACATAGTGAGAGATGACGTAGATCACTTGGAGACCAGTTAATTATGTTTCAGAGTTTCCAAAGGCACTATACCTTTACAAGTATCAAGTGTGTATGTGTAATGTAATGAATATTAGTATAAAAAAAAATGTAATATCATAGTATGAGAAATGTTGGGTCTCTATATTTGGTATGATAGGATAGTTTTAGTTATTCTTTGGAAACATGAATGAGAAACATTTAGTAGGATCCTAGTAGAAATGTATAAGGACAAGTCTATGTATAAGAAAATGTATAATAAAATGTCCTGGAATTTTGGTAAAGGATAACAAGAGTGATTTTCAATAAATTTAATCCCTATCTAAATATTTCAAGTGGATGGAAATATGGAACATATATACCTAGGGGTAATTACTCCGAAAAGGTCACATTATGCTGGACTCGATCATTACCTGGTGTATGACAACAATATTTGTTGTACACTTGGTTTGTCACTCCTAGTGGATATGCTTTGGAAATTCACAAGCTATTTAGAATCCATTATGAATGATTTAAATAATTACCATGAATGAACTATGTTAATCCCAAGGTTTATTATATTGAAAGGAAGGTGTCACGATTTAGACATCCTATAATTAATTTTTCAGGATTATGTGGTTCCCCACTATGATTATTATTAATCACACTTTTATTTTCATTTTTAGTCAATAGTGGGAACTATGAGGAACTATATCAACATTGAGTGTGATGGAAAATATTTTTATGAGAAACCAAATGGGTTGATAACTATAGTAAAAGATATAATGATTATTATGAATCATTTATCAAAATATATAATTAATAATTTGCACCTTAACCAAATCTCAGAGTCACCAATGAATAGAAGGATATGATTTATTTAGAGTTCAGGTGGTGGAGACCATAGAGGAATGATGGTTAACTTTTCTATATTTTGAGAATTTGGGTAGAATATCTAAAGTGGTTTTATTAGAGGAATGATAAGATGTTTTGAGTGTAGAAAAGGACACAAAATATAAAATTTTAGAGGAAAAATTTAATGTTCAGTTAACATAATAGATGATAATAATGGAATTACTTAGATATCATTGACAGATGAATGTTTTGTATAAAAATATTATAGGAATTATACAAATAGATTTCTTGTGAGGAAATCTTTTCAAGAGAATCAACAAGGTGGTATGAGTAGTGGTTTTACTGCTAGAAAAGAGGATACTAAAGACGAAATATTAAATGTATGATCCATTACATCTATATTTTTATGTCAAAAATAAGAAGAATGATTAAATTGTGGTCGATGAATGTAAATAAATGATTCATGTTTCTTATTATAGGAAAGTGGTATTATAGAATAATATGATTAAGCAAAGTTAATGGTTTGAGAAGGAAGTGGTATGATTGAAGTGTTTATGTATTGGAATTAAAGAATTATGTTATATGAATGATGAAATATATACGGATTTTTTAGTATAAGCTATTCATTAAGGATTTTTAAAAATATTCTCAATTTCACTGATGACCTTGTAGTGTGATTCAATGGAATGATGTTATTTTAATTAAGGGAAGATAACCATTAATATGTTCCTAATGTTGATAAAATGGTGTTTAGTTTGGATAAATTGATTATTGTTATATATATAGTAAAAAGGATAGTATTAAATAAATTGTATCTAATTAATGATTTGTGTAAAAAGTTTTCAATATAATCATTTATAGAGTCTAAAGAATTATTGTATTTATGGAATATATTAAAAAATCTATGGTTTTATTAAAGGAATGAGAAAGTATGTATGTTTTCATAAAGGTTTTATGGTAATTATAGATATTATCATGATTCAAGAAAATATATGACTAAGGTATTCACTTATTTAGCTTGTGTCATTCAAGAGATGCTTTATTTTTTTGGGATTAATTTTAAGTTTATTTAGAGAAATTTAGTGACCTTCATTATAAATTTTAATTTTTTTAAGGGTTTTATGTTTAACCATTTATGGAATGGTTTATGTTGATATTTCTATGAACTTTTATAGATTAATGTATTTTTTCACCATACGAGGGATTATGAATATTTGATTTTTGCAAATAAATTGAGATAGAAGGAATGATTTATCATTATTTTATGGATCTTATGATACACTAGTGATTTAGGCTTTAAAATACCATCTTAATTTCTTAAAGTAAGAGATGATGTGGAAATTGATCAAAGCACAACCAATGTATAAGATTTATCTTATAAATTATAGTGAAATCAAGTAAGTGTACGTTATCATTAAAATTCCCCAATATCAGGAAAATGATATTGAAATAAATTTTTGTATTATTATCATCATTTTGATGATATCAATGTCTTTATTCACATATATTTGGTTTGTGGATTTCTGGTCATAAAATCTCTCCCGACCCTGTTCTCTATCACTCTCCATCAGTACTTGGGTGTTATTTTTCTATTTTATGTCCATGTTTTCACATCCCTCTTATTTTATCATATTTGGAAACCTAGTATATATACTTTTTGATGACCTTATCACATCCCTTTCTCTATTTTGAAGAGAATTTTTATTAACCCATTTTACGATGTGGGTTTCCCAAAAAGGGATTTCAAACATTAAACCCTTGATTACCGAGAAGAAGTTCAAATTGAAAGGTTGTAATTTTTTTAATTGGTTAAAATTTATCACCTATATAGTTTTTGATTTTTCTTGAAAATTAATTTAATATTTTGATATTTTTTGTTACATGCAACATTGAGTTCATAAAAAATACATGTCATACTATTAAAATAATATTATTTAATATAATAGTCATCAAATAGACATTGGAATGGAAGGTTCAGGATTAACCAAATTATTAAAATATAGGGTTTATACATGCAAATAAAATGAATTCATTGGTTACAAATTAATTATAAATGAAAATAAAAACTATTTGAAAATAATAAAAATATTTTTTAAAGACTATTTTTATGAAAACAAACACGTTTTACCTCAATTAATTAAAAAAACAAATTTAGTGAATTATTTTAATGAAATTTATATATTATATATTATTTAAAAATTTTAATAGTCATATTATGTATTTTCTAGTCATGTTATGAGAATAAATCCAATTTTACACTAAAAACTGTAATTTCCTAAAAAGAAGCTATGTTTCCTTTTGCAAATTTATTTTAAAACTAATTTTTGAAACTTTTAGAAAATTTATATGAAAAAATAAATTTCATTTTTTAAATCATCATGTCAAAATTTTCTTATGACTAATTTTTTATAATGTTTTGAGAAGTTAAATTTTTTGATGAATAGAGAGAAAATGTAGGTTTTTATTAAGAATTTAAATTTATTTTAATGATTTTAGGAACATAATTTTGTAAGATGGGTTTAAATGTAAAATTATTATAATTATATATCTTTTAACCCAGTTTAGGTAACTGGTATCAATTTCACATTGAATTATTGTATAAATTCTTTTTAAATTTTTGAACATTTTCTCTTTGAAGAACCGCTTTCTTATCACATCTACATGATTAATTTTAAATTAAAATTTTCCAATTATGTGAGTTTTATTTGGAAAAATGGATTACATATTTTTAATCAGAATGATTTATATTATATAATAATTTTAAATTTAAATTTTACCAAAATTAAACCAATAGAAGAAATGAAAATTGTCTTGTAAGGAAAAATATCTCAAAATTATAAAACATATTTAGATCAAAATTCAATATGAAATTTATTCAAATGAACTAAATTGGATTAATAATAATATAATTGAACTAATATTATTTTTAAAATATTTTGAAATAATATTTATCTTTATAAATACATCAAATGAAATGTATTTTTTTATAAAAGAAGTATATTTTTTAATATTCATTAAAAAATTAACATTCTTCTAAAATCCTAAAAAAACTCACTACAAGATAAATTTCACATTTTTTATTTTTAAAAATAAATTTTCTAAAACTGGCCAAAAATAATGTTATTAAAATTCTTTGATTGAACCACTTTTTAGAAAAATACAGTTTATAATCATAATACTTAATTTATTCTTTACCCTATTTTAGAAAAAAAATATGAATTAAATTTTTTTTATAAGTATATAATATAAATATTACATTAAAAAAATTCACCAATAGTGGAAAATTAAATTTTTTATGATAAAAAACATTCCACGCCTAAAATTTATTCTTAGAAAAAAATTAATTTTAATTTTCAAATATATATTTTTGTCACTTCTAATCAATTGATAAATAATGAATCTATTTTATACATGTAGAAATCAAATATTTTATAAAATTTAGTTTTTCATATTAATGCTCTCCAATATAATGGATATGCTAAAATAATCACTTTTAAATATAATAATAATACATTTCTATTTGTTTAAACTCAATGTTGTGTGCAACACAAGATATTGACGAAATTAAATTTATTTGAGAAAAATTTAAAAAATATTGAGCTCTTATATTCTATCCTATTAAATATATTTCATCCTCAAAATTTTAACTTGATCTCGATAATCAAGGGTTTGAAATTTTAAAATTTCTTCATGGAGAACCCTCATAGTAAAAAGGGTAAATAAAACTCCCTTTTGAAAATAAGAAAACATAATTACAAAGGTAATCTGGGACAACACATAACTAGGTTTCTAAATAGGAGAACACATATTGGAAGTGAAAATATAGACACATAAGAGAAAATTATCACCCAAATAGTAACATATATTGATATAGAACATGGCCATGATAATGTGAACCACCCTAAAAACAAAAATATACAATTATTTAAAATTCCATTAGTTCATTTAATATGATTATAAATTTTTAATTTTTTTTATTTCAGAATATTTTTCTGAAAGATGAATAATTTTCAAAACAAGATGTATTTACATGATTTCATTCCATTTAATATAAATAATCTTATCTTTTTGTTATAATTCGATCAATTTACACTTCATATCTTACTATATGAATTGAAGATGATTTTTTCATGCCCCAATAACTAGTGGATCAAATGATCCATAAAATAATGAATAGTAATTATTTTTATCTCTAGTTATTATAAAAAATAAATTGTTTATCACAAATTATCCAATATTTATAAACCTTCATATGGTGAAATAATACATTAATATCCAAAACCTCAAACAAAGTTCACTTAAAACCTTACATAAATGGTTAAACATAAGACTATTCAAAAATTAAAAAATTATAATGAATGTCACTAAATTTCTAGAAGTCAACTTAATCCCCAAAACATCATAAAGTAGTTCTTAATGGTCACATACCAAATATGGGAATAATTTGGTCATATATTATCCTAAATTAACGTGACAACCAAAATTACCATAAAACCACAATGAAAAAATGCATACTTCCAAATTCATTAAATAATACCAGATACTATCACAAATATTCAACAAATCCAAAAACACTCTAATATCCATCAATGATAAGATAAACTACTTTTTTCAAAAAATAATTAATGATTTTCAAGGTAATAATTACTATCCAACTTAGTTTATCCACATAAATCATCTATTTTTCCAAACTAAACAACATTTTCTCAGAATTAGAAACATATTAATTATTATCCTCTCTTAATCATGTGTTCTCTTTAAAATATCACCTTTCCATTAAATAACATTTTTAGGTCATCAATACCATTAAACATAATCTTGAAAATATTTAATATAAAACTTATACAAAAAAATATTTATATATTTCATGATTCATATAACACTATTCTTTATTTCCAATACATAAACACTTCAATCATTACAATTCATTATTAAACAATTAACTAGGCTTCATCATCTTATTCCTTAATACCACCTTCAATTAATATGTCATTTATATTCACTTCACCATAAATAATAAACCATTTAATCATACAAACTTTCCTATCATCTTCTTTAGTTTTTTACATATAACATATATTATCATGATGTCTATAAATTCCACATTTAAAACATTTAACCAATGATTACACCTTAGGGAAACCATTATTCTCATCCATTTCATTAACTAAATATTTCATTTTCCTTGGTAATTACTTACTATAAGACCTTATTCTCCAAACATAAGACATCTTATCATTTCTTTGAGACTGTCTCTTGAGTGATTGTTACCATATTCTACACATACAAGAAACTAAATCTTCTTCCCAACATTATCTTCACCACGTAAGCTCTCAACGAACTCTATCCTAATCATTTTTGATGGGTTCAAGAGTTGGTTAAGTTTCAAGTTGATAATAATATATCAGAATAATTGATTAGAAATAATAATAATATCCTTTAATTCAGTAATCATCCCATCTAGTTTCTTCTTAAAATATTTTCTATCATATTCAAAGTTATCCTTGTTCTTTCTGTATCCCTCCATTGACTAAAACCAAAAATAATAACATGAACAACAATATTCATAGTGGGAAACCACATAATCATGAAAAATATTTTATAATATTTCTTAATGATTACATCTTATCTTCATTAAAATACACCTTAGTTTTAAGGTAGGACATCCATAATCATCATCCATTCATATCCTTTATGATGGTTTGTAGAGAAAATGTGTATTAACCAAAGTATTTCCCCCAATATTGTAAAGCTAAGAGAAAAACAAGGCTTATTTTATTACACAGGGTTATGATAGAGTCAAGGTTCAATATTACATATTTTGAGTTATTACCCCTAGGTATAATTGTTCCAGATACACATCCACTTCGAGTACCCAAAAAAGATGCAATTTCTTTGAAAATTACATAATCAATTACTTACCAAAACTTTAGGACATTATCATAGACTTAGATTTTTCCCAAGGGTTTTCACTAGAGTCCTATAAATCTAATCTCTAATGGTTGAACAAACCTATACTCTGGAACCATCTATAACAACCTAGGATTTTCTTATATAAACATTATATATTTTTAGAAAAATATTCAATACATCTCACAAATACATGTCTGAGGACCATAAAGGTTTAGTATATTTTAAGAATATATACACAACCTTCTTATTTGATGTAATATCTTCGACATATCGAAAAATTATCTTCCCATTACATACTCTTCTTAGACATAACGAACTTAATTTTTTTTCCATAACCTAGGGAAAAGAAACTTTAGAAAAGGTGATCTCAGATGTTAGAATGGGAAAACATGGGATATATAAATGGTTGTTCATATGAAAGAATAAAATATGAAATATGTTATGGGATAATAACCATAACTTACACAGTTCATACCATATCTATCAAATATCATGTACATGAGTCATGGAATTACACTTTAGAGTTCGTAAGACATGAATCATAATGGAAATCAACAAACATGATTGATGAGGGCATAATATAGACATAATAATGTGAAAAAACATAATCTTATAACATTGTGAAATTGTATAAACAAAAATAGGTCTAGAAATTAATTTAAGGAAATGAAATTAAACCATCACATAAACTTATGTACATGAAATCAGGCCCTCTAAAAAACTTGTATATTTGAAATGAATACCTCGCCTAAACTTATGGACATAAAATAATGCCATGGAATAAACATGTGGACAGAAAAATTAGACCCTCGCATAATCTTATAGAAATTATATCATGGTCAATGCATAATATTTTAGACTTGAATGTGAGGTCCACATAAAAAACTATGAATATGAATACTAGGACTATATTTTATCTTATGGAAATTATGGTAGGACCACACATAAACACATGGATATGAAAACTAGGTCCACATATGAAATTGTGAAAATTAAATCTTGTTCACACATAATATATTTTCTCATGAGCTATCCATCTTTAACAAATGTACTAGATGGAGATATAGGTCCCACATGTTATAGAATGAAAATCATATATATATGTGTTCTACAAGTTTATAAAACATTAACTATATCATAACCCATGAAAATAAATGTATTTCATAATTCATTATATAATAACACATGGAAAATAAATAGGTTTCATAACCGTTTCATCATTTCATAATTCCATAACCATTGGGAAAGAAAGGGGTTTTATAAAAATATTTTCATCACAAACATAAACCATCTAAAAAAAGTATAAATATGGAATCATTGGATCATATCCCCAATAAATCTTAAATAATTTAAAAGGATGTCATCTTAGCAGGAAAATGATTTTGAAATATCACTTTTAACATTTAATGAAAAAAATATCTTTTCTACTTTAGAATCACTTATTTAAAAAATTATAATTCCACAAATATTAAATAAATGTTTTTCTGCAAAAAATATTTTGGAATTTTTTTAATTAAGCTTTAAATCATTGAGAACTCATTCCAGTGGGAAATATAGTTCATTCCATAAAAGTTAAAACAAATATTCCTTTCACATTTTTAGAGAAAATTAAAAAGAGATTCACTAAAAAGTTATAAGAAAATTCAATTAAAATAATTTTGTAAAAATTCAATATGGATTAAAAATGACATTAAACAATAATATAAGGTTATTAATAACATTATATAAAATATTTTTTGAAAATATAGATATGGAAAATGGGGTTTTAACCGAAGAATGAAATAATGTCAATTTTTCTTAAGAACATATTTTCGATCTCCAAAGTAATTAAAGTGAGTAAAATGAAATGAGAATATTTATTATTGAGAAATATCCAAATAGGAAAATTCATGAGAATTATGGAGTTATATATCATGAAATTCCATTATTAGGAACATAATCATAGTAAATCCTGGTAAATAATAAGATTATAACCTAAATCCCTTAACAATTTGGTAACATTTTAATCATAATATCCATGTAATAAGGGACCTTATATAGATATTTAAATACACATAATTTTAATAAAATTAATCATTAAATAAATTAATGGTCAGTATATACAACAAAAAAAATAAACAAGTGGTGAATATGACATGTGTCTTAGAGAAGTTAAAGTGAGACCAAAATCTCTTACCACTTTGGAAACTTTTGAATCATATATCCCATTAAAGAATAAAATAAAATTAAAATTTAAATATAATTTATTTAAGGATAATCATAATATAACATTTCAATGAGGTATTATATACACCACAAAATTAAATGAGTGGTGAATATAGAATAAGTCTCTAAGATATAAAAGAAAGACTACAAATCCTATACCTTTGGTCTGTATTTGTTAATATGATTTATTAACTCATGTATAATAAATATATGTTTATTAAATAAAATTTATATAACTATAATCATATATATTATACCATATATTCTTTTTTATTACATTTTCACATATTTATTTACAATTCTTTGTTAAAATCACTATTTTAGGTAATAACTACTTTGTTTTTCCTGTATGTTTTTCTTCTGTAAATTTTGTTCTTGTACGTTAATAATGGTTTCATCATATCCGATAGTTTAATAATGATATAAATATAATATATATACATTATATATGTATTTATAGTAATCCATAATATTTATAGGTAAAAAAATGAATTACACAGTTCATAGAGAGGGTTGGTCATACATATGCGTGAATGATGTTTTTATTTTTGTTGATGGATGGAGAGAAAAAAAATTAAATAGTAAATAAACTTTAAAGAATTATTTTTATATCATATATATCCTATATATTCATTAAATATATCTTTATCACCATCCATTTCAAAATAAAATGAAAAAAGTATCACATTGCTTTGTGGAGGTGACTATCCACATATAATCACGAGTGATGTTATCATTTTCCAAAGAATTGGAAGATAAGGAGGTAGATGTGATATTATATTTCATGAATTATTATTATGCCACAAATATGATATAAATATTTTTAATCCATCATTATATTAATTCAAGAGAGGAGGTTATAGAAAATAAATTACACCGGTTTGCGAGGTAGTAGTCCGCCGTACACATAATTGTCAAATTCATTTTCAAATTGAAGGGTGATGATATAGATATAGGTCATTACATTAATATAATAACATATAATATTATTTTATTTACTTTTTTTATTATATTTTAATTATTTAAACATAAATATATTTGATATGATAATAAGTAAAAATAAAGAGCTTTGTGAAGACAATTACCTTTTCTTAGAAAACCCTCCATTGGATCTCTAATACAGTACCATAGTGTTGGTCTTTAGGGAATAAAATAATATATATAACATGGTTAAAGATTTTTCTGAGATATTTTGGAAGGTTTTGGTCGATCCAAAGGGACTAATAGGTGTGAATAAGTGAGGGGAGTAGGTGGCCATTTATAATTGAGGAGGAGTGACATTTTTGTAAATACCCAAATTTATTCAATAACAGGAAGTCACTCTTATGGCATGTGCTACCAAAATTGATAAATAATGGATTACAAGGATGATGTGCTCAATAAAAACCTCCATAATAAAAAAATTTCTTTAAACTTGTTGTTCCTTAGCCTCTATGTTTACTTAATTTTATAATTTTAGTTTTCACTACAATTATAATTATTTTATTAATTTACCTAAATGATTTATCAATTAATAAGAAAAATAAAATGATACCTATTAGATAATATGAAAAAAATTAATATAAATATTAATTCAAATTTATTATTAAAAACCCTATGTGTGATGAAAATTAATTTTAACGTAGGGGTATATAACACACAAAACTCTATTCAAGCCTTAATCACGATATTTAATTTTTAATATATCTATTATTCATTTTGAAAATAATATTTTTTTATATATTACCAAATATTAATTGTGATAATTAATAATATGGAATTGATTTAATCAAATTAAAATCAAAAAAGTGTTATAATTAAGTTAAAAATCAGCATACAGACGGGATGAAAAATAGTTTTCCAAGGAAAATGTAAAGACCCCGACTATTGAAGCACAATGTTAGTGGTTACTTTATTTTATTATCACTAGATATAAAAAATATAATCCAAAATTACTGAATATTTTAGCATTATTTGTAAACAAGATATATACTTGAAGTTGAAATTATATTTTAAAAACATAAAATATATAAAATGTTTTCTTTGAGAATTTATTGATTCCCATAATCATATACGAGTATATTATTCACAAAACACGTCTTGGTATCATGGGGAAAATAAAACAAAAAAAGTTGTGAAACTAGATTCATAGTAAGGTTATGAGTAAAACATAATCTATCATGAATAAATAAAAAATTATTAACAGAGAAAGGTAAATAACTGAAACACATTCCATTTAATCAATAACTTGAGTAAAATATGATATGATTAAATAATGATAAAATAATGATAAATAAATAATCACATGATATTTAAACATATAAATGAATATTTTGTCCAATAAAATAATAATATGTATGTAAATAACTAAAATAATAATATTAGAATACTTAATATGGGACATTATAAACCTAATATCTCAATTGTTCACAAATTAGTTTTAAATTAAGGGTAAAAACCCATTTAATTTGGACAACTTATTTGTCGCAAGAGGCATACCAATGCATCAAGAGTCTATGTAATTTCAGTAACCACCCATTACATAATATTTAAAATGTATTCCTTATTTGAAAGGGGCTAATCATAATCAATATAAAAATTCATAATGGAAAACTAATATATGAAATTTTAATACCCACACTAATCAATAAATATAATCATAAACCATCCATAGTAATTTGGTAAATGGTAATAAAATTATACATCATCAATAAAACTAATCATAAACCACAAAAATAAGTAAGAATAATATCAATACAAAATATCCCCTTTATAACATAAATATAACAAAGGGTTGATATAGTTGATGAAAAAAAATACAAAAAAATGTTATTAATTTTTTTTGAGGAAAATAAAATTTTCACGTTGAATATTTTTAAATTTAAAATTTCACAAAATATTTTGAAAATATGTTTATCTGAAAATAAAAATTGAAATATATAAATTAATGTTTAAAAAATTATGTTATTATGATAGTTGAAAATTTCATACATGTTGTATAAGTTAATAAACAATCCTTACACAATGTTGTAAAAAGTTTACAAAGTACCTCGTCAAGAAAATGACACAAACTTTATTTTAAAATAATTTAAAAAAAGTAGAAAATGAGTCAAAATTTATTTAATAAATCATTTTGATATGTTTAAAAATATTTTTTAAAATAATTCTAAAAAAGAGGTATTTAGATGAGAAATGATTTTCAACCAAAGAGAGACATAAAATTGGAATATATTAAAAAACTTTTCTCAATAATTTAAATACCAAAGAGAGGAATATGTACTATTAATGTAAAATTTCATAAATAACCATAGGGAAATAAAATACATTATCATTATGATATATATATAAAATAATCCCCCTCAAGTAGTCTTAAACTTAAATAATTCGGAACACTGATGTTGTTGTCAAATAAACACTTATCACATTGGTAACTTTTGAATTATAACTCCCATGAAAGAAATAAAATATAATTAAACTTTAAATACCATGAATATATATATATATATATATATTCATGATATAACTTATCAAATTGGAATTACACACACCACAAGAAATAAAAAAGTTTTGAATAATAAATATATCACCCATAAGTAAATCTGAGATGAGAAACCCTTACCTTAAGTTTGACTTCCTTTGTATGTGTGTGACCCTATTATATAATTAACATAGGTTTATTGTACATATATTTAATAACCATAATCATATATCTCATACTATATATTGTTTAATTATAGTATTTTATTACACATTTATTAACAATTATTTTTAAAAATCACAGTTTTAGGTGATAATTGCTACATTTTCATGTATGTTTTGGTTCGTTAATTTTGGTCCCTTTAATTTTTTCTTGGTTAAATCATATCAATAATTTTATCAATGATATAAATATAATATATATTCTTTATATATTCATTTAGAGTAATCTATATGTGATAGAGATAGAAAATGGATTACGCCGTTCATGGAGATGGTAGGTCGTACGTATACATCAACACTGTTTGCATTTTTTCTCGACATATGGAATAAAATAAAGGTAAATAAAGTATCAAATTTTAAATAGTAATTATTATTTCATATATATTATATATAATAATTCAATTTATTCTTATTAAATTCTATGTAAATCATTTGTGAAAAATGAATCACATTGCTTCGCGCGATGGTAGTCTGTTGTGCCCACAACCAATGTTATCACATTTCAAACGGAATAGAATGTAAGAAGGTATATGTGATATCACAGTTATACATGTATGAATTTATTTAAAAATATCATATATATTAATTAAATATCTCATAATTACCATTTAGGTAAAATTTAAATTTGAAAAACATCATATTGGTTAGTGAGGTGGTAATCCATCCTACTCACGAGCAATATAATCATTTTCCAAAATGTTGGAAGGTAAGAACGTACATGTGGTATTATAAATATTCAGGTTTAATAATTTAATAAATATATTATAAATATGTTAAATCTATAATTATATCCAACCATGGGAGGTGGTGATGGAAAACATTTTACATCGGTTCGTGAGGTAGTAGTCTGCTTTACACATTATCAACGATTTCATTTATCACTTGATGGAAGAGGAGATGGATACTAGTCAATAAATTAAAATATTATAATCCATGTATTTTTAATGTACTATGGTTATTATATATTCATGGTTTAATAAAATTTGAAGGTGTAAGAAGAAGAAACAATGTAAAAATGCTTGTTTATAAACGTTTCCTCTTCTTCGAACAACTTCTTCAGGGATACAAAAAGCCTTACTTGGTTGGATTTATGATAAAAAAATTCCTATATTATTTTTATATGAATTTAATAAATATATTTATGAAATTATTATCCAAAATGTATTTTGGAGTTTGAATAGCTGAGGGGTGGGGGAGGCATTTTATAAGTGGGGGGGAGGACACACTTGGAATCTTTGAAAATAATGAATTACCCAAACATTTTCCTCATGAAAAAGATTAAAAACGTTTCATTATAAAAACATATATGTAATAATGTATAAATTGGACAAAAAATATGAATTATACATGTATTTTATCATTTTTAACCCTTATCTTTTTAGTTTAACCCAATGATAAACTCAATTTTACCTTAGTCATGGATTTTTTTACAGTTTTTACTATTTATTATAAAAAGAACATAAGTTAAATTTCTTTTATATTATAGTTTATTATTATTACAGTCATAGAATCAATTTTATTATAATAAAATCATATTAGTTTTATAATTAAATTTAAAATTAAACTCGCATACATATTAAAAAATTGTTATTCCGAATATTTTTTTTTTAAAAAGTTTAAATAATTTTTTATCAGAATTAAATATGATGTTGATTAAAATGACCTAAATTTATTAAATTGTATAATAATTAAACTAATTATTCTTTAAAACCAAATTAAAATATAATTTCACTTCGTAAATAATTAAAATTAAAAGGGATTTTTCAATAAAAAATAGTATTTTCACTATTCATTTTAAAATTAATAATTTCCAAAAATTATAAAAATTCATCTAAATCATGATTTTTTTAAAATTGAAGTTTATTTTGTAATATAAATTTTATAAAATTGTTAAAAATTAATTTTATATTGTTTACACAAAGCATGACTAAACTGCCTTTTAGAAAAATACATTTTTTTTCAGAATACATTTATTTTTTTTCAAATGATTATTATTTTTTTTCTAATCATTAGATTACCATTGAATTTATTTTATAAAGTTGGTTTATAGTGGTCATGTTTAAATAATAATATTTTAATAGATTATCATGTTTTATTTAAACCTCGCATTGCATGCATCATAATCTATCGAAGAGATTGAATTAGAGTAAAGATAAATTTATTGTATATTACCAGTGTGTTAAATTATCTTATAATTTTTGTGTTTCATATAATTTGTGTTTTCAAACCTGATGTTTCTATTTTAAAATATCTGGGTATTACAATCTACCGAATTTAAATAAATTATGACCTTACAATTTAATATTTAAATTGATAATCAAGGGTTTGAAATTTGAAAATAAATTTTTGGAAACCCACATCATTAAAATGTAAAGTTAAAAAACCTCTTAATGGGAGATACATGGAATTAAAATGGACATATAGAATTACACATAACTATGTTTTGAAATAGGAGAACATTTTTGGGAACTATAGATATAAAATTAGATGAAAAGAAAAAATAATTATCAAGAGTAATAGAGGTCATTGATCAAAAGTTATTAATGATCATGGTAACATAAAAAACTAAAAATGAATAAATTTATGATGAGTGAAAAGGCCATTAGTTAATCATATTTTAAGATAATATGATCACATTTTCGTTTCAAGATCCCTTTCCTAGAGTTGAGGGATTCTTTTACTACTTTGATAGATAAAACTATAAAATATAAATACAATTTAATTCTTTGTTTTTGCTTAAATAAATTTCCAATTCATTTATTACTTGAATAAATGAATATACAAGATAATTTTGTTATTCCAAAAGAACTAAAATTAAATTTTAACAGACTATAAGTTAAATAAAAGAGTAATAAATTATTCATCCTATCTTTACTAAAAATAAAATGGTTATCACATGTTATCCAATTTAATATTTTAATATCTAGTACCTCATTTGTACCTCTAAAAATTCAATGTATTCAATTTCATAAATGGAAAACTTTAAACTTATCCAAAAATTTTTCTACCAAATTCACTATGATTTTTTTTTGAAAAATTTCACTATATCAACATTATATTCCCCATGAAATATAAAGTGAACCTTAAATTAACTCTCCAAATATGTGAATAACTTGATAAACATAAAATCTTAATGAAAACATGCATGCTTCAAAAAATAATATCTCAGGTTGTTGAATATATTCAATTAATCCAAACATGTAGTAAACACCAAAAAAGAAAACATAAACCATCAAATCAAAAACCAATTTATAGGACACCAATATTATACCATAAAAATATTTTTATAATTTTTATCTTAACATTGAGAAAATATTAAGAGTTATATTAGTTTAATCACATGTTTTCTAAAAAAACTATTTTCCACTAAAACAATTTTCTGAGTACCATTCAACATTTTTCTTCAAATCATGATAGAAAAACAACTACAATACAATCCTTATACATTTAAATCATATCATTAATAAAAAAATTCCAAAAAATAATTATTGAATCCAAATACACAAGAAATTTAATCATTCTAATTTGACTGTATTAATAACATAATCTTAACCATGATCCCTTAGATTATTCTGAGGTATATTTCTTTGAATCTTGGTGAATTATTTTTCATAGTGTTCATATCCTTAAAATTGATGTATTGAACATTAGAAACTTCTTTCTTTCCCTTTAAATCACAAGCATGGTGAAATTTATCTCTACATATATAGTGAACTCCCATTCCCTTTAAGCAAGTACTAGGGTTTTTCATTCCACAATTATCACATGTGGGAAAATCCTTCTTTACCTTTTTCATAATTTTCTGTACCTCTCACTTATTCTCCTTATTCCATTCAAAGACATAAGACATGGATAATTATATCTTTATACAGATAGAAAATGATACTAAGACCTTGTATGATGGTAATGTTTGATTGAATAGTTCCATTTGAATAATTTGATTTAAACTATCAAAAGAAACAGTCAAGCTTGATATTTGAATTACATACATAGTCTATAACATGACTTTCTAACCTTGTAAGGTTTTATTCATACTTATCAACATTTTCATCTTCCTTTTGTCTTAGAGATTATAATTTTCTCTCCTTATTCGCTCATTTCTCATGGGGAAAATAATTTTCCAAGATGAGTATCTTAAAATATTTCCAATCCATGATTGTTATTTCTTATTCATACTTAATATTTTTAATAAACAACCACTATTATTCAACATATCATAATAAAAGATACACTTCCATTTAAACCTTCTCCCTTTCATTACTACCCATAGAAATAAGTATCTTATCTAAGGACCCTATCCATTTCTCTGATGAAAATGGATTTATATTCCCATTAAATGATAGAGGTAGTTGTTGAATTGACTGGTTATACATTGTTTCACGACATTTTAGACCATCCTTATACTCCATAAATAAAATTTTATTTCTCAAAACCTGAGTTAATATCCCTAATATGGTTATAATTTGATTACTTCTAGCTACAGATCTAGATATAACATTATTATCTTTCCTAGGATGAAAATCCCTACATGGGTTATATCAATTGATACAGTTTCCCTTACTTCCATTAGATGTCATTTATATAGAATGTAATACAATATATTAGTTCATAACATTATGATACATATTTTTTAATCCCAAAACTGTTGAAATACTTAACATAAATTGAAAAATTTATTCATGACTAATATCAAAATAAAATACATGGTTTCTTTGGGAATGTTTTCAAATCATTAAAATATTTTCAAATAATTTATGATGGTTTATCAATAAAATGTTAATTATTCCAAGAATATCCGCTAGGAGTATCAAATAGGGTTTTTAGTAAGGTCATTTTTGGGATTGGAGTAAGGTATTTCAAATAAAGTGTAAGATAAGGTGTAGTTATACTATAGTAGGAACTGTAGCAGGTATTGTTTGGTACTGTAGTAGTTGAAACTATTTACCATTATGCTATAGGTTTGGGCTTGGATTCCATGGGGAATTTGGTCTAGTTAGTGCTTTCGAGCTACCTCAAGGACTTTGTGCCACCTCATTCAGAACATGAAGTGCAGACACAACTTGACTGACCAAAGGAACTAGCTCTAGACAAGAACTCAAATTAGGTGACCTCACCAAAACAAAGAAATACTAATATGGAAGAATGGGAGGGCATGGATATTAAAATCGATACTGGCCCTTTCCACCTCTACACATGTATTTCTAGCCGAACAATAAATGCGAAGGTGGGATGCTGACTTCATGATCTAGATTCTTGGTAGGGACTTTTATAAGTAGTCATGTCTGGGATGAATTACTATATGGCCTTTTGGTCATATAATCCACTTAAGCCTACAGGGCTTGTAAGGGTTCCCCTCATCCCTTGAAAGATTGGTTATCAAAAATCAATAAAAAATAAGGCCTTCGGGCCATTAGTGGGTAACACTCAATTCAATCATGACAATATTTTTTCATAGTTATTACCTATAGGAACTTATATGTTAGAACCAAATCCACATGTAATATCTAGACAAGGATGTATTTCAAAGAAATTCCCATAATCTATAACTTAACATAACTTTAGTATGTTAATATATACTTAGACTTATCCTTAAATAAAGTTATAGGGTTATTCTCCCTATTCTATATTTTCTTAAATCTAGTTCCCAAGGGTTATACTAAACCTGAATATGATGCCAACTATAAATACCCTTGCCCTAGTATCCTAGATCCTGTGGTTACTTTATTACATCAAAACTACAAAAAATAAATCACACACCAAAGGTATAAATTGTTTATTAGTCTTTATAAACTAGATATATACATGAAATTCACAATATATTTTGAAAACATAAAAAAACAAAAGTGTTTTCTTAAAAAATTCAAATATTACCCTTAGCATATACCTGCACATCAATCAAAAAACACTTCCTGGTATCCTAGTGAAAATTAAACATATGAAAGGGGTGAGATTTTATACCCAATATTGTTATGATTACATCAAAATACATTATGAATAAATATAAAATAATCAATCTGGTAAGTTAAATAACTAAAATTCCTGCAATTTGATCAATATCATTAACATAATATGGAATGAATGAATAATGTTCAAAAAATTCTATATAAATCATCACATGAACTTTAAACTTATCCATGGATATTCTAAATAATTTAATAATAATATGATCATATATACTAAAATAATAATGTTGTAATTCATTATTCTGGACATCATAAACATATTATCATGACCTTTTTCAAAATATTTTACAATTAAGGGTAAAAACCCATTTAATTTATCCAAATGTTTGGTCTCATGAGATATAATGATGCATTGAGGGGATATGTATTTTTGGGACCCACCCATTACTTAATAAGTCTAATGAATTCCCTATATGAATGGGGAGAAAAATAATCAACATAAATATTCATATTGACAATCTAATATATGAGATTTTAATACTTAACCCAATCAATAGACATAATCATAAACCATCTAGAGTAATATGGCAAATATTAATAAAATTATACATCCTCATTCTAACTGATCATAAAATTTCCAAATAAATAATAAGGATGATATCAACACAACACAACCCTACTAGATCATAATTAGAACAAATACTTTATGCCTTTGATGAATAGAAATACCATGAAAATGCCATTAATATTTTTAAGGAAAATAACATTTTCACTTTGAAAATATTATATAATCTAAAAGTTTAAATAATATTTTGAAGATAATTTTATTTGAAAATATAATTTAAAAATTATAAAGGAATATATTATAATTTTAGTGGTCATAATATAACAAAATTCTATATATGCTATATAAGTTTATAAAACATTAGTTTCACACTATTGTAAAATGGTTAAAAAGTGCCACTTTTAGAAAACGAAAAGAAAATTAATTTCAATTCATTTAGTGAAAAGTAAAAAATGGTTAAAATTTTATTTAAAAAATATTTTTTAGAATGTTAAAAATCTGTTTAAAATCATTTTTATAAAACATGTATTTGGTTGAAAATTTATTTTCTAATGAAGAGAGAAACACAGTTAGATTTTCTTAAAAAAATCTAAATAATTTTAAGTAAAAAATTTAGGATAATTTTAATATTAATTGAAAATTTAATGAATAAAAATATTAGAATAAATTATATTAGGTTTAAGATATAAATATAAAATAATTCCCTGTAGGGTAATTAAACATAAATAATTCTGAATACTGAGGGGATTTTGAAATAAACCCTTACTATTTTGTTAACTTTTGAATCATAACCCTAATGAAATAAATAAATTCAAATGAGACTTTAAATAACATAAGTTAAACTTATTTTTGAAATAAAAAATCAAAGTGGTAGTATATACACCACCAAAAAAAATAAGTAGTGAATTTGTCATATGTCTCATGGAAGTGAAAGTGAGATGAGAAACCATTACCTCAGGTTTGACTAGCTTTGTATGTGTATAGTCCTCCTGTATAATAAATATAGTTTTAATATAAATATATTAAGGAACCAGAATTATATATATAATACCATATATAATTTACTTATAGTTTTTTTGACCTTTTATTAACATTGTTTTTGTAAAAATCACTGTTTTAGGTGATAATTGCTTCATTTTTCATGTTTGTTTTGGAACGGTAATTTTGGTCTGTTTACTTTGAACAAGGTTAAATAATTTTCATAATGTTAAACATGATATAAATATCATTTATATTCATTATATTTGTATTAAGAGTAATCGAAAAAATTTATATATATATAATGTATTACACCATTCATGGTGACGATAGGTCGTACGTCTGAATGAACACTTCTTCCATTTTTAAAAACAAATATAGAATGAAAGGGAGGTAAATAATATATCATATTACCCAAATTAATTAATATGTATTATATATTATATATATTAACTAAATTTATCATTATTACCTTCCTCGTAAAGCGTTAGTGAAAAAAATTACAACACTTTGTGAGGCGGTAGTCCTCTATACACACAAGTGACATTATCATATTTTAACATGAATAAATATTAATAGGGTATATGTGATATAATAATTACATATTTATAATTATGTTAAAAATATCATGTATATTCATTTATTATATGCTTATTACCATCCATGTAAAATCAAAATGAGAAAAAATATCAGATCGGTTCGTAAGGTGACAGTCCGCCGTACACACGATGAATATTATTGTTTTCTTACTAGTTGGGTGGTAAAAAGTTATATGTGATACTATATTTCTATAATTATTGTAATTTCAAAAATATATTGTAAATATTTCAAATCTATATTTATATACAACTATTAGAAGTGGAAATGGAAGTCGAATTACATCAATTCGTGATGTGGTTGTTCACCGTACACATGATTGATAGTTTCATTTCCTATTTAATTGAAGAGGAGACTCTTATAGGCCTTCAAATTAACATAATAACATTTAATCATATGAAAAATATTTATATTATTATATAATAGTGGTTTAAAAATATTTTAATGAGGTACAAATAGAAACAAAATAAAATACTCATTTAAGAACATTACCTCTTTCTCAAACATCTTTAGGGTTGCACCAAAATCCTGGGTGATTTTTTTTTAAAAATTCCTATAAGATTTTTGTTGGGATTTAAGGAAGATAATTTTTTTTTCTGTATTTGATTGGTCAAATTAATTGTTTAGTGGTAAGATGAAAGGTGTAGTGGTGGACTTTTATAAGTGGGGGAGATGACACACTTGAAATTTTTGAAAAGAATAAATTACACCCATATTTTAATCTGGAAAAATTATCAATGTCAGTAATTAAAGAAAATTTTACATTATATAGTCTAAATATTTCGGCAAAATTGTAATTATAAAATTTTGGATCACTTTGAAACCTTATATTTTTAGTTTAAATCCCCGCTAAACCTTTTTTTACCTTAACCATGGTAAATAATTCTTACTATTTTTTTCAATTGATTATGAAAAAAATAAGTTGAAATTATTTAAAAATATAAAATATTATTTTTATAATTATGGAATTTTTTTTTTACAAATTAAGTTCCTATAAGTGGAAGAATCCAATTTAAACTTTAACCTTTAGAAGCATCGAAAAAACTATTTTTCTACAGATAAAATTTCAAAATTTTAGAATGTTTTTAATTAAAAATTCAATACAAACTTGATTAAAAGTATACAAATTAGTTAAGATTTAAAATTATTAAAATAATTATGTTTTAAACCAATGAAAAACTATAATTTAACTTTATAAATAATTTAAAAGGAAAGGCAGTTTTTAATAATAATATTTATTTGTCATATTTTTAAAATAATTAATCTATTCATATCATTCATGAAATTTTATTTGAGATGTTTTTTACAAGTTAATTTAAAAAATTTCTATATTTTTTTAAAAAATAAATTTTAAAAAATAGCTAAAAAATTAAATTTAAATTATCTCTCCAAACCGTGACTAAACTGCCTTTAAAAAAATACAATTTTTTTAGAAAAAAATCAGTTTATTTCAAATGACTTGTATATTATTCATAATGAATAGATAACCATTTAATTTATTTTTTACATGTGTAAACCATATAAATTTAATAATTTAGTTAGTCGAATTTCTTCCTAATAACTTAATGGATAAGTTATAATGGTCATTTTTAAATAATAACAATTTAATAGATTAATGTATTTTGTTTAAAATCAATATTTTAGGTATTACAAGATATAAAATAGATAGGATTTATTTAAAAATAAATTTATTTTATTTTTTTGAGGTGTTAAATGATCTTATAAGATTTTTTTTGGTGTCATATATTCTATCGAACTTGATGTTTCTCTTCTAAAATCTTCAGGTGTTACTAAAAAAAATCTCAAAAGTACAAACAGTTGTTATATCAAAAGTGATTATGAAATTTATTAAAATAACCTAACATGGTTTAATAATAATTTAATTGAAATAAAATTAATTTTACACCATCATAAAATAAAATTTGACATTGTAAATACTTTAAATAAAATGATTTTTTTTAATAAAAATAAATATATTTTCACTATTCATTGAAAAATAAATCTCTTCAAAAAATTATCAAAAAATATATCGAAGATAATTTAGAATTTTTTATTTCAAAAGTAAAGTTCATTTTTTTTAAATAAATTTTCTAAATGAAAAAAAACCAATTTTATTTTATGTGAAAAATCAAACCACTTTTTAGAAAAATACAATTTTAAGCACAATATTAGATTTATTCTTTTCTCTTATTTAGAAAAAATATTAAATTAATGATAAACAATATTATTGAATAACTAATATATAAATTTCATTAAAATCATTCACCAATAGTGGTCAATTTAATTTATTAAGATAAAAACACTTCACATGCCTAAAATAGTTTATCAGGAAAACATTTCTTCTATAATAAAATTATTATTTTTTATTTTCATTTATCATAAAATGATTACCAATAAATTTATTTTTTATATGGAGAAACCATATAATTTTCATAATTTAGTTAGTACTATCCATTATCACCAATTTAATGACTAGGTTAAAATGGTCCTATTTAAATATTTTAATAGTATCCCATCATTCTTTTAAACTTAGTGTTTCTTTTAAAAAAATTATATTAAAAAAAATATATATATTTGAAATAAAATTTCAAAAAACATTAGCTAGTTACAATATATGATGATGTAACTTGTGTAATATTCTAAGACACAATGTATCATCATCATGATCTACCAGAGATACTGATTTCCCAACACGTAGTCAATCCTCCTTCTAAACCACATGGGGAAACACCTTCTGAGTAGGACCTTGAAATAAGGCCTCATCACTCAAATAATCATCATCATAATCCTATATACACATCCTATTTGGATTTCATCATGGAGGAGCCCTAAAAGTTAAGAAGACATACCACGATTATTTGAGCATAAATGGGGAGATGGATCAAGAAGGACATAAAAGTCAAAATAACCAATCCTAGGTGATGCATACACTATTGGGTCCCTTCAACCAATGCCTTAGCCTATTAAGTCGATAAGTAGACATTTAAAATCATAGTGTAGGGATACATTGTCCACTATACCAATATGGAGTACCCTGGATCGAGATCCAAACTCGAGACACTCCAGCATCATTACCATAAGTTCTCAAAACAAATGTCACAAAAATGTATTACTCCAAACACTAACATTGTGGGGAAATACCATCTTTGATACCACCATATAATGAAATGAACCATTTGAGCCAACCTGGTTGGTGGTAAGATGAATGTGACACCCTAATCCCACCTCTAATAGGCTAAGGTATGGTGACTCAATCCAAAATTTCAAATCACTAAAATGGGAGGCCCTAGCCAAAGTACCTATATTCTCACACACAATGATGAAAAAATATTGAAATATAATAAAATACTGAACATATTGAGTGTAAAACGTATATTCAATGATCTCTATGAAAGCTTCAAAGTAAATAAATATATATTAAAAATATAAAGGAGAAAATACATGCCTAATGAAAAATTACATCCCAATTTGATAAAAAATAGAAAAAGGGATATTGAAGAGGGTATGGCTCACAATATCCAATGTTGACCACCGAACATGGTCATCTATTCTAAGTAAAACCATGTTCTTTCTAAACCCAGTCCACCTAGTTCACCAGTAATTTGTATGTCATCTTAACATGACACAACACATGCTCCATAATACCATACATGGATGAGTATATACATACCCAGTTGGACACCTTGAGAACCACAAAGATAAAAATTGAAAGATACATTAGTCAGCTCAATCCATAAGCAAGATGGTAAGGATAAATCCTAGTGATATACTCATAAAGAAACCCAAGAGAGGGATAAATGAGATTTCAATCCCAATAATAAGATAAGATTTATGAGTCATCCGATAGCTCCCAGGGATCCTTATCTATTTCCAAACACTATATGTAATAACCTAAGAATTCATGTGGAGGGTCCACTCCTCACCACTTCTATTTACATCCAAGGTGTCATGAACTCTAGTGGAAGTCCCATTAGCCACTTAAGTTACAAGATAGGTGGGACCACTATATAGATAAAGGACTTACAATCTCTATAGTATCGGAGGTATAAAATCAACTTGTGTAAATAGTATATTGGACCCACACCCTGATGCGATAGGGGATACCAATCCCGATGTCTCTCTGATTACCAAAACCAATAACTGACATCAACCAAGGATCATTGAATGATTTTTACCACTCATAACACCTCATTTCTTATATCTTATGCCAAAATGAAGGCCACTGTCATGTTATACTAATATAAATCTTATGATTGACTACTTATAGCCCCAAATCCAAGTCCCAAAGAAGGATATACACAAGGTAAATGTATCATAGAAAAGTAAATGGTTTGTAAATAGGGTCAAACCATGCATGAAATATCTTGGAAACCTAGGTCTTTCCTCATCTAAAATTTTATTGGCTTGCCATGTGGATATACATGTAACATACATGGGGTAAATGATGTGTATTCAAAGCCTGGGGTATGCCCGTGTCCTCCAAGTTCATGCCCGTGTACTTTAGATAATGCCCATGTACCAAGTCATTCCAATTTATGTGCACCCCTTTGGTATATGTATACCCACTAGCATCAGATCACATGGATTTTGGGAGTCCCACTTAGCGTGGGATATTTAATTTCATGAAGAACCCTAGCCACCACTGCTAGGGGACTAAACGTGTTGTGTTCCTCGATTACACACCTTACAGGTTGGTATTTTTGAGAAACTAAATAACTGTTAATGCTTCTCACCCACACATCAACTGCCATAAGATCTAACACAAAATCTACTAATAAGACAAGATCTAGTGTTTAATGGATTAGAAACATCTTCAGTGGCCAAAATATAGACACTCGAACTATGTATGGATCGTCCCATCACACCATGCCACTACATCACTTCACCCATTGATAAAGGATCATGAACCGGTCTATGATACATATTTCAAAAAATCCTCATCCCGTATCACATCAAGATTCAAGATAAAAACACTAAATTCCAACTTGTTCACATATTGACCATTAATTCAGGGGTTTGATCATGCTCTAGTCCATCCCATCAATATCAAACCCCAACCTTGTGGGCCAATAAAAAAGTTAAAAAATAATTGTGGTGGAAAAGCACGAGAACAAAGTGAATAACTATCTTTGGTGAGTGTGATCCCATAAAACTATGTCATAAAGTAGAAAATGCATGAAAATAAAGGCACAAAAATTATCAATTATGTTGAAAAAACTAATTAGGAGATGAGATCATGTGAAGAAGGAAAAATGCGGGAAAATAAGAAGATATGGGGAATCAATTATTAATAAATGAATAAAAGGGTGTAAATATATGAAATAAAATAACAAACCTAGAATTTGGAACAATTTCCAATGATTAATCAATCCATGCCATTGTCACTGGTGAGATCCAAGATATTCGTTCATGAATATGAATCCCTTAAAAAACAATTTTTTATCCACTATACTTTTTCGTTCATCAATGGATCTCCACTCTAACTACTCTAATATCATAGGGTTATATGGATATCCATGGAGATTCATCATAATAGGCTATTTAGAGTGAATAGTTAGATATTGGGATATTTTGGTAATATAAATAAATAAATTAATTAATCACATAGCACACCCAATAACTGTTTCGTTCAATTGAACATCTGACACTTGCTGACTTTTTATCATGCGTAAGGTAAAACCCATGTTCAGAAAACAAATGTGGTATTTCTTTTACCATCTATGGTCAAAATCTATGGAAAAACCATTTTTTATAAAAAAATGTGCTCACATTCTTTAATATATATTAATTTTAGTAATATATTAATTTTGGGGCCATATGACACCCAAAAACAACACCGACTCTGAGGATATATATATATATATATATATAAATTTTCAAATGACGAAACCCTAAAACTAGATTCATTATAAGAAAAGTACCATTGACACCTAATAAGGGTGTGAGTAAGACTTAATAGATAAAGAATAATGAAGTACCTCACATAACCAGTATATAAAATGTATGCACAATTCATATGATTAGAAAATAAATAGGTTACTTATGAAGTTTAATAAGATAATTAATGTTGATACCGATGTTCTAAAGTGACATCCATGATCAACCATACTTGATTTATCCAATGATAGAGTGTCTCTATATATGTACAAAATCATTGTAGAAGATATGTCTCCCACCACAAGATCTCATGAATTCATTTTCAATTGTAAAATACAGAACCCATGTAGTATCCTTGGAATCACAGATGGAATCATTATCAAAGCCAAATCTTAAGAAGTATCTTTGTAATATCATCATATCATTCTTATAAGAAATATCCTAGGGATTATACTAGGAAAATCATCATATTAGGCGTGATCACCAAATTTGATGAATTATTTTAGGCATCCCATGTAGGTATAAACACCAAAGATTAAGTAGTGTAATACTCATTCTATGTAGTATCATACATAACCACCAAATAATTGTCAGTGTCCTAGGTATCTCATTATCATTAGGCATAAAAACTAGATCTCTAGGAGTATCATTGATATCGATATGTCATTAGGGAAAAACTTCAGATCCTAGAGAGTATACTAGTAATCCATATAGTATCAAGTGAAAAAACTATATTCGGCGATTTATGCTAGTCATCCTGTTAAGAAAAATTCATGGGAAACTTGTCCCACCCATGATATCTTATATTACAATAGTTGGGTCCAAAATCCACTGAGACTAGACACAAATAACCATGGTTGTACTCTAAAGTTAATAATCCACCATCTTCACTGTATCCACATTAGGCACAAACCATTTAACTTGAAGTTCAAAGGTGACACCCAAAGTGGAAAATATATAATTCCCTATACTAACCCTCTTTAGGGTCAACATTATACAGGGTAATCACTATGGACCCCTAAGTCACATCATGATTTAGACATTGTAAATGGTTCCTATGTCTTATTCTCATCTCTAGGGAACATTCCCATCAATCCGAGTGAATAAAATTCCTTATCATTACCATGATTTTACTAAAGTATCCCTGTAATCATAAGAGAATACACATCGACATCACTCTAGAGAGATGTCATAATTCCCATATCACTTACCAAGTCATAATCGGTTATCACACTTGTTCCCATCCTATAATTAAATCTTACCTAGGTAAATCCACCCAGGTGATCATATATTAGTTGTGGGGGAACACATACCTGATGCTATAAACAACCAACCCAATGCTTTGAGGCCTCTCAAATATGTCATTAACTATCAACTTGGTTCTACGTTGACACATGACGTTGTCCATATATGGTTTATCACTTATCCCTACATAGGGGATTTAATGGAACATATATTAATGTAAACAATGTTTCACTTATTTCATTTCACTCATGCCCCTCAAGGGTAGATGCATATGAAGGGACAAGTTTATAATTAATCCATAAACCATTGATGAGTGAGATGTCACTAGTGTCTAAGGGACCATAATTTCACATGACAGATGCATTTTATTTATAAATAAAAATTTTGATCACCCACAATGGTAAGAACACATACCACATGCATATGAAAATAAGAATAAACTGTAAAGAAATTTTTATAGATCAGTTACCTAATTTGGAGTTATTTCCTTTAAGAAAATATTAACCACAATCAACCAAGATTTTCTAAATCCCATAAAATCAAATTGACACACACAAACTCATATTTTAATCCATAATTCCCAATATAGTTAATTATAAAAATATAATATGGATAATTATAAATAATTTTAAATTTAATGAGGATTGAAATAAATTCCTAAAATCTCCCTAGTAGATATATCCTCATAGAACCCTTGAGCAACAAGGTGTTTTCAACTCAAGAAATTCACCCACACCTAATACATGTAAAAAATACTTATTTAAAAGATTGATACAATGGAATTTTTGTGTAATTAAATAAAAATACCTAGAAAAAAAATCCATAGGGGAAAAAACCTTCAAAAAAATGTGTTTTATAGAATGAGTTCATCATCCCAAGATAGCCTATTTTCACACCTAGTCAATGCTCAATCATATCTGGAAAATCCCACCTTGTTCAAGTAAAATCATTAATGAAACCTTAGATTAGATTTTAAAAAATTAGATAATGTATTGAGGTGGGGGTGACTAATGAGGAGAGAAGGGATAACTCAACCTAAATCACAAAATTAATTCCAAAGAACCATCCCACTCATGGGGGGATTAATGAGTAAAAGGGGATATAAAACCTGTTATGTTCATTTGTGCATGTTAGATGAAGAAGGAGGATAGAACCTCAAAAAATTGTGGGGTGAGGGGGATTGAAATTCCCCAATTTTAAACAAATTCTAATCAATAAATTAGTTGATATATATTTCATGAAACTATGAACCTATCATAAATCAATTATTTCTCTACCCACCTAACAATACATGGTTTGGAAACATAATTTTCTAAAGAATTCACTAACCATGAAGTTCACCCTATAGTCAAACAACACCCTCACATGGTTTTACAAATCATTCACCAACCATATAGATCAATATAAAAACTAAATTGAATAATTTTCATAGTTTTTCTAAAACCATTTTCCAACCATGAAACACTACCCTAGCACCACCACTGTCAAAATTTTACTATCATGGTTTCCATAACAATGTGGTACTCATGTGATAGGGTAAAAACCCAAACCCAAATTCTAAACATTGAGAAAACATCTCATGACCATCACCTGATAACCCATTCATAAACTCTTGAAATTCATATTTGAATCCCAATTCTCAATATGGCTCATACTCTAGAGGTCAAAAATTCAAATTACTCTTGGAATTCCTAACTTATAGAGTCATAGAGTTATATAGCCTCCCAAATATATAATTTATCATCCCTGAGAAATATCAGTTTTCTTTTAACCATCAATACCAACTTACAATGACAATCTATCATGCTCAATTTATCACATCTTAACCAAGAATTTCGAATGAAATTCTACTATGAAACCCTAAACACAAGGTCAACTATAAATAAAAACTCAATATTTCTTCCATAACCATCATCAAATCACTAAGGTAGTGCTAAATTAAATCTATCTACCACAAGAAAATCCATTATCATCAACAAGCTCATTCCTAGTGTTGTGGTGCTACTGACCATAAGACTCTATTCACAAAGGCTGATTCTAGAGCCATGGTAATACACACCATTAATAATGCATACAAAAACTAAATTCTTATCAATATAATGTTACACTCTATGAAGTTTTCATATCATCACACACAATTACATCCCAAAAAACTAGTTGTACTTCCATTGGCCTACATTTCAAGAAAACACTTGTCTTCACTTTATTATGCAATATCTTATCGCCCAATAATGGTGCTCAAATATTTTAAGGAATATAAATATTGAATAAACACCCAAAATTTAGTCTAAACTCATTAATTGGTTTAATTCCATGTTTTGATCTTCAACCAACCATTCCTTCCATCAAACTAAGCTCATGAGTACCTACTTGTCACGAATCAAAATCAACCATAGATCAAATAATAACTTTCTTGAGCGGATTGAATGCATGAAATCTATACAATGACACATATAAGACTCAAATATGGTATTTACTAAGTAAAAAAGATAAAATTTGGTCCATTTCTACACCAACATCCAAATTCAATCTCATCCATAAAATGAATAGTCTCACCACAATCATTACCCTATCCACATGAGGGACTTACCTCCACATCCCATATTTAATTTATTATGACAGGTAATGACTAGACATGTACATATTTATGATACACATGTTTAAATAAAAAAACTATAATTATACATTCTCAACTCATCAGGAATGTTATCCTCAACGTCCACTAAAAATATCAACTATAATGAGGGCCACACCTTAAATGAACAATGGTTCTAACCCCACAATATGGAATCCCTTATACCACTACTTGAGGATAACCTCAATAAGTTCAATCAATTAACATGTGCCCCTCCTTCCGATCCATGCTGAAATATCCTAAAACTACTGTCAAGAAATAACCTTGAGCCAATTGTACCCTGACATACTAATCCATCCATGGTATCCTCATTAGTATCAGGGGTAACATTCCTCATCCTAATAAAAACATCGAAAACCCTGCCTAAAAATATACCTTAAAATCCATCAGTCATTAGCTTACACATAACTCCTCATAAATTCAAAACTAAATTGGAACCATGTATGACCAGTACGTACTAACTCAATATCAACCATACCTAATGGAGTATGCTCTTGTATGACCAACCGCACAAACTAGATCATGTTCCCATGAGTTATGGATCACTGAAGATAGGCTCATGCGTCTATATCGCATATCATTTTCACAATGTGTTTAAATATAATCTTACAAAAAACACATTGATTCTTACTTTCCTGTAAGACCTACATCTTACTCATATTCTAAGGAAAATCACATGATCAATCACCAACTAGGAATTTTTTTAAAACTAGATCCATTTACCCTCTTTTATAACACCACCAAAATCACATCCAGAACCATTACAACAATTTTTCCTTTAAATAGTTCATTCTAAAACCAATCCTCAATACGAAATAAAATCATGTTATTTACATTTTGAATGCCTCCAACATCTAAATGGTTATACCATAAACCTAGAATCAACTCCCATACATCGGTCTCATAACCTAAAGCTTCTACCCATCCCTCCTACCTCTAAGTCATTTAAAATCTCAAGATAGAACCTCTCTTAGATTACCCTCTCATATCACATCTCATATCAACTAGAATATCCAAACCACAAATATAATGAGTTTCATCTCAATAAAACTAGGCTATACCACCTATCAAATAACTATATATCATATAAGATACAACTCATAAGAAACATCTCTATTCTAGTCTCACATATCCTAAGGAAACTAATGTTCCAAAATACCCACTTTAGGGATTTAATAATTATATATATTCATTAGGAATCACATGGAAAGTCATCAAACCATACCCGAGAATTAATCCTCACTGGGTATCTTCATATGAGACTACCCCCTCTCGAAAAACGATCTCATCCACACACACACACACACACACACTTATATATAAGAACATTTTATAATGATTATCTAGGTTGATTATAGCACAGTACGATGGTTCGGTTAGTTATAATTCCACCAAGAAGCTATATGATAAAAATACTATATAGGTTATTGTAAGTACTTTAAATAATTGCACCCGTATTATTTCTAGAACTTGTACAAATGAACCAAGTTCTTATACAAAACCACAATGGGTCACTATACATCCCTCAAAGTGAGGGATTGTATAGTTTTCATCATGTAGAATTCCTCATTTGAATCCACATGACCTACCATTAGAATAAAATAAACCATGGTTTCTATGAGTAGAAACCCACCAAAAAGTTATATAGGAAATAAAAATATGATTTTTTGTTGGCATTTTAACCAACTTAACCCTGTATCCTTAGTGATGTTAATAACATTCCGTAATAAATATGTCATGTGAATAATATATTCCAAGGATGATGCATATACACATGACTCATTAAAATGTGGTAAGTGAAAATATCCATAAATATGAATGTCAAAAACACACATCATAATTTAACAAATATCTCAATTACAACAATGAAAAATGTGATCAAAAATAAAAGATCCCTTGTAACATTGGATTCCCATCAATAAAGGAGTCCGTGAAACACAAGTACGATGTACATAAAAATCATAGAAACATCCCTAATCCATGTTTACCATATTAAAAATAATAATAAAATATAAAATATTCTCAGATACTACTTTATAATGATCCTCTTCCATATATCATTCAATAGTTCCTAGACCAGTCATCAATAAATATCCTTAGGCATTCTTATCCATATTTTAAAGGCTACTGACTAAAAATGGATGTATAAGGTGTTACCATGGGGAGACTATACCCTGATATTAGTGTGAGTAATAATAGGGAAAAATAAACAAATAAAATCCATCAAAAATAAATAATTAGTTAATGAGGAAGAAATAAAACATAACAATGTGAGAATTAATGTAATGTGATCATGGAACCTTACATCCCAACTGATCACCCATTGGGAATACCAAACATACACATATAAAAATATATATAAAAACATGTAATATGATTTATTTCCATATCCATGCCTTACCTCATCATATTCTCCAACTCCATACTTTTTATCCCACTTGATTATGAAACACTAGTTCTCTTTCCTATAAAACAATTATTATAGGTTGTGAGTAAAAATTAGTAGGGAACCACTAATGGGGTCTAAAAAACAATTATTATATGCAATATATGAAAAATTTGTATGTTTATAAAATTAATAAATAAAATTTGAAGAATAATAAAAAATGATCTTTGATCCTCAGGTTTTGAGGTGATACTCAGGATCAACCATTCCAACTTCAACTATTATCAGATTAACTCTGAGCAGTTACATAATCATCTAAGAGGATAAAGGTCCTTCCCTAGGATCTCATGAGTTATTTTTTAGGTTTAAAAAATAAATCTTACGAATTATCCTAGTAATATTAGATAATATCAAGCTCAAATATAGATTCAAGGGAGTAATAAAGGAATCTCCTCAAATCATGCTCATAAGACAAATCCTATAGAGTATCCATGACATCTCATCAAATCTGGTGCATATACAAGATCCTTTAAGGTATCATAAGAAACTTATATAGGTATAAACTCTAAATCCTAGGTAATATTCTAAGAATACCATGTATTTTCATATGCATCCATTTAACCCATGTTAGTATTTTAGACATCCCATTATCATCAGGTGTAATAGTAAGGTCCTAGGAAGTATCTTAGGCACCCATGTTTCATCAGGAATAATAGGTGGATGTAAGGGAGTATCCTTGGAATCTATGTAGTATCAGGTGTAAACACCAGACCCCATAACCTATCCTAGTCATCTTATTCAAAAAATATCAAGGGAATCACATCCGTCATGTGATATCTCGTATAACAATAGTCCGAGGGCACCAACCACCAAGACTCACTACATATAACCCCGATTAGATTCTAAATAATACAAACCTTCATCAATATTATATTCACATTAGGCTCAGTCTATTGACCTTGGGGATATTAGGTGATTCCTAAAGTGGTCAATATGTACTTCCCAACACTAACCCTCTCTTCGGTCAACATAACATGGGAGAACTCACCATGGTCAACTAAGTTACATCATGATCAATAAAATATATTTGGTTTCTCTATCATATTATTATATTTTGGACACTTGAAATATTTAATAAAATGGAATAAAACTCCTAATAATTACCTTGATAATACAATAGCCTCAATAACTTCACAAGAGAAGCCACACTGACATCACACTAGAAAGATGACATAATTATCCTCTCGCTTCTTGAGTTATCCAAGATAGGTCCACACATTTCAAAAGTATAATTATATCCTACCAAGTTAATCCCCCACTAGGTGATTGTATACCAGGGGGAGGAACACCTATTCCACTCTCTAAATATCCAACATATGAATCCAAGTCATCTAAAATCCATCATTATATATTCCTCAGGTTCTTAGATGACACCAAAGGTTGTATATTCCTAGTCCATCATTTCTCTCTACTAAAGGGAGATAAATAAGTCTATAAAAAGGTCTTATAAGTTTCAACTATTTTCATTCATTCATTCCACAAAATGGTCTATTTATCTCAAGTATCATGTTTGTAATTAATCCCTCAACAATTGGTGACTAAGACATTACCCGTGTTCATGGTCTCATCCTAGAACTTGACAATTTTGTTTTATTCATAAGAATTTTTTAAAAAGAAAAAATCCATTTTAAAAAAGGATGTTGTCCCATAGTGGTGAGACATCATACCCCATGGAAATTCCCATGATAATAAACCAAAAGGAAATTGTTTCAGATCATATACTTCATTTGGAGTTATTTCTTTAAGAAAACCCTGACCAAATTTATCCAAGATCATCCAAGTCCAATCCAAGCTCATCACTACACCCAAGATCTTATCTTATACCACAATGATCAATATAATTAATTATAAAATTAAATATTAAAATTAATACTTAATTTTCAATTTAATTTAATATAATTAAATGCCTAAAATTTCATTGGGTGACCATATAATTCTAAAACATTGAGCAATGGAGTGTTTTATACTCTTGATATGTACCTAGACCTAGTACACCCAAAAATAATATTTAAATTATGAATTAATTGAACAATATTATCCAATTAACTTGAAAACCATTAATGGAAATTTATATGGTAAATTACCTTTGTTGAAATACCGTGCAATGGAGTGTATTCATCTTCCTTAGATTTCATCTAAAAACCGAGTAAAAGACCCATCATATTTGGATGATTCCACCTTGCTCCAGTGGAATCCTTAATAAATCATTATACCATATATAAAAAAATTAGAGAAAATAATAGTGGGGAATAATGAATGAGGAGATATGGGAGAAATAAAAATATAATACCAAATTAATTCTAAGGAATCACTCTTATCAAGGAGGGATCAAAGGGAATAATGTGGAGATAAAAAATTGGGTTTGGCCATCTGTGAGGGAGGAAAAAGGAGGCCCCCATTTAAGAAATTAGAGCAGGTAAAATGGGAATTTAACGCTTATTAAAAAATTTCATGCAGTCATATGGTTTTCTCATGTACTAACAAACCATGCACCTTTTTTTTTGATTTGAAATGTATCAATTCCCAATTTCTCACATAGTTTATCTAAATTGTTTTCTATATCATAAACTAATCATTTTTCTCACTATAAACTTAATACACACCTACATGATTTAGCTAAATGGTTTTCAAAACCATATACCAACCATATAGATCTCTATAAAAATTCAATTTCTAGATTTGTACGGTTGATCTGTATCTATGTGACACACCCCTAGGTATAACCACCATAAAAGGTTAACTAATGTATTTTCCCCTATCATTGTGATAAACATGAGATAGGGTAAGAAACATTTCTAAAATTCAAAAAATTGACTAAAACTCACACAACATTCACCTATTCTCCCAATACACCTCCAAATCCTTGATCCACATCAAAATAAATATCCTTGAGATACTCAAACTCACATAAATTCAATATTATTCCCACTTATCAATATACCCATGATATAAAGATCGAAAATTAAAATTCCTCATTGAATTACTAACCCAAGAAAGATATAGGTTTTTATAGTTAAATTGAAGATATTTATATGGAGTATATATTAGATGACATATAGTGATACTTAAAGGTAGTGGATACTTGACAGATCCTCCTTTGAATTCCTAGAAACTTGGTGGAACTAGGTGGATTTTCTAAATTGACCGAATTATAAGGAGTTAGTGTATCCTTTATACCAATATATTATATAGTTCAGTGTGTTATGTGTTTTAGTTACCATTTAGTGTTTTTCATGAGATGTGGTGTCATATAGATTTTTCCATATATTAATTGACTTACAATTAAATTATTTATTTATTATAATGTTATTTATTGGATTTACTTTTCGTATTATATATATATATATTTCATATTTTTATAGGATAAGAAACCCCATGTATTATTATTCATACTTATGTCTGGTCACTAGCCCCTAGAATATTTGATTTGAGTTTATAGTGGTAAATTTATCTTATTACTAGCTATGGTGGGGTCTCAGTGGGCCAGGTTATGTCAAAAGGGTATTAGTTCAGTCTAATTCAAAAGGACATAGTCTGGTGTTGGTAGTATAATAAGTATTATTTTCGGAAATGAAACAATTAATTTGATTATTTCTCTTGATTAATTAATTGGGGAACCTAGTGTTGGTGAAACAAAAGAAATATCCATTCACTAGAACTCTGATAATATGTTGATCAATGAAAAACCCAAAGGTACTAGTTACAATGTATAGTTAGAGAATTACTTGCATCACATAGTGGTAAATTTTGAATTTTTATGTCCTTATAATTTAATCTCACCCATATATGATTTACTATTGTGGATTTTTCTATTGAATAAATCATGCCACCCAATTATTGAGAGATCATATATGTAGGATTATGAGAGACTGTGCTAGTGTTTGAGCCTCATTCCACCAATTAGATGAGAGGTGATTCATTGGTTTTGAGAGTTTTTTTAATAGATTTCATTTCCCATGATTATAGGTGAAATATTTTCCAATTTATTATTATTGTATCAATTATTGAATATAGAACGATAGTCCTTACTATACCAGATACGATTAACTATAAGTAGTGAAAGCTGTAAGACTTCCATGGGTAGATGATTCATAAACATTGAGATGACTTCAATCCTCATTTGGTGATGGTCTAGTTTGATTGAGTGGATCACACATTCTATCTAGATTGAATAACCATTGAAAAAAATATTGATTCCTGCTTGAGTCATGTGGACAACATAACAATCCATTAGTGGATGATGTTTTTCTTTTACTCTTGATATGATGAATCTACCATGGTTGGGGTTTGGTCCCATATTTCGGATATGATTTTATTAAATAAAGTTCTAGATATTTTATTTTAGAGGTTATAGAGGAATTAAAGGGAAATACAACCATGTCTAAGTGAAAATTGAGGTTACACACCTCAAGATGTACTTAATAGACAAGTTTTATAGAATATATATTTTAGCTCAGTAGTTCAAGGGAAGATTTTGTAGATATGACATATGGCTGGTTTGTATTTCTATGCATCCACACCTATACAATAGTCCTTGAGTGATAATCTATGGTTGATAATTTCATGTAATAGATACACCATGGTATCAATTAGAGTGGCCCCATGGATAAAATTTCATGTTAATGAAAGAAATAACACTACAGACCCTCCTATTGAAGTCATATAAACCTACCGTGTAAATTGGATTTTGATTAGGAGTTATAGGTGCATAGGTTGTTAGTGTTTGATGAAATTTTGATTCTCTCTCACCAATACCACCCTTATATTTTTCCTTTCCAATGTAAAGTGATGCAGTCAGTGCTATGGGTTGATGCACATAATAGATTTATATGAGTAGATTATGCTTGGTGTGGAACAAGGTTTAATTCATGAACTATCTTTGAAAACCATTTTGAATAATGATTAAAACACGTGATATTCAACCTAAAATATTTTTTAGAGTTATTAATTTCAGTGAAGCTCTTGGATAAACCCATTTCGGGAAAATAGTCTATATTAATTATATCCATATGGCACTCAACCATTCTAATAACATGAGTATAAACTAGATTAAGTAAGATATTTTTATTGGATTACATCTTGTCAATATTGAGGCTTAGTGGAATCATTATTAATAAGGACTGAATTATCACTTATATAATTATATGGTGATGTGTAGTTGATAAAATGAGTTGAAGTCCATTGTGATGATGTGTAGAAACCCAAACTATAGTGAGTAGAGCTAAGACTTAAGTATTTGTAACTAACTAACCATAATGTGATAAGACATATTTGTGTTAAAGGTTCTCCCCAAAGGTGTGTAGAACAATATCCAATTGTCCAAAACTAGAGTAGTTCTCCCTTAGTATCCAATTTGGGTGTATTAGTGGGTGTTTTAGTGAGGATTACACCGATTTGACATGGTTCTTGATGCAGTATATCTGGAAGGATTTTTAGTCATCCTAACATGTATAAATTAGGCCATATTTTTGGATGATGTTTCCTGATGGTTGTGGTTTTAGTAGCTTGATCATGGTTAGCATTATTCTAGGGCCTGGAGAGGAAAGAGTAGGATTACTTGTGCACTCAGAAAAATTTTGTTTGTACTATTGTAAAATAGGTCTCCAATGAGAAGTAATATGTTTTTGTGTTTCTCAATGAGGTTAGTTCTATTTATTTAATTTCTAATCATTATATGTAATAAAAGTGTGATGATTAGACCATTTTGTTTCAATTTTGGGTGTGATAATGTTTTGGTTTGAAAATACTGATGTGTAGTTTTCACATATGTTGAGAAGTAAATGTTGTATAATCCTTTTTTCCTTTATCTATTGAAATTTTTGTGTATGACTTGATGAAGAAATGTGGAAAAATATGATTTGGACCTCAAGGAACATGATAGTATTATGTTATTCCATATTCGGTGTAGATTTTTCATTATTGTGTTTGGTAGGGAAATTTGAAAGAGATAGACCCATATTATAAAACAATCATCTTGAATTCTCGTAAAATAGGAGTGTGTGAAGATTTTATATGAGGTACTATTAGAAATGAATAATTTCTATTAGATTTTATTGGTTCATGGTTCGTTCAAATCACATGAAGTTAGATGAACAATAGTTGAGTAAAAGGTACAAGTGTTGAGGATCCATGAGACTCACATGAATAAATCCTATTAGTTTTATATAATTGATTCTTTGGGGTAAGGTTTAGTAGATATCACTTGTGATTTTGCGAAAGATCATGGATAAATCTCTGGTGTGTGTGGTGAATGTGCTTTTTCATTCCCTATTTGGTTATATCTATGTTTTATTAGATTCCAAGACACCAAAGTTAGATTAATTACTTTTGATGATATGTTTATTTTACAATCTCCGTAATTTTGTGAGACTCTTAGTTAGAATCTCAAATTTTTATCTTTTTATAGATGAAAAAATTTAATGGAATGTTGAATATTGTTATCTATATTTTTTCAATATATATACTTAGCTCATTTTTGGGTTTTATCGACATGGGTCCCTAAATATAGTTAAAATCATAATTTCATTTTAGTAAATGACCATTGAAAATTTTAATGATTGTTCTATTGGTCTTAGAACATGGTATTTACACATGGATAAAATTTTGGTAAATTTTTGAGCTACGTGAACGTTCATTTAATAAACATTTATTCTTAAATAAATATTAAATCAATGATAATTAATATTTATATATCCTAAATGAGATCTCAAAAGAAATTTATAATAGTGTAGTGGGGTCAGGAATGGGGTGTTTTTCATAGTTAAGGTATAAATCAAGTGATTGTGTAAAGAGTTGAAGATTGTTAAATTTTAGGACATTATTTTAAATAGCATCTAAATTCAAATAAAAATATATTAAGATTTTTATTAGGATGGTGGAATGGTGAAAGTGCACCACATTTGTGATGATGTAGAATGGAGGGTTCTATAATATCATATTTTTGGAATATAATGGACATTATGGGAATATATCCTTCATATTCCTTATTAAAGGGAGTTATTTTTATTTTTATTTGATTGTGATTAATGGTGTATTTATGTAAATATTATGGTAATAAATTAATACTTTATTCCATTTAATTTTTCTCTTCCCTCATTGGAAAAGAGATATCCCCTCCCCTTATCCTTTTTCATTGGTGGAAGAAACCCTCTCCCAGAGAATCTATCTCTCTCCCAAATCACACAAAGAATAAATCCTTATGTTATTTATGGTCTTCATAGTGATAGAGGCATCAATTAATGGGATATTCATGTGGTGATGAAATTCATGCAATGTGATATTAATATCCACAAATCACATTCAATCCCTTTATTTTCAGGATTAAATTAACTAAAATTTTATTTAATGGTGGGATGATTAAATATTTAAAACATTTAAAACCCATATGCTTACAAAACCATTATTGTTAAATAAAATGATCATTTTTAGCAAGAATAAATCTTGGGAAAATTTATACAATGTTCAATATTAATTAAAATCATTTTTGAACTATAATGGGAATAATAAAATTGATAATTTTTTATATGTTTTTTCCCTTTATAAGAATTTATTTGTGAATTGTAAGTGGTTTTGAGATGGTGAAAGGTATTATTATTCTTTATGTAATGAAAATTATTTAATTTTAATACAAATTTTATAACAATGAACATGATAAAAAATTTATAAAAATAACAATCAAACAATATAAGAAGAAAAATATTATAACATTCTATTCATTTTCCATCATGAAATTTAAAATAAAAATAGTTTTATTGTTTTAATATTTCTATTACATGAAACTAATTATTTTATAATTCATTATAGCATCAAAGTGGTAAATAATTGAACAATAATCGATGAGACAATTTTATTGAAATATTTACTAATCACAAGAATAAATATTATTTTCATAATTCAATAATATTATATTATTCAATCATGTTCGATTAATTATTTTGTTATTTTATTATTAAATTTATTAGATGGAATAATCACTGGGATAAAAACTCGATATTTATTAAGAATATTATATCATAAATAATTGTTGATTTATTGTCTACCAAAGATTTTTTAATGGTGTCGATTAATGATAAAATAAATATTTATGTTTGATAAAATGAATTATTTGATAAATTTAAATATAATTTTATATTCATAATTCATAGTGAGCTTTCCCACCATGACCATCCACCTTATTCTTATTGTTTACTAATATACTTCATTGAACCTGAATGTGAGCAAATTCATGGATGGTTAGGTTTCCCACAAACCATCACATTCCTAATTATTATTCTATATTATTCTCATTTGACACATATGGTGTTTTAAAAATTATATAATCGAGGAAAATAAGAGAATTATGGATTTTAGTTTGTGGTAATGATAAAGTTATGGTTTCGGGTATGGTTTAATGATTGGAAAGTTGACGATGAATAGTCAATGAAGGTATCTTAATAATCTCCCCCATGAGGTGTGATGTTGAGTTAAAAGGTAATGAGTTCTACTGGAAGTAAAGCAATGACAAAAGGTGAAGGTTAAGAAAATGGTTATGACATGAAAATTATAGTTTCTATAAAATTACTGAGTACGTGAAGTTTCATCCAAGACCACATGCCTTGTATGTCACTAGATTTAGTTTCCTAATGAAATGAATGTCACATTCCATTAAACCGCCATAAATTTTACCATGTGACTTAATGATTAACTTGGAATTAAAAAACATGATATTATAAAAATAAAACACCCTGTAACCCTAAGTCTCATGCTATAAATTTTTAAACAGTGTCTCAACATGTTCCCCACATACATACCCAATATATAAAGTAGAAATAAGAAACCATGAAAATATTCTATACATTCCTTGTTTCTGGTCTTTATAAGAACATATTGATTTTTTTTCTATGTATGTAAGGTTTAATCATGACTAATATTAATTTTTAAAAACTAAATGTTGTGTAATAGGAGACATATAATATACTTAATGCTTGAAACCAACTCTACAGACAGTCGTGCATGAGTTTCCAAAATTCCACACACAATATGAGTCCTACTAGATATACCATGTATATTGTTTTTACATAAGTTAGGAAATAGAAGTACATGACCATATTTATTATGTGGGTTTACAAACCATGTACCTTAACTAGACATGCCATGTATTGTAAAGGTTGTAGTATTCCCTGTATATTTTCTCTTGAGTGACAGTTTTATACATATGAGTAGTCTATTATGAGAAATGTTCTATGTATAATTTTTGGGATGTATATCTTTTTAATTTTGTTAATCAATTCATGAATTTTGATGTTTTTTTTAGCTTCATAGAAACAAATATGTGAGTGCGATAATGATTAGATAATCCATCATGTTTATAGCTTTTTTGGGGGAAATCTAACTCCAGGGTATGGGTCCTCTATGTATAAAGTGGAGTTTGTAACCTACTTATAGTGATGTGGTATAAGTCCTTGAGATGACCCATCATTAACATACATACAAATTTTATCATTTCTACATGATATTCATTTTCATATCACAATAAATCACACCCCAGAACCTATAGGTTTAGTGTATTCAGATATTAGCAACTTGATATTCTAATTAACAATAAATCTTCAATATTTCCCAAAAAATTCACCATGAATGAAATACTTAGAAATATATCATGCATACTACTTTTATTTATTTCATGGGGAATGAAAAAAATAAGAAAAGGGTGATATTAGACACTAAATTGGGTTAATATTAAAAGATAATAATCAAAAATAGTAAGGGAGCATAAGATGGACATGTTGGAATCATAGCATAATTAGGGGAAAAAATATAAATTAATAAAATCATACCCAACAAGACATTAATCCTAAATCATCACTCATGATGCAAGTCTTTTGACATAACATTAAACATGACTCATAAGATTGTGGGGACATGATTAAATAACCATGATCTATGAAAAAAATAACATATTTAGGTAGTATAACCTATAAAAATATATAATATAAATAATCCTTCCATGAATTAGTGCTAATATTTCTTTCAAAAAATCAATGAAACCAAAAATAATTTCAATGACCGCATTAATCTTAATGAAAATAGATATATATAATCTATAAACCATAAAATAGTAAACCAAATATGGTATAATCATTGTATTTATTAGGAAAAACCTAACCACCCTGGTAAGGACCTTACCTTTCCAAGATTTCACTTTACTGATCACATTACTATAGATTCCATCAACGTAAGAAGAATTCAACTTTCCCTAAAAAAGAGGGAGACTTATATTCTAAAAAGGAAGGGATCCCTTATGAATACCTAAATATAGAATAATAAATTTATTTATAGGTTAACAAATAAAATTTCTGAGATAAAAAAATATTTTTTCTAATTATTGAAATTTTTTAAAACCACTTCATAATATTGGAAGTGTTCCTTCAAATTATCAATGATTTGTGTGATCCCCAAATAAAATACAATGAGATCATTTTCATAAAAATTTTTGAAGGAGTATCCAAAACCCCCACAATCTTGACTAAACATTAAATCCCCATCAATTGTTTTTTACTTTTTCTACCAAGGTAGTATTTATCCATACAAATATTAATGGAAGAAAGCAGGTCATAATTTCTAACACCTTTTGATCATGAGTAAAAACCTTCAAGAGTACCATGTTACAATTGTAAAATCTTAGGTGATTGAAGGAAATTAGTGATAAATTTAATAAAGGTATAATAAAGTAAATGAAATTTTAAAAACTAGAAAATTAAACTCAAATTCATAGTTTTAAAAGCCTTGGTGACATGAACCAAAATAGAAATATTAACACCTATCTTTTTCCTCTTCAGAAGGTTAATAAATTAATATGTGGTTGTCAAGTAGTCTTAAATTCATCTAGCCGAAACAAACCCAAACTAAATTTGAGATATTGTCTTGTCAACCAACCAATTAAAAACATTATAAATAATATTATTAATGATCTAATAAATTGAATTGGACATAAAAATTAGGCTGGAAATATTAATCTAGTATTCATTTGAGACCTTCGGTAACTAGAATAAAAATTGTGAATTTATACCTTGTTGAGGTGAACCCCACTAAAAAAACCCTAAAACTATTTTTGTTAGTATTGTTGATTATATTCCACCATTTTTAAAATAATATGATATAAAATCCATCCAAACTTGATAGGATCATTGGATTCAATTCAAACACATCTTTTTTAATTTATTCATCCTCATGAATTGCAGTAGAAAAAATTATATTCAGAATTAACGATAGAAGGAACAATATCATATCATATAAAATATTCTTTTTCCCATTATCATTAGATATGTATTGATAATGAATGAAAGTGTAGTGTTTAATTTATTTCCTAGTTAAAATAATTCCTTTTTCATGCCTCAAGTAGTTGATAGTTTTATTGATCTTCCTAAATTAATAAATGTTTTGGAAAAAATTATTATTCATGTATCCCTCTTTAATCCATCTCACTTTGAAACCTTTTTAAGAACATATTACCTATACTTCATTAAATAATTAATATTAGATAAACGACCAAATTCCCTTTTAATGTCTAGTTACTTAAAATTTGTCAATTAATTCTTCTTTTTTAAGAGTATTGAGATTCTCCTTTATCTCTTAAATATAATTATCAAGTTTGCAAATTTATTATTCTCTACACACCTTCATATTTACGTTAAAAGAATGTATTTTAATAATCGATCATATAATTCATCTAGGTAGCGTAAATAATTCCAATACCTATACAAATGTTCAAACTATCATCTTATTTATGCCATGAATTATTGACAAATCATCTATCCAATTTACTAGAAAAAACCTGTTTGTAAAATTCATGTACTAAGTATATATTAAAAATTTTAGATTTACTTAAAAAATATTATTACTTTCAATATATTATTTAAATTCCCTATTTGATATAGGGACTAGACAAGATCAAAAATTTTACCCAGGATGCATCAAAACCACCAAGTCATCTGTTATGATCCAAGGGTCACCAATGTTATGAATGAGAATGGAAATCTCATTCCTTAATTATTTTCTATTTTGATATCTAGTATAATAATAAATAAACTATCAGAATATTTATATTCCTATAAATTTTATTTCACACATAATCATTTTATAACTGGCCTTCCCTAATTGAACACTATCTAGCCTTCTATAAGTAATAGAACAAGGAGTTTCAATAGTATTATTATAGAGGTTAGTATCAAAAACCACATATCCCACACAATTTAGATTAATACCCTTGAATTTATTAAATTAAACCATAGGTCTAGTAAAATCCAAAAGTAATATTAATTTTCATACATGAGTGTATGAATGGTTTTAGCGGCATCTAAATTTTTTAACCCTTGAATATTCGAATATAATATTAACCTTTGTTTCTAGATATCCATTTTTCTATCCTACCACCCAGTTGTGTGGTTTTTTCTTAGATAATGACTTCTTATTCTGTTAAAAATTTTGGCCTTGGGGATATTCCATTTCAAATTATTATTTAACTTTATTAATTTTATACTCTATTGAAAAATAGGTTTTGGGATGTTTGAGGATACATTTGGAGTCTATTCAACTTGAAGGTTATTAATTTTAGGTTTTTACACATGTGATTCATTGTCAATTATATTTTGATGTAATTTTTCCTTAAAAATCATATCCTCTTTACTTTTTCTAACTTATGTATCCATGATATTCAGGTGAAATGGAAAACGTGATATGTAGAGATTCACTACTCTAATCCTCTATAATATGAACTTCCTCAGTTTTACTCAACACATTTCCTTCCTCAATTTCTTCCCCATCCTGAAAATTATTATTTTAATTTTCCTCCAACTTAACCATTTTATTTCATTATTTTTAGGTGATTTAGACTTATTATTATACAAAACCACAACATTAGCTTCTCTCATATATGCATTATTATCCAATGTTTTGGGTATAGGTTTATCATTATATTATGTTTTTCTTTCAACTTTAAGAGTACCATGAGCACATTTAATATGAGTCTTTGAAGATGGTCCACACTTCCAAAGGATGGATCACTTATCCATGTTTCCCCTCTTTACTTCCTTTTAGGTATAATTATTATCTATAAACGTGCACTTAACCTATGTTTGAATCACTTTATAATTATAAAACAAGTGTAAAATGATTTTAAAAACACTAAAAAATAGATTAATGTATTCATACTCAATTAAAAATTCAATCCTTGAATTATTAAAATTGAGGAATGTTATCAATATTAGAATCAACTAAAATTCTCAAATAGTATTTAAATTCTCCCATAAAAATATGATCATCCAATTTTAGTTAAATTGTGACACTTGAATCTAAGTTATTTAGAAATTTTGGATTCCAAAATACCCATTTTAAACCATGTAGTGTAACAGCCCAAGATTTTATAAAAAAATATTCTTTTTAATTTTATTAATGTCTTGTGTTGTACGCTACACCAAAAGGAGCTTGCACAACACGCATCCTTGTCTTGCCTTGCATTACACGCAATCACGACCTTCCTCGATAGCGTGTGTAATATGCAATACCGAGTTTCACTAAACAACGATATGCTATTAAAATATTATTAAAACTAGCCGTTATGAATAGTTATAACCAATTTTTGAAATTCTGTATATCTTATTTTTCAAAATGAACTTCATTTTTGGATTCGGAGTATCGAATTTAGCCTAAGGTGAAATTTTGGCACTTTTCGGATAACTTTCATATTCTGATGAATAGTGAAAATTACTAAATTATAATTAAAAACAACTTTTTTAATCGAAATAATTAATAATGATAAATCATTAATTTGAGTGGTTTTATAGTATATTTAGAATATATTTTTACAATTTAATACAATGTTGGTCATTGGATGTAATTTCACATTTAAACTAGACATAAACAAGTGTCAATCTTTTGATAGATATTGTTTCTTAAAAACACGCTATTTGTTTTAACAGCGGGATTTAATTATAAAATTAATTAATGCAACTTTTATGTTATGAATTTGGTAAAATAGACTTCATTTTTGAATTCGGAATATGAAATATAGCTTGGGATGAAATTTGGGCATTGTTCTGAAAAACATCAATTTTTGATGAATAGTGAAACTACTAAGTGGTAGGTTAAAAACTGAATTTTGCATAAAACTTAATTTTACCGCTTCTGTGAATGGAATTTCGAAAATCCAAGAGACACGGTTAATATCAAGGACTAAAATGTGGTTCAATGAGATGAAAATAATTTTTTGGTGAATAGTAACTTTTTACTTTTTTTTACCACGGTTAATAGTAAATAGGGTAACTAAGGGTAAATATGATATTACTATTACCCTAACACATGTCCTAATTCTATTGGACAAGTGTAATGCGACCAAAAACAAACTTAGGAATAAAATATGACCATTTAGGCCCACTTGGATTAGATTAGGACATTTATTATTAATTTATTTAAAGAAAGGTTAAAATAGTTAAAATCGAAGTTTAATAAGTAAATCATTTTTAATATGGGGTTATACATAAGATAAATTCGACTATAAATATTCATAAGAAAGATAAAAATATTTCCTACATAATGGTATTTTATTTGTAAATTTTAGACATCAAATAATTTAATTAATATATGACACAAAGATGATGATGTAATTATCTTATTTATGAAATATTGACATAATTGATGTTATAAACACCAAAATAAATGTAATTTGAAAATTTTTATGAATTCCACTAATTTTATAAGTTACTATGATATATTAATGTTTATTTAATCAACTTGGTTCGAACATTTAATTCTGTTATGACTTTCACAAAAATCATATATCAAATAGTGTCAAAATTGACACAAAATAGTTTTTAAATCAAATATTATATTATTAATTGTTATTTTATTCCTAAAAATCTAAGGTTCGGCCAAATGACTTAGATAAGGATATATATATTAATAATAAACAATTTGGGGTTCGTTTGGCATGTTATAGTAAGTGTATTAACCATATAGTGAAAGAAAACAAAAAGACACGGTAAAAGTCAAATTATTTAACTTAGAGTTAAATCTAATTGATAAGGTTTAAAATAAGATCCAAACATGTCTAAATTTGATTGGTTGATGAGATTACAACCCTATCTCATCTAAGCTTCGAATATGAGTCATTTTTGGAGGTTTTTAAGTGGGGTTAGATTTATTATAAATTAATATTTTTAAGAATTCCTAAGGTGCCCCTCTCCTCCCCTATAAAAGGACACCTCCTCCCCCTCCTCCTCACACCAATTTGAGCACTCAAGCTCGGCCAACCCCTGCCAATTTCTCCTCTCCACTTCCCTAGCAACATCCTAGAGGTTCTGGTCTTCCTCAAAGACCAATTCTAGTGCCCTAAGAGGAGGTCTCAAAGAGGCACTTCAAAGAAGAGGTAATTACCGTTACCAATTCTTTCATCTTTATTTCTTCTTCCACTTCTTCTTCTTAGGTTGTTTCATTATGAAGTAATAACATCAGTATCACTCATATACTGATATGTTATTATAAGTATGAAACAACCCTATTTCACCATCTATCCATCCTACGGAAAAAGAAATCACCGCGCGTGCGTACGTACGGAATACCGTCTCCACGCCGTGGTGTAATCTATTTTCCACCACCACCTTACATGGATGGGTATAATGGTGTAAAGAATAACTATACATAGTTATTACAACATCATATTGATTCTGATATATTTTATAATACACTCCAATTCAATTCAATATTTATAGAAATGATATCATCGCTCGTGCGTACGTACGGAATACCGTCTCCACGGCGCGATGAGATTCATTCTCCATGTTAACCATTTAAGAATGATTATAATGTATATATAAGAAATAATAATGAAATATATGACATTATAAAGCTACTGGATTTATGTATATATATACATATGTATGTCATCTACTTACTTCCATTTCAAGACAATAAGGAAAGGAAAACAGCGTTCATGCGTACGTACGGACTACCGTCTCCATGAACGGTGTTTTTCATTTTATTTATCTACCTATTATATATATATATATATATACTGAATATATATGATATATAAATCATATTTTATATTCTGGAAGTAAGTAAATCATGATATAAGTAATAATGATGTCAAGAACAACAAGTCAAAACACCTACGATAAATGAAACGATTTTACCCAAAACGCTTCTTTAACATGGAATTTACAAAAGAACGGGTAATATAATGTCATAAGTGAACCATATATGATATCATAACAATGAATATGATTCTGTAATAAGTCAATAACATGATTTAAATCATTATACAGGAGGTTCGGACACTTACAAAGCAAGTCGGACCTAAGGTAAGGGAAATATCACAATCTCATTTTTATCCGAGATTGTTTATTCGTAAGTATTTACTGGGGTGTATTTTATCATCCACATCCATGTTCCCTCAATATGTAATATTGTTTCCATCCACTTGAAATAGTTTAAATCCAATTTTACCTTTAGGTGAGTTTTTAGTAAAGAATATGAAAGGAATCTTTTGTCGTTTTTCCGTACGAGGTACTTTTTGACTTTTCCGAAAAAAGTACGAAGAATGTTTTTTTTACTTATACGGAATGAATGGATTTTTAAAACATTACTTCAAAGAAGCTTCCTTTACAAGTTTTCAAGTTTATTTTTAATTAACTTCTTTTATTTTAAAGTTGTATGACATGTTATGAAAGGAAAAATGTTTTTGAAGAAGAAAGGATATTTTCCTCAAGAATTCAATTCAAGTGTTTTATCAAAATTATTTTCCATCTAAGATAATAAAGGGTTCTGTTTCTATCCATATTTTTACATTGGTTTGACTATGTTGTGATGGAATTATGTTTATGAATTCCTTTATCTTATATGAATTGATTTATGATGTCATGATGTTTCAAGAATCCCATTTTTATTACATGGGTTATGCAATGATGTATGATTTATGATTTTGTGGCACACATAAGAAAGGATTCATTATGAGATGGGTGGGACCTATATCTCCCTCCAATGCATTGGGTAATGATTTTATATCTCATGAGATAGACATGGCTGGAATGGTAGGTTATACCGGTTCAGTGAAATAGGACTGAAACGAGGATTACTCGATTCAGAAAGGGACTTTGTCCACTAAGATAGTCTTGGCAATGAGTCTTGACTAACAAGAAATGATTCTCTATGATTATGTGTGTATGCCACAATGAGTAATGTTTTAAGTTATGATTTCATTTTCACTTCTATGATTTATACCACGTTATGATATTATGAGCTCTTTTGCAGGTTAAGATTTCCAAAAGCTATGTTCTTATGTATATGATGTGATTGATATTTCTTTTGTTTACCCTTACTGAGCATTTGAGCTCACCCTTTTATGTTTTCTTTTCCCCAGGATATAAAGAAAGGTTTTAGGTAAAAAAAAAGGAAGATCTTTGTGGGATATTTTGAAGATCTTTCACCAGGATTAGAAGATTACGTTCCGAGTTTCCAAAGACACTAAACTATTACGATCCTTGTGTGTGTATTTTTGTTATGTATTAAGTATTCCACAAAAGTAATGTAATTTTCATGTACGTTAGGCTTCAGGTCTCTACATGTAGCCTACTACAATTTCTGGAACTCTCTTTCTTTAGAGTAAAGGGGTTATTGTTCATATACAATTATGATATCCTAAACACATAAGGCCTATTATTAATATTTTCAAATTTATAGAATTTATTATATGATTCTCAAATACTATAGATTATATAAAAATATCCCTTTCGAGTTGGGATTAGTTTATAGTTTCAATATACACAAAGGTTCACAATATTTACATTCATGTCAATTGTGCTCCACAATTTTTCTCCCTTATAAAAAATAGTATGAACAATTAAAGAAAATTTGCATAATTTTTACCTCTATTTTAAGTCATCTAGATCATTAGTGATGGTTAATTTCCTATATTATGATTTTCTGATTGTTTCCTCCACCTGTGTTTCAATAGTATTATCCATACTAATAATTTTATTAAAATATTCCAAAAATTATATTCCATTTCTCCTAAATAGTATGTGTGATTTGTTCTACCTAAAAAATAGGTCCATAGCACTTCTCCCCTCCCTATCATTTTTAGTTTGAAATACATCCTTTCAAAACATTTCCTATGAATTATAATGACAATACTATTGTAATTTGGACATTATCGAAGTTGTACAATGATTCTCTTATAAATATCTATGAAATATTCAAGGATTCCAATCTATTTCCATCTAAATAATCTATTTTTTTGAATTAAATTTTCACTCTAAGGGTTCCAATGAATTGGGTAGTCATACTCCTCAATAAAATATAACCAAATAATTTTTGGCATGTTTAAATCCTTCCATCTTAGTATGTACACATTATTGTGATTTCATGGCCCAAGAATGATACTTTATATATTCATAATGTACACATGCTAAATGTAACATATAGATTCTATTTTCTCGTGGTATTTATCAAAATATTAAAATGATATTTTTTTCTCTCAGTTTCCTTTGGAATATATAAGTATATAATCTATAAACACTACAAAAAATAAATATATATAATCTCCATATAATTTAGTCAGTATATCCATGATGATAACAAGGGAATTTTTATGATGGTATGGAATAACTATGAATTCATAGGGTCCAATTTTTTTATCAAAGGCTGACTTGGGTACATACTATATCTTCACTCTTTATTGATGATATATATATCAAATGTAAATCTTTATAAAGTATTTTTCCCCTAACATTTGATCAAATAAGTCATTATTATGGGGTAAAGGATACATATTATTAATAAAGATCTTTATAAGTTCATTATTTTTAATGTAAAGGTGTATTGATCCTTCTTATTTCTAAACAAAGAGAATTGGTGAAAGTTATGGTAATATAATTGGGTGAGTAAAAACCATATTTGTTTTCTCTTGGATTTTATTATTTAATTCCTCCATGTCAATTAAGGACATTTAATAGGGAATGTTTGAGATAGTTATAATAATATGTGTGATTTCTAAAGAAGAATCAACCTTATAATCAAGGGGAAGCTCAAGAAAATATTTTGGTAAAACATAAATGTATTCATTCAAAATTATCATATCCTAAATATTGAGTTCCCCATAACAATTTGAGCTAATTTCCCCATATTTTTGGATATTGAGTCCCATACAAAGGAATTAATTTTCATAATGAGTTTATAGTCATCCTTCCACTAAAAAACAACCAGAGGTTGACTCAGGATATAAAATAAGGAATCAAAATCCCATAAATTAACATGGGATCAGTATAGAGAGTCAATCCATCAATAAAATAAAATAAAATTATACTAAAGGGTCATTAATAAGATATATAGGAATAAATTTCCCTTAAAATTCTAACTGATAAAATATATATTCATGGGATTCAATCATCACACCATTAAGCGTTTTCACAGATAATAAAACATCTATCCATTAAGGTGATGAATTTATGATATTATAAAAATTCCCACACATAGAGGAGTGGGTAGAACTATTGAGTGGATTATTAATATATTATTTTTTTATGTTTGTATGATTACCAAAATCCCTATTTTATTAACTCCATCATGAGTTTTGAAAGGAAACAAATGTTACTTTCTTTTTTTAAAGCATCCAGTAATTGTACAAGAAATGATTGATGTTGAATTTGAAGGTAAAATATTTATTTATTTATAATTTATTTGTTAATTTTATAATTATATTCATTATTATATTTTTTCAATGTCTTCATGAAGTAATGTTTTTATAAAATGAATTTTGGAAAAAATCCACATCAGTTTGAGTTGAGGAATGACGCATATGCTCAAGTAATTAACTGAATTTTTTCAATGAATTGGATAATTACTGTGAACATTAGATGCCAGACTAATGGTTTTTACAAAATAATCTTTAGGAAGTGAATTTTATCCAAAATTTATACTTATAGTTTTTAAATTATTCTTACATAAGATTAAATCATCCTTATGATGATTGGAATTGATACTTATGGTTTTGAAAATTGATTCTCATGGTTTTGGTAAATGAAACAAAAGTAGAATATAAAAAATAATATATATATTATAAATGAATCATATAAAGAATTTATACTAAAAAATTTCTATGTGTTCAATGACTTATACACAAAAATAAAATGACTCGTGTATATGATATATTGAGACATACAATTGGATGAATGAATCATTCATATGGAAAAATTTATATAAGTATGTAATGACTTGTACAATGGAATGAATACTAATTAATTTAATTTTTTTAATGATGATTATGCTGACTTATTTGAAAATAACTTGTACACAGGGTGGAATGAAACAAATGAATAAATAAAAATGACTCATGCACACATATGACATAGAAATTTTTTCAATCATATATATTTTTAATATTATTTGTTTATTTATTTTAATCATTATGTTTACATAGTGAATTTTCTCATTAATTACATTAATATAATATCTATTATTTAGGTGATTAAGATATGTTTTACATGGTCATAAATTATAAAGTTTAATTTATATACTACTATCTAGGAAATCGTTGAACAATGTTCTTAAATATTTAAACAAATATAAAGTATTACATTATCTTCATATTCACAGCTACTAATTAAAGAATGAGAAACTTCAATAGATAGAATTTTATAAGATGTTGTGCATGCGATTATAATTAGTGGATATCATTCTTCTTGAAGAAAACACTATAAATATGCATTTAATAAACCATTTCAAGTGAATAAAATATACAATAACTATGTAACTTAAAAAAATAACCACACAAGACAATGTTTAATGTTTGAAGGACTCACTGTATATCTTTTTCAGTTCGTACTTCTACCAACTTATTTTCTGAGCTTAATTAAATAACACTCTACTACTGATAACATGATCTAAGAAACCTCAAAATTCAAAATTTCTCATTTTAAATCTGATGTGTTTGGTTTTATATTTTTCCCATATTATTCTATTTGGGTTATTTTATGTTTTTTAATTTTTATTGAAAATAATTAATGATGGGTTATACATAACTTTAAAATTTATGTATTGGTTGTTCCTTTAGGTATAAAAATTTAAGTCGATTTCAGTTATGAATCTATGTAAAAAATGGGAGGACTATTCAAGTTAGGGATCCATGTCAAAAAATAAGTTTTTAATTTCTTGTGACTCCCCTTAAAAATTCAAGTCACATTATAGTGGGGGATATACTCTAATGTTGAGAGTGTGAAGAGTAGACACAATATCACTTTGATTAGAACTACTATAAATATCCCTTATGTTCATATTTCATTTATTCCACTACTTTAATTTTTTTTAACCCTCAAATAAATCATTTAAAATTATATTGTGTTGAAAATTCCCCACTACTAACCATTAAACTGTCTCACTTTTTCGGAAAAACAATTGGTATTAGAGCCTAATCCTTGATCTAGTATATTCATATGTTTTTGTTTGTTATGTGCTTCCCAGATTAAACCATCTGAGGGAAAATATCATTTTTTAGATGAAAGGATCATGTTCTAATTAGGGTCTAATTCCTCAATGGACACACTTTTTTAATGTAAATGATTATGGTTATTGGAAATTTTTTATGGAATACTAACTTAGAAACCTAATTTTTTACCATGAGATTATATCGGGGAAACCCTAAAATTTCAAAAAATTGATCTGAATTATATTAATGGTTATAATTCTATAAAATATTTACTTAAATATAAAATCATGTATATTATTTATTGTCTTATAATGAAAAATGTTTTCTATCATATTTAAACATTTAAAATTACTCATGATATTTTGAGAATAATTTTAAACTACTCATTGTGGATATGATAAGTTGATTATAAAAACACATAGAATATGTAGGGATGAATATCAAGATATAAAAATTAGTGGGAATGTGACTATTAACCAAATGTTTCATAATTTAACAATTATTTTAAATTGAATGATTGATTTAGGAAAAGCCTTGGATAATATTTCTCTTGTTGAAAGATTAATTAGATATTTACGAAACAAATGTATTTTTAACGAATTTACTATTGATGAAAGAAAAAAATTCATAGAATATAATCTTGTTGATATTATTGGTTCAATAATACAATATGAACTCTAATTGAAAAATATTTATAAATAAGAAGATACAAAGGGAAAATTAAATGTTTTTGAAAAAGTATGATGATTTTGTACTTACTCATCTAATTATGAGTTGTAAGGAAATATAATTGATGAATTGTCTCATGTATAAAAAGGAGTGCATAAAATAATGAAGTGATATTCAGAAGTAATATAAAGTATTTTACTAGATATAATTAAAAAGTAAGAAATAAAGTTATTATTGTTTCAAAAAATTATCATAAAGTAAACTATTGTGAAAGCTGAAGGGAATTCCTATTAATTATTTAATGCCTAAAGCTAAAGAATTAATTGAAGAATAAGAGGCTAAAAGTTAAATTGAATAGAGATCTTATAGCTCGCTGGATCAGTATAGATTATTTAGATTCATTTGATGAATTTGGAACTGGAAACTAATCATCTAAATTGTACCTTTTGCCTTAAATAAATGAAGTTAGTTATTTTAATTTTGATTCCAATGAATTTTATTTTTATAAAACCATTATTGATGAGTTATATACTATGATTGAAAAATTAAAAAATGATTTTATTAAAATTTATTGTATATATAAGGAACATAATTAAAATAATTAGAATAATGCAGAAGAAAATTAGATTATTTCTCAATAGAATGAAAATATTTAAAATGAAAATTAAGTTTATAAATATTTGGTTTATAAGAACAATGAAATAGGATAAGTATTCTTAAAATCATAATTGATGAATGTTATATCATTAAAAGGGAAAATTAAAGGATTAAGATTAAATTAAAATTTTAAATTAGAATTTATCCTTATTTGTTCAAGGTAGACAAATCTACCATATATTTTTATCCCTAAACAAAATTAATAGATGTAAAACTGGACATGAATATGAACATAAATTACCCAAAAATTTGGAAGGATTTATTTGTTAAAATTTATAAAGGAATTATTTCTATAGTTACATATATTGTATGTATAGTGAAATTTCATTATGTAAGTGAATGTTCAGTAAGGTAAACAAAATATCTTGGCTATACTAGAGCATTAATTTATAAATAATATTCTTTAATATTATCTATGATTTTTTTAAAATAATGTTTTATTTCATAATAAAAATGTATTGACCCAATTATACCAAAATTTTTGTGGGTACTAAAATTGTCAAAAATCTGTTTTTATAGGAAATATTCCTTGTTAGAATCCCAAAATAGATGTGGAACCTGGATAGTGGATAATCCTTGAATATGATAGAATATTAGTGATAGTTTTTATTTAAAATTTATGTGATGGAAGAAATGTGACTTTTGGGGAAATCTAAAAAAAGAAATATTAATAGTTTTAGTGAAGTTGGTATTTCAACTTTTTTTATTATTTATAAATTTTAATATGTTAATGGTTAGAAACATAATATAATAATAATTTCAAAATTATTTGATGATTGTATATTTATTAAATTTCAAAATGATAATTTTATTGTTTTGAAAGTTGACTATATTTTGGTTTTTTCTAACCAAAAACAAAACATTTATTACCTCGTCAAACCAAAAGTAATAGTTCATAAATTTATGTGCTTGAATGTTATATATCTAGAAAACATTCATTGGAATTGGAGGCTCAACCATGATAATTCTAGGATACTACCCAAGCTTCCTAGGAAAAAAAAGTTATATATCTACCTTAGTTCATACTAGAATACAATCTTGTTTGGGATTATTTTATAAAGGGTGAAATTTATAGAGAAATTGTCATATACATTGTATAAGATTGAACTACAAAACCTCTAAAAATTATTCATTAATACTTATATGTATATGTACGAACAACATGTATGGTTGAAATAAATATTTTTATTTGTTATTATCAATAATTTTAGTAGATTTACATGGGATTATTTCCTTCCATATCAAAGTGAAACATTATATAAATTTTTATCCTTATTGTAAATTGTTTCAAAATAATAAAGCATAATTAATTTTATACATTAGAAGTGATAGACCATGAGAATTTATAAATATATAATTTGAAAAAATATGTGAATTAAATTTTTATTTTTATAACTTTTTATCCTTTAGAAAAACCTAAAAAATGGTACAGTTGAATTGAAAAATAAGACTGTAGAAGAAAAAGGATAGAACCATGTTAAATGAATTCAAACTTCCAAAATACATTTGTTAAAAATTTGTGAACATATATTATTATTTGTTTAATCAAATTATTTTAAGATAAAATTCAATGAAGTATCCTTATGATTTATCAAGGGGAAGGAAACCAAATGTTGGATATTTTAGTATTTTTGGTTTTGATGTTTTTATTCTTAATAGAAAACATAATCTAGATATATTTTTTGTTAAATATGATAAAGTATTTATACGGTATTTAAATTTTAATAAATTATTTTGAGTTTATAATAAAATAAAAATAGTTATTGAAGAGTCTATTTAATTAATTTTTTATAAATATATGTGAAAATAAAATAATCATGATTTTGACCATATTGAATAATATATTAGAGATTTTCCTATTGTATATGATAAAACTCAAAATTAACATACACTTGTTGAGGGGTAACATCAATATCATAAAAAGGTGGATAATTAATAAATATTAACTTATAGAAAAAATAATTATAAATTTTAATTCTATTGTAGAAATCAAAAAATACTTCAAGAAAATTTTATGCTTACAATGATTTTAATTATTATACATTTTAAAAAGAAATTTCAGAATCATTGAAATATACAATATGAATTTTAGATATAAAAGAAGAACTAAATGTTTAAAATATATTTTAATTATTAAATTTTATTGATGATTTTATTTTTAGATATTTAAAAGGCCTTGTTTGTAAATATTTTTCAATTTTAATGGATTATAAATTTTATATTATTATTATGGGAGAGTTGAACATCATTTTTGGGAGTCAAATATTTAAAATGAATGATGATTTTTTTCTTATACAATCTAAATATGATAATGAATTTCACAAAATATTTGTTATTGATTCTTATAAAAGTTGAAATACCCCTAAAGGATAATTATTGAAAATTAGATTATGATAAATCTATAAAATATATTTGTGTAAAATTTTTAATGTAATGATTGTTAGTTTATTGTATTTGACCTCTTTAAGATCAAGTTTTATTTTTAGTGTATGAATATTTTCTAAATTTTAAGCTAACAAAAAATAAAGTCACTTGATTGAATTTAAAATAAAAATTAAATATATTAAAGTTTTTATAAATATTGGTTTATTTTATCCTAGGGAAACATATTTTGAATTAAAAATTTATACTGATTTTGATTTTAGATGATTCCAAATTGATTAAAGAAGTATATGTTGCATATGTCTATTTAAAAGAAAAAGTTTAGTGTCTTGATGTTTAAAGAAAAAAATATCTATTTATTTTAATGAAAATGAAGTAAAATATATTGTTACTACTAGTTATAATGCATAATCATTATGGATTAAGAAAAAATATTAGATTATGATGTTGATTTCTGTTGTGATATGTACTTTTTTTGGTAATAACTCATCAGTTGTTTCTGTTTCTAATAAACCTTTATGAAACATTACAAAAAATGTTATAATAAATAATTTAATTTATTATTAATATACAATAGTAATATTTCATATATTTATATTAATTATAATAATATTAAGTAATATCTCAGTTAAAGTGAAAAAAGTTTTATTTCTAACCAAATTGGGTCTTCCTGTACTATCTGGTTTCATTTTAAAAATAAATTTATAAATTATAGAATTTTAATTTTAAAAAATAAAATTCATTTTTGAATTCACCATTTTAATATTATATAAGGATTAATTTTTTTTTTGATAATTTTCTATAATGATTGATTTTTCAATGAATAGTGAAATACCGATTTAAAAAAAAATGTTTTTTTTATTTTCGATTATTTATATTGGGAAATTATAATTATAAGTTTTTAAACTTTAATGAGTTAATTTTAATTTAAAATGATCCAATTATGTTTTTTTAAATTAATTTAATACTATAATTTTGTATTAAAAAATTTTATACTAAAAAGGTAATTTGTCTTAAAATTTTTTTTTCATCGCATTTTTATGGTTTAATAATATATTAGAATTATCCATTTTTATATTTAAAACTTGAAAAATGGATTCTTTAATTAGAATTATGTGGTTCCAATTTTCTAAATAGGCCTCTTTTATTTTTGGACATTTTGAATATTGACTTTAAAAATCATCAACTATCGTTAAAAATAAAATGTTCGGACTAAAAAATAAAAAAATGCCTTAATTTTATTGGATGAGTATATATTAACCATAATGATCCAAAATTATAATATATTATCATTTTTCTTATTTGGACTTGATTATGACTTATAGATTCTTTTATGTAAGGAAAATTTAAAAAATGCCATTGTATTTGTTTTATTATCTCTAAATTTTTGACATAGGGATAAATAGAGACTATGTTCCATTATAAATATTAATTTTAAATATCAATGATTTTTTATCATGGTAATATATTATTAATTTTTAATGATTAAATAATTACCTTAAAATTATATGCAACACTGAAAGAGTGATCATTCAATTAATAGAATAATAAAATAAATGTTATTAAAAAATTTACAAGTAATATAATTTGAATAATTTTTTGTGTTCCAAGAAATTTTTTATCAATATAACATATTATGGTTGTGTTATATTATTATATTTTAATTATTTTTTGGTTTTGATGTTATTAAATTCCTTGTAAATGAATAGTACTAAAATAGACATTAATGCCATTTTATAATAAATAACAATTTATTATACGATTTAAAGTTTATAAAAACACTATATTCATCCAAGTGATTGGGATATGGTTTGAAATATAAAATTTTGTTCACTTATAGATCATTTTTCCGTTTATAGTAACAATATTTACCCACAAAGAGTAAAAATATCGTTATCGAGGTAATTGTCAGAAAAGGTAAAAGTGGGTTAAAAAAGATAATGGTAAAAAACCTATCTAAATTTATCCAAATTTTCTTATATGATATTATTTAAGTTAATAATCATATTAAATTCTAATATTATAAATATGGATCTAATTTAATCTGAAAATTAATTTATATTAATTTAACAATTTAAGAAATTCCAAGAGTGCCCGTTGCCTCTCTTATAAAAGGGAACCTGCCCTCCTCTTTTATTCACACTTCAAAAGACTTTTGATTTATGAAATAACTAAAAAATTCCAATCATAAAATAAATATAAATGTTCTAGAGGCATTATTTTGGTAAGAACACTAAAATTATAGGTCTTAAGGTGCACAAAAAAGGAGGTTGTTTGAAGTAGAAATATAGTTCCTAAAGGATTTTTTATTTCTTCTTATATATCCTTAAAGTATTAATTAAACATGATTATATAATAAAATAAGTATATTAAATATACTTATAAGTTATTATCTTAATTTAATAACATGTATCCATTACCAACCTCTATCAAATGAGAATGTAATCCATTGTTCATCTATACAGAGGACTACCGCCTCACATACCGATGTAATTTGTTTTCCATCACTGCCTTTCAAGGGTTGTTATAGTGATGGATTCAATATATATATTTATTATATTAATTAAATATTTTCCATATGTATTTATAATATAAAATATATTTAATTACATATTTATCCACTAAAAAATGATAATATTGTTCGTGTATATGTGTGGACTACCACCTCTATGAAGCGATGTGATTATTTTTTCACCACCACATCACATTGATTTTATATATAAGTTTTTTTAAAGAATTATTATTTTATTTATTATATTATTATAATTTCTTCATTATAAAATAACACTTACTTTATTTTCATAATAATAATTGAAAAATGGAAATTCTACTCATGTGTATGGATGACCTACCGTATCAATGATTGTAACATAGTTCATTTTTTCATAACAATATTTTAGGATTGGTTTTTAATGTTGGATTTATGTCTAAAAATTAAAATTATTTCATTATTATTATTTTTGATATTATTTAATAATGACAAATTTTACCATATTCAACCTACCAAATTCATTTTTGACATATGAGTCGAATACCATCAAAACCTCCAATATGAACATATATGATTTAGTAATTGAATGTAACATAGTAATAAATAAAATAAATATAACAGTAAATGAATTTTTTTTAGGAATGTAAATAATACACATAATTTTTTATTCATGAATATAAGGATCACATACGATGAGTCGGGCTTGAGGTGAGTAACTTTCTTTCAAAAATCGGCTTTTAATGTTTTCCCTCAAACTATTGTTTTTTCATGTCTATATTTTTAAAAATATATTATTAATTTATTTATATCGACATTAAATAATTATAAAGGAATTTTTTATGTCTTATTGACTTTAATAATAATGTTTTAAAAAATAAATATTTTTATTGATTGTTTTTACTTTATTAACAGAATGACAGAAAACAATATTCTATTTCAATATATACGGTGACAATGACTTTTCCTGCCTCCATAACCGATATTTTATATTTAGATGTCTCTATAATATTTCATGTTTTTTTTCAAATAAAAATCCTCATCTTATTTGATCTATTATTATAAAATTACTAATTAAAATTGAATGTATATTTCAATATTAAAAAATGTTTTCTTATGGGAAAAAATAGTATTTTTATGAGAATAATGATGAAGATGAAATATTTCATTTTTTTTGGAATGTTATGGTCATTTAGAATTTTTTACGATGATATGTTGTTCCTTTATAAATAAATCACATGTTTTTTTCATTATAAACTAAGGGTGTATGGTTACGTTATTAACCAAGGATGGGTGGTTCCAATATAAACCAAGGAAGGGTGGGTCATGGATATCCCTCCAATTAATTGGTTATGAAAGTTGACCATATTAGTTAATCCATTTTTTAGAGTGATATGAAAAAATATATCCCAAGTTACCTATATGTTTTATCTATCATTACTATAGTCTTTTGTAGATATCATATAATTTCTCATGTTAAGATAATGATATTATGTTTAAAGGAATTTACATGGTACTTTTTAATAGCGAAACATATATCTTTGTGAAAATTATTTTAAGAGTTTTCCTGATGAAAAATTATTTTTTTGAGTTTCATTTTTTAATTTAATATTTCATATAAATAGTTTTATGAAAATATTTTTGAAAATAAGTTTATTTTTTGGGTAATGAAATGTATATCTTTAACCGCAAAAGTTTATTTTGAAAAAGAAATTATTTGTAATTATTCACGGACTAACGAGATTATATATTCATTTTTATGTCCATTACTAAACTTTTTGTGCTCATGCCAAATTTTAAAATTAATTTATAAGGTTTAGGGATGGGTATGGAAAAATATTAATTCAATTTCATAGTTAGGAATATTTTTTCATTAAAATAAGACATATTTAATTTTAAATGTTTTTTATTTTGAAAAAAATGATAAAAAATAGATGTCACTAATTTTTAACATATTAGTTTTATATATAAGAGTTATGAAATAATTATATAATACCCAAAAACCTTAAATATACTCTTTAATGAAAGAAAAACGATTCTTTACTAGAAAATCTTTATTACATATTGTATAAGGTTGGGTCCAAATACTTTAAACCACTCGAGAACTAAATATATTGAATTTAGATATCATTTTATTAGAGATCATGTACAAAAATGAAAAATATGTTTTGAATATGTTTCAAATGGTTATCAATTTGAAAATATTTTTTACTAATCCTTTGGTCACGAATAAGCATTAAATAATTAAGTATGACCTTAGTATAATGGATTTTTAAAAGCAATTTGTTATATTACATTTCATGATTCTTTTTAGATTGTAATGATGAAATTATTTTTTAATACTTGGTTTATTAGCATAGGTAATAATTTTTTGTTATGATTTATTTCATTGAAAATGATTTTATTATTACTTTAATATCATAAAATGTTTCTTTCCACATTACATTTTAATGTGTTTAAAAATAATAATTTCACACTGTTTTGTAAAAGTTGTTTTTAAATCTATATACAATAGTTTTGGGCTATTTTTACATGGTTTTAAAGATTATAATATATAAATAATCAAGAGAAAAAAATTAAAATGGATCCATACTAATTTTATAATCTATATCCTTACAAAATATATTTTTTAATTAATTATTCAATTGGTATCTATTTTTAAAATAGATAAATATTTTAGAAGATATGAAATATGCGACTACATTTTTTTAAATCTATTTTTTTCATTTCTAGTCATACTTATTTAAACCAATAATAATTTTTTAGTATGATGTTTAAAAATTTAACATTTATATTTTAATAAATGTTTCTTAATTTTAATATTAGTTTGTTATTATTTAAATTATGGGGAGTTATATTGAACACATTTGATTATTATTTTGTAAGCATGTTTTGGGGAAGAAGGAATATTTTTTATATACATTTTTTTCTTATAAAAGTGTATAGTTTTTCATAATATACTATTTTTTATGTTTTTTTATCCCAAAGGGGGATATTTTTCAGTGGATTTACGTCACATTATTTTTTTTATGTTTTTATATTCATAATTTCTTCATTTTATTCCCTCTAACATATGTTTTGAAAAAAAATAGTTATTTTCATTATTTGAATCTTTTAATTCTTATAGAATAAGTGAATGTTGTTGTTTATAAAGGTAAATAATTTCATCATTTATTATTCATTTACTCCAATTATTATTCTAACTGTCCTTATATTTTTCATAGTGTTTCCTTGTTTTTTTTTCTGACTTTTATGAAATGATATTATAGAAAAATCCACATTAGTATAAGTTTAGTAATTTCTGATACATTTATTTAATAGAATATTTTTTTTTTCAAAATATTTGTTGATCATTACACATAATAAATATTAGCCTTATAATTTTTACAACATCATATTTATAATGTGAATTTTACAATTAAGTTTTTACTTATTGTTTTAAAATCATCCTTAGACATGGGAAAAGCATTCTAATGATTTTTTTTGATTCATAGGGTTTTCAGAATTGATGCTTATGTATTTTGAAAATTGCACATACACACAATATGATAACTCTTACAAATATATTTAATGAGTCATAAATTGTTTATATTCTGAAAACATTATATGTGTTGAAATAATTATACTTAAAACTAAAATGATTCATACAAAAGAAGGATTAACACATATTCTAGGAAGAAAAGATCATATATAGGTAATGATTTCTCTATGTATGAAATGACTCATACAATAACTAGTATAGAAATAAATTGATTCATAAATAGGATGAGTGACACTTACACTGACTTATTCCAGAATTTCTCATATATAGAATGGGATGAAACCTACATAGAATCAATAAAAACTCATACGAACATAGGAATTAGAAAATTTTATAGCTCTATATATTCAAAATATTATTTATTTATTTTTATTAAAATATTTCCATTGTTATATTTACATTATGTATTAATTAGTCATTAAAGTGATGTAGGATCTATTCTCAATGTTATTAAAAGATTTTTGTATAAAAATTCATTATTGACTTTAATTCATATATCACTATCTTGGAAATCAGTGAAGCTTGGTTATTATGACTTGAATAAATCTATATTACCATGTTATCTTCATATTTAAGAATAATACTTCAGGAATGATGAACTACAACAACTAGAGTTTAATAAGATTTTGTACATGCATCTTTAATTTTGTATTCCCTACGCATAATTAAAAATCTATAAATAGAGTTTGAAAAAAATACTTTCAAGTATTAAAAATACAAAAAACTATAAAATATGAAAAATAGGCATGCAACATGACATGAAAATATTGAAGGAATTATAGTACTTTTTTTACAATAAATGATTCTTATTAATTATTTATTGAACCCAATGGAATTTTACTTTAAAACTCATAACATAATAGAGTCTTCCTCTACATTCATATTTGATCCTTTTAAATATGGTTTCTATGGTATTTTATTTTTCTCAACCTTTTTTGTGTGCATTATTTTTGGTTTGTTTTTTTGAATTCAACAGAATGATTGTTTTGTTATACTACCCTTTAAAATGTACTTTTTGGTTGTTACTATAGGTATAAATTTGTATAAATATTTGGGTTATGACTCCATGTAGAAAAATAAAAAACTATTTGGGCTATTCTTATAATTTGAATTAGGAAACACTATTTATGTTGTACCTCTAGGGTAAAAAAACAAAGGTATTTGGGTTATGGATCCATGTTGAAAAAAGCCGGCGATATAGATTTTTTACTCATCTTAAAAATTTTGTTTTATTTCTTATGGGATTTATACTCTAATGTTGAGATTTTTAATAGTATACATATGATCTCTTTGATCTATTCTATTATAAAATACCCATATATTAATTTTTTATTTATTACATAGCTTTAATATTTTTGACTCTCATGTAGTTTTTTATAAAATTTTATAAATTCTTCAATTCGAATCCCTCTTGACCGTTCAGACATATATCTATCTGGTTAAACAAGAACTAGAAACCAATAATACATTTCCAATTCTTGAGTTGGTAATTAGTTCACGTTTCACTACTTCATTTTTAGGACCCTCTTTTGATGTTTTGATTACATAGTCTTTCCCTTTATCTCTTAGATTTTGTGGTTTCTATCATATATTATAATCATTAACCGTTGAATTGGTTAACTAGTTGAAATAATGTCCATAATTATCACCATTCAACCATAAGAGTATGTGTGGTGCATTAGGTTGATATTTATTTTTATCCTTCTTCATTTTATAGACTCACTATATAGAATTTACATTCATGTTTGATGGATTTAACTTCTACAATTAAAGAATTTATATATTACTTTGAGGTAATTACCCCATGATTTTCCCATATTTTCATCTTATAAGTAGAAAAATATTCTTTCCTCAATGGTTTTGATCACTTGAGTTTCCATGAAAATCCATTTTCAACTTATTTTCCCAAAAAATATTAGAATAATTCAAGTCCCAAATTCCTATTTCCACCTTGATAGAACATAAAACATCATACTCATAAATACCAAAGTCACATATAAGTACTTTATTGTAGATATTTTTTAAGAAACTAAAGAAATAATCAATTTTATTTCATGTTTAATGGTTAAATTAAAAGAATACCCTAAAAGTACTATGATGTTTTCTTTTTAGGTACCAATGGTTTCATCCTCATTTTTCTATATCTTAAGGAATTATCTCTCAAATTTGGTGTGAAGAGTTTGGGGAAAATATTTATTCAAGAAACATTCTTAATCCCATCCCATTCCATGGATTCAATTTCATCCTCTTGCCAAATTTTCATGATAAGGGTACAAAAATGATCCTTCCCACCTTCAAAATGATAAATGTATAAAATAATGTTCACATTATTTAAAAAATAGATAAAGGAGAATATATTTTACATTTTTAGGATTCACTTTTTTATAATTTGTGTATTTAAAGACTCACTAAAGAAGGGTGGGTGTTACCCTAAAAGGGATTTAATGGAGTTTTGTTATATCATGAAACTTTTATGAGATTGTAATTGTTTTTGTTATTATTCATTTTTTGAGAAATTTGAGGGGGGGTATTTTCATAAGTTTTTTTACTCCAAGTCATATCATGTTTGGTTTCTCCTTAGGACAATCCTTATAGTGTTTGTTAAACATTTTACTAGATTCCTCATGGATCCAACCATTTATTAAAAAATGGTTAGTGTGATTTTGAAGAAATGGTGAATATATTTGGAAATCATTTTATAAGGGAAATAAATCCAAATTTATCTTAAATTATGATTCCCCCATTCTAAACTATGACATTTTGGTTTATCCAATGTCAATTTTGGTTAAAAATAGTTCTTCTGACGTTATATCCTCCCATTATACATAACTTAATCCCTAAAACAATTAAAACATACTTTAATACCAATTAGTATGACCAAACATTAACATATATGAATATTTCATCATTTAACGTGAATATTAATTTATTCTCTCAATAAATAACACCCTAGAACCTATAGGTTTAATATCTTTTGAAATCAACTTAATGATCTTCTCATTTTACAATAAGACTTTTAAATTTACAATAACATTATCAACACATGGAATAATTCAATAAATATCACATATAATTCTCATATTCATTTCCTTGGGAATTCATAAATAAGAAAAGGGTGATCTTATGTGCTATTTAAGGATAAAGACAAGAGATACAAATCAAATATAAAAATTTAGGATAAGATGGATCTTTATGTTTGGGAACACTATTAGGGTGCATAAAGATATTATAAGAAATTCACAACTGATAAAACATAGTTAATAAATAATGAGTAATGACATAAGGATTTTGGAATAATATAAGACATGATTCATAAGTGTCTGGGAACATGAGTCAATAACCACGATCCTGAATACATAACATATGGATATTTCATAAACTATAATAATTTTTAATATACATAAGAAATAAAACCATTTCTTATGTCAAAGATCATTTCCAATATAATCATTACAATGTAGATATAGTCGTAGAGTTTATTGGGTTCACTCCCTTTCCATAAACATAGTGAACATAGTCCCTTAGGGGTTTGAGTTTACTATCAATCCCTATATACATGGTAATTTGAATCCATTTAGGGTTTCATCTTACTCTCCATTTACTATCATTTCATGAGTTTAAAATCATTATCTAATTAATTTAAGGGATATCCAATTTCACACACACCCATCATATAGTAGATTGGTTTTAGTACCCATTATTTTTTATATTATGATTTATAAATATTTACCTAGTGTATTAAAGAATTATATAATTATTGTCCCATCTATAAAATAATTTATAACCATAAATACGTGAGTCACATGTACATGAAAACATTAAAAATCAAATTAATGATTAATTAACCTATGAGACTGAAATATGTTTTATAAGAATCATCAAAATAAATAAAAATTAACAATACAAATAGAGAAATTGGATGACTCTATTTAAATATATCTATCTTTTAAAATTAAAAAATTTAAGGATATTGAAATAGATAGAAAACATTATAATATAATTAGAAAATTGCTTTAAAAAAATAAAAAATATAATTTGTTTTTTTGGAAACATCTAATTTAAGAATGAAGAAATTTATATAATTTTTTTGATGAAAATGAGAAAGTAATGAAAATTACTTTGAAAAACCATGAAAACATATATAGGAAGCTTTAAAAAGAATTTTTTTTTATCCTACCCTGAATAACCTATCCATCTAGGCTCCAAAATGAGATGTATTAAAAATTGAAGGGCGTTTTTGATCCCTGTGGGATTGAGACAAGTACCTTGGAATAAACAAAAACTAGAGGGAAAACTTTCATCCAACCTAATTCCAATGAAATGGAATATATATACACAAAGAGAAAATAAATAGAGTTATAAAAAAAAATATATTTCATAATTGACTGAAAACCACAAAAATGATACAAATCTAGCAGTTAGAGAAACCCAATGTACAAGTCCCAAAACAAATGAAACTACTAAAATAGTATTGAAAAATCCATGTGACAACATGGTAAAATACCACTATCTCACCACTAGCTACCTATACCCATCTCAAAAAACCTCACCACCAAATTTTAGTGCCTTTCCTTTCCCCATATCAAAATATATAATAATGTTTATTCACTACTAAAGGGGTATGTAGGGTATGCGATAAATAATCTTAGTAGGATCCCACCAAGGTGTTTCACAACTTGTATCTTTATAAAAATACAAAATTTTTAAAATTTAAATAATAAAAGACATGATATTCAATTAAATAATTTTTATATCAGAATAACGGTAAAAAATTCTCCTTTTTACATAGTTCTAAATAATCTATTAAATTAGTTTAAAAGAATATAAAATATATCAAAGTAGGCATTCAAATATAATAATTATAAACTAAAACAAACTAGTAACATCACACCAAGGATCACTACAGGTTAGGATTCCTAGAACAATCACACCCAAACATAGATAATCACACACATCAAGTATCATGATATATTCATGAAATCTAGAGATAAGAGAAATTCTATATAATGTGAACCTCCCAAAAATGTATAACAAGTCCCAAGAATGAAAATTTTAGGGAGGAGAGAAATACCCCAAGAGTGAACGCCCAATAATATCAATATATGAGGCATATTACTAAAAATTCAACATAAGTACCCAAGGATTCCTATGTGATACATTTTTCAAATCATTTCAATAAAACCATTATTTAAAACATTTTCATAAATCTAATTTGTGATGATATGAAAACATATTTTATTTTACAAAAAATAGAAAACAATATTTTAAAAAAACCAACTTCACACCTATAAATAAATTGTTCGAATTCAATTTTAAAAAAATTTATAAAACCATAGTAATACAGTTCATGTAGTATATGATAGATTCCAAACCACCTACCTTAACGTGGGGGAAACACACCCGGAACAAGATCCATCAAGATTTAGGTAATGCAAAGATAACACAGAAGGACCTATGATTGATTCTTTCATCTTGTAATCATTTTTTTTAAGAAAAGTAGTCTACAAAGAATACAAAATGACACATACCTTATAATAAACCAAACATTTATAAATAAATTTCATCTTGTGATTTAATTAATTGAATATTATATATTATGGATATTGAAAACACATGATCTGTTTTGGTTTCAATATATCTAATCATATTTGAAATACTATTATGTATCATTACCACTGATAATGTAGTAATTGAATTGCGATCACATGATTAGTAAAAATATCAGGTTTTAACAAATCCAGTTGACATAGAAAAAGGATGTGATGACCTCAAACAGTAGGACCAGACACTATAAATCCCATTTATCAGATATTTTTAAGGATATATCATTAGTAGGCTTTGACCCTTTCCTATACCTTCCTGATATCCAACAACTTAATCATGATAGAAACTGTTTACATGATAAGTTCAAGCTCATCGAGATCACCATCCAACCTATGTACACCAAAACTCCCCATGGAAATAGCATTGTCACACACCATTACCTTAGTGTTTTTTATAGTGTATTAAAGGGATATGTATCATGAAAATAATAATATGATTGTGTATATTGTATTTTCAATATAATAATGGTTATATTTACTTCTTATTGTTACATAATAAATGATTTTTATTTTGATACAATAAAACAAAAATTATGCTTTTGATTCATATTATAATTCAATTAGGGAATTTATTTTGATTAATTAATTAATTTTTTAAATAATTAATAATTTCATAAAATATTATTATTAAATGTTTTTTATCAAATATAAGTGATCTTATAATTTTGATGATGTCAAAGGGAATTTTTACAAGCGTTCGAAAACAATTATTGTAAAAAAACCCATCATTTTTTAATTAATATAGATTATTATTTAAAAAAAAAATTTACACATTTATATAATTATTTATATGAAATTAATATTATTTTTTGTAAATATAATTATATGATTATGTGTGTGGTTTTGGTTATTTTATTATACAGAGTCCAAAACCTATGTTTGAGAAATGATAAAGAGTTCACCACTCATTTCCTATATAAACCCATCAATGATCCCATTTCTCTTCACTAAAAAAACATGAATCAAGCCCCTAATCTTAGCTACCCTCTTTAGAGACATCTCATGGCGCCTCTAATCTCTCAATAATCTCCTCCCAATCATTTAAAATCACCCTCTCAATGTAAGGGATCCTCTTCTTCTCATTTTTATTCATGTATCTTCTTTATTATATGTCTTTTATCTGCATTTCCTAATTTTTGGATATGTTCATCCATATCTCCATTAATATCAATTCTATTTTTAATTTATGAGGGATTTCCTTTAATTCTAATTAATCCTCTCCATCATCATTTATACACCCCCGTTAGGTTGTTGAATTTTCACCATGATTTTCTATACCAAACAATTGTGTATTGAATACCCATACCAATTTCCTATCAAAGGTATTCACCTTAGTGAACTTATAATTATTTTATTGGGTACTTATATGTATTTATTCTATAATCCTTGATCATGTAATAAAATTTGGTGATAAATGACTCCATGTTTTATGATCTATGTGGTACACATATGCATGAGAATGAAATGAATGTTAAGGGAGAACCTGATATTATATAGTGCTCATATGTATTGGGTAATGTTTTAGTCTCATGATAAATCATTCATGGGATTAGAGAGTTAACTTAATCAATAATGGTAATCTTTTTCCTCCATGATGTCTTGGATGTAATCCTTAACCTATGTTTGTAATGTAGTGTTTAGGTTGTGTCCATATTTCCCGTGATTGCTTTTATGATTATCATGCTATATCATGCCTAATTGTTCATGTTTATGATTCTCAACCCTTTTATGTCTAATTTATATTCTTATTGTATAACATGTATTAATTTTTTCTTGTTATTTCATGTTTATTTCTTTACTGGGATTTATAGGTCGCCCATTTCTTATATATGTCCCCAGCTTATCCCATGTAGTTTTAGGAATGAAGGAATAATATGAATATGTTAAAGATGTTTTCAATAATATTATTGAATCCCTTGTCTTAGTATGTCATGTAATGTAACTAGTCACTAAAGACACTATAATTATTGACCTTCCATGTTGTATTATATTTTATATTATGTAAAAAATTATGAATTAATGTGTAATAAAGAGTAGTGTTGTCATAGTTGGTATCAAAGGAAATTTTTTTTTGGATTAGGATTATAAAACTCTTGAAAAATCAATAAGAATAATAATAAACATAAGAATACATACCTAAAGATAAATTATAAACTAAATGGTTTCCAAGAATATACATCCATGTATGGATACTACAAGTGGATTCGGATTTGGCACATATATACGTAGTGGTAAAACCATAAAACACTACATTGAGCTAGACTTAATTCGGAACTGATGCATGACAATGGGTTTTTCTATACTCTTGGTTTGAAAATCTATGGGGATATGATTTAGTAAATTCAGAAGCTCATTATCAACCATTATCAAGGAAACTAAAAAAAAACACATAAGAATATATGTTGGGAAATAGATCAATGATAACATATATTGTATCCCATAAATTCATAGGTTAGAAAATAAATTCCATTAATAAGTTATCCATTTATTATCATTGAATTCACATTTATGTGTTTAGTATTATAAAAATACCCATCCCTAATTTTCAATTTTTTGTATCCAATTGCTAGAAATAAGAGGAATTGAGTAAACATCTAATGTGAAGGGAAGTGTGATGACTAACCAAATAGAATTCCCATGCTGATAAGAGAATGAATAGAGAACTTAATCGCAATACTCTCTCAACTGGCTCAGGTTATGAATACAAACCAGGACTTAGAGGAGTGAAAAATTTTACATAATAAGGAACAAGCTTCAATTAAAACCTTTATGTTACAAAGGCTTCCAACACTCAATGGATCATCTGATCCCCTAATCAAGGAACAATAGATAAACTCCAATGATAAGATCTTCTCCGTCCTTAAACAATTTCATCTATAGAAGGTTCAACTAGAATTTTATCGTATGGAGGGAGAAACTCATCAGTGGTGTCCATTGATCAGAATAAAAATCATGATGAAGACATCAAATTTAAAAGGTGGATGGATTTTAAAAAATGTTTTTTGATAAATATTTTTCTTTCACTCTTTGAATAAAATTGAAAGGATATTTCTTATACCTGAAGTAAAAAGTCGACAAATCTATCAAGGCATATGAAAAAAACCTCACAAGACTTGTGCGATACACCTTTGGCTTTGTTTTCACCCCCATGGGAAATGTTGAACAATTCTTTAGTAGGTTAAAAGAAATCCAATAAAAATCCCTTGTGATATGAGTCTTTGATAGCTATGAGTAAATTGTCCGATGTGCCTTCAAAGTTGATATGAATATTAAAGAATATCAAGAGTATCATGGGGATAAGAAGCTGAAGGTGGAGTTTATTTCTAGTAGTATAATAGAGAAATGTAATAGTGCTATGAAATTTCAACATCCCATTTTTTGAAGGTGAGGAAAGAAGCACCCTAGAAATTGTCTAAAGGGAACGAGGAACTACATTAAGCAGGGGAAGGAAGGAAACCAATATAGAGATTTTTGATGGGATAATACCACTAATTTGATGGAGTAAATCAATTCTCTAGTCAACCCTAAATGCATTTTTTGTTCTCTCAACTGTATGAAACCATGAAACATTGAAAACTAATTAACTAATCCATGGGTTTTTTTGAGAAGAAGAACAACCTCCAAGGAAGTAAGGGAGATATTTTTCTATCAAAACCACTAAGGTGGATCCAAAAAATGAAGTGGTGATAGGAATGATATATATTCATTAAATAATTGTGATTTTTTTTGATTTTGGTTCTATTAATTCCTTCACATCACACATGTTTAGTAGAACTATTTAAAAACTACCACAAATCATGGAAGTAGATTTTTCGATGAAAATGGAAAATGGGGAAATTATTACTTCCTCAGTATATAAATTCTCCCTTTTTGGGAATAATTACATATATAACCTTGTGATAATCCATTTGGTATATTTTGATGAAATTTTGGGTATTTATTTGTTTTCCCTATATAGAGGCAACATAAATTTCCTTGTGAAATAAATCACTCTCCATATTGAAAATTTCCCTCTGATTATATACAAATACAAGGAGATGGATGAATCTTATTTAGCACTAATATATCATGAATGAATATTATTTCCCTATGAGTAGAATTGTCATGTTAAAATGATTGAGTCATAGGAAATGATCACCATCCAAGACATTCCCATTGTGATGGAATATGATGAAGTGTTTCCAGAATAATTGTATGGTATTCCTCCTTACCAAGAGGTTGAATTTTTAATAGAGCTTATATGTGGGGAACTTCCATTGTCCAAAATCCATGTAGAATTTCTATTGTTGAACTAGAGGAGCTTAATAAATAACTATAAGAGAATATATATAAAGTGTTTATATTCCCAATTTCTTCACTGTGGGGTGAATCCTTCCTCTACATCAAGAAGAAAGATGGTTCAATGTGCCTTTGAATTGATTATCGTGAGCTAAAAAATATCAAGATAAGGAACAAGTATCCAATAACATGTATTAATGACTATTTAAATAGGCTATGTGGAGAAAAATACTTCTCCAATGTGGATCTATTATCAGGGTATTAACAAGTTAGGGTAAAGAATGAGGATATCCCCAAGAATTCTTTTCATACAAGTTATGAGTAGTATGAGCTCATAGTAATTCAATTCTAACTCACTAATGATATGTCAATCCTCATGGACTTAATGAATAGAGTCTTTATATATCACGTCAATAAATTTTTGATAGTCATTATAGATGTTATTCAAATATACTCTAAAATCAAGGAGGAGAATTAGGAGAATCTAATAACTATGATAAAGACCTCACAAAAGGAGAATATTTATGAAAAGAATAAAAAATTTGAGTTTTTATTGAAGGAAGTATCATTATTGGGAAATTTTATCACAATTAATGGGATATTTGTAGGCAATTAAAAGAAAAAAGCAATTGAAGGATGACTAAGGCTAACTTCTGATATAGAAATTCATATCTTTGTTTAGTTATCTGGGTATTATCACCAATTTGTGAGGAATTTTCCATGATTATCAACCCCTATAACCAAGATACATCAGTATGGGGTCAAGTATTTATGGAATGATTAATGTGAATAATGTTTCATGGAGTTTAAAAGGAGTCTTATAACTGCACCAATACTCAAAAAACCCATGAGTGGATAACTTTTCATGGTATTAAGTGATGATTTAAAGTAGGTATTTGGTGGTGTGTTAAGGAAAAATAAAAAAGTGATAGCCTATTATTCAAGGAAGTTGTATGTTCATGAACATAACTATCCAAAACATGATCCATATTTGGTTGTTGTGATATTTGATCTAAAAATATGACAGCATTATCCCAATGGTGGGAAGTGTGAAATATATAAATATCAAAAGATCCTCAATTATATACTCACAAATAAAGAGATGAATATGTAACATTGAAGATGATTATAGATGATCAAGGAATATGGATTATCTATAAACTACCATCACGGGAAATCAAATAAAGTTGCAGATGCTCTATGTAGAAAGGATCCAACAAATTTATCAATGATGAAAATTTATAAGGATTCGATCTTCTTAGATTTTAAAATATGGACATATGAATCATAAAGAATGGGACATCATCAATCATTTCACAAATGACTATTTAACTATCCCCTAACGAGAGGATAATGGATGCTAAAAGAGATTCTATGAGAATTCAAACCCTAAAAGAAGCCATAAGAAAAGGGAAATCTTCAAAGATCAATATTAATGAAGGGGTTGCGAGATTTGGGTCAAAACTATGTATACCATAAAATATTGAGTTATAGAAGGAGTTATTGAATGATGAACATATTTCAACTTTATCAATCCAACAAGGAAGCACAAATATGCATCAAGATCTCTAAGTGCACTATTAGTGGGGAAATATAAAAAAGGATATGATAGAGTATACATAAATATGTCTTCTATGTCTTCAAGTGACGGAAGAAAGGAAAATATACAAGTGGATGCTGCTACTATTTCCCATACCCACATGGAAATGGGAAAACATAACCATAGAATTTCTCACTATTATTATAAATACATTAAGAGAAAATAATTCTATATCAGTTGAGGTGGATCACCTTATAAAGAATACTCACTTCATTATAATTCCAGAGTACTTCATAGTCAATCAACATTAAAGGATATAAATTATAGAAGTGGTGAGGATGCATTGAACACCACTATTGATCATATATTATCAAGACCCAAGATTAACCTCCAAATTCTGGAAGAGTATCCAACACACTCTAAAAACTATGTTGAACACCATCAAGACTTATTACCCTTAAACGGATGGCCAATATGAGGAGATTTTCTAGACACTCAAGGACATGTTAAGATCATGGTCAATTGACTTTAAAGGAATATGGGATAAACAACTTCCTCTGGTAGAGATCTCATAAAATAATAGTTTCTATTAAATCTTCCTAATGGTTCCTTCTAAAGAACATTATGGGAAGAGGAGTATACCACCTTCATGTTGGGATGAATTTGAGGAAGAAAAAATGATGGGTCCTGAAATAGTTTTGGAAATGGTGGAAAAGGTCAAGACTATTAAACATCACATCAAGGATGCTAAGATTTGATAAAATATATTTAATTAAAATCATCGAAGAGACTTATAATTTGAGGTTAGAGAGAAGGTATTACTCCCTATATCTCCGGGTAAGAAATTATAGATATTTTTGAAGAAGTAAAATATTAGTTTAAGATACTATAGTCCCTTTGAGATCCTAGATTTATTCAAAGAAGTAGCCTATTGAATAGAACTCCCACATGACCTATCTCTAGTATATGAGGTGTTCAATGTATCACTCCTAAGGAAGTACATACCATACCCCTCACATGTACTCAATCCATAGGTAGTACCATTGGAGAATAATCTATCCTATGAGGATCAACCAGTGAAAATCTTAGATCATAGAGACAAATTTCTATGAAATAAGACAATAGACCAAAAAAAATGTTCAATGGAGAAACCATAAGTTTGAAGAAGAATCATGGGAACCATAATAGGTGATGAAACAAGATTACCTTCATCTATTTTAGTGGGTGAAATGAACCTTTTGATGGTGCTATTTCTGAAGGGGGAATATTGCAATGAGTAAAAATTTTATAAATAAATTTTTTGTTATGATTTAATTAAATTAAGTATTATATATTATGTATATAAAAAACAAATGCACTTATCTAGATTCATTATTTCCAATCATATTTAAAATAATGTTAAGTATAATTACCATTTATAATATTGTTGTAGAACCGTGATCACATGATTAATATGAATACAGGGTTTTCAAAAATCAAATTGAAAAAAACAAAAGGATGTGATGTCCTCAACCTGTATGATTGTACCCTATGAATCCCATTTATCAAAGATTATAAGGGAAATAACATCATTGTTATTTTACCTTGAACAATTTTATGATGAGATCTAACAACTTAATCATGAGCTAAATTATTTGTAGAATAAGTTTAATATCATCTAGATCTTGACCCAAATGATATATATCGAACAACCCCATGAAAATATCACCATCACACACCTTACCCTTAAGTATTTTATTGGTGTATTAAAGGGATATGTATCACAACCATAATTATATGATAATATACACTACATTTTCAATATAATAATGGTTATTTTTACTTCTTATTGTTACTGTATAAAAAATATTGATTTTGATACAATGAAACACAAATTATATTTTTGAGTAATATTCAAATTCAATTAAGTCATTCTTTTTGGTGAATTATTCGATTTTACAAATAAATAATATTTAAAATAAAAATTCAAATATTTAAAAAATTATTTAATTTAAATTAATATTATTTAAAAATTAAAAATTCAAATATTTAGAAATTTTTTACATAAAATGAATATTATTTTTGGAACTAGAATGTCAAAATTATCTAATAGTGATTTTTTCATAATAATCTGTGACAATTGAATTTTTTGGTAAAAATTAAATACGTTGTAAATATACGGTGTTTATTATGACATCATAATGAACAAAAAATGTAATAAATACTATAAATGGTTTGAATGTTCGAATATATATTTTACCTTTATAATAATATGATTTTTAGGTTATTTTATTCTTTTTATAAATCTATTATGAATCCTCCAAAACATATAATATATTTTATGGTTTTAAAATCATTTCTTTATGGACATGACACAATTCCACATCAGCAAGGGTGGTATTTTAATAATTAAGGCCATTTTACTTATAAAATATTAAAAACTACTATCCTTTAATATAAACCATGGGAAAGCCCCATGGTATGGTTTTCTGTTTTGGTTATTTTATTATATAGAGTCAGAAACTTTTTTTTTGAGAAATGATAAATAATTCCATACTCATTTCTTATATAAAACCACACATGATCCCTTTTAAATTCACTCAAAAAAATTTTATCAAATTTTTACTATGAACTTCCCAATATAGAGTCCTCCCAAGGTGACCCTAATCTATTATGTATCCCCCCTTGCACTTGGAATCACCATATAAATGTTAGGGATCCTCTTCTTCTGATATTTATTCAAGTATCTTCTTTATTTTATGTTTTTTATCTTCATTTAATAATGCTTGGATATGTTATTCTATATCTCCCTTACATTCCATTTTATATCAAAATGATGATCGACCCCCTTTTACTCTTATTAATCCCTTCCACGAACATTTATAATCCCCTATTATGCTGTTGAAATTTCACCATTATTTTCTATGAAATAAATCTTGTAGTGAATACTCGTAACCATTTTATATCAATGGTGTTCACATTCATGAACTTATACTTCTATAATTGGGGACTTACATGTGCATAATACACACTTATGTATCATGTAATAAAATTTAATGATAAATTGTTCCAGGTTTTATGATCTATGTGAAAAAATTAATCATGAGACTGAAATGAATGGGATGGGTTCCCCCAGAATTATATAGAGCTCCAGTGCATTGGGTAATTTTTTTCAGTCTTTTGAGGCATCATGAAATAGATTAGGGATGGAACCTAATCCACCATTGGATATTTTCCATCATGATGCCTTGGTTGTTATCCTTGAACTATGTTTATGTTGCAGTGCTTTATGTAGTTGCCACATTTCCCATGTCTCCTTTATGATTAGCATGCTATATCATTCCTCATTGTTCATGTTTATTATTTTCAGCCCTTTTCAATATTAGAGATATTACTATTGTATATCATGTATTAATTTATTTATGTTATTTAATGTTTATTCCTTTACTCATATTTATATCTCACCCATTTCTTATGTATGTCCCCAGGTTATCCCATTAAGTAATAGGTATTAAGGAATAATATGACCGTGTTAAGGAAGTTTTCAATAAATATGACGTATTCCCTATTTTAAGTTGTTATGTAATGTAATTAATTCTAAAATAAGCTATACTTATCAATAATCTGGGTTTTATTATGTGTTTAATTATACAATAAATCATAAATAAATATGTAATGAAGAGAAAGGTTGTATTATACCTCTAGGAACTCACACGTCACAAAACAACCATCACAAGAGTCACCCATGGGAGAAGATCACATAATGAGTCCAAAATGGATAAAGAATAACATCACCACAAGATCAAATAATCCAAAAATGAAGTGAAATGGTTGTACAATTTCCAAAGGTAATGAACAAGTGGAATGATCTTTTACTAGAGAGAAGCAACGCTACCACCTTGAAGATAAATCATTGAAAAATGATCTAGGAGGGGTGAAGATTCACAAAATTACTTGGGAGAGAACCTAGGGCTCTATAGATGATGACTACACATCAAATGATAAATTAATAATACATGAAACATTCTAAAAATCACTATCCTTGAATCAGTCACACTGTGAATCCCTTTCATGTTGTGAATTCCATGATTTATGAAATAATCTGAAAAAGGAACGACCTTGCAGTAAAAATCTCAATAATGGCCAATCCACAAACACTCCCCATCCTCAAAAGGCCTAGAACACACCCAAATGAATTGGAAAAAAAAAATAGTGATAAGATATGCCTAAAAGATGGTAAAATGATATGAAAAATACCCAGTCATCTTACTTTCTGTCCTAGAGATGACTTGTATAAGAATAGTTCTCTAGAAAGAGTTGAGTCCACTACTCCCTCACTGATATTTTACACTCCAATGTCTCATGAGAACCTGATACATATCGCCATAACACTCTAATGAATGGAATAAACATCCCATGAAATTATTTTATCTGAGATTTAAATATCTCAACTTACTTCTCTGTAATAGTAATTTTTTTCTCTAACACAATCTCTTCCCAACTCTGAACAAGAGAGGGATTAAGATGATAGTTCCTGAGATGAGATATGTGGAATAAATCATGAATACGTTTCAATTGGGATAGTTTTTCTGACCAATATGAAACCATAACATGATGCTCAATAACATCAAATGGTCATATATATCATGGATCGAACTTTATTTAATTTACAATCTGATGGTGACTGAATCGAGTGGAAACATTCCATAAAATAGTATCATCAATGGAAAAATCAAAAGGATGACATCAATGATCCACATTTTATTTATAGTGAATCTTAGTTATAATTACTAACTTAATTATATATGGAATCATTTCCTATATCATCTCAATGAGACTCAATCCCACAAGAGAGGCCTCTCCCACCTCTTCCAAATAAAGAGGTGATATGCATGAGAGACCATACAAATCCTCAAAGGGAGAAATTTTTATTGACTAATATTTACTATTTTTATGATAAAAATAAACTTTTTCTAAAATAATATCCTAGAAAACACTATAATACAAGAAATAGGTAGAAATCATTTCCTCTAGATTTGGAATTGCACGATTTTTTATGATCGTCTTTGTAATATTGGTAAAATTTACTCTACCTGACCAGATTCCCTAAAACCTCCTAGATACTCTTCCATAACTATATGGAAAATGAAGGAAACCTTTTCAAAATATTGGAAGACGTAACCCCATGTATCTTTGAAACCCCCAACACACACAACTTATCCAGATCTTCAAATTTAGTAGTATCACAGATTTAAATGAAATGATTTGAATTCATTAACCAATCAATCATCACCTAGATAATATTATTCAATAATGGAGTCAATGGTAATAAAAAAACAAATTAAATGGACTCATAATCCCATTTTCAAACCAAAATTATAAGAGTCTAGAGATTACTATATGGTTTTGGGTGCTCTGCCTTTATCTATTGGTAGGTGTAACAGTATGACACATAATCTGTAATGTCGTGCTTCATACCCGACCAATAGATTTTTCACCTCCTATCATAATACATCATCATATTTCATGAAAAAATGGACCACATAGAACTAGGAAAGTAATAGAAAACAAATCAACTAAAAGTTTTTAGGAGAAAAAAATATTCCCAAAATCAGATAATTCCATATGAAGGGAGAGACAAACAAGAAACAGTTTCCCCAATATAAAGGGTTTTTTCAAATTCCTCTAAACACATCATCCTAATACTAAACCTATAGAATAGACTCAAGGGGAGATAATGATAACATAAAATTAGTCATAACCATACCTAAATCATCCTCTTTAGCATTTAGAAACAACAGAGTGATGATTCCCATAATGTTATACTCTTCTTTCAATTTCAAAACATCTTATGAAGGCACTTTCATACTAAGAGCATCTATAATGACATTTCCCTTCCCCAGGGTGTAGGTGATGTCGAAGTAGAACATATGAAAGTATTGAACTCACTTTCTATATCTTATATTCAATTATTTTGGATAAAATATAATGCTCGGACTCTTATGACAAGAAAATACTTTAAACCTCTCCCCAAAGTGATAACACTTCCAACATTTAAGGGCATTTGTAACTATTGCAAGCAAAAAATCATTAGTGGGGTAATTTATCTCATGTGATCAAATATTATGAGATCCATATTCTACAACATGATCATCCTACATAAGAATGAAACCCATACTAGCACTGAAAGCATTGTAGTACACCACAAACACTTTACCGAGATCATGTAAGACTACAATATGAGCCAATATTAGAAGTCATTTCCGTTCATCAAAAGAATATATAAATTTCACACCCCATGTTGAAATAACCCCTTTTATATTAAGATTAGATAATGGTGATTCCAATTTTAAGAAATCTTTATTGGATCAACAATAGTATAGAGTAAGACCATGGAATCCTTGAATCTCAACGATATTCTATGACGCCTCCCATGACAAGCAAATTTTTACCATATTAGTATCAACTGATGAGTTAGGATCCTAAATCATGTTCCATAACAACATCAATTTTTGGATCCATAAAATAAATTTTTTAAATCCTTCCATAAAAATAGTGACTCTTTATGGCTTGTAAAGTCAAAATTAGATAGTTCTTGTGCTCACACTCTGATCTTGAATAAACTATAATGTCATCCACAAAAACTACCACAAAAGTGTCATGATACTAATGGAATATATAGTTTTTCAGTGAAATAAATCTATTGGAGTGTTATTTATACTATAATTCATAAAAATATATTCATAATGGCCATACCTACTCCTGAAATCTGTCTTCTAAATATTAAATTCCTAAAATCTGAGCTGATGATAACCCGAAGAAAGATCCATCTTCTAGAACCACCATTTCCCCTTTAATTGAACAAAAAAACCATCAATGTGTGGAAAATGATAATTAATATTAAAAAAAACATAGTTAAATTCATAAATTTAATGCTAAATTTAATTGGACCATCATCCTTATAGGAAAATAGCATTGGGGATGTACAAGGTGAAACACTGTGGGAAAAAACTTTTTACATCAAAAAATCTAATAGAATATGGAGATATTTCTTCTCTACTGGTTTCATATTATAAGAGGGTATAGAGATTGGTTATTTACTCATCATCGTATTAATCATGAACTCCACCTCCCTCTCTGGTGGGTTAATAAACAATTCATTTGGGAAAATGTCAGGAAAGTCCTTAAAAATCACAATAAGGTCAAAAAGAAAGGAAACATCATTAGGATCAACCAAAATAGAATATAACATACTACTATGCTCTGGGAGGAAAGGTATTACCCAACTAGACCTCAAATCCCACTCGACCTAAAACAACAAAGATCTCACATTAGATGTTAGGAATAGGATACACTGATGATAACAGTAAATATCACCATGATGATCTATAATCCAATCCATTTTGATGATGACATAAAATAGATATTGATTTATAATGAGGAAATCCGAAACAAACTTCACATTAGATATCATTAGTGAATAAGGAAACCAAAACCCATGATCTTTTCTCTTCCTAAGGGGTTTCACCACCTCCAAAACAGAGTACATGACCTCCATTGGAATTTTAATCACATCAAGAAAATAAGAATTTATAAATGAGTAGGAGGCACCATAATCAAATAAAAAAGTCTCTATAAAAGATTAAATAAATATAGTACCTCTCATTGTCGCTAAAACAATACCAAGTTCTAAAAAGACTCATCTACTATGTGAAGGTGATTAACTCTTAAAGATTTTGGTTAGATCCATGTAGACTTTTATATTTCTTAATATTCTATAGTGAAATTTAGATCTAACAACCCGTGACAATAATATGGAGTAGAAATCACCTGACCTAACCTTTATAAATGTTCATAGAGGGAAAAACCATTTCTTATATTTTCAGGAAAAATACAGTAACTCTAGATTTGTGTAACTCTTCCTCACTAGTAAAATGTTAGGGGAACACCACTGGATATAAATTATGGTGTATAGGAGGCCCGTAATTTTGTACCACTTACACCACCACTAAAATGATTATACAACTTCTTTTTTTTTCTCATACAAACTACTGAAGTTTCCACTGAGGGTGGGAGAAGTTCTAGAAAATATATCGTTTTATTCAATATCTATCTCTCCCATAATTTCATATCTACTATCCCCAAAAAGTTAAAAAGATTCATCATGAAGTCCTATGATCTAATATTCAGTCACAAACCATGTAGAAACCTATGAAATTTCTATTTTGTATTCTTCAATACCTCTAGAGAAAGAGGAACCATATCCACAAATTTATTGGTGTATTCAAACATTCATCTCCCCCACACAATAAAGAAAATAACTACATATAATTTTCCATCATCAGAGACATTGAAAAAACTTTTGAAATAATATGGTCTTGAAAACCTTTTAGTCGAATCCCACACGCCTAATTTCATGTACTATCACTATTGGAAATGCAGGCTTTCCCAATGGTTCTGAACTGTTGGGAAAGCTTTCCGAACCGTTGGTATATCTTATACCAATGGTTATTCAAACTGTAGGGAAGTAAGCCATTGTGAAATCTATTCCCAACAGTTCACACTGAACCGTTGGGATAAGTTAGAAAAAATGAACCTATCTGAACGGTTGTTCCAAACCGTTGGGATAGTTTTTACCAACAGTTTGGCTTGAACCGTTGGGGAAACCAAACAAACGACTTCTTTCCCAACGGTTTCTAAACCATTGGGAACAGAATTTTACCAAAGGTTCATAGATAACCGTTGGTAAAAAAATAATCAGAATTCTATGCCAACAGTTTGAAACTGTTGGCATAGCCTATGCTGTGAAAACTGCACAGCTTCCTGCAATTTGCAAAGAAGACAGTCCATTCCATCTTCTTTCCAATTCCCTCTCATTTCCAATCATTTCCAATTATTGTACCTGCAGTAAACTAACACATACATATACAATTATTGTACCTGCAATAACCGACTAACACCTACATATAGAGAAAAAATTCATACACATTTAACATATAATGAATCCTAGAACTATACACATCCAGAATTAAATCAGAATTCATAACATTATTATAAACATACATAATTAATTTAGAATTCAATTTAAAATTTAGATGACAAGTATATGTGGAATCCAGAATTCAATTCATAATTTGATCATTTTTTCGTATACCATATGTTTTTACTAGAAATGTTGTATATTTTAAACAAAATACATACACATGGAGTGATACCAGCCACACCATTCTTCATATTGGGGCGAGGTTAACTCGTACACGTCACAAATGACCCATGAATCTTTGTCCTAAAGTATCTACATATTCCAAAAGTATTTGGTCGGTTTTCCGTATGTCAGATGTTGTTTTCACTTACAATGAAGTTCTTTTTAAATAAAAGGGAGACACTTTGAGTGGTACTAGACACACCACACCTCATATTGAGGCGGGGTTGACTCGTACATTTCACAAATGACCCATGGATCTTTGTGCTAAAATATCAACACAATCATAATCCGTTTGGTCAGTTTTCCATATGTACTTAAAATGTTGCCCATTTTAAACATAAGAGAGACAATTTGGGTGGTTACAGCCACACCGCGACTTGGACAGAGTGCAGTTGACTCGGACACGTCGCATATGACCCATGGATCGTATTCTTAATGTTTCAACACATTCTGAATGCGTTTGGTCGGTTTTTCGTATGCCAGTTGCTCTTTTCACTTATAATCCTATCCATTTAAAAAAAAGAGACACAATTAGAGTAGTACCAGCCACACCGTGCCTTGGATTTAGACGGGGTTGACTCATACACATCTCAAATGACGCATGGATCATTTTCCTAAAGTATCAACACAATCCGAATGCGTTTGGTTGGTTTTTCGTATGCCAGTTTTTGTTTTCACTTAAAATGATGTCCTTTTGAAACAAAATAGAGAAACTTTGAGTGGTTCCAGCCACACCACGCCTCATATTGAGGTGGGGTTGATTCTTACACATCACATGTGACCAATGGATATTTATTCTAAATTATCAACACAATCAGAATCTGTTTGGTTAGTTTTCCGTATGTACTTAAAATGTTGTCCATTTTCAACAAAAGGGAGACACTTAGAGTTATACCGACCACACCGTACCTCATATTGAGGAGGGGTTGACTCGTACATGTCACATATGACCCATGGATCTATTTACTAAAGCATCAACACATTTTGAATGCGTTTGGTCAGTTTCTCGTATGTCAGTTGTAGTTTTCACTTAAAATGGGGTCCATTTTAAACAAAAGAGAGACACTATGAATGATGTTTCCCACACCGCACCTCATATTGGGGTGGGGTGGACTCGTACGTGTCACATATGACCCATGTATTGTTGTTCTAAAGTATCAACACAATCAGAATCCGTTTGGTCAGTTTTCTGTATCCTCGTTGTTGTTTTCACTTAAAATGACGTCCATTTTAAACAAAAGAGAGACACTTTGAGTGGTGTCGGCCACACTGCACCTCTGATTGAGGCAAGGTTGACTTGTACACATCACATATGATCCATGTATCGGTTTCCTAAAGTTTAAATGAAAACCGAATGTGTTTTTTCGGTTTTCCATATGTACTTAAAATGTTGTCCATTTTAAACAAAAGAGGGACACTTAGAGTGATCCAGGCCACACCGCAACTCTTATTAAGCTTGGGTTGGCTCGTACATGTCACATATGACCCATGGATTGTTGTGATAAATTATAAACAGAATCCAAATGTGTTTGTTCGGTTTTCTATATGCCAGTTGTTCTTTTCACTTATAATCCTGTCCATTTTAAACAGAAGAGACACAATTAGAGTGGTACTGGCCACACTGCACCTCGGATTTAGATGGGGTTGACTTTTACATGTCTCAAATTACCCATGTATCATTTTCATAAAGTATCAACACAATCTGAATGTGTTTAGTTGGTTTTATTTATTCCAGTTGATGTTTTCACTTAAAATGATGTCCTTTTGAAACAAAAGAGAGACAGTTTGAGTGGTGCCGACCACACCGTGCCTCAGATTGAGGCGGGGTTGATTCATACACGTCACATATGACCCATGGATCACTGTGCTAAAGTATCAACACAATCAGAATCTGTTTGGTCCATTTTTTATATGTACTTAAAATGCTGTCCATTTTAAACAAAAGAGAGACACTAAGAGTGATCCCGGCCACACCGTGCCTCATATTGAGGTGGGGTTGACTCGTACACATCACATATGACCCAGTGACCGATTTACTATAGCATCAACACCTATCGAATGCATTTGTTCTATTTTTTGTTTGTCAGTTGTTATTTTCACTTAAAATGATGTCTATTTTAAACAAAAGAGAGACACTATGAATGGTTTCGGCCACACTATGCCTCAGATTGAGGCGGAGTTGACTCGTACACGTCACATATGGCCCACAGATCGTTTTTCTAAAGTATCAACACAATCCGAATCCGTTTGGTCAGTTTCCCATTTGCTAGTTGTTGTTTTCACTTAAAATGAAGTCCATTTTAAATAAAAGAGAGACACGTTGAGTGGTGTCAGCCACACCACGCCACAGATTGAGACGAGGTTGACTCGTACACGTCACATATGACCCATGGATCGTTCTCCTAAAGTTTCAATGGAAACTGAATGCGTTTGGTCAGTTTTTCATATGTACTTAAAATGTTGTCCATTTTAAACAAAAGAGAGACACTTAGAGTGATCCCGGCCACACCGAAACTCCGATTGAGCCCAGGTTGGCTCTTACACTTCACATATGACCCATGGAACGTTGTGATAAATTATCAACGGAATCCGAATGCATTTGGTTAGCTTTCTGTATGCAAGTTGTTCTTTTCACTTATAATCCTGTCCATTTTAAACAAAAGAGACGCAGTTAGAGTGGTATCGGCCACACCGCACCTCATATTTAGACGAGGTTTACTCGTACACTTCTCAAATGACCCATGGATCATTTTCCAAAAGTATCAACACAATCTGAATGCGTTTGGTTAGTTTTCTGTATTCCAGTTGATGTTTTCACTTAAAATGATGTCCTTTTGAAACAAAAGAGAGACGCTTAGAGTGGTGCCGGCCACACCGCACCTCGGATTGAGGTGAGGTTGACTCGTACACATCACATATGACCCATGGATCATTTTCCTAAAGCATCAACACATTTCGAATGCATTTGGTCAGTTTTTCGTATGTCAGTTGTTGTTTTCACTTAAAATGATGTCCATTTTAAACAAAAGAGAGACACTATGAATGGTGATGGCCACACCACGCCTCCAATTGAGGAAGGGTTTACTTGTACATTTCACATATGACCCATGGATCATTTTTCTAAAGTATCAACACAATCAGAATCCGTTTGGTCAGTTTTCCGTATGTACATAAAATGTTGTCCATTTTATAAAAAAGAGAAACACTTAGAGTGTTCCCGGCCACACTGTGACTCAGATTGAGGCACGGTTGACTCATACACATCACATATGATCCATGTATCATTTTCCTAAAGTTTCAATAGAATCCGAATATGTTTGGTCAGTTTACCATATGTTAATTGTTGTTTTCAATTAAAATGAAGTATATTTCAAACTATAGAGAGACACTTCGAGTGGTGCCGGCCACTCCACACCACGGATATAGGCTAGGTTGACACATATACGTCACATATGACCCATGGATCGTTTTCCTAAAGTTTCAATAGAATCCTAATGAGTTTGGTCAGTTTTCTGTAAGTCAGTTGTTGTTTCACTTAAAATGTTATCCATTTCAAATAAACCTGAGACACTTTGTGTGGTGTCAGCCACACCGGGCCTCGTATTGAGGCGGGGTTGACTCGTACACATCAAAAATGACTCATGTAACTTTTTCCCAATGTTTCAACAGAATATGAATACGTTTGGTTGGTTTTCCGTATGTCAGTTTTTGGTTTTACTTAAATTGTTGTCCATTTTAAACTATAGAGAGAGAGTTCAAGTTGTTCCGGCCACACCGCGCCTCTTATTGAGGCTGGGTTGACTCTTACACATCACATATGACTCATGTATCATTTCCCTAAAGTTTCAATGGAATCCGAATGCGTTTGGTCGGATTTCTGTATGTCAGTTGTTGTTTTCACTTAAAATGATGCCCTTTTAAAACAAAAGAGACACTTTTAGTGGTTATGACCACACCAGATCTCAGATTGAGGCAAGGCTGACTCATACATGTCACATATGACTTATGGATCGTTTTAATAAAGAAACAACACATTCAGAATGCGTTTGGTTGGTTTTCTGTATGTTAGTTGTTGTTTTCACTTAAAATTAAGTCCATTTTAAACAAAAGAGAGACACTTTGAGTGGTGATTGCCACACCGCGCCTCAGATTGAGGCGGGGATGACTCATACACATCAAATATGACTAATTGATCGTCCTTCTAAAGTATCAACACAATCATAATCCGTTTGGTCGGTTTTCCGTAAGTTCTTAAAATGTTGTCCATTTTAAACATAAGAGAAACTTTGGGGGGTATTGGCCACACTGCGACTCGGATCGAGGCGTGGTTGACTCGTACACGTCACATATGACCCGTGGATAGTTTTCCTAGAGTTTCAATAGAATCCAAATGTTTTTGGTCAGTTTTCTGTATGTCAGTTGCTGTTTTAACTTAACATGAAGTCCATTTTAAACTAAAGGGAGACACTTTGAGTGGTGTCGGCCACAACGCATCTTGGATAGAGACGTAGTTGACTTGTACTCGTCACAAATGACTCATGGAATGTTTTCCTAAATCATAAAGACATTCTAAATGTGTTTGGTTGGTTTTCCGTATGTCAGTTGTTGTTTCCACTTAAAATGATGTCCATTTTAAACAAAAGAAAGACACTTTGAGTGGTGCCGGAAAAACCGTGAATCGGATTGAGGTAGGGTTGACTCTTACACGTCACGTATGACCCATGTATCGTTGTGATAAAGTATCAAAAACATCCTAATGAGTTTGGTCAGTTTTCCATATGCAAATTGTTATTTTCACTTAAAATGTTGTCCATTTCAAATAAACCTGCGACAATTTGAGTGGTGTCGGCCACACCGTGCCTCTGATTGAGGCGGGGTTGACTCGTACACATCACAATTGACCCAAAGATCATTTTCCTAAAGTGTCAACACAATCCGAATGATTTTTGTCTATTTTTTGTATGTCAGTTTTACTTTTCACTTAAAATGTTCTCCATTTCAAACAAACGTGAGACACTTTGAATGGTGCCGGCCACACCGCGCCTCGGATTGAGTTGGGGTGGACTCATACACGTCACATATGACCCATGTATCATTGTGATAAAGTATCAATAGAATCCGAATGCGTTTGGTTGGTTTTCCATATGTTAGTTGTTCCTTTCACTTAAAATCTCATCCATTTTAAATAAAAGAGACACAGTTAGAGTGCTACTGGCCACACCACGCCTCAGATTTAGACGAGGTTGACTCGTACACGTCAAAAATGACCCAAGGATCATTTTCCTAAAGTATCAACACAATACTAATACGTTTGGTCAGTTTTTTGTATGTCAGTTTTTGTTTTCACTTAAAATGATGTTCTTTTGAAACAAAAGAGACACTTTTAGTGGTGCAGGCGATACCGGGTCTTAGATTGAGGAAGGGTTGACTCGTACATGTCACATATGACTCATGGATCGTTTTACTAAAGAAACAGCACATTCCAAATGTGTTTGGTCTGTTTTCCGTATGTCAGTTGTTGTTTTTACATAAAATTAAGTCCATTTTAAACAAAAGAGAGACACTTTGAGTGGTGCTGGCCACACCGCGCCTCGGATTGAGGCAGGGTTGACTCATACAAGTCACATATGACCCATGCATCGTTGTGCTAAAGTATAAACACAATAAGAATCTGTTTGGTCAATTTTCTGTATGCTAGTTGTTATTTTCACTTAAAATGTTTTCCATTTCAGATAAACCTGAGACGCTTTGAGTGGTGTCAGCCACAACAGGCCTCATATTGAGGCGGGGTTGGCTCGTACACATCAAAAATGAGTAATAGAAACCATCTCGGTAGACCTCACCTAGAAACCAAAGCATATATCCTATAATTTCAAGTCTAAATTCCCTGAGCAGGACGTGTCCATCCATGAGTCCTTAACATGTACCACATGTCTTATCCTAACAATTGACAAGTAAAAAAAATCAAACGAGGAATAATTCACATAACATGGAGAATGTACAACAAGACTTTGTATTCAAATTAAAGTATATCATCACATGCATTTGATGAGCATGAGATGATAATCTTACCAAGACATTCATATAATTCAAGACATATAAAAATGGAATTATCCTAAACAAAATTGCATGATCAGAGAAATAAAAAAAGCATGTGAAATCAAGGAGGGTGGGGGCTATCTGGGGGTCCAGGGAGGAGGGTGGGGGGATATCCAGGGGGGGGCTGTCCGGGGAGCTGTCCAGGGACCAAGGAGGAGGGTGGGGGGGTGTTTGGGGGGGTGTTTAGGGGGATGTCCGGGGTCCAAGGACGAGGGTAGAGGGGGGGGGGGGGGGGGGGGCTATCTGGGGGCTGTATGAGGGATGTCAGGGGGGTTTTCCGGGGTATAGGGAGGAGGGGGGGGGGGGGGGGCTATCCGGGGACCAAGGAGGAGGGTGGTGGGGGGGGGGGGGGGCTATGCGGGGGCTATCCGTGGGGTGTTTGGGGGCCTGTCCGGGGTCCAAGGAGGAGGGTGGGGGGGGGGGAGGGGGGCTATCCGGGGGCTGTTCGGGGGCTGTCCGGGGACCAAGGAGGATGGTGGGGGGGGGGGGGCTGTCCGAGGGACTATCCGGGGGGCAGTCCAGGGTCCAAGGAGGATGGTGGGGGGTTGTCCAGGGTCCAGGAAGAAGAGGGACTGTCCAAGGAGTTCCCAAACACACAAAACTCTATAAAAATGCTCAAGAAACACCACATCCACTAAAAGACAACAAAATCCCTGAAAACAGAAAATATATAAAAATAAATCAACTCTAATACTATACTATGGGTCTAGATAACACCAAAAAATATTATAGATTGAACATAAAATCTCCCTAATATTAGTCAAAAATGTAACAGATCAATTTGTCCCACATCACCATCACCATCATCACCATCATCATCACCCTAGTCCTCATCACCATCATTTTTCTCTCCCTCCCCCTCGACCTCGCCCTCCTCCTTGCCCTCGCCATCCGCCTCGCCCTCCTACTCTCCATCCTCTTCCGCATCAGACTCCTCGCTATCATCATTGTCTTGATGGAAATCGTCTTGACCACCACTAGAACTGCCACCTGTGCACCATATATTGAACATATTGATGAAATATATTTATAAAAAGCAGGGCTAGCCTCTGGTGGAAGTGTTGGACGTAGAACTTCAATAAATTTCATAAATGCACTGTTTGCCCGAGCAGACTGTTCTTCTGTCTCTGTGGCTCTTTTGTCTGCCTGTTCGGCCTGTGCCCTAACTTGATGCAGTTCGGTGGCACTACAACTCCTACCTGAGGAGGTCCAATACCTCGTCGGGGCTATCCTAGGTCGGCAACGTACTCTGCCAAGATGCTCCTCTCCCAACACCTTATTTAGGTGATCAGTTGGCCCAAAATTGTCTGGTTCTTGGGCATTGAGGGACTCTAAAGAAACCTTTTACAAATATAATTGTATTATTAAGTTACAAAATAGATATTAAAATATAAAATCAACAGATTAAAACTTAAAATATGTTGCTGAGTCGCTTCATTGATGACACTTCCATCCTTTTTCTGTTTACTCAAGCAAAACAGTTTTGCTCGAGGCACACATCCTTCAATATTCTGAATTTGACTCTAAAATGGAATTGAAAATTAATGTTATATGAAAACTTTAGCAAATGATTAAATAATTGAGGAAACTAAAGAAAGTGAAAGTCATAAAGGAAACTTATAAACAATTTTCATACCTGCTTCCTCTCATGAGCTGGCATCGTAGTACGTCCCAATGTGTGGAGGTATTTTTTTTCATCAATGTTTTTTTATTTTTTCTACTTGAGTCCTAAATAAAATTTGATAATTAAAAGGATATTATTAATGTAAAACATGAAAGTTATTATTTAAATACCTCAAATGTAATTAATACCTTAAACGGGGTAGTCGTCCAATGAGTAATTATCTGACAATACTGCTCTATAGGACAATCATCCACGACTGGTACTGCCTCTATCTCAGTGCCAACTCTAGAACTCCAGCCAATATACAACTCATGCTTGTAGGCTCTTCAAAGCTCGCCTAAATCATTTAGATGTTCCGGTCGTGCACCCTCACCATCGGGAAAATTAAATCGAAGTTGTCATCAAAATATTAATTCAAATAAATAAAAAAATAATTGATGGAATTAAATACAACATATTTTTTACCCATATCTCAACCCAAGCTCTATCCTTGACCTCATGTGGAAAATGTCTCCACAATAGTGGGCTGACGGGAATGATGTCGGAGTAATTGGAAAGCATTGCCAAAAAACGTCGATATTGCTGCCCTGTTTTCTCAACCATTTGGTTGTCTTCATTCTTATCCACCATAACCTGTGTGGGACGGTTCTACAACACACACATGTGTGTATTCCCCCACCCCCACCCCATGTCATTAGATGTATCTATCATGAAAGAAAAACAAATATTTTATCAAAACATGTTATAATGAAAATAAATATTGCTATAGAAATTTGTTAGGGTTCTATAAATATACCTGCGCCAGTCTAATCACTAAGCACAATTGGATCCACAGAAACTAATAGAACACCCTATGGTGGAACATGAGTCGAAGACGATGAAATATAGATGCTTAGAGAGATAGAAGTATAAGGAAAAGAAGATGGGATAGGTGTATGATCAGATTCTGACTGGGGAGTGGGAATCATCAAGGGATATGAAAAATATGGGCCAAAAGATGAAAAAGGTGGTGAAAACATGGGAGGCCTAAATATCATGTGTGTCCCTAATGACAAACCAGGATTAGAATGTGGGAAGGATGACATGTTAGTGGGAGGGACAGGGTCTAGTTGGGTACACAAAGCTGTTCGTCCACCTCTAGTACGAACCCTCTTCGTACCACCAGCCTGAGTATTAGGACCAGTACTTGGCTCCTCGTCGAATAACTGTCGACATATAAGTGGATCCTACAAAAATGTTTACAAAAAAATTAATCACATAACATTATATATTCTTTAAATATATATATTTTTAATAAAGTACTCACTGTTGGCACTAATGGTGGAATACCCATCTCCGCCATTTGATGATTGTTCCCCATCATTTTTTCCTTAGTCTCTCTTCAATTGGCTTCATTTCCTGCTTTTGAAACAAATATGTTATTAATTATAAAAAGGAAACTAATGTGTAACCCAAAAAACTAAATATATGAGGGAATAGGGGGATTCATTGGTAATTTATCTATCAATTGTTTTAGAAGAGCTTGAATGGATTTAATAAATCATACAAGTTGTAATGTTCACCAAGTTAGAAATATTGTTTGACTAGTTTTGAATACAGTTCAATTCCAAATTTGAAAATTCATTTCAAATAAAACTACAACCAATAAACATTGAAAATTCACATAATGATAAATTCATCTAATACATATTTGTGCTCAATACTAAATCAATTTGAATATTACCAACCTTGAAAACCCAACTCGAGGTAAACCAAAAGAATTGAGAACATGGATGAATGATTCTATATATTTTCAACCACAAATTCAGGTTCACAATAAACTCTGAAAATTGAGCTATTGGAGTCATCAAAATAAATAAATGGATTGGTTCCAATGGTACTAGGGACAGTGTTAATCCCATCATCACCATCATCAAAAATATGTCTTGGAATTACTTCAACTATGACACCAAATTCAGGTCAAAGTTGGTCTTTGACATAAAAAACCTGTATAGCCATTGATGCCAACAGATATGGTTCTTCAGTAGCAAGAGTGCGATTCATATTAATTACTCAAAATCCAAAATCATCAATAAATGTTCCCTGTATCGTCATCGAATCAAACCAATGAGATTTCATCATTGTGACTCGTCCATGGGAGTAATAATCCAATATTATTATTTTCTCAACGACTCCATAATAACCCACATTTTCCAATCACAGTCTACTATCTGATGCACTGGAATAACAATCTATTGTGGCAGTAACCATAACACCATCATGTTGTGTTCTCATGTTCTTTTCTCTTTCAGTGACAATAAATTTGTACCCATTGATAAAAATTGATTTACAGTCACGAACCACAGTATTAGGACCAAAATCCAAAGCTCTTATTTTCTCAGAGATAGAGTCAGCAGAAAAAATCAATACCTGCAATATAAATGACTATTAAACTTAATTAAATATTTATATAATTATTTTAAACAGTAATATTTTTACCTTATATTTTAATCAACCAGAAAACTCTTTGCTATGCAAAGTCTCTCTCCTTCTAAAAGATAAAGAATGATGCTTCCTATTTATCATTGTTTTATGTTCCATGTAGATAAACAATATTAATAGTTTAATAGATATATATGTAAGATATACATATTCAATTTAGTTACCTGATATAGTCATCAAACTAATCACAATTGAACAAAACTGTGCGATGTGCCATCTACCGCTCTTCATGGATTAATAACTTCAATGTATATGATCCTAGAATTCCTCATTATTGAAGAAGTGATTGAAAACTAGGTTCAATTTTCTCATACTGTTCTTCTTCATTTCTCATTGGTCTGTTCATTCTTGTAGTAAGATCGGACAAATACATTGAGCAGAAATCCTTACATTCTTGAGAAAAGTAACCATTCTCGATAGAACCTTCGGGATAATTCCTGTTTCGGACATAAGACTTTAATGTTTACATATTTATTTCAGTTGGATACAACCAAAGAAAAGAAACAGGTCCTCCGAGAAGTATTTTAGTGGGAATATGGACAGTTAGATGCAGAATACATGTGAAAAATGATGGAGGAAATATTTTCTCTAACTCACACAAAATTAATGGGGCATCTCTCAACATTTTTTGCAAGAAAGACTTGGACAACTTATTAGCACAAAGATCTCTAAACAAATGAAACAACCGAATAAAATTCACCCTTACATTATTGGAAAAAAGATAACATATTGCTATTGAAAGAAACTCATGCAATAGAACGTGATAATCATGAGTCTTCAAAGATTTTAGCTTCAAATCTCTTCTGTCGACCCGTTTTGATATGTTACTTGAATTGCCATCAGGAACTCTAATAGTCTCTAATACTTCCATAAATTGTTTTTTTCCATAGGTTTCATCACATAAGAAGCACGTGGAAGTTTCCATTTATTTTCATTGATACGCAGAAGATGCAATTCTGGTCTGATGCCCCAATCCACCAAGTCACACTGAGATTGTAAATCATCTTTTGTCTTCCCCTTGACATTTAGATGAACCGAAAGCAACATTTCGCATATATTATTTTCAACATGCATTACGTATAAGCAATGAAATAACAAATTGGTTGACCAATAAGGCAAATCAAAAAAGATACTCCTCTTCCTCCAAATGTAATAGGTTTCCGTGGAAACATTCTTTCTCTTTCCAAATTTCATTTGACCCTTCCCAAATGAAAAACTGAAATCTTTCAATTCATTAAGCACATCAGTTCCAGACATACGCTGAGGTGGATCATCGGTCTTTATGGTATTATCAAATCTTCTACGATTCATTATATATGGATGATTATTTGGCAAGAATCGTTGATGTCCCATAAAACTGAAACTACAACGATGTTTTAGTCTTCTGGATCGTGTATTCTTCATACAAACTGGGCATGAAAGTTTTCCTTTCGTGCTCCATCCAGAAATCATTGCATAAGCCGGAAAATCATTGATCGTTCACATAAGCGCAGCACGCATCTGAAATATGTCTTTCAAACATGCATCGTATGTGTGTACACCCACATCCCAAAGAAGTTTCAACACTTTTATTAAAGGTTTCATGTATACATCAATATCAATACCGGGATCAAAAGGACCAGATATGAGTATACTCATGAAAGTGAATTGTTTTTTCATACACAACCATGGGGGAAGATTATAAATGTGTATAAAAACTGGCCATGTTCTTTGCGAAGTAATCATCTGCCCAAATAGATTAAAACCGTCACATGAAAGACCCAACCCCACATTACACACGTCTGCTGCAAAATCAGGATGTCGGGCATCAAATCTCTGACATGAAAATTAATCTGCCGGATGAACCAAATCATCATTAGTATTCTTTATCTCAGTATCATGCCATCTCATTTTTATTGATATGTCATTAGAAATAAAAAGATTCTGGAGTCTGGGGATCAATGGAAAGTGCCACATTACTTTCTGTGGAACACGGGATGGGGTTCCATCAGATTTTGACTTCCAGCAGGATGTGCCAGATTTTATACAATCATTTCATTCAGCAGTTTCCTCCCTGAATAAACTGCAATCTTTTAGGAAAGCATGAATTTTGTTTCTTGAAAATCCAAGTTTCTCAACTAACTTCCATGCCATATAGTGGTTTGAGGGAATATCTGCATCATCTGGAAATATATCCTTCAAGAGGGTAAGAATGTAATCGATTGATGTATTAGAAATCCCATACATTGTTTTCCCATGAAACAATCAGATAAAAAATTAAAACTTTTTCATTTTATCGCATTGTCGATATACTGGAGTCGTGGAAGCATCATTCAATTTTTTCACCCTATCAATATCATAATTTTCACTAGATTCATCAGTTGTACTCATATCAAAGTCTTCTTGAGTCGAAATCCATTCTTTTTCATGATGATGAATAAACGGAAACCGATCATCTAACAAATTCTCTATTTAATTCCTTTCATTTCGACCATCACTAATTGGATATTTCATTTTCTCCCCATTGTGATACGACACAAAGTAGTTTGCTTGAAATCCATTTTTGGTTATGTGGTAGCAGACTTCTTTACGGCTCAACCAAGGTCTACCAACACAATTGGAAAATGGGTAGTGTATGCAACCACTATCTAAAGCATTGTGAAATGAAAAATATATAAAGATATCCAAATTGTTTTGGAAATCGCTTGAGATCTGATCGGTTTCATACATCCAACTTCTGTCCATTCTGTAAAAATAATTTATATAATTCATTTTGTCATTAACAATTCAATAGGATTGAACTTTAATAGAAATAAATTTATGTAAATGATAAAGTAAGAAGTTTCTAGTCGATGTAGTGAACTATTTAAATAATGTAAAGAAAAAGTACCCATAAATTAAATAAAAATTTATTTATATTCATTTTCATTAGGTCTATAAGAGGCACACGCCTCAGGTCCCATTATGTGTTATAGGCATCCCAAATCATTCACTCATGTTCAATAACTCATTATTGGCTCCTCTATGGCCATACCTTTCATTACCCAATGACTTCCTCAAGTCAAGTGCACCCCATGGGTGAATAAATTTTAGGCTTCTACACTAATAGGTTGTTCATGGCTTGTAAAAAGATTTAATTTCATTAAGTATAGACAAAAACATTTATTTTTAAAATTGAGATTAATAATAAAGTATGTCAATGATAACAACATTACTGAATTAAACTTGTGACTTATCTAACATTTTCATGGATGTCTACATATGCCGACATGGCTAGTGAAAATCACCCCACCCTCATAAAAGTGAGTATTGGCCAATAAAGACACATAATATAAAACGTACAATGAGAACGATATTTAATTGACCCTAAAGTTATATTAGTACAATCATCTTGGGGGAAATGGAATATATGATCCTAGTTAACTGATGAATTCAAAAGCTCGTATTCTATATATTGGACACTATCTAAGGTAATAAATCATGTGAGTATGGGTTTACATCATTCAATTTCTTACATGCTAGTGAGAATGAAGGCTTGAATTAATGACTTGAGTTCACTGATTAAATGATGGTAGAGGTTTCATAGGATGTGTAAACAAAATGATTAAATAAGGGTAGAGGTTGCATACACTATGCATGGTGGGGGAGTCTCAACCGATTTAGAAACTAATATAAATTCCCATCATAGGTATCAATAAGAAATGTCATCATAAAAAGAAACACCAAATAAAAAATGACTAAAAACATCAAACATTTCAAGAATTCACTACTATGCATAGTTTATCCCCAAGTTTAGCAGTAATTATATGTCTTAATCATGAACCACCTCTACAGCTCCCAGTTTTCACCAATAGACATAAGGTAAATATCTAAAAATATATTTAAAACAACTCATTAATAGGCTCAAAACATAAATATAATCTTTAACCAACCGTGGAATCTCTTTCACAACACATTCTCACACACCCATTATCTCATGTGTTACTAAATACCAAACATAGTCACATAACAAGTGTACTATAACTAATTACATTACCCAAGCCTTATTAAAAAAATCTTCATTTTAATAAAACACTTTCCTTAAGTAATTTTAATGAAAAATTCATATAAACATTTCTAAAAATTAATAAACACATATAAATAAATTTCTAAGTAACAATTAATTAGAAGATGAAGAAAAAGCATAAAAACACATTCTTAGAAAATCTAGAATCCAACTGCAATGAATTTGAGATGTTTCTTCTTAGATGGAAGGTTATATAATTAATTAATTAAATATATTGGAATTGAGAAAGTTTAGATTAAATAAAAACAAAAAAATGATATACACATCAAAATCAAAACATAAAACTAAAATATTAGATGAATAAAAATGAAAACAAGGTTGCGTTTAAATATTTTATGTGTATAAAGAATAAAATACCTGATTTTAGATGATTCTGATGGAGTTTCACCGGTTCGGATGGGGGAAGTCGCAAGAGGACCCGAGCGCTGCAGAGATTTAGAGTTCTGTCACGAATGGGGGAGAGCAGCGACCGACTGTATTTGGGGTAAAAATTAACCAACAGTTTTTAAAAACCATTGGTAGAGGGGTGTACAAGTAACCCTTTCCCAATGGTTCAATAGAACCATTTTTAAAGGGGCACCCTTTCCCAACGGTTTACTAGAACCATTGGGAAAGAGTGCCTTGAACACCCCTTTACCAACAGTTTCATAAAACCGTTGGGAAAGGGTGTCCTGGCCCTTCTTTACTAATGGTTTAAGAAAACCGTTGGTAAAGAAGCATTGGGAAAGCCTGCATTTCCAGTAGTGTATCGAGTCCCACCATTGATGATTAAGACCCTTGAGTTTAAATACATCACACTTCACCTTGAAATTATTAGGTGTATCTTAGATGTAAATAATCTGATCTATCATGGAAATCAATTACTCCAACTTTGGGGATCATTCCTTCCCTTATGGGGCTATTGTTTCTTATGTAATAACTTCCTATATAAATTCTTTTCTTCACCATATCCTAGTTTTTCCTCAATGACTACTTTTTGGACTTGCGGTAAATTTTGGTTTGTGGGAAATATTTCCCATACGATAGACTCTATAAGAATCCAATCCAAATGAATGTCCCCTTAGGAGGATCCAAGATACCCTCTTATAGAACCCATGGAAGAAGTATCAGAGGAATTTCACAACACACAAAAAATAAAATAAATGATAAGAGAAAAATATAATATTAGATCAGACCTAAAAACCCGAAGAAAAAACTGATATTAAGATCAAGAACTCAAAATAGGAGACACATATCCTAGCATCCCATGGTAGCTTGAGTCTCATCACAGAATGAGCTTGCTAAGAACTCACTGTAATATACATCTCAAGTCCCAAAAATCCTATATCCCATCTCATAACTTCCCACGAATGGCCTTGAAAATGATTTGATATCAAATCGACACATCCTGACCTATATAACCCATTCATATTGGATCTAAACTGAAATTTGGAAATAACTTAAGGGAGTTCCTGATGCCCACTGGCTGAAGAGTAGCACCCAAGAATCAAAAAAATAAAGGGAACAACATCACCTAACCTGATGAAGATAACATGGAATATATATACATTAAGTAGAAAGAAACAATGTAAGAATAACTAGAAAGATATATTCCACAACTGGAAAAAATTATATAAATAATTATACTCATGATTTCATAACAACTATAAGTAAAATTATAACAAAAAAGGATAAAAAAACTCACTACTCCATGTGATAATGCTATAAAATTCTCTACCATCCCACCACCAACTACCCAAACTTAGTTGAAAAAACCTTTTTGCCTCATTGATATGCCTTTAATTTCCTTACATAAAAATACATAACAAGGTCTATGAACCACCAAAGTGGTCTTTAAGGTGTGAGATAAACAATCTTAGTATGATCCCAACATGGTATTCCATAACAAGTCTATGTATAATATTATAAACATGATCAGTATTAATGAAAACAAGACACGATAATCATTTAAATAATTTATATATCAAAATCAAGGTAAAAAATTTCACTTTTTCAACAGTTTCAAATAATCCAGGTAGAATAGTTTCAAGTAATATAACATATATCAATGAAGGTACTAAAATAAAAGTATTATAAACCAAAAAAAACTGGTAACATCATGAAAAGGATCACTATAGGTTGATATATATAGAACAATCGTACCGTAACATAGTTAACTATATACATCATGTCTCTAGACAGATGAATCAAATCTAAAGAGTATAAGACCAACCCATGAAGTGAACCTCTCAATAGTGTCTAACAAGTTCCAATAACGATATACTTAAGAAACAGAGGAAAACCCCATGAGTGAACCCCTAACTGTATCAACAGATGTGGCATATTACTACACCTTCCATATAATTACCCAAGGCTTCCAAGGTTCTACATTTTCCAAATCATTTCATGAAAACCAATCATTGAAAATACATTTGATTTTACCAAAATAAGTGGAAAACCTTATTTTCAAAAAACCCAATTTCACACATGTAAATCAGTCATGCCAAATCATTTATATTTTTTTTATAAAAATAGTGCAACAAAGTTTACCCAACATAGGCTAGAGGAAGAGATACCTACCTAAACTCATGTCTCACAGGCCCTCAATGGGATCTAGCAACAAATAAGGAATGAGAAGTCAAAATCAGATGACTTATAACCAATTACAACATTTTAGAATAAATTTAATTGGTGGAGCAGTCAACAGGGGAGATAAAGTTACACATACCACATGGAAATAAAATTGCACACTACAACCAACACAAAGGAAAACCTCCTGTAAAACATCACACAAAGGATCTTGAAGGGATCAAGAAGAACACCCCCATAAGATCAATTGATCCAAAAATCCAATGCAATTACACAACTATGACCAAAGGAAACAAAGAAGAAGAAATGCCACTTTCAAGGAAGAAGAGATGCTACCACCATAGATATTAGTCCCTGAAAGAATGATCTAAAAGGACAATATGTATGAAAAATCCCTAAGAGAGAACCTAGGAATCCAGAGAATAGTCATTATCATCAAATGATAAATGAATCATACATGAAACATTTTAAAAACTATGGGATTCAAACCATGCATGTTGTTAATCCCTTTCACAATGTGAATTCAATAATTTACTAAGTACACCAAGAAAGACATCAACTTGGATTTAAAATCATGATTCAGACCATTTCACAATGTGATCCAATATCAAAACTTGTAAAATTTTCATACTATGAACTAGTTAATGGCATCTAAATAGCAACAGATTCAAATATTTTAACGAGTCCATGATATGAATGTATCAAGAAGGTAGTGTGCAATCCAAAATTTGTAGAAAAATTCCACACCATCTCCAAACCTCTCAAAACCTAAGAATAAACCACTAAATCATTGAAAAATTCATATCTGAACTCCATCAGTTCAACTAAAATACATCCTAATAATTTAGATATTTTTCTAATAAATGTCCCCCCTCCACAAAAATTCTCAAACACACCTAAAAATAGTGAAGAAAAAAACATCATGATGAATCTAAAAGAAGGTATCAAGATGTTATGAAAACTAAAGAAAAGGGTTGGAGAAATATATTTTGTTAAAAATATTCAATAAATATTTCTTTCACAGTTTTCAAAAAAAACCATCTTTAATATAAAACATTAATAAGTAATCATATAAGTAGGGGTAAATAAATATTTAAAATTATATAAAAAATATGGAAATGTAAGAGAAATATTTTTGATAGTAAATAATAAATATGCTAAAAACCACTTATGATAATACTTCTAGACTAATTATGAACCAATTTCTGGTGAAATGGTTAGAAGACTTGTAAATGAAACGACACAAGATTTTGGATCCTATAAATGAATATTATCTTTAATAACTTATTTCACACACAACACTAAAATAACAAAACACCTGAATAAAACAAACTGTGACATGTTGAAATTATATGAATAATATAATCATTAGTAGAAATAAATAGAATAATAAATTTAAATAGTTTTTTTCATTGATCAATATTTTTTTTAAAAGGGAACCTATTGATGAACAAAAAATGTATTATATTTTAACTTAATATATTTTATTTATCATAGTCAAAAGTTTCTTATAATAGATAATATTAATATTTATAAACTAATATGTAAGAATTCAATTGTTTATAAATTTATTTTAAATAATATTAACAACACTTAATGTTAAATTTTATTATTTTTTTAACAAAATACGATTTTCATAAAATATTTTATTTTTATTTAATATATAATTGATACATATTATAATTATAATATAAAACAATTAAATTCATTTTTTTATTAAACTTTTCAATACATTCTTAGGATAAATTTTTGATATTTTTCTAAAATAATTGATTTTTAAGTGAATGGTAAAAATACCGCTTTTAAAAAAATGTCACTTTTATGATATTATCCCAACATAATAATAAATTAAATGATTATAATACCATTTTACATATAATATAAAAAATTAATAATTAATATCAATCATTTTTAAAATACTATTTTAAATTTATGAAATCAATTTATAACATTTTCAAACCTTGAGTAATATATTCCTTTAAAAAGTGTCTTTTTTCACTATGATAATAAAAATAAGTTTTCATCACTTGTAGAAAATAAATATTTAAATTGGATTTCATATTTTTAATATATATTTTCTTATTATATAATAATATAAATTTCATTTTTAGGAAGAAAGGATTGATTACTAGGATTAATGTTAATACTGTGATAATGTTGAAACTATAATTTTTGAAATAATTTTTAGGTAACATTGTGTAATTTATTATATAATAAATTCAATTATTAGATCTCAAATAATTAATATAATATTATTTTTAAAACATATATATAAAAATATTAACACTCATAAAATTAGAAATCAATACTAAATAAATCTAATAACACTTAAGGGTGAAAACAATATTTTTTCTATAAAATAGTTTTTCTATATGTTAAATATTTTAATCTAAAAGATAAATTTATATTAATTTTTATTAAATTAGACTATATGGAACCTAAATTTTGATTTATAACAGAAGAATTTTATTAGAATTTTTACCTTACATTTTTTGTAACATATTAACATATAGGGTAAAAACAAGCTAAAAAGTTAAAAAAAATTGTAAAATTAAAAATTTAAGTGGTAAAAGGTTTGGAAAATGTTTGAAACATATGGTAAAATAGGTTTTTGATGCTTCGTAAACCTTATATCACAAATAAACCATTTTTCTCACTTTTTGAACCCATGAACCCTGAATAGTGTCATTCCCTTATTGGAAAATAATGGGTGTTCACAGAAGTTTGTTTTTCTTCACTTATAATAGGGGATCAATTCCACTATCTAAAGGTTATATGTACCCTTAAAAATTTACTTTAATACCTAACCATGTTTAATCTTCTATAAATCTATCACATATCTTAAATCTCATGGCCATGACAAGTTATCTTAACTCTATCAATTCTAAGGAGTTCATTAAGAGGATGTTCAAGGCCTTAACATATGTATTAATTACTCCTTACCTTTTCTAGTTATCATTTCACTTAGAAACCTTAAATAAACATAGTATAATAATGAAATTGGTATCATTAGTATACTTAATTGTTTTTATATTAATGTAACAACTCATATTTACTAGTTCAGATGAACTTATTAAAACAAAAGACTATCGATTCTTATTTTTGTGGATTACCACCACCCCTAAGAGAGCGCTTTATTTTCCATTACCTCCCAAAATGGAGGACATTAAAAATTTATTTTAGGTAAAAAATAATTTTTATTAAACTATTAATATTATATAGTTATAATATTGGATATTATGTATGTGATATTAACAGTATACAGACATTGTAAACATAACCACTAAAAATTAATATATCAGAGTACCAGTCACTATCTCTGTTAATTTTATAAAATCCAATATTACTATATTAATTTAATGATAATATAAGAATAAATAAAGTAAAACCCTAAAATTATGGATATTATTAAGTTATTCTATAATACATATAACCATGGTCAACATAACAAAAGGGTTTTTCAAAAAATAGATTGAATCACATTAAATAACAAAAATAATAAAAAAATAGAATAAATAAATATAATATAATAATAAACTGTCCTTAGTAAATTAAATATAGATGAATAAGGCTCCTAATATAGTATCTAATAAGATTATATTATTCATTAATGAAGTTATGCACATATGTAGAGGGAATTCAGAACAAGGACAACATTTTTTGACTCATTTTTCACACCTTGAGACATATTTCTTACTATACACCATGTTTTATTCATAATGGTGTATCTTGTACAAATTAAATATTTTCTATACTGATTTTTATATTTTTATTGATATTCAATTTTCTATTCAAAGTTAGTTATCTCATGGGGGTTTCACTCAAAAATTGTAAAATATATAAGGGTTTGTGATAACTTAATTTTCTTCCATTGAGTTAAAAACTTTATTACTGAACTCTATTGTTCTAGGTTTAATTTATTCTACATAATGAATAAATTTTATTTTGTTTCTTCCTTATTTTATTGTGTTTTAAAATTCATTCTTATATATACATTATCAAATTATTATTACCTAAAATATTATGATATGAGGAAGGGTTTCGTGGTCTCAATTCCGATCTATTGAGACATACACCCTGTTACGCATGAATATAATTTTATATGGGGTATATACTACCTATTTATTATATTATATAATAAGTAATATTTTGTTCATGGGATCTGAATTGAAATATGATTCCATTTATCTTTTAATGTTTTTTATTTAATTGTTACTCAAGCTATAATGTTTCCTTTTCCAAACCCCAATAAAAAAATAGAGATTTCTCAAATGTGATAACCCATTTAGGAAATCCTCATAGTGCTTATTTCCAATATCATAATCATTTTAATCCCTTATGGTAATCCTTAGAGATATTATTTTCATCTTTACCTTGATTTAAAATGAATGTTTTATAATCTTTTAAAGTGATGATTTTTTCAATAAAATAATTTTAAAAATATAAAAAGTGGATTTTTTTAATAGTCATATTTTATCTTCAACTCTATATTTGTGGATATTCCTATATTAATTTTTTAAAATCTAAAATTTTAGCTGAAACACCTTGAATTTATTATTAAGTATTTTTTAAAAATTAATTTAACATTTTCTGTATAGTTTGTTTTCAATAAAAATAATTTATTTTATCATTTTCAGGTTAACTTATATTTTTACTACATTTTAATTTTGCATGAAAATTTCAATCAATGTTTTAATAGTTTTTAAAATAATTTTTTTCTCTTAGTTCTATGAAATATTTATTTCAGAATTCTTTCAAAAGATTAAGTATATTTTTTATTTCTAAATTTATTTTTGTGAAACACCTCAAAAGTGTTTTTCATCTTAGTCATTTCCCTTCAGTATATCTTATGGTTGATCAAGTATATTATTTAAATGATACCACCCATACTATTTCTACATATGGATAATGAATTAAAATATCCCATAATGATAAATGGTTAAATGAAAAAATGATACGACTCATGTCAACATGGTGCACCATTCTTTTCATGTGCCTTATTTATTAGAACTCAACAGTTAATAATGAATTTCTTGGAGTATAAATTAGGATGGTTGACCTTATGGGAAGTTTCCTAGGGTGTGTGTGAGTGAGGAAAAATCACACTGGTAAGAACATCTATTGTTCTGTGGGGATAATCATTAGTCTGATAGTCCACTCACGTTCATGGGTGGGATATAGGTAGGGGACCACTTATATGTGGGGTAATTGGTGCTTCCTATGGAGGCCAGAATCAATGACCATGTTAAGGAGGGGTGTATTTTCTATTAGTGTGGAATATTTGTTACATTTTTATCATATTTGGAACCCATCAAGAAATGTGGTGGCACTACCTTGATTGAGATTTAGGTCCCACAATAGGAACATTTTTCTCTAAAAGTCTGTGTGTGTGTGTGGTGGTGGGGGGGGGGTGAATATAACAACAAATAATGGTAAAGGGTTATGTGAATAAATCATATGACTTATTTTCAAAAGGTTAACCTTTCATTTCAATATCATCATTGATTATAACTCCATAGTTAAGTGTACTTGTCCAGGATTAGTGATCAGTATGGGTGACACTCTAGGATGTTTCTTATGGTGTGTGCAAGTGAGGAAAAAGAAAACTTGAAAGAAAATGTTTTTTCCTATAGGAATATACATTATTCTGAAAATATTTTAGGAAAATGGGTGTTCCTTAAATAGGTAACAACATGACTATAGGGAAACTAGTGTTTCTTAGAGGTCTAGGAACCGGCGACTATGTCAAGGATTGGTGTCTGTGGTTTCAGTGGGGCCTAGTTGTTACACGAAAATTTCATTTTCTATCGTAAAAATTATATATCACTACCTTTTTCATGCCTAGTCATCAAATCTTTATGAACCAAATTTTTCTTCTGATAATTTTCCATTTTCAATTCCCTATTTTTCATTTCAATGATTAAAGGTTATTCAAATAGATGGAATACATGTATTTATTGATTAAATTATTAACTTAACACAATTCCCATTATCTACATAGAGTAAATACCATATACACTATTATCTTGATTGAAGGGTACATACCTAAAATTTTACTAAATATATTTTGATACCCATTTTTTACATGGTCATATCATATTTTTAGTATTTAAGGAATTATTAATGTTTTCCTTACATGATTTCATTTAAAAATTATATGAAACCTATTTTCTATACATGGGTTATAATAATGATTCATTGATTTCTTATGGTAAAAATATTTAAGGATGATTATAGGTGGGGTATTATATCACCATCTAATTCATAAGTTTATGTTTATATCTCTCAAGATAGTTAGATGTGGGCATAATGAGTTTTTTCACATAGGCATGGTAATAATGAGTTTAGTCACATTTTTCAGATGTGGATATAATGTGTTTTTTCACAAAGGAATGGTTATTATGTTTTTTCTAATAATATTTCCCATAATAATGGTTATTCCAGACCATCAATTAGATTTTTTATGTTATGATACCTTTTGAAGTTTCTTTTCATTTAAAGCTATGATTCATTTAATGTTTATGCATTTTTAAAAGATATAATTAATATTTATGTTATTATATTCCTTATTCCATGATTTTTGATCTTTGATTTGTTGGGTATAACTTTATTATGTCTCTCGATTATCTATATATTCTCTAATTATTATTTATTTGATATTTTATTTCAATCACATATGTTTATAATTACTAATAATATGAGATCAACCCTTGATTTTGTTTCCATTTCCTCAGGTTATAAATAAAATTTAATTATATGATGTTTTTAGAAGTGTATCTTGTGTGGAGAATTTTTGGTACAAGTTAAAGGCCAATTATGGATGAATAAATTTCTTATATAGTGGGTTAAATAGACATTCTATACAAAATTCATGAGTTTTTTAGTTAATATATAATCCTAACTTTATAAAAGTTCAAACCTAAATGGTCTTGGGAATGTATGAAATGAAATATTTTCTTTAAATTCATGAAATTGATAAGATATCATATGTGGGATACTATAGTTGGTATCAATGTAGGGTAATGATAATTTTAAAGGATAAGATGTTAGTTGGGGATAATTTAAGTGTTGAAAGGTTAAGGATAAAAAAATTCAATATTTACATATCCCTTTTTGTTAATTGAGGTACTATTGAATATTTTTTGGATTTTGATAAGAGATCGTTAGTAAAAATCCAAGGGTTATGTCTAATGGAGAAGTCATACTATAGGATAAAATCCGAATGTTTTCATAAATATGATATTGTGTGGTTATTATAAAAAAAATCCCATGTAGATAATATAAAGAGGATATATCTATGACATATATGCACCTAGGTGTAATAAACATGAAAAAAGATGGTCTATTATCAACTAAATATTGACTCTGGTGTATGATGAGTGGCCCTAAGACTATATATCTCTCTAGAAACTCATAGGGGATATGATTTGGTTAACTCACATTCACTTTTCATACCATTTTGAAGGATTTGAAAACATTTAGGTTAGAAATCCTAATCGATAATGACTTTGGATAACATAGATTAAAATGTATAGATCTATGAGTTAAGGTACATATTAATTAATACATGGTTTTATAGAAAAATGGTATGTTGAACTTTGAGTGAATAAATTTCAATGATTTACAGGTTACTAATATTTTAAGAAAGTTAATGGTAAATTTGGGACAATTATTATTGGGATTTGGATTTTATTTTCAAGATAACCTAAATTAATGAAAAGTAGAGTGAAATAAAAGTATCAAATGAATAAGTTATTGTGTCATTAGAGAATACATCATAGGATTGAATTTTCATATTCATATGATCATTTTATTTTATTGTATTGATAAAAAGTACGGTTTTTAGTATTTGGTTGAAAATGGATCATGAAAATGAAACTGATAAAGGTATTTACCTAGAAACCACTATTACTTATATCCTAATATGGTAAAATAACAAAATGTTTTAGAATTATATATATATTCATGTAATGATGGAAAATGAGAGCTTCTTATTCTTACTAAAGTAACTTCTATTGATATCATAATACAAAAAGAATATTGATAATCTTAGTTATTTCCATTAGTGAGTGATATTTATTGATGATATTCTATAGTATTCTGAAATTTATAAGGACTATATGAAATATATAAATCTTTTTTTTCAAGAATTTTCTTTAATAGTCTTGAAACATATAAAAAATGGCATGAATAACCATGAAGAGTGATTTTATGATAAGTTTATATTTTTGGTGATATCTTTTGAAGAATATATGATTGAGAGATAGAAAACTCTTTTGTTAAATATATTCTTTATATAGAGATAATAATGGGTAGATTTTTTTAAAAGTTAGATAGTATTGGTAACCTTGGGATTGATAGTTGATTCATGATATATATATTAAAGTTCATGAAATTTGTTAAAATGTGACATATATTGTCTAGTATGTGATTTTTTGACCAAATGATTAATAAAATTTCAGGGTTAATGATAGTGTTATTTCTATAAGAATATATGGTACAAATATGGTATAATGTCTTGGAGGTTAATATGGTTTAGGGAAATTAATATATTGATAAATTTATTATTATGGTAAATAAATACTTGAGAACATGATTTTATGAAAGATTAATGTTGGTTGAGGAAAGATAAGTATCTTAATATAACCTAAAAGGGTATGATATATTTAATATTTGAATTTATATACCCAATGATAAATATATTAAGAATACAATCACCTACTTTTATTAGTGATTAATAAGTAAAATTGGGAGGACATAAATTATTTAAGGGATGTATAATATAAAAACATGAGATTTTGGATCCTTTAAATTTATAATATCTTCAATATCATATGATACACATAGTAGGAAAATAATGAAAAACCCAAAAATTGAACCAAGACTTATTAAAACTACTTGAATAATATAATCATTTGTAGATAAAAGGATAATAATTATATATATTTTTTCCATTGATTAGTATCTAAAAAATGATGCCTTTCTATGAACCCAAAAAGGATATTGTATTTTACGTTAATAAATTTAATTTACCACAATTATAATTTTATTATAATATCTAATATTTATCTTTATAAAATTATATTTCAGTATTAAATTTTTTATAAATTTATTTAAAATAAGATTAAAGACACATGAAGTTAAAAAAATGTTATTTTTCTAGTAAAAGTATTTTTTATTTATATATTTTATTTTAATTTAAAATATTAATTAAAAAATTAAAAAATTTTAATTTGAAAATAATTCACTTCATTTTTGGATTAAATATGTCAATATTAACTTAGGATAAATTTTTGATATTTTTCTAAAATAATTGTTTTAGGTTAATAGTTTTTTAAACATGTTAAGGAAAAATATCCCTTTATTAATAGAAAAACAAGGAGCCTCTTAAGAAGAATGGGAAAAGAGGACCCCATTACAATCATAATAGAAACAATGCGAGAAAAAATAAACCAAAGGAGACTATATCAAGTGAAAAATAGAAAGAAAATGTCAAGATAAGGATGGAAAAAGTTTAACACCCCCTGAAAGAGAATGAAATAGTGAAATTGGTCAAAAATTATGTGTCACCCCTTCCATGAAGTTACACCATATTGGCAGATCAATAAGGCAGAACACCGCTCCCACACACATTGGCATGTAGGGGAGGGCTAGATGATAGGTTCCAGCACATCTATCTCTTTTTCGATCCACCCTCTCAACAAATCTTGTGAGGAACTCACAATAATTAAACCTGAAACAACACAACTCAAGACCAAAATTACTTTGAAAAATGGAATTAAGACACCCATATATCCAAAAAGAAGAAAAAATGGCTAGATAATGGGTGTTAGCACACCCATACCTTTTTCGAGGATGGCCACCCAATATTACCTACAATAAGCTGCAACAAGATCCTAATAAAATGAAACAAGTTGAAAAACTCATAGAATCATATAAAAACCCCTTAGAAAACTAGTCCAATAAAAAACCAGAATGAAGCACGACTAATAAAAAAATTTCGTTATAGGCCGAACCCCATACAATTCATTCTCAAACTGTGTCATTACCCTCCGGTGCAGAAATATAAATAAGATTACAGTAGTCTTCAAAACTAGTACAAGTGGAATCCATATGAGAAGAGAAACGACACTTGATATAATTTTATAGGAGATGCAGGATCCATCCGAATTTTTTTAGGTGAATAGTGAAAACTCTGATTTTTCTAAAAAGTGTCACTTTTATGACATTGTCTTAACCCAAGAATGAATAAAATTTTTTTGAAACATTTTTTTATAATATATATATATTTAATAAGTAATATAAATAATTTAAAAATAATATGTAAAATTTAAAATACCAATGTTTAATATTTTGCAATTTTCATTAATATTTTAATCTAAAAACTCTTTTTACTCGCTTATTTTAAAATATAGTATTCTTCACTTGTAGAAATTATATATATAAAAAATTATTTCATATTTTCTATTGAAATTTTAATATTATGAAATAATATCCATTTCATTTTTCATTATAAATTTATTATTACTTGAATTACATTTAATTACCCCAATAATGGTAAAATTATTATTTTTCAAATGAATTTTTTTTAACATTTTTTTATTTTTATATATTATAAATTAAATTAATATAACTTTATTAACGACTCTAATATTGTTTAAAAATATATATTAATATATTATCACTATTTTAATTGGTATCCTATATAAAATAATATTAAGAACACTTAATAACAAGACTACATTTTCTTACAAATAATTTTTCTATATATTAAATTCTTTATTTTAAAATTAATTTTTCTCTCATATATAAATTTAGTTAGACTATAAGAATCCTAAATTTATGTTTATATAATAATTTTTTATGAGGGTTAAATTATATTTTTGTTATAAAATAAAAACTATTTTTGGAAAAACTATTTACTAAGGTAAAAAAATGGTTAAATGTAAACAGTAAGTGGTAAAAGGCTTGAAATATGTTTAAAACATGTTGAAAAAATGGGTGGTGGAGTATTTTTCAACCTAATATGTCCCTAAAATAAATTATTTATCACCTTTGGAATCATTAACCCATGAATAATGTCAATCCATTATTTAGAAACAATAAGCATTTAAAAATGTTCCATTATCCTCACTTATAAAAGGGTATGAATTACAACCTGTCAAAGTTAAACATAAAGTAAGAAATTTACTTGAATACCAAACTAAATTTTACACTCCATGAAGTCTATTTAATTTTTTAAAGACCCTGGTTAATATAGGTTATCCTAATTCTTTCAATTCTAAGGAGTTCATCAAGAGGAAGTTTATAATCTTGAAATAAGTATTACATACTCCATACATTTTCTTCTTAATCACCCATATAAAAACATACACTAAACATAGTATTATTATTACTTTTTTATAATTATTATACTTTGGTGTTAATATATTAATATAAATTTTTTATTTATACCATCCCATCCACTTATAAAAAAATAATAGTGACCATGTGCTTGTGAAAACTACCACCTCTATGAAGTGACATGTTTTATTTTCCATCACCGCCTAACATAAATGACATTAAATAATTATTTAATATAAAAACATGATGATGTAGACACTATTAATATTATAGAAATTTAATATTGGACATTATATAAGTGATATTAACATTAAATGGTCATAGTATATTTAACCATGTAAAATGAACATATTAGAGTACCTTTCCCAATCCAAGTTCATTTTATAAAAACCTATATAAATATATAATTTTTTATGATAGTAAAATAATAAAGTAAATAAAACTCTAAAATTATATTTATTATGAATTTATTCTTGTAAAAGATTTTCCATGAAAAAAAACAAGTTACATAGAAATTGATCGAACCATATTTGATGAAAAACATAAGAAAAAATAATAATTAATAAGTAGAATATGATACTAAATAGTCCCTAGAAAGTGAAACATATATGGGTAAGGTTCAGGAGAAGATATATAATATGATTAATTATATTATTATGGAAATTAGGTGAATTTTCATATTGAATCCAGAATAATGTAAGTGTTTATTGTCTTAATCTTCACCCATTGAGACATATTTTTTATCATAGCCATTTTTATAAGGAATGGTGCACATTCACCCCTTTAATATCTTGTGTGATGATTCTATTATATTTCATGATATTCTATATTCTATTCCACATTTGTTTTTCTTTCATGGGGTTATGAATCAAATATTAAAAAACAAATAAGGGGTTGTGCTAACTTAATTTTCTTCCATTGAGTTAAATAAAATCTTATTGAACTCTCTTGTTCCATGTTTTATTTATTCTTCCTAATGAATAGTTGTTTTTTTATTTCATCCTCCTTTTCTAGGGTTCTAAATTCTTTCCCTATAACATCATTATAAAATGATTTTTTATCTCAATTATTTAGTTACATTAAAGGGTTTCTCAGTCACAATTCATATTTATTCAATAAAACTTATTACTGGGAACTAATTTAATTTTATATTGTGTATATAATAATCATTTGTTAATTTATATTATGAATTATCTTCTTTTAATGGTATTTGATGTTCAATTTCAATATATTTATTCTTAAAGTTAATTTATTTAAAATTTAGTCAAGTTGTAACGTTTCTTTTTCCTAATACCATTTTAAAATAGATATCTATCAAATGTGATAACCCATCTTGGAAAATTGGAATTTATTTATTTCCAATATCATTGTAACAATATTTCCTTTTGGTTATCTTATTGAGATATTTAGTATCTTTACCTTATTTTAAAATTTGTGTTTTATATTCTTTTAAAGAGATGTGGTTTTTCAACAGAAATAATTTAAATATTTTAAAATGGAAATTTATTTTTATGACAATATTTTATGTTTCAATATAACTTTTTTGTATTTACAAATATTTATTTTGGAAATTGAAAAAATTAATTTTCAACTACCTGAATTTTATTTGTAAATATTTTTAAAGAAATTAAATTTATTGATTTTTTTCATGGTTCATTTTTGATAAAAAGAATCACATTTAATGTTTCTGTGGGAACATACATTTTTTTCACCTTTTTATTTATATATTAAACAATCTACCTATGTTATAATGGTTTCTAAAAGAAAATATTTTACTCTTTAGTTTTATAAAATATTTCTTTTAAAATTATTTCATTTGATCAATGTTGTTTTTTATTTCCACAGTAATTTATATAAAACTCCTAAAAGTTATTTTACATATAATTCATTTTCCATTGATATATCTTATACATGATGATAGATATTATTCAAATGAAATCATCTAAATTATTTGTCTGGATGGATTATTAGAGTATCTTTTATATCATATAAATATTTTATCTCTATAATTATCTTTCATAGTGACTGAAGGTTTGTACAAATAATTTTTCTTCAAATTTATTTCATTTCTGAATACCATATTTTCCATTTATTTAATGAAACAGTTTTCACCTTGATTATATACATTGATTGATAGGGAATGTAATTTAATTAATCATATACCACTTATTTATAAAATTAAAATACCATATTATATATTATATGGATTTTTATTTCTTTGGATATTCTGCATTTTCCATAGATTACTCCAATTCCGATGTCATAAAAGGAACCACATTCATTGAGGGGATCCTCAATGAATTTTCTATCCTAATCAGAGTTTCCAAATGCATCTTCCTTCCATTATTGAATTATCAAGGCTAGATTTGATTTCGATTGACCTTCACCAGAGCTATTTGAGGGGGTTTTCAACAAGGTATTGGGTCTTCTTTCCTTGGTGTCTGTTGGGGTTTTGGATCACCAAAATCTAAACATTAACCTCTTTTAGACTATGATTTCACCAATGAATGGTCCTCAAAGTCATACCTATGTGACTGTCAAAGAATCCTTCTATTTTTTGGATGATTGATTTTGATAGAGGTCATGATTGAAATGGTGAAACAATGTAGATTCACCTTCACCGACCTCAAATTACATTCCCAAACCATTATATACTCAAAGGAATTAGTGAAATGATTGTTTGTTTTTTCATGATTGATGATCTTACAATATTTATGAAGAAACTGAATTTCTCTTGTCTCTGCATCAAGATATACCACTCGAATCCCATCCTGAAAAGTATTTTCATTCATATGGAAGGTGATTATGGTTTTTAGAAATATATTAGTTTTGATTGACCCTTTGGATTTTATATTTTTTTTTCTATCCAAAATGTTACTCACCTTTTTATTTCTCTCTTTGTGGATGGAGAGATCTCAAGGGATCGATGGTATAGCCTAATGGAGCCCTTTCTACTATAGTTTCATTGGGTTCTGATGGGATTAATATTGTTATCGAGATGATACTGAAAACTTTTCTAGTTGGTCAACACTCTTCTCTAGGAATCAAATGAATTATAGGAAAATGATATCTAGAAAATCCATCATCACTGGTTGGGTATTTCTCATTTTATAGTAACCAATGGAGTCATGATTTTTTACCCTTACATAATTTTGGTCTCCCCGTTTATGTTTCCCTACCCCCTTTTATTTTGAAATAACCCAAGTTTGGTGAAGACCAAAAGTGTAGGGGAATCTCAACTACTGTGTGTGAATTTTGTTTATTCCCTTTCCCTCTAGTAGACTCATATCCCATTTCCTATGATACCATTTTGTATGGTCTAATGGTTGAACAAGTTGGGAGAAGTGAAGAATAATAACTGTAGGGTACCCCTAAGGTTGATGGTTCCCATGGGAGATGAAAATATGTTGTTTTTATTGGGAATTATGTGCATATTTATGGGAAACAATTTGTAGTTGAGTTCATACAAACCTAATAAATGGACTAGGTTGGGAGGATCAGTAGAATGAATGTCCAGGAAGAATTAGAATATCCTTTTGATTCTCAAAACAAATTTGGAATCTTTGTGGGTGATTATCATCCAAAAAAGAATAAAGAATGTGAGCGTATGTAGGAGAGTTGTTGAACCGGGGTGTTCCCCCAAAGGTGATTGGAAAACAAATTATACAAAAAATCCATGGAATGATGAATTGTGATTCCGTTAGCCATCAATCTAGTTTCATTCTGTTTGACTCAGATCCTAATAATGAGAGGGAAATTGATGTTTCCATGGGAATTTTTGATGACGTTTTTTGGTTATAACTTCTGTTCCATGGATTTTCACTTCCATTAGAGTGACATTTATACGATTCCCACTCAACCATAAATTGATTTTTGAAAATGTAAAAATATTTGGGTATATTATCTTGATTCAATCGTATTTATTTATAATTTTACTAAATATATTTGTATAACTATTTATTTTTTATGTATATCTCTTACTATAATTATTGATGAAACTATGAATGTTTTCCTTATGTGATTCCATTTTAAAAAGTATGTAAAATCAAATTTCTTTCAATGGGTTCTATATAATAACTTATTTATTTATTATAGAACACATATTTTAGAATGATTAATGGCGAGGTCCTATATCACACTATAATACATTGTTTTTGGTTTATATCTCATGAGATAGTCAGATATGGACATAATGATTCTGATCAAATCCTATTAAAATTGATTATTTATATTTTAAACATTTAATTATATCAATCTAAAAGTATTATAATAGTTCTTTTAATTTTATAAATGCACCAAACCATTCATTAAAAATACTAATATATGAGTAATAAAAGTCACATCTTTAAAATAAAGGATTTTAATTAATTATTATGTTTTTATTTGATTCCAAAATTATTTGTTATGTGGTAATTACATTATAATTAATTTTTTACTAAAAATTTCATTACTCCAATACACCTATTAGATATAGTTATATCCAATAACCTGATATCCAATGACCATATATTTAATGTCCCCATGTACAATGACCATATGTTCCACAGTCGTATATATAACAATCATATTACATTCATACATATAGAATTATCTCTAGAATCATTAATCATATTATATAATTTTTTTTTCAATGTGTTTATCATATTTATAATAAATTTTACTCTTTATATAATTATATTTCATGGTTTTATCTTCTTAGTAGTTTGTGATGATAGTAATTTCAGCCTTACAATTGTCATATTTATTTGGGGTTTCATTCCTTTAGAAATTTTGATAATTATGTTTAATTTGTTTGTTTCATAATGTGTTCCATTTTATATTGTAACAATAAAATAAATTATAATAAATTATTTTCCTTTTAGTTTGATGTCTCACATAAAAAATATTATCCAATGCTATATTTATTGAAAGGAAAATTCAAATGAAATCAAGGGGTGATATATTTCTCTAAACATTAAGTCATTATACCCATCGAATGATATAGACTTCACAAGATTGGGTAGGGATCCTCTATGGGGTCGGTAACCCTCTCATTCGAGGTGTTATCTTATGAGGTTTTGGTCTCCCAATACTACTGCGAATGAAAAATATTGTGGATATGATATAAGTTAATTAGTTCAATATTACTGAGTTATGATGTGATCTTGGTACTCTAGATTCATTTAAAGTGTTAAGAAACTTCAGAGAATAGTTTTTGTGATCGATGTATGAGACTCTAAAAGGATGGAGTTATATTATTTAGTTCTAAATTTATGATGTTAGAACTATTATTTTCATTGGAGTTTTTCTATTAATGTAGATTATATAATGATATTTGGTTCCACCATCACTCTAATAAATTTCATATGGACTACCTATGGTTTGAGAATCCTCTTTGTTACCCTATATTTCCATCGAGGTGTGACTCATAGGGAGACTACAAACATCATACACACCGGGTCATCCGCTAACCCATGTAACCCTAAATACCTTTTATGATGTGATTGTTCAAGAAGTTGAGCTATGATATAGTGTCAGGGGACATCCCTATGTTTCTATTAATCATTATTATAAAGTATATCTCAGTTTTATCTTCTTTTTGTTTACTCGTTTATAATAAGGGTTTGAATTTTACTAGTTATTTCAATTTTTTTTATAATTTATCGGTGTCCTTATAGGTGTATCTATACTCACTCCTATACAAGCCTTGTGCCCACAGATTTTTTCCTATAAAGATAGTTCCTAGTTTGATGATGGGTCTAGTGATCATGGACCTAGAGCTATTTTTATGGAGTGGATACTGGATGATATATTGTGATACTTGGAAGTGGTGGTTTCTATGTCAGACCATCCCAAAGAGTCCTTGGTTATTGGTGGAACTTGATGGATCTTTTATAGTGACCCATATACTTGGAGTTTGTGTTTCCTTTATAAAAATATATTTCATAATGTTTCATTTCATATGTTATAGTTTCCATTAAAGGAAATCCATGAGTCATGGTGTCGTATAACTATTTTTATAAATTCATAGATTTAGAGTTCGGTTATTTAATTTCTATGATGGGAATTTCAGGATATTTTTTTATTCTTATATTAAAAATATTTTTTTGGTTGTTATAGGATAAAGTTTCTTATGTATTATTATTACTTTATTGGGACAGTCCAACTCACTAAACTATCAAAGGTAGGATTGGGGTGGCACAATCAATATACCACTAGGTCAATTGGGGTCCTGTTGGGTTGGGTCATGTCATATATAAAGATTAAAAGTTGTACAATTAATTTATAGGGTATATGATTACCTGAGTAGCCATCATATAATAACTAAATTATATATGTGATCTCTTAAAATAACACTTTCATAATATGAGAATTATAATCGAAAAGTGTTATGAGAAATCTCATGTTATATATCCCATATTTTTTTGGGAGATTTGTCACATGGATTTAAGGTTTCAATGCCATTTTTTATTCCATCATCAACTATACTCTTCCACGTATATGGATTTCTTTTTTTGTATATGTTCTCCCCTTTTTTTGATTTTAGAATATTTTTTGATATTTAATATCATAGTAATTATAAAGGTTTTCTCATCAAATTCTCATCTCAAAACATGAATTTTCATACCAATTCCTATCTTAATCATTATTATGGTGGTATCATATTGAAGAATATATTTTATAATATGATCAACCCAATATGTGGTTTTCCTCAAGTACCCATATGTTAGATTATTTTCCTTGGTGTTTTATTTCTTGTGTGCTATAATTAGTTTAGTTTTTCTATATTACAACATTTATACCATTTGATGGATATAATTCACCAATCATACAGTTTTGGGATTTTAGTTTCTTTCCAATTGTTTTTTATCTTTGAGATACTTTAAAAAGTACACAAATTTCCACCATCTTCTCTAACTATATCACATAGTAGCAGAATTTCCCAGATGGTCTCTATAGGCACAATCTTCTTTTAGGATTGTATTTTCCCTATAAATTCTCTTTAAAATGTCAGTCATTACTATATAATCCTTTGTTGTTGATATTTCCCCGTGTCTTTAAATGATGGTTGTCATTAACCTTTCTTCCTTCTCCTTACTATAATGTAATAAATGGTTTTATTAGTTCTTCAACCCATTTGTGTTTGGGTTGTCCATTAGTATGTTATGTTTTTTATTTATTATGTTGTTTTGGGTTGGTATTTCTATTGTCCAATTCTAATTACTTAGATGGACTTTAGATAGTATATATATACTTGGATCCTCTTTTTTCTTTTCAATATAAAATTTTATTTTTAAGTAACAATAATAATATTATATAACCCAAATAAAGTAAAATTTGTGTGTATTTATGAAAATATATAATAAAATTAATATACTACTCTCCAATAAATATGGTATTTATAATGAAAATAATCATGGGGGTAGAAAATATAATCATGAATTATTGATTCAAAGGATTTATGTGAAATATTTATTAATAAATCACTTAATAATTCATTTAAATAAAAATATTCGAAGAAAATAATATTAATAATGAATCTTTTTTATAATATATTATAATGATGGGATTCCAGCTAAATGATAAATAAGTTTCCATAAAATAACAATTATAGAAATCATACAACTCATTCACCTCAGGGATACAAAACCCTTGAAGTAATAACTCCACCAATAGTTTTCTTCGATATTGAATTTTCACTTGTGACAATGAAATGATTAGTTTGAAAGGTTATAGTAAAAAGTAAAACAGATATGTCTATGTTTAATATTTTATATAAACCCTATATAATATTTGATTCTAATAATACCTTAATTACATGAAATTCATAGGGATATAAAATTATTTCACTAAAATGAAGAAAAAATATTCTAGAATTTTCCAAGGAATCATGAATTAAATTTAATGAGATTAAATAATAAAAATTAATGGAAAAAATAAATAAAATATTTTTAATGTACTTGACTCATTATCCTAAAATAATACATGATTTGGATCATGGTATAACCTCATAAATTTCTTCCCATATTCTAGAGGATATTAGATATTTGTGGCGAAATGATATATACAATGGAGTGACTAATCCCTCTATATCAAAAAAGTCCAATAATAAAAAAATATTCATAAATTATAAAAAATAACACTATATAATCTGGTTTCTATATGCGAACCAAAAAAAATATTGGAACAATATAATAAAAAATGATAACTTAAGTCATTTTGTACATTTATACTCAAAATTTTATTTCCATAAGAGGTCGATCATAATCAATGAAGTATTAAAATTAAAGAATATTGAAGGAGGAACAATTATTGATTTCAAAGGAAAATCCTTAATACCATCTCCTTATCCATGCTAAGATGCAATAACTAAAACACCTGACATATGAGACTTCTATGCATCTAAAAAATGAATTCCACACATTCATAAAATTTGATGTGTGGGTGAGTAACAAACTTAATAAGACACCACTATGGAGTATTTTATATAAAAACCAAATATATACGAGTTTATACATAGACTGATATTTGAATAAAACTTCAGAGTAAAAATTCTAGTTGGATAATATTACTATTATCAAGATACCAAGAATTATGAACATACCTACTGTAGCGTATACCAGAAGAATTCACGATCATAAAACAGTCATACAAAAAGAACACACTACGATGATAATAATACCTATAATCCATTCCACCAAGAACCTGGTAAACATTCAATTCACAGGAAAATGAATGAAATATAAATCCTTCTAAAAGAGTTGAATTATTGGTGTAACATATCCTAGAACATAATCATGCATCTGAATCATGGGAAATTATTTAACATGTGCAATATTTTAGAATAATAAATCTAAACCATGGGAATCATAGAACCCTTATCATTTCTCAAGATTATTTAGTATCAAGAAGTGAATTAAAGTGACATGAATAGATAAATGTAAAAAGATGATAATTCTTTTAGGGATGTGACAATAAAATATCTATAACCATAAATCAAACAAACATTAGGTTAGATCTCCCATGGAATAGTTCTAGTAATTTCATATACTTTAACACATCCTATTAGATACCTACCATAATATTGTTTACCAATACTATCCAATCCAAGCATTGACCAACACATAACCCGACCAGCAATCAGACAATACAAACCATTTTACATATACTTGAAGGAGTTTTTTCGGGAAAACAATTATCTAAAGGATTCAGAAACATCATTCAAAACCTATCTAAACCATTGGATATTTCTTGACATATTTTATTGAATAAATGAATTAATAAACAATGGTTCACCTTTCACCAATTGATGTGATATTCAAACAGGTATTTATTATAGATTCATGTCAATCAACCATTTTTGAAAATCATAGGTGAATATGTTATAACCTCCTTCTATGTCACTAGTTTTACATTATTATTTTAATTACCAATGAGGGAACACTGTGAGAGGTGATACTTCTTATAATTTTTTGGTATAAATTTTGGTTGGAATGTATGACCATATTGTGACACTTAATCCCTTAAAAGAATATGATATTCGTTAGGTGATAGGAATTTATATTGGAAATAAGGGTTATTATTTTTGTAAATGTTCACTAAAGTAACCTACATTATATAGTTGTTTAGACCACATTGTGATCTATTCTAAGAGGCATCGTGACGTAGTGAATGTACCAATATCGTGGAAATGTACATCAAAGTGACCCACATTATGAAATAATGCACATATCATATTTCTTTCTTATAATCCATGTTGATCATCAAGCGATGATGGATATAAGATTTTAAAAATCTATAATACTGATATAAATATTAAATTACTATTAAAACAATTTATCTATATGTATCTAGGGGATGAAATGTTTAATAATTTGAGAAATTCTTCATCAATATAGCCAAAAGTTATGGTTATAAAGTGGGATTTTTTATTGGAAATATGACTAGCATCATATATTGGAATGGTAAATGTGATTCCATCCATGAAAATACCAAGTTAAATATCTATCTCTTACAATCTCAATCTCTCAGTTCTATCCTTCCTCTTTAAAATAAATATTATAAAAAACCATTAGGAATAGAATATCCTTCCTAAGCATTGGGAGATTATTTAGCCAAAGGATACCCATGGAGGTAGGAACTCTTTGATTTTTCTCAGTGTTATACATAAAACACTTTTCTGAAATTTGGATCTACTAGTGAAAGGTTAATAGTTCTATAATCATATATTTATTAAATAAAATATTTACAAATCTATGTTATAGTTTAGGCTAGTTTTGGTTAATTGTTTCGCTAATATTGGATAAATATTATCCCCTCAGAAACACTTTCTGGTATCAAATCTACTTCCATCCCAATTGGACTTAATTATTGGTTTATAATCAAACATAAATAGAACTTTGCAAGAAAAATGTCATAAACTAAAGTAAAAGCACAATTTTAGTTTTCTTAATTTCTAGAACTATGGATGTAATGTTTTAAAAAATTATCACGGTCTTATAAAATTTATAAGACCCTGTTGTTATGAAAAAAAATTTCCATTGAAAACCCTTGTAAAAACTATATTTGTCATAGTTAGCATCACCATGATGTGGTCATTAGGTTTCTACACTATAGTTGAGGGATCCATAGAAACAATCCACACCATGGTGGATGCCCTTAATATTTGGCCTAAAAAGGCTTGTATATGGGGAATTTTTTTTCTTTATTTGAATAAAATATGATTCCATATTTATTTTATGAAATTACTAAGTCCAACATAAAATTTGTTTTCATGAAAACAATTACACCTAAAATGCCTTCCATAATCTATATTCTTACAAAAAAACATGTATGAAATGACTTGGATAACGTGAAAAAGATTCTAAACTATCATGGTTTATTATGTTTTCATAGGACCAAAAATGCATGTGTTATTTCATGGAATCAAGCCCTAGTGTGTTGAATTTTAAAGAATGTTATATTTTTCTTCTCAACCATGTTTTAAATAATTATTCATTTATTTAATTTGGAGTTTATGTTATAACATGTTAATATTTATAAATTCATAAATGGTTTTCCACTCATGGTATTTAAATACCACCCCAATATGCTTGAATAAAAAACTTTTCCTTAATATTTAATTCTCTAAAAACTAAAATCATGCACTTTTAATGAATTATACATTAGATGGAATTATCCGATATTATTTAATGAAATGAAAAATATTTTATGATTTAAAAAATATTTTAAATATGGGAAGTTTAATTAAATATTTATAAATAAATTTTCATTAATAAAACATATATTATATAAAATAAAAAATAATTCTAGTTGTTAAACTATTTTATGAAAAAAATACAGTTATATAATATACCAAATTATAATATTGGGCCTAATATTTGACCATTTCTAAAACATTAAAATAAAATAACCAAAAAATATTTTCAATATATTGATTTAGAATTTTATATTCATTATATTTAAATATTTCTCTAACCATGAAAAATTTAATTGTTATATAAATACCATAATGAAGCTATTTAAACTATAAATACATTACGCATTATAAATAAATTACAATTTAAATATCCACATTACATTTATAACAAATATTTTTTGAATTTTCAATGAAAATGTATTGACTACATAACTATTATAAATTTCTATAATCTATTTCACTTACCATAATTCCAGTAATTATCAAGTTTAGTTTCTTTATCCAAAATCAATATTCTTAGAATGATACTATTTTTTTATATTATGTCTTTTATGGCATGATTTTTACTGGGAACGTTGAACATAGATAATAATATATTATAATAATTTTATTGGTTTTTTTATTTATTTCCAATCTTATTCATGGTATTTATTATAATATAAACAAATATAATAATATTTATTTAATTAAATATTAAAATAATGAATATGTTGTAATATTTATTTTTTACTTAATTTATTCCATTATTCAATACATAGGTTAATTGATATATATATATATATATATAATTACTTCACAAATATAACTTGATAAATAAAAAATTTTAAAAAAAAATTCATTTATCACATCCTCCACACTTTAATAAATTCCCCCCCAATAAGCTTAAACTACACAAAACGAGGAAGAAAACAATAGATACCTATTATTCATTAATAAGTTGGGATAAAAATTTCATTATTTATGATTTTAGTTCCTATTTTTATATATTCTAGTAAATAAATCTAAATCCAAAATATCTGATTCATCTGGAATTTTTTTTGACTAGATGTTTCTTATAAGATAAACCGTGCTACCATTTTAATACTTCATTTCTACATATATGTGGCGGGTATAATCTATACTTTCACGGTATATATAGATATAAAAAGTCATGAAATTACCATATTTTGGTGGAAAGAAAAACCAATATTCCAAAACTTCAATTAATTCTAACATTTCCCTGGGGAATGTATACCTAAAGGTAAGCTTCTCCTTCTTCCTAAATATCATGATTCCTTTCCAAGGATATATGATCATTAATGATATATTAGGAATTTAACACACCAAATAAAATCACTCATTATTAGAATAACTCATCTTATTACTCTAAGACACATGGATATGTCATTGAATTTTCTCTACCTTATGCATTATCTCTTGAATAAACTATGGACCCCATAACTTTTTATTACCATATTTAACCAAAAAATGGAGTTAAACACTTATATCAATATAGATCATAATATGGTGTCATATAAATTTTTTAATGATAATTATTATTATATGATAATTCCACCAACAAAACATGTCAAAACAAATTTTCTTGAATATTGAATGGATAATTCCTTTACATATAATCAAACATTTGGAAAATATATTATGATTTTTTTATCAATATGAGGATGGTTTATAGTGGTAATATACAACTTTTTACTTATTTATATTTTAATATTACTTTAAAAAGTTAATATGAACATTGGATGGAAAATAGAGACAATTTAGAGAGGTCTTTCATGAAACAACTACACTTCTCTTATATATATCTTGAAAAAACAAGTTAAGGGACAAATATTATCTCATATATATACGTTTAATAGAATTTATTAGATGGTAAAAAAATTGTATTACCTAATTACCATTTTTTATATCCATAGAATAAATATCATTAATCTTATTTAAATATTATTACACATCCATTATGTCATAAACAACAGTAGCATCATTCCCTTAAGTAAATTCTACTCAACATTAACTTATTGTGATTCCAAAAAACATTTATTATGATAAAAAATTTCCCACTTCATGAAATTCAGAACAAAATTCACTCAAATATCCATGCATATCTTATCACTTTAAGAATTTATTAATTAGTTTTAATTTTGAACTCAATCTAGTAATTCTATATCTAACTCAGGAATTGAAGGAACATATAATCTCTCCACAAAACACAAGAATCCCTTCTTATCAAAATTGAACACATAAAAAATTATATCCTAACATAATGTAATTCTATTTTTCAAAAAAAAAATTAACACTCATGTTTTTGTTATTAATATAATGATGTATATAATGGTATTTTTTTGTTTATTTAAGCATCATTGATATTGAAATTAGGTTAAATTTCATTTTTAAATTATATTCCATTTTTTGATTGGATATATGGATTTTTATATATAAATGGAACATTATTACTTATTTATAGAATTTTATTAGGAGGATTTGGGTTGTAATGAATGAATAGATTACTATGAAGGTCAATTATGATTGAATTATAGAATAAAGATATATTTATTGGTGGTATTCAATGGAATCTTGATAGATTAAACTATATTGGTGAGAGAGATATTTGAATAGAGGGAAAGAGGGTATTTTTTACTCATTAAATATAATTTTTCCATTTTGGAATAATAATGAAATTATAGGAAATATTTTATAAATTTGAAAAATATATACTTTATTATTTTCATTTAGGAGATGTCTCTTATTAATTTTGAGGTGGTGGCCTTTGGATAGACGGTCAAACTGAAGGTGATTGGAGGTTAGAATTCAGTCATGTTCTTATTATATAAAGAATATATAATCCTATAAATTCAAGATGAATTATTTAGTGTATGATCAAATTTGATGACATATAATAATTATTTTTTTGTCACATGATTGAACTATTTAAATATGATTTTATAACATTAGGCATAAGTTATTCTATAATGTCATGAGGGTTTTCCAAAACAACATAGAGGCTAAGCCACTTTTTCAAAAGCTTCCCTCAAAATATTTTTCTTTTTTCCTTGACACCAATGAGTTATGTCATTTTGATTCTATGTTACTTGGTATTCATTACATTCAATTAGGTTCATTCACTCTTGTAAAAAGATTTGTACAAGTCCATGCCAAATTAGAATGCACTATTCCAAATGTGTATATTCCATTTTTTTGTAAGTAGGGGATTATATACTTTTTAATATAAATTGTCCTTTATATAGTATTTAAATTATATTAATTATTGTTTTACCTTGAAAGGTTCATCAGATTTAGAAATTGTAGAGAACTAAAGAAATTGTTTTTATGTAGGTGGTTTTGTTACATTATATGTGTAATAACCTAGATCTCCTTTTCAGGTATGTTTTTCCTTTTCTGGTAGCTTCTATGAAAAAGATGATATTCTGTAATCTTTATAAGTGCATGCCGTGTACTTTATGAGTACACACCGTGTACCTCATTTTCGCAAGAGGTCATGTGCTGACCATGTTGTAGCCATACACACAGTTGTGTGGGAGTTACTTAGAGGCTGCTTAAAGTGGAGTACGGAAATGGTGAGTACACTCCGTGTACTTCAAAAGTACATGTCGTGCACTTTTTTTCATTAAACGCATCAGGGTCGCATCTAATCACTAGAACTCTCTTCTTTTAGGTCCTGTTCGACCGAGAGCTCCGTACGAACATGGATCTTTGATGAACTCCCAAGCGTGCATCTGTCATTCGAATCAAACACCATCAGTTGTGTTGGAATCGCATCATTGAGTTCTCTCTTCTCCTTGATCCTCGTTTCACGATTCCTCTTATTTCTCAAGTTATCGTAGGTTGAACGTTTTGGATGTTCTTGTAGATATTTAGAGTTCTAGGGTGAATCAAGATTCGAGGTTCACATATAGTGATCTAATAACGCCAAGGTAGGTGGTTTGTGCCTTTCTGTTCAAATTCTTTGAGTATTATGTGAACCTTCCACCAATACCCTTGAACGGGGTATTGCGTGTTTACTAATTTACCCCTAACGATTTCTTTCCATGCTTGCATGTTTGTGTAGTGGTTATTTGGATAGGAATAGGGTTGATTTATATGATTTGGATGTATTGACCATGCATGTTTTGTTTACAGCTGTTTGGTCATCTTTAGCCCATTTGGTTTCCTTGTATGTTTTCCATGCCTGTTGCTACAGGATGGAGAGTTTTCATTTTGACATTGCTTAATATACTGTAGACTAGTTAGACAAGTAGTTCCATAGGATTACTTTGGACCAATTGCATTGATATGCTCATTAACCTACACAAGTCTGTGAGAACATGGTGTAGTAGGCTATAAGGGGAATTGACTAAGTGAGTTTCCTCATAGAGACTTTGAGAACATTAGACTATAAGGGGAATTGACCATTCAAGCCTCCTCAGAGAGTCATTGTTTTACTTTGAATTACCTTGATTACTATATACTATAATGGTAATTGACCGAGTGAGCTTCCTCAGAGAGTCTTTGAATGACCTGGTCTATAAGGGGAATTGATCGGGTGATCTTCCTTAGAGAGTCCTTCACCTTGGGGATATAATGGGAATTGACTGTGATTGCTTCCTCAGAGAGTTCCTGATTACCTTAGACTATAAGGGGAATTGAATGTGATTGATTATTCATAGAGTCTTTATATACTAAACCATAGGGGTTACACCGAGTGTACTACCCAGAGTCTGGATAGTACTAGTTAGGTAGGACCAAATGGGTTGGCTGTGAGTACTTCCCAGAGGGTTACCTATTTGTGTTTAGCTGTTTGGCTTGCAGATTTCATGATATTGAAACTATGGACTTTTTATTACTGAGTACTTTCCTGTTTTCTATTTTCTGTACTTTTTCCTTCCATATATTCACTGACTGTTAGGCACAGATCTGCAGGTGGTTGCCTACTGGGATTTAGTCTCACACCATTTATGGGTCATTCTTTTGGGCCCAAACAAATTATATTGCTGTTGGTATAGATAAGGGCAAGTGCCCTTATAATTCAGGTACTTGACTTGATGTGGAGCTGGAGAGCAAGCTTGCAATCCTAAGGAGCTATTTGTCTTTCTCTTTTGTACTTTGTTTTAGCACTGTTTGTATTTCCATCATTGTGACTTCTTTGGATGATTTCCTAGTCATATGTATCATGAATCATTATACATATATGTGCTCCAATTTTTTATTATTCAAGTATTCCGATGTTTACTGTTTTTGGATATTTACTGCTTCCGCTTTTTTGCGTTGTGTACTTCCACTGTGTACTCTGCTAATGAGGGATTAGTTTCCCCACTATCACACCTAATTCCCTCTCTTCTAGTCGGTATCCTCTGGCGTTTGGGGAAATGCGCTTAAGGCAATGTGACCAACTGGGTACGAGGGGCCTCTAGGTGGATTTCGGAACAGGGACGTTACAAAGTAGTATCAGATGAATTATTTTCTCTTGACATACTATATAGATCCTTTAACCAGAGATAGGAAAGAATAGGTACTGGGTAATAAGTTGTGTCTGGGAGTAGCTAACCCATTTACAGGGAAAATCCAACCTACCTTGTTTATTGAAATTTTCTGGGTTTTAAAGTTTATAATTGATTTTCTTTCACATCGAGTGATTAACATGATTTGTGTTGTTATTGATGATGTTATTGAAATTCAATTTATGTCGCAACCCAATGAGATGAGGGTATTCCATGTCATGCATCATATAGTCACTTATTAGAAATCACATGTTAGGCATTTTTTCCATGCCATTTAGGGTCAAATAGCATTTGCATGTTGTTGTGATAGAGGTTGTATAAAATATGAATGATGTTGTGATAAATGCCTTGATAAAATACCTATTGTTGATAGGGTATTGTTTGTGTAAAGTTTTTTCTGAATGAATGCCAAAATTTGGTTCTTAAGGTGTTATGGGCACTCATGGACTAGAATTTGGTGGATCATTTCTTTGTTTTCATTGTTATAACATGCGTAAGATTCCAAACATTCATTCGCGAGGAGTATGTGCCCTCACAGATCAGAATTTGGAACTTTTATTTTTGTTTTAATATTTTCTGTGCACACGAGTAGTTTCTGAGGCTTACTGTCTGGAAAAACCCAGAATACACGCCGTGTAATATTATGTACACGCTATGTGTTCTTCTGTTCGGGAAGAAACACTTTTCCTTAAGTACACGCTGTGTACACTATGTACACGCCGTGTAGTCTCTAACTGGGTCATAGGTCATGTGGGTAGAGACATGGGGTTGAGAAATTCTTGTAGGAACACACCTTGTACTAGATGAACACGTCGTGTAGACTAACCTAGGTACCCGGCCGTGTCATGAACAACATGGGTCAGTGTTATCCTTTCTCGTACATGCTGTGTCCACCTGAAACATGTCGTGTAGTGTCAGTTGTGCAGCTGACCATGTAACCAACAACATGGGTCAGTGTTATTCTTTCACATGCACGTCATGTAAACCTTGAACACGCCATGTAGTGTGAGCCATGTGTCAGGCCGTGTCACTAATAAAACGGGCCATGCGATGTTTGTCTAGTACACACCGTGTCTATCTTGAACACACCGTGTAGTCTTGCCTTAGAAGGGCCATGTGGCTTAACCGTGTAGAAGGAATCAGGCAGGGGAAGAGGATTCAAGTGCATGCCATGTTTTAGGAGAACACGCCATGTGTTTAGGGTGTTACACGACCAGTTTAGGAAAGAGTACACGCCCATGTAAATGTCTTAAGGTAACACGCCATGTAGTCATGTTTTGCGAAACATTAATGTTTTCTTTATCCCATTCACTTATTATGATTCTAGTTTTCAGTCATTGATAATTTTGATCTAAGGTGTGCACTTGACCTTGCAGAGTCATGCCACCGAAACGTCCTCCGGTTGTATGCCAGTTTCTTGGTGGTGATCAGACACCGGACATGGTTGATCAGGGACTCTCAGTGGATCCTCTACATATGATAGCCTTAGCACCAGCCGTGGTACCTGACGTAGGTGTTGATGCATAGTTCAAGGAGGGATTTTTGAGGATGATTTAGTCCTTTTAGGGAGTGCCACCACTTTCCCCATCGATGGTGGAATTGACGCGGGTCTTTCAGTAGCAGCATCCTCCCACTTTCTTAGGGGATGGAGGACCCCATGCTACAGATTCATGGATAGAAGCCACACTGAATTTTTTTGAGAATCTGGAGATACCACCAGAGAAGAGTACGATGCTTGCTACATACATGCTTCGAGACTCCGCCAAGAGGTGGTGGGATTTGATCTCACAGGAGGGACACCAATAGAATATGGGTTGGGATGATTTTTAGGACATCTTCTATGATTACTTCTATCCAGAGATGATGGGGTCCGATCGAGCCCAAGATTTCAGGAGCCTAGAGCAGGGTACTCTTTCAGTTATGGTGTATTCCTCTCACTTAACTGAGATACAATGTTTCACGCCTATTTTAGGAGGTTATGAGTTATTATTTTCATGAAGATTGAGGATGGTCTGAGGAAAAACATTTGATCCCAGGTTAACATCTTTAGGTTGACTTCAATATCCTCTATCGTCAACCAGGTGCTGATCACAGAGCATAATATGAGGGATTCTAGAGCTGTGAGCTAGGGCGGTTCAACATCCAGAGTTACTATTCCTCTTACTAATAGAAGGAAGCACCGAAAGGAGATTACACGAGGAGATTAGAGTAGGAGGAATGTATCTTCTGGTAGCCAAGTGGTGTGCTACAAGTGTGGGATGAGCAGGCATATGCAGCCACGTTTCCCAAGAGACCCAGTAGAGTGTCGAACATGTGGAAAGATGTGTAATCTTTAGCGCCTCTGTCAGTTTTTCTCACCAGGAGCTTGTGATAGGAATTCTTATATGACTCCTCATTCAGGAGCCTCACCACCAGTTTCTCATCAGTCCGGGAACTAGAATTCCTTCGGCATTTCAGGCCGAGGTGGAGGTCGTGGCCAGGGTAGCTAGTCACCCAGTTTTCAACGACAGTAGGGTGGATCAGCTCACAATGGTCAGGCAGAGTCACAGGGTCACGGTGCAGGTCAGACATTTGAAATGGAGCAGACCCAGCAGGAGTAGGATCCCAGACCTTCTATAGTTCGTGGTACGATCTTAGTAGCCTCAGTTTTATCTTTAGCTCTTTTCAACACAGGGGAAACCCATAGCTTTATATCTATTTATATTGTGGAGATTCTTGTGCTCTCTATCTTTTCTTCCACTGATATCTTGACACTAGACACTTCGTTGGGGATTAGAATGACCAGTGTATGTCAGTGTAAGGAGTTCCCTCTTGAGGTTGGCAGGTGTCACTTTCTATGAGACATTTATGTCCCAGAGTTGAAAGGCTATGATGTCATTCTTAGAATGGAATGGTCAGTTCCCTTCTAGGAAGTCATCAACTGTTATCTCCACAGGGTGAGTTTCACATCACCAGAGGGTGTATCATTCCTTAATAAGGGCGAATGGGATTTCCAGTTGAGCAGAGAGGGACCAGAGGAACATGGGTTAAGAGGAGTTACATCCCAGATTTCTAGTCTATATCTAGAGGATCAAGGGGCATCACAGTTAGTATTTCCTCTAGTGGTGGATCATTTTAGAGATGTCTTTCTGGAAGACTTTTTAGGTTTACCTATAGAGTGTGAGGTATACTTTTCTATTGATCTTGTTCTAGGAGCGGCACCGGTGTCCATTCCTCCTTATAGGATTTCTACACTAGAGTTGCAGGAGATGAAGAAGTAGTTAGAGGAGTTGAAGGAAAAGGGTTTCATCTAACCCAGTACTTCTCCTTGGAGTCATCCTATACTATTCGCGAAGAATGCATATGACACCCTTAGGATGTCTGTGGATTATTGGAAGTTGAACCAGTTGACAGTCAAGAAATGATATCCTTTACCAAGGATTGATGATCTCTTTGATCATCTTCAAGGAGCCCGAGCGTTCTCAAAGATTCACTCGAGGTCCGGTTACCATCAATTGCACATTAGACCATTACATATACCTCTTACAGCCTTCTGGGGTAGGTATGGTCTATATGAGTACATGGGTATGCCATTCAGTCTCATGAACGTGCCTGCAGTTTTCATCGCACTGATGAATCGAGTGTTCCATCCATACATGGATTCCTTCATGGTTGTTTTTTGTACGATATCATGGTGAACTCTCAAACTAAAAACAACTATGATACCCATCTTGTGATCATTTTGAGTACACTGAGGGAGCATCAGTTATATGCTAAGCTCTCAAAGTGCCACTTTTGGATGGTTCATGTTCACTTCCTAGGTCATATTATCTCAGAGGAAGGAGTTTCAGTAGACCTAGAGAAAGTGAGAGCTGTAGTTTCCTGGGAGCAGATGAAGAACGTCTTTGAGGTGTGGAGTTTTCTAGGGCTGGCTGGATACTACATATGTTTCATACATGACTTTTCACACTTAGCAGTACCACTTACGGGTCTGACTAAGAAGGGTGCAATGTTTTTGTGGTCAGATTCTTGCGAGTCATCCTTTCAGGAGCTGACGGGGAGTTTGAATTCAGCACTGATACTAGTCTTTCTAGAGACGGGAAAGAGCTATACTGTGTATTGTGATGCTTGAATTATCAGGCTGGGAGAAGTTCTTATGTAGGGATATGGAGTCATTGCGTACGGGTCTCGGCCGTTGAGGCCACATGAGAGGAACTACCTGACATGAAATATTGAGTTGGCTGCAGTTGTTCATGCCTTACGCTGTTGTAGACATTATCTTTTGAGAGATTATTTTATGGTTTTCACCACCCATAAGAGTCTCAAGTACATCTTCACTCAACGTGATCTGAATTTGAGATAGTAGAGGTGGTTCGAGTACCTATAGTACTTTGACATTGAGCTTGCCTATACGCCTAGGAAAAGAAACACAGTGGATGATGTGTTTATAAGGAGGACTCAGATACAGGAAGTTTAGAAGGCCAACATTGAGTGGAAGCATATGGATCTCTTCTCTTAGATTCATTTTGAGGTGTATGAAAGAGAGGGGAAGACATTTCTATCTTCTGTAGCTGTTACCTCTACTCTTCTTGATCGAATTAGAATAAGGGAACTATCAGATTATGAAGGCCTAGTCCTAAGGGATAATGTGTTAGGAGGGAACCCTTTTCCTAGATAAACCATAGGAGGGTATGAGATCTTGCATTTGCAAGGGCTCGTATGGGTGCCAACAGACATACACAAGGAGATGATATGAGACTTTCATTACTTAGTTTGGGATGTTCATCCTGGAATCACCAAGATGCATTGTGATCTACACCATCATTATTAGTGGCTAGGTATGAAGAAAGACATTACTAGTTTCATCACGAGGTGTTCCACTTGTCAGCAGTTGAAGGTAGAGCATCAGTGACCAGAAGGGATTTTATAGTAGTTACCCATTCCCGAGTTGAAGTGGAATGATGTCATAATGGATTTTGTGACCATTTTTCTGAGGTCACCTCAAGGGAATGATGGAGTATGGGTTGTCATTGATAAACTCAAAAAGGTTTCTCACTACTTACCAATCAAGGAGACATTTAGTTTTGATGAGCTGGGACGGTTGTACATCCGACAGATAGTATGTCTTCATGGAGTTCCACACTCAATTGTTTCAGACCAGGCTGTGGATTTTACTTATCGGGTCTGGCAGAGGCTTCAAAAGCTATTGGGTACATAGGTAATTTTGAGTACAACTTACTATCCCCATACTGATGGCCAGTCCAAGAATACGATTTAGGTGCTTGAGGACATGCTCTGGGCATGCATTCTTGATTTAGGAGGATATTGTTAGCAGTATATACCTCTTGTGGAGTTTGACTACAACAATAGTTTTCAAGCAACTATTCAAATGTCACTATATGAGTCTTTGTATGGAAGGCCATGCCGATCACCCTTATGTTAGATGGAGGTAGTAGAGGTAGCTATGTTGGGACCTCATCTTGTCCAGGAGACCACATAGCAGATAGGGATTCATAAGAGGACGGCTACTGCACAGTCTTGACAGAAGTCTTATGCTGATCAATGGAGACGACCTCAGGAGTTTGAGGTTGAAGATCAGGTTTTCCTGCATATCATGCCAAGGTTGGGACAGAAGAGAATTAGGATACAAAGTAATCTTTCTACGAGGTACATCGGGATGTTTAAGGTGTTGGAGAAAGTTTTACCGGTTGCCTATCGGTTACAGTTACCTCAGAGGTACTTGTCTATACACGATGTTTTTTAGGTTTCTCAGCTTCGAAGTTACTTTTCAAACCCGTATCGGGTCTTTCAAACCAAGGAGGTTGAGTTAGAAGTGGATGCGTCATTTGAGGAGCATCTTATCTAGATTTTTTATCATAGTACAAAGGTTCTCCATGGACGGTCTATTCCTCTAGTATGAGTGCTATGGAAACACGGGCGAGTGTAGGATGAGACTTGGGAGAGGGAGGACAATGTACAAGCACAGTGGTCGGAACTGTTCCGGGTTTCTTCTTCTACACCGCGCTAGGGAAATTCAGGGAAAAATTTCGTTATGGGAGAAGTTAGTAAGAACCCAGAGCTTCTTTTCAGGTATTTTTTTCCTTTTCTGGTTGTTTTTGAGAAAAAGAGGAAATTCTGGAATTTTTCTAAGTACACGTTGTTTACTTTATGAGTACACTCCGTGCACCTACTTGCCACATGAGGTCGTGTGCTAGCCGTGTTGTAGACACACACACAGCCATGTGAGAGTGACTTAGAGGCCACTTAAAGCAAAGTACCGAAATGGCGAGTACATGTTGTGTACTTAAAAAGTACATGTCGTGTAATGTTTTTCATTAAACGCACAGGGGTCGCGTCTAATCGCCATATCCATCTTCTTTTATGTCCCTTTAGACCAAGAGATCCCTATGACCACAGATCTTCGATGAACCCCAGAGTGTGCATACATCCTCCGAATCAAACATAATTGATTGCATTGGAATCGCATAAGTGAGTTTTCTCTTCTCCTTAAGTATCATTTCATGATTCCTCTTCTTTCTCATGTTATTGTAGGTTGAACGTTTTGGACAGTCTTGTAGATCTTAGGCATTCTAGTGTGAATCAAGATTTGAGGTTCACATATAGCTATCTCATAACACCAATACCCTTGAACGGGGTATTGCATGTCTACTATTTTACCCCTAACGATTTCTTGCCATGATCAAATGTTTGTGTACATATTATTTGGATAAGAATAAGGTTGGTTGCTATGCTTTGGATGTATTGTCAATGCATGTTCTGTTTACGGTCATTTCGTTCGGTTTTTCCAGTTTGGCTACCTTTCCTGTTTTCCATGCCTGTTGCTATAGGATAGAGAGTTTTCATTCAGACATTGCTTAATATGTTGTAGACTAGTTATCCAAGTAGTTCTATAGGTTTACTTTGGACATATTTTTTTTTATGCTTGTTGACCTACACAAGGCCATGAGTACCCAGTGTAGTAAGCTATAAGGAGAATTGACCAAGTGAGCTTCCTCAGAGAGTCTTTGAGAATTTTAGACAATAAGGTGAATGGACCATGAAAGCCTCCTCAGAGAGTCTTTGTTTTACTTTGAATTACCTAAATTACTCTATACTATAAGGGTAATTGACCGAGTGATATTCCTCAAAGAGTCTTTGGACGACCTAGGCTATAAAGGGAATTAACCGGGTGGGCTTCCTCAGAGAGTCCTTAACCTTGGGGCTATAAGGGGAATTGATTGTGAGTGCTTACTTAGAGAGTTCCTGACTACATTATACTATAAGGGGAATTGAATGTTATTTCTTCCTTAGAGAGTATTTATATACTAAACCATATGGATTTGGTCGAGTGTAATGACTAGAGTGTGGCTTGTACTTGTTAGGTAGGACTAGAGGGGATGGCTGTGAGTACTTCTCAGAGGGTTACCTATTTGTGTTTAGCTGTTTGTCTTGCTGATTGCTTGATATTGAAACTGTGGATTGTTTACTGCTGAGTACTTTCATGTTTGTTGTTTTCTGTACTTTTTCCTACCGTATATTCACTGACTAATAGGCACATATCTTCGGATGGTTGTCTATTGGGATTTAGTCTCACACCCAATTTGGGTCTTGCTTTTGGGCCCAAATAGATTATATTGATGTAGGTATAGATAAGGGAAAGCTCCCTTATAATTGATTTACTTGACTTGTTGTGGAGTTGGAGAGCATGTGACCAAGATTAGGCTTGCGGTGCTGGGGAGCTGTTTATCTTTTTCTTTTGTACTTTGGTTTAGAACTGTTTGTATTTCTTGCATTGTGACTTTTTTGGCCACTTTCCTAGTTATATGTATCGTGCATCATTATACATATATGTGATATAGTTGTTTATTATTCCAGTCTTCTGCTGTTTACTATTGTTGGATATTTACTGCTTCCACTTTTGTGTGTTGTGTACTTGCTCTGTGTACTCTTCAAATGAAGGCATAGTTTCCCCACTATCACAAACAAGGCCCTCACTACTAGTCGAAAGCCTCTGGAATTTGGGGAAATGTTCTTGAGTGCATGTGATAAACCAGTTATGAGGTTCCTCTAGGTGGCTTCCGGAACCGAGGTGTTACAATATGAGAATAAAAATCCATTTATATTTTTTGATTGAATGAACGACGAATAATTTTATTTTCTAGTTTTTGGGATAAAAAATACTTTATTCTACATATGATTATTTTTTAGAAATTAGTAATAGCTTATAGGTCATCCTTAAATTTCTATGGGGATACATAAATGTAATAATTTAAAAAACTCAGAAAACCAAACTACTAAAGCGTGGTACTTGTAACGTGTTTGAAACCCAAAATTAAAGTCCATATTCTCTAAATTAATTTAAAGTGCCTTAAACATAATTGATTTTTTAGAAAAATAGAGAAAAGGTAAAATTGATTTGGGTTTGAATTCCGATGATGGAGCATGTCAGGTTAATTGATTTTTAGTTTCGTGTAATTGGGAGTAAATTTTTTTTGTGCTCACTCACATTTTGTGTCATAATTAGGTCATTAGGGATCTTTATTCTGTGTACCATACACTAATATTTTAATAGTACCATGGAATGGTCAAATAATTGTTTTTATCATATTACTAGGACACCCAAAACCTTTTTAAAAAATAGTCAACCTTGATTGTGTAATGTTCATACATAATCTAGGGAAATTAATTGATAAAATAAACTGATACTCGTCAATTACTAAATAATGGAAATGTAAAATATATATAAGAATATTGAAATTGAGAAATGGAGTTCTAGAAATCCAAAATATTAAAAGAAAATAGAAATATTCTCTAACAACACTTCCCCCCACAATCATGTCACCCAACAACTAAATAACTACTTAATCATGCTAAGAATGATGAGAACGAGTAGTATGGATACCTAGAGAAGAATGGAGGTGAAGAACAATACAATTAGTAGGGCTCTATAACAAGACACACATATCTGGAAGTATTCCTTCATATATAACTCATAATGTGGATGGAAGAATGAATAAATAGTCCTCCAAATCAATACCACTTATACGATGTATCTAATTTCCAGCATTTTTAGAGGATTCACCACTTGAATGAGCTCAAATTGTGTAAAATGTGTCATCAATATTCTCTCATGTTGAAATAAAATTATGATGTGATTGGGATTTTTTTCATGAATTGTTTCAGTCTATACAGTGTGAGGGGGAGAAATGAAATCCATTTTATCTCTATCACGACCCTATGAATGAAACTCACAACAAGATTGGATTTTATGAAATGTAAACATATTCTTTTTAATTTAATATTCTACTCTGTCTTTACAGGATTTTAGATTTCATCTTCAATATTCTGGTGTCCCTCTGTGTCACTTCATGTCATGGAGTTAAGTATCTCTATCTCCTCAAATTCAACCCCTTTTTATAATTTTGAAAATATTGTTTATGTCCTTCCATAAATCACAAAACAAGTTAAACAACCTAAATATTGGCAAGAATATCAATTATATATCACCGATAAGTGTATTAAAACATCTGCATATATATTCATCAAATGAAAGTAGAAAATTATTATATGAAAATACCCTTAAAATTGGTTACATTTTGATAAATTATTTTGATAACGTTTATTTTTAATTATTATATGAAATTTTCACATTTTTGTGAAATGAATTTTTCATGAGAGTTATTTTGAAATCACAAAACTTATTCTATTGGGAAAATGATTCTTATAGAGCATGAATTAAATTAATAAATGATTAGGATGAATATATATGAAAGGTGATAACTCAATCCATTTCATGGTAAAAAAGGATGGGTTGGGGTTGTACATTTGAGTGGGTGGTGACTTGGTTCCCACATGGGGAACAATGTGAATGATGATTTAATTCAAGATGGGTCGGTGATAGATTGATCTAGGGAGTTATATAACATCAATTTGATTTGGATTATACTATGATTTTTCATAGCTCAAGTTGGTTTTGAAAAAATGATTAGTTTCTAGTGGGAATTAGGGAAATGAGAAGTTTTTGGAGTTTTGATGGAATGTGGCGTTCCCATTAGACTTTCGAGAAACAAGTTATTTTAAAGGAAAACTTATAAAATTGTAAGTTTTCTATACGAATGTTTTTAAGAGAAGATATTTTTTTAAATATATTTAAATAAATATGAATTTAAAATGGGTTTTTCTAATTTTTTTGAAATTAATGTATTTTTTTAGAATATTGTATTTGGAATAATTTTTTAATATTATTTTTTGGGTAAAAATGTATTTTATTATTCATTTTTATTTAGTATTTCATTATTAGTATTACTCATTCCTGGATATTTATAGGAGTCATTTCATTAACCCTACCATGTCTATATTCATCTCTATATGTGCGCTTTTGTAGATATTTAGATATGATTGGAAAAGATATAAGTAGAAGGAATGTGATTTACTTCAGTAGTAGATATTCCTAGATCCATAATAAATATATAGTGGATAAATTTTGTATCATGGGAGTGAGATACAATTTTTATTTGGGTTTAACATATTTTATTTACTATATATATTGGTTTTTTAAAAACATATTTTTCTTCAACTATGAATTTTATTATTTTTAATAAAACATCATTTTGTACACATGTCACGACACGTCCTCGGGGCCTGTGCCATGACTACCCCAAGCCTGCCTTCCATAGGGCAGGGGTTGGCGACTAGCACCAAAGGCATAATCCCTATAAAAAAGGGATGGCATTGCCTTTTAACCTATAACGCACACACAACCTGAACACAAGCAGCAGTGTATGCAACTAAAAGTAAACACTATGTAACACTGTATACAAAAGTTAGTGTTGAAAGGAAAGGGGCTGGAAATACAAGCCCAATAGTAAAGTAAACAACTGTAAAGCTAGTACAACTGCCGAAAGGTAAACAACAACTACTGAGTCGCCCTCTGGGAATCCCACCGGAAGGGTGGGTACAGATTGCCTCCTCATCACCCAAGGTCCGTCCGTCCACTTCGAGTACGTCTTGCCAAGTGGTCCACCTCCGGGTACCGTCCAGCTCTACAACTATCTACCTCGATCAGTGTTGTATGTTGTCTGCAACCAACACAATGATGTGCGAGCATAGCCCGTGCATGGGTGAGTATAATGATACTCAGTAGGGGACCCCGAGATCCCCGAAGGTCACCCAAAGTCCACAAAGGATAAACCATAGTATAAAGATACAATCAAGATGTATCAACCAACCCTACTTAGATGTATGCCCCTACATATACGTAAGTTACCAGTCACATCCCGAATCAAACTCTCGAGTCCAATCACAACCCAGTCCACATAGGAAGTAAAGTCAATCACATCGATGATAATTATTGAAAGACAAGACTCAGCTCACACATGAATACATATTTCGTATAGAGATAGAGATGATTAGATGTAGTCAATGATTCATTTACGCTGTCGGACCCACACAGGATAATTAACCAGCTAAGCTGGCAGACCCACATATGATACAGGACCAGCTACTCTGTCGGACCCACACAGGATACAGGAATAGAAGTCAGAACTGTCGGACCCATGGAGGATCCCGGTAAAGTAGTCATCGCAGTCAAACACATAGAGGATTCCGGTTCAGTAATAATCAATTTCGAACCCACAGAGGATTCTGGTTTTGTAATCATTGCTATCAAACCCACATAGGTTTTCGGTATAGTAGTCGTCACAACCAGCTCTAGGGTTCCCGCACAAAGCACGCTCGATTCTAGGAGGGTCCACTCCTTGAGACAAGTGGAGATACATCAACTACCACGATGTCCTGAGATGATGTGTCCTATAGTTCTGTCTCATCATAAGGAACCCAACGCAATAGACGACGTGTCTATCATACGCCGGGTCTGAGAGTTATTAGCATCTCCATTCCAGGGGCCCTATTGGATTTATACTTGTTCCAAACGCAGTCGTTTTTCCAAATTTTTCGAAAACTCACTTAGATTATCGAAAAAGGACCGCCTCATGGCGAGGGTCCCAGTTCCACAGATGGTGCGTCGATCAGACGCGTGGTCTAGAAGATATTCATGTTTAAGCGAAGATGGGTTCGGCCCGTCAAGCCCAGCGGGCTGGCGGGTCAGGCCGACCCGATTTGGTGGGTCCTTCCTGGCCAAGGGTCGACCCGACCCAGTGGAGTGCGACCCACCCGCGAACCCAGACCTGTGGGGCGTGACCCACCCATGGACCCGGCGGCGCCAAGCAGCGCTGTCCCTCATTTGCCCGGAGGGCCGTAGCCGGACGGTTCTGTCCGGTGCGAGCAGCCCATACAGCGGGTCTCAGTTCTCCCCACACGGCGCCAAGTGGTGCCGCGGTCTTCTAGCCCGGCTGGTAGGAGGCCGGGCGGTTTGCTCAGTAGAGCGGCCCACATAGCGCGCTGCGGTCTTCTCCGAGCGGCGCCTACTGGAGCCGTAGTCCTTTAGCCTGGATGGCATGCGACCAACCAGTTCCTCTATCTGAGCGGCCCGCGGTTACAGGCCGCGGTCTCCCTCCACATGGTGCCTACGGGCGCCGCAGTCTTCCAGCGGGCCGACCGGATAGGCCAGACGGTCGTCTCGCGGACCGGATCCATGGCGGCCGGTTTAGTCGGTCGCCTCCGCACCTCCACCATGGCGCGACGACGCCGCTGTCCTGCTGCTCTCTACGGGGCGCGTCAGCGCCGCGCCACCACCGCTGTCGCAGATCTTCTCTGGCGCGGTGCGACGGAACCACACCCTTTCGGCTCTTCCACTGATGTTAACTAAACAAGATTCAACGGAGGGTCGTCGGGCCGTCTTTGTTTGGCCCGTGCCCTCCGCATTTGGTGATATCAATTTTCCATCGTCAACCCAAAGTAAACATCAAGCAATGTAAAATATAATTTTATTCATTTATAAATTAAACAAACCCCCTACCTCGATTCAAGAACGCTGTTGATGTCGCAGAAGACGGTGTCACGGAAGACAGATGTCGTTCCGTCAATGATGGAGGGAGAGTCATTTTTGTTGGAGAAATTCTTCGTGGGTGGCGTCTTCCCTTGCTTGCCCCAATTGGAAAAGACGGAGACACGTCATCGTTCTTTGGTGGAGACTATGTTCTTCGTTGGATGAAAGCTATCTCTATTTTTCCAAGGCTCCACCAATTCCCCCAAACTCTCCAATGATTATGCCAACCCCAAATAAAAGAATAGATTCACTTATTTAAAGTTTGCATAATTTTTTCAAAATTCAAACACTCAAATTAATTAATTAATTGTGGAGCTCAATTAATTAATTAATGGTGTTGGAAGATTAATGAGAGAATGTGGGAGGTGGAGAGTTTTCAAATTTAAAAAGGGAGGTGGAAAGTGGAGGGTTTAACCCACATCAATGGGGGGGTTTCAAGAATATCAAGGGGGAGTTGTGGGGTTTGTGTTCGTTTGGGCCCCACCACACAATATCCTCCAATGGGAGGTTATGTGGGGGGTGGGACTCAATTATAACATCCCTTTGGTGGATTTAACCACCCCCCACAGAACAATATTTGAATCATATTTTTATTTATTTAAAATTAGAAAACCCCCAAAAATAACTTCCAACCATCACAAAACACAACTGCGGTACAGTTCTCCTTAAGAGAATAACGGTGCTGTGAGTTTATCGGTGTCCTCAGATTTCAATTCCGAGCACTGTTTCAAAAGATATATAATCCCGCTCGTATGTCTACTAAACGTACCTGAACAAAACTTCAAAAAATTATTCCGAGCACACCGGGACTCAGAATCAGGTGCCATCAGAAACTGTGGATGGGTAAAATTTCCATGTATTTTAAAAAAAATTACAAAGGATTTTCGGGACGTTACATTCTCCCCACCTCAGGGAATTACGTCCCCGTAAGCTACAACACACACTAACGGAACAAATGAGGGTGCTGAGAATACATATGAGCCTCCCGCTCCCATGTGCTCTCTTGGAGGTTCCTGTGATGCCATCGAATGTGCACTAGAGGAATCGACCATCCTCGTAGGACCCACTCCTTTCGATCCTCGATCTCCACTGGGAACTCTGTGAATGTTGCCTCGTCGTTGATGTCCAGATCCCCATGGTCGATGATATGGGACGGGTCATGCACGTATCTCCTCAGCTGAGATTCTTGGAAGACGTCGTGCACCCGATGCAACTATGGTGGAAGGGCCAGGTGGTAACCCACCTCGCCTACTCTGCGGAGGACCTGGAATGGTCCAATGAATCATGGAGATAACTTTCCGCCTCGGACAAATCTTTATAGACCATGTCGAGGTGAGATCCGTAAGAAGACGTGGTCGCCATCCTCAAACGCCAGTGGTATCTGTCTCCTATCAGCATGGGACTTCTGTATGCTCTGTTCAGTATTCATCTGCTCCTGGATGATATGAAACTTCTCCATTGTAGCCTAAACCATCTCTGGTCCTAAATTTTTTGACTCCCCTAGGTTAGTCCACCACAGAGGCGATTTGCAAGGTTGGCCATACATTGCCTCATAAGGTGCCATCCCAATGGTGGAGTGGTATCTGTTGTTGTACCCAAACTCCACCAAGGGTAAGTGATCCTCCCAGCTATAACCAATGTCAAGGAAACAAGAATGGAGCATGTCCTCAAGTGTTTAGATGGTCCGCTCAGTCTGGCCATCCGTTTGAGGATGGAAGGTGGTGCTCAAGTGAAGCTACGTTCTAAAAGCCTCATACAACCCCTTCCAAAGATGGGAAGTAAAGCGTGCATCAGAGTTGGAGACAAAAGAAGATGATACTCCATGTAAACGTCCAATCTCCTGCACATAGAGGCATCCCAAGCTCTCTACCGAACCATGCTCTTTGATTGGTAGGAAGTGGGCTGACTTGGTGAGTTGGTCAACGATCTCCCAGAGAGTCGTGTCCTTTGGATGTAGGTGGATGTACCATCAGGAAATCCATATATATCATATCCCACTTCCACTCTGGGACATCTTAGGGTTGTATGAAGCCTGATGGTACCTGGTGCTCCGCCTTCACTTGATGATAAGTGAGGAATCGAGAGACAAACTCTACTACCACCTTCTTCATACCCGGCCACCAGTGCTGTCGTCTGAGGTACTGATACATCTTCGCTACTCCAGGATATACCGCTAGAGGGGAAGTGTGGAACTCCCTCAACACCTCCTCATTTAGTGAAACTAGTACCATGGTACGTCCTATGAAGAGGATGAAGTGCTCCTGACCTTCATAAAATCCATTAGGTGCCTGACCTAAGGATATATGAGCACGTCTCGTCTCACAATCAATGTCCCCACGATGTGCCTCCCTGACTCGCTGAAGGAGTTGAGGAGTGACTGTGAGACACTGTAGAAAGGATGCTCCATCTCTATCCACAAAGGATATCTGCAATGTGACCATCTTCTCTGTCGCCTATCCTAGCAGCCGAATGCTCGATCTCCTACTGAGAGCATCTGCTAAAATGTTCCCCTTCCCAGGAGTATAGACTATCTCAAAGTCATAGTCCTGGAGGGACTCCAGCCATTGTTTCTATCTCAGGTTCAGGTCCTTCTGCGAGAAGATCTACCTTAGACTCTGGTGGAAAGAATATACTGTAAAACATTCGCCCATCCGATAGTGCCACCACATCTTCAAGGAAAAGACCACTATTGCTAACTCCAGTTCATGAGTAGTGTAGTTCTGTTCATTCTATCTCAACCGCCTTGAACCATATGCGATCACTGCTCGCTCCTGCATCAGGGCACACCCGAGTCTGGTCCCTGATGCATCTCAATAAACTACATACCCTATGCCCTCCTCCGGTAGCCTCAAGATGGGCGTATTGGTCAACCTCTGCCTTAGATACTAAAAGCTCTGCTGGAATCTATCCGACCACACGAAGGGTTTCCCCTTCTTTGTCAATGCTGAAAGCAGTGCTGCAACTCTTCAGAAGTCTGGTACAAATCTCTGACAGTACCCAGCCAGTATCCTAAAAATCCGAACCTTCGTCACACTCCTGGGTGGCTACCAAGAAAGTACTGCCTCAATCTTTGCTGGATCCACCGCAACTCTAGCCTCTGAGATGATTTGTCCTAGAAAGTGAACCTCTCGAATCTAGAACTGGAACTTCGAGAGCTTACCATAAAGCTGGTGCTCTCGGAGTGTGTCCATTACTACCCGCAAATGGTAGGCATGATCCTCCTCAGTAGTTGAGTAAATGAGTATGTCGTCGATGAAGACTATGAAAAAACGATCGAGGTAAGGCTGGAATATCTTGTTCATGAGACTCATGAAAACTTTTTGTGTGTCGATAATGCTGAAGGGCCTAACGAAGAACTCGTAGTGTCCATACCGACACCTGAAGTCTATCTTCTGTACATACTCATCTCGAACTCTGAGCTGGTGATAGCCTGACCTGAGGTCTAACTTCGAGAACCATTGTGCTCCCTTGAGCTGATCAAAGAGGTCATCAATCCTTGGGAGTTGGTACTTGTTCTTCACGGTCACTTGATTCTGGCGATGATAGTCGACACACAGTTGTAAGCTCCCATCCGCCTTCTTGGAAAACAAAATCGGTGATGCCCAGGGTGAAACACTGGGTTGGATAAATCCCTTCCCCAACAAGTCCTCCAGCTGTACCCGTAGCTCACGAAGCTCGACGAGAGACATCTGATATGTTGGAGTAGATATCGGTGTTTTCCTGGGGTACAGGTCAATGTAGAAGTCTACATCTCTACGAGGAGGTAGTCCTAGAATGTTGTCAGGAAAACTATCCGCGTACTGATCCACCACAACTGAAAAACTCGGACTCTGCACATCAACCACTCTGAGGATGAGACTAGACAACTGATGTGTTATTGGCTTCCCCATCCTCTGCGTAAGTCCATCCTACACTGAAAAGGCTCCCTTCTCGCTGGTGATGGTGAACATGGTCTCATCCGTGTGGATACACCGCACTTTTCACCTAATACAGTCAATCTGAGCATGAACTGTCGATAACCAGTCCATACCCAAGATGACATCGTAAGGCCTCGACGCCGCTACAAGAAGATCCCACCCGAAGCTCTCGCCTCCTAGAGTAAGCTCACACTGCTGGCAGTAGTGCGTAATCATCGAGTCTACTCCTGTAGGAGTCTCTAGCTGTAAGGATCGAGCCAACAACTCCGTCTAAATCTCCAAGCTCCGAATGAGGGCTGTGGAAATAAAGGAATGACTCGCACCTGTGTCTATAAGTACTGCAGAAAGGGTGGAGTAGACACAGATAGTTCCTTGAATCATCTCAGGTGTGTCGTGGTCATAGGTCTCGACTACCTGGAGCTAAGCTCGCCTCTGTCCTCTAGCTCCCTGTGGTCGGGGTGGACCTCGTGGTGGTGGTGGTGGTGGTAGAGCCTCGAAATGTCATCCACCACCCGCTGCTCAGCCAGCTCTTCTGCCACGTCTGCCTGCCCCTGGAGGACCACCATGGTTGAACCCCAGACTCTACCTGGGAGGTACCTCTACTGTCTGCTTCTCATCTGCATGGCGGGTCGGGTAGTCACAAGCCATGTGGCCCTGCCCGCCTTAAGCACAGCACTGCCTGCTCCTCGTATAGCTGGCTCGGTCTCGTGTGCCCTGCACAACCGAACCTATATCCTGGGGTCACCCACATGTTGGCCTAGTCCACTTGGACCTCTGTGCCATTTGTCTGCTGCCACCTGTAGAAGACTCCGCTACATCTCGCCCTGTGGCGGGTCTCACCGCTAGTGACTGCTCAGCGAGAAAACTCTCCACTAGAAGGGATGGATCCAGCACCCTCTCCTATGTCAGAATGTTAAGGGTATTCGTAGAAGCCCTGATATCATGACTGAGTCCCTTCTTAAAGGTTTGGGCCCTGAAGAATGGGTCCTGTACCATATCCGTGGAGTAGCGCGAGAGGTCGGTGTACCTTGCTGAGTGCTGAGCTACTGTCATGCTACCATGCTGCAGATGAATTAAAACCTGAATCTGCACCACACAGAGGGAGGTAGGAACAAAATCTGAGCGAAAGAGACTCTATAAGTCTATCCAAAGCAATGATGCCTCGTCATGCACCTGGACCATTAGGCTCCACCATCCGCCTACTGTCGCATGTAGGAGACTCGCGACAAGGATCACCATGAGGTTGGATGGTGTCCCTTCCAATCTGAAAACTCTCACGACAACCTCTAGCCAATCCTCAGCTGCCTGTGAGTCCGTCTCTCCCCAGAACCTGGGCGGCCTCTGGCGCTAGAACTCATTCAAAGCACTTAGGCAGTGTGCACTCTCTGCTGCTGAAGCTGGTGGTATCGGTGGCCTAGTGGTTAGTGGTACCGCTGGTACTTCCGCTGTGATGGGGCCCTGCACCGAGGCCTCATCGCTCGGTGGGCTACCATCTCGTACGTAACTCAGAACCCTACCTGGTTTCCTTTGTGGGGCCATCCTGACAAGAAATAGGTGTGCCATGGTTAAAACAGTATACCTAGTGAGCTGACACAAATTAATTACAAAGAATACTCTTCAAAGGAATCACACACGCAATCAGTGTTTTCGTGCACTGAGTCAGAGATCAGAAGTCAGAGTCCTAGTTTATGGATACGTCGGCCGCCGCACCAACACTGGTTTCCCTAAACTAATACCCACACCCAAAACACTTAACACTATTGATGTTAAAAGAATCAAAGTCCATGTTATGCGGTAGAACCGAATCCTCTTGTACCAATTTGTCATGACCCGTCCTCGGGGCCCGTGCTGTGACTACCTGAAGCCTGCCTTCCATAGGACAGGGGAAGATGACTAGCACCAAAGGCATAATCCCTATAAAAGGGAAGGAATTTCCTTTTAACTTGTAATGAACACACACCATGAAAACAAGCAGAAAAGTACGCAACTAAATGTAAACACTATGTAAAACTGTTTACAAAAGTAAGTGCTGAAAGGAAAGGGGCTGGAAATGCAAGCCCAATAGTAATGTACAACAACTGTAAAGCTAGTACAACTGTAGAAAGGTAAACAGAAACTACTGAGTGGCCCTCCAGGAATCCCACATGAAGGGTGGGTACAGATGGCCTCCTCAGCACCCCAGGTCCATCCGTCTGCTCAGAGTACATATCGCAAGGTGGTCCACCTCTGGGTACCATCCAGCTCTACAACTCTCTGCCTCGATCAGCGCTGTCCGTCGTCTACAACCAACACAACGATGTGCGGGCATAGCCCGTGCAGGGGTGACTATAACAATACTAAGTAGGGGACCCCGAGATCCCCAAAGGTCTCCTAGAATCCACAAAGGATAAAACAAAATAGAAAGATACAATCATGATATATCAACCAACCCTACTTAGGTATATGCCCATACATATACCTAAGTTACCAGTCATATCCCGACTCCAACACTTGAGCCCATCACAACCCAGTCCACACAGGATGCAAAGTCAATCACATCGAAGATAATGATTGAAAGACAAGACTCATCTCACACTGGTATACATCTTTTGTATAGTGATAGAGACGATCATATTTAGTCACTGATTCATCTAAGCCGTCGGACCCACATAGGATACAGGACTAGCTAAGGTGTCAGACCCACACAAGATACAGGACCATCTACTCTGTCGGAACCACACCAGATATAGAAACAGATGTCAGAACTGTCAGACCCACGGAGAATCCCAGTATAGTTGTCATTGATGTCGAACCCATAGAGGATTCCGGTTCAGTAATCATCGTCATCGAACCCATGGAGGATTCCAGATCAGTAATCATCGCTGTCGAACCAACATAAGATTCCAGTACAGTAGTGGTCACAGCTAGCTCTAGGGTTCCTGCACACAGCACGCTCGATTCCAGGAGGGTCCGCTCCTCGAGCCAAGTGATGATACATAAACTACCATGAAGTCCTGAGTTGATGTATCCTATAGTTCCGTCTCATCATAAGGAAACCAACGCGACAGACGACGCGTCTATCGGACGCCCGGTCTGAGAGTTATTAGCATTTTCAATCCAGGGGCCCGGTTGGATTTACAGTCATTCCAAACCCTTCTGTTTTTTCAAAGATATCCAAAGAATACTTAGAGTATCGGAAAAGTACCGCCTCGTCGCGAGGGTCCCAGTGCCGTAGACGGCGCGTCGATCGGACACATGGTCTAGGAGATATTCGCGTTTAAGAGAAGATGGGTCCGGCCCGTCAAGCCTAGTGGGCTGGCGGGTTGGCCCAAACCGGTTCGGCAGGTCCAACCCGGCTAGGGGTCGGCTTATCCTGGGGGAGTGTGGCCCACCCGCGGACCCGACACGATGGGTTCGACCCGGTTGGGGGGTCGGCCCGGCCTGGTGGGGAGCAACCCACCCGAGGACCCGTTCCACGCTGCAGGCTGATTCGGTTTGCCCGATAGCACCAAGCGGCGCCACCCCTGCTTTTATCATCCAGTTTTGTCTGGCACGAGTGGCCCGCACAGCGGGCTAAGGTTCTTCCCACATGGTGCTATGCGGATCAGTGGTCTTCTAGACCAACCAGCAGGCGGCCGACCGGTTTTCCCAGCAGAGCCACCTGAACAGCGGGCTGCGGTCTTCTCCGAGCAGCACCTATGGGCGCCGCGGTCCTTTAGCCTGGCCAGTAGGCGGCTGGCTGGTTCCTCCTGCCGAGCGGCCTGTGTTTATGGGTCATGATCTCCCTCCATGCGGTGCCTACGGGAACTGCGGTCTTCTAGCATGCCGGCCGGATTGGCCGGCTGGTCGTCCCGCGGACTGCCTCCATGGCGACCGGTTGAATCAGCTACCTCCCCACCTCCACCGCGGCGTGACGACGCCGTGGTCCTGCTTCTCAATACGCGGTGCGATGGCACCGCGCCACCTCCGCTGTTGCGGTTCTTCTCTGGTGCGATGCGACGACACCGCGCTCTTTTGGCTCCACCTTTGATGTCAACCAAACGAGATTCAACGGAGGGTCTTCGGGCCGTGTTTGTTTGGCCCGCGCCCTCCGCGTTAGGTGATATCAATTTTCCACCATAATACCAAAGTAAACATCAGAGAATCGAGGATATAATTTTAATCATTTAAAAGTTAAATAAATCACCCTACCTTGATTCAAGAACATTGTTGAATTCGTGGAAGACGGTGTCATGGAAGACCGACGTCATTCCGTCAATATCGGAGGAGAGTAATTGTCATTGGTGAAGTTCTTTGTGGGTGACATCTTCCCTTGCTTTCCCCGATTGAAAAGGAAGGAGACACGTCATCGTTCTTCGGTGCAGACGAAGTTCTTCATTGGAAGAAAGCTCTCCCTATTTCTCCAAGGCTCCACCAATAACCCCAAGCTCTCCAACGATTATGAAAAACCCAAATAAAAGAATAGATTCACTTATTTAAAGTTGGAATAATGTTTTCAAAATTAAAACACTCAAATTAATTAATTAATTGTGGAGCTCAATTAATTAATTAATGGTGTTGGCGAATTTATGATAGAAATTTGGAGGTGGTGAATTTTCCAAATTAAAAAGGGATGTAGAAAGTGGAGGGTTTAACCCACATCAATGGTGGGTTTCAAGAGTTTCAAGGGGGAGTTGAGGGGTTTGTGTTAGTGTGGGCCCCACCACACAATATCCTCCCATGGGAGGTTATGTGGGGGGTGGGTCCCAATTCTAACTTCCCTTTGGTGGATTTAACCACCACCCACATAAAAATATGTGAATCATATTTTTATTTATTTAAAATTAGAAAACCCCCAAAAATAACTTCAAACCTGTATAAAACACAAATGGGGAAATGGTCTCCTTAAGCGAATATCGGTGTTGCGAGTTCATCGGTGTCCTCAAATTTCAATTCCGACCACTGGTTCAAAATATATAAAATCCTGCTCGTACGTCTACTGAACATAACCGAAAAAAACTTTAGAAAATTATTCCGGGCACATCAGGACTCAGAATCAGGGGCCGTCAGAAACTGCAGACTTGTAAAATTCTCGTGTATTTTAAAAAAATTTCCCCGGGATTTCCATGTTTTTACAACACATGTTTTATTACACTTTTATTTTATATATTTTTTTGGTAAAATCCTTCCCTAATGGTCTACTTTATCCATTGGCATTAGTTTTTATCCTCTGGTAATCATGGAAGAATTATTGATTCGATATGTAACTTCAATATGAGTTTCAAAATTCATATCCCACAGTCAGGGTGTCATGAAATGTTTGGGTCTTAATAAATTTAAAACTCATGTAGATTAGGATATTTATAACTAAATACATTTTTAAAAAAATTGTAGATAAATCATTGTATTAAACCTTTGGTTATCTAGATGTTTGGGTAAATGAATAGTTGATGATGAACTTATAGGATGTTTGTATTCATTTTGTGTTAACCCATGTTGGTTTAAAATAAGAACGAGTTTACGTAAAATAATTGACATGGTGAGGAAATTTATCTCATGAAATTCTTTGAAAAGTGAGGAATTGTTTTATAAAAAATGGGGTTTTAAGGAATCCAGAAATTTAAAAATTTCAAAGTGGATTAGAAAGGAAATATATAATGATATTAATTTAATTTATGTGATAAAGTGTCGATAAATGGGGTTATCCAAAAGAATGTTATTGAAATCCAACAATATTTAGTATTAAATGAACTTTTTATAATGCTGATTAATTGTAATTTTTTTTGATTTTGATTGAACTATTATTTATGATATATAATCATACAACTAATTAGAGTTACATAGAGATGAGTTTGAGGATTAGTGGAATTTTCCTATGTAAATCATTATCATGTGAACATGATTTCATTGAATATTTGAGAATTTGTTAAGAAAACTAATCGAGATAGGCTGAGATAAATAGATTCAGTATCTGAGTTTGGAAAATATATTGAGCCATAATTTGGAGGTGATGTAGGACTAGTGATAGTGGAATAAATGTTAAAGGAGATCAATAAGACATTCTATCATTTATGGATTCTAGAGACATCAAAATTCGATTTGGAATCCAATTTATTGGAAAAAATAACTCAAATATTATGGGATATGGTGACTAAAGATTGTCTTCATAAGTATCATGACCAGAAGGGTTTTTAAAATATAGTTAATTATTAGTATTTAAATAAGTAACTGAAGATAATAAAAACTCAATAATTTTTGGATTTTGATGAAGTTATTTTGTCTTTCATAGTGTATATGTGAATTTTTTTAACATTTTTATCACACACACTAAATTTTTAATAAAAATAGAACCTAATGGCTATAAAGTTTCATATCTGGTTATGAAAAAAGATAATAATGAGGATTATCTAACAAAGTATTCATAATTTTGATGGAATGTTTAGTTGGATAGTTGTAGAAAAAATTTATTTAGTGGACACATGGTTTGAAATCTCCTTTATTCCTTTAAATATAGAGAGAATAAACCCCTTTGTGGATAAAATGAGAAGAAAAATTACTTTTGAAGAATGATGGAAAATTCATCTTCTAACTTCTCTTATGGAAAGAGTTAATTGGAGTATCTTTAGTGTTATAGAGTGGGACACCTAAAATCTAATATCCCAATTCTTCATTATGATTATTTCTAGTGTGAGAAGGAGGGTCATCTGAATAATTATTATTGTCTATTATTTTTATTTTAGTAGATATGGATAATTAAAAAAAGTTTAGGGATCAAGGATATTGGTTTATGGACTAATATAGACAGACATAAAAACTCATAATAGAGTGAAGTTGACTCATCAATAAGAGAGGTCAGTACAATGGAATAATTGATCTTAGTAGTTGATTATAAATCATTGGATGCAGAGATAGAAGCTGGACCTTTCACGATGTGAGTTACAATTCCAATTACTTCAATGATAATTTCTATATTACCTGATATTGAGGGGTTTTATTAATTTATATCTACATGATTGGTTGATCAAGAATGACTATGGGTTGAGTTATAGCCTTATACTATGATAATTGATAATAGTTTTGGTGAAAATAATGAGAAAGGGATTACATGTCAACCCTTCTCAATTATTATTGGATAAATAAAACTATCAAGTGACCTCTTAGTCTTTATGATAAAAATTTAAAACATGATTATAGTTATGGAGTGGTTTATTAAATTGAAGCCTCAAATCAACTGTTATAGAAAAAAGAGGTCATTTTTTATGATAATATGGGACTTTTCAAACATTCATGGGAGAGTGGGATAATCGTATTTTTTGGGGTGTTCTAATTAAATTCATGGTAATTTAATATCATATCATTTCATAGGGTTTGTTTTTTAGTTAATTTAAGGTAAGAAATAACCTTTACTTTTAGTGGTGGTGGATTTGTATCTCGATGTTTTCTCATAATATTTCAATGGACTACTAAAAAATAGAGACATTTAATTTTACACTAACATATTAACTAGAATAAGATCTATTTTACTATGTTCTTATCCTATAGGAAAAATGTAATCAAGAGTATTTAAGGAGAAACTGGTTGAATTTGTGTAGAAGGTATTCATTTGACATAATATTTCTCATTAAGAACAATTATACCTATTTTTCTAGAAATATGATGGTAGATTTCATATATTAATTGACTATATGAATTGGAATCAGTTGATAGAAAGGAAAACATATCACTCTCCAAGGGTTAGTGAATTTTTTGACAAGTTTAATGGAGAATGATTGTTTTCCAAGATTTAACATTGGTATTGATATCATCAATTAATGGTACAGGAAGAAGATATTCAAAAAAAAATCAAATATTTATATATCTATTATGTGCTTTTGGTAATGAATTTTATAGTAACCCATGAACCTATAGTGTTTATGGAATTAATGAACTAAATAGTATAATTTTTTTGGATAAAATTGTGGTAATATTTTTGGATGATACCTTGATATACTTAAATATAGTTCTATATCACAAAAATAACCTAGAATTGTTTTAGAAAATTTAAATAAACATAGGTTTTATCGAAAACTTTTTAAGTATCACTTTTGTATTTAATTCGTGAAGTTTCATGGAGACATAATTTATGATAAAGGAATCATTATTGATCATGACATGGTGAAAGTAGGGTTTTCATAAGAAATTACAAATAATGTATTTCAAATAAAAAGATTCTAAATTTTGATAGATATTAGAATATACTAATCTAAGAAATTATGATATTTGTTTCTACCATTAAAACCTAACATAGAAATATTTGAAGTATGAATTGAGTGTAAAATTTTAGAAGGATTTTGTATAATTAAATAAGCGACTCACTTCATACCCCATTTATATTCTTCATAATCTAGAATATAGTTATAAGGTATACACATCTGGATAGGGATTATAATGTATTTTCATTCAAAAAAATGGTGATAGAATATAGGTTTACGTCATTAAGACCCAATGAGAAGAATTATCCTACACATTATTTGGTGTAATCCTTGATGGTTGAAACTTTTAATATTTGTAGTAATTATCTCTTTAGAGAGTTTTTTATTGTTTATACCAATTATAAGAGTCTCAAGTACATTTTCTTATTGTGATATTTAACTTGAGATAGAAAATTTGGGTAGAGTATATTTATTATTATTTTTAAGAATATATATTCACCAATAAATGTAATTGTAATATTTAATGCTTTGAGTAGAAATACCCCCACTCAAGAAATGATTTAATATAAATAAAAATGACATCTAAGGAGTTGTTGGGGGAATTTCACATAGAAGTAGACAAACCATTGGATAAGGTGTTTCTTTCTATTGTCAATGTGCAATCAATGTTGATAAGGAACATGAAAGGGAAGAAATTATCTAATGACTAATGTAAGAGGTTGAGGGATTCTACGTATAATTGTGATAAAACTGATATATGAACTATTTGAAAACATTTAGTGATTTAATTTTTGTGGTAGATGACTATTTCCATTGAATCAAAGAAAGTTGCTTTGATTTCTTTACTATTCGAGTTGGACAATACTTCTTAAATCATCCTAGATATGTAATGAAATCATATTATAATTCTGATTATCAATAATGAGGAATTATATTTATAAATTTTTATCTCGATGTTTGACTTTTAAATTGGTATAGGAAAATCATTGAATACTCATGGTGTCATTGTAGCCATTACCTGTCCTTAAATATATTTGGGAAGAAAATTATCTATATCTTTTAATTGGTATTCAATATCACCATAAAGGTAACATACCATTTTTTTAGTGTTAGATCAACTCATGAAATAAATTTATCTATTATCTTTTCAATAAAAAATTCCAATTGATATGCTCAGTAAGATTTATGTAGAGAAAGTTATTAGGCTTCATGGAGTTATGAAGACTATTATCTTTATTATGGATATGAGGTTTATACCTATATTCTTTGAGTTTATCCAAAATGTTTTGTGGATATTTTTGAGGATGATTATTACTTAACACCATCAAATTGAGTGATTTGTTCAATGTTTTAAGGATATCTTTCAACCATATATTCTTAACTTTGAGAAATCGTTAGAAGACCATTTATTATTAATATATTTTACATAAAAGAAAACTGACCAATCAATGAAGGGTATGGTATGATTGAATTATTATATATATTTCCATATCCATAAACAATATGTTCAATTAATATTAGTGAAAAGACTCTCAAGGGATCTAGTTTTTAATAAAAGAATATATATCAGGTTAAACTGATTGAAAAATATATGTATTGATCTTATAGTTATATAATATTTATTCTAATAATTGACCCTAAACATTGAAATTTAATGTTGGGGATCATTTATTATTGAAGGTGTTACCAATTTTGAGACACTAGAGGCTGGGGCAGAGGCTAGGAAGATGAAGAATCTTAATTCGTTGTAGTGTAGTTCCATTTTATATAATTGGATGGATTGGACAAATAGATTATCAGTTGGAATTTTCAAAATTTTATATAATAGTTTTTAATTATTTATATGCTTCTAAAGTTAAATATTACATTGTAGATGAATTTTAGGGTTTTAATTGTTAAATGGTTGAGTTTCAACTTGAAGTATGTTGTACTGAAAGTCTAGCCTAGATTATTGATGGTTGGGAAACCACTCCAAAGGGATGAATTATTCATTTGGTGAGGGTGTTATGTTAATATGTAATGATTTAGGAGGAAGCTCAAGAAATAGAAGTTTACATGTCACAGGAGTGGGCAATGATTTTTAGGGATGCTAAATTTTTTGGAGGATGAAAAATCCTATAATGGGTAGAGTTGTAATATCCATTTTTTATTTTTTTTAATGACGTGGAAAAATAATTTCATTCAGTAATTTAAATATGATTTATATATAAATATAATTAAATTTTATTATTTAATTATGAGGCTTTATATATTTCTTCATGTGATTAATTAATGTTAAGATATTAACAGAACATAAATAAATAAGTTTTTTAATTTAGTTTGGAAATTTTTTGTTGGAATTATTTACTTGATGATTATTGAGGTCAATAATGATTGATTTAATGGAATAAATATATATTTAATGGAATTTTTTCTATCATATATTATATAACTAGGGATATATAAATTTATATATAAATTAGATGGATAGAGTTATGGATAATCGAGAGTGAGAGAGAGAAATTAATTTTAATATAGGATAATGAGGGATTTTATCTCATTAAATATGAAATTTTAAAGTTGGAATTTTGATTACATTAGAGGGAAATGTTACTAAATTGAAGGAATTACTATTAAATTCTATTCATTTAGGATAACTATTTTAGTAATTTATTAGTGGCGGTATTTGGATAAAAGGATATATGGAACATGGTGATTTATTTATGATATGACTAGTAACAAAATTATATAGAATTTATTATTGTATATATATTTAATTTTAATCACTTATTGTGTATGGTGATGTTCTAATGCCTTAAAATACTTAATTTAGATGTTCTCATGATTACAATTTTAAAATACAGAATTTAAAATATTTTCAATCGGTTTTGAAAATATCCATGAGGGATCTAAAAAAATTTAAAGGATTAATTATTTGAAAAATATTATTTTATACCTTCAAAATGGCGTGTTACATGGGGTCAAGAAAAGTTTCTTGAGGGTAGTTATACTCACTAGATTTCCTGCACTATTTTAGAAATAATTGAATGGGTTTGTTCCAGATGTATATAAGTCAACTAAAATTATTTTAAAAATAAGATTACGCAATTTTTATTGTTATTTTTGATTTATGAATGATTATAATTATAATTAATATTTGTTTACCATGAAAGGATTATAATTTCATAACTTATGGAGAACTTGGGAAAGACCATATAAATATTTGTCTTCAAAATTTATTATTAGACTGGATAAACTATTTATTTATTTTGATTTATTATACAATGAATAATTTTATATGTCAGTATTTTAAGAAATCATGATTTACATAAAATGAGGAAATTTTATAATGAATTGTTTATGTTAAAATTCCCTTGGAAGGTTTTGTATTTTGATAAATGGTTCTAATATGTTTTATTTAAAATCTGTAAATTGTGTGTGTGTGTGTGATTTTTTTTAAATAAAATGGATTTTTCATGAGAAATATTTTGAAATCATTAAACTTCATCATTATTAAATATAATTTCTTGAACCAGAACATATGGATGTAGTGCTAAAACATAATATTTACATGACTTCATTAATACCGACTATGAAAACATAAACATACCCAACCTATAACATCGAGTTAATAGTATGTATTTCAATTCCATACATTTCCATGATCTTTTAGGTTTATATTTTTATAGAATTTGGATAACCCATTACATAACATAACCAGTGTATTTCTAATCAAATTTAAAAATTTTCTACTATAACAGGCAATTAATATCCCACATTTTGTCTTTAATATCTCCCACAATTTATATTCCATGAAAGATACCCTTACTTCTTTCAGTCCTAAAATATGATAACTGGATTCCAAATTTATAACCGATCCGACTCATCCTTTATGACTTTGAAAAATATTTGAAAATGTGGGATGAGAAAAACCAAGCTCAGTTAGGGATTTAAATAAAAGGAAACCTTTGAGTACTTTGAAAAACATGACATCCAAGAAAAATATTTATCATATTCATAATCAAAGTTTTTCATATAAAATAAATCATATAGAAATTTGGAAATAAATACTTTTTTCAAAGAAAACCATTAAAACCCATATAACATATAAAAAACCCTAAAGTAATCTTGTGAAATCATATTTCTTACCCATGTTAACTCTTATAGAACCCTCTCAATATAAGTACCCCAACTAGTTATATCTAACGATTTGTATATAGATTCTAAATAATTACATAATACATTGAATATCTACATCCTATAATCACTACTCATCATATATAATTCCAAAGTAAAATAACATAAATAAAATGTTTACAATATTTTATTTTTTCATTATAAACCCCTTGAAAACTCATTTAAACTAATAAGATAAATCACTTTCCATTTTGGAATAAAAATAAAAGTTAAATTCCCTTTTATTTTGAGAAGTCATAAAAATGAAAAATTCCTTGAATAATGATAATAAGTTATTGTTTTGAAAAACCATGAAAACATGTAGAATGATCTTGATATTGAATAATAACTATAATGGATGGAAAATTCTGTCATGTTTTAAATGATTAAATATCATTTTTAAAACTATTAAATAAATAAAAAATGACCTATCAAAAAAATGTTGTAAGGACCCAATTTTAAAACATTTTTTATAATGTAAAATATAATGACAAATTAAATTTTTAAAGGACCAATCAGGATATATGTTATCACTATGTGGGGGATAAGCTAATTAGTGATTTCAATTTTTATATTTTCATACATAAGAAACAAAATTCACATCTTGTTAGAGTGTTATAAACTTTCTCAACAAATGAGACAAGCACAACGATAAGAAAATAGGTTTTTACAAGGTACACTACTCATTAAGAGTATCTAGTACTTGGAATTGTTTGGAAATAATCCCAGACTACACAAACTACTAGAAAACAATCATCCAAATTTTGTTATTGCAAGCAGGGAGTATCATTTTACTTGAGGGGAACCTTATTCCATTGACATTATATGTGAACCTAAGAAAGATTAATGATAATATAATGTATTTTAACAAGTGTAAGAACCTTAAAAAAAATATTATGTGTTTTATCACTGTATTATATAAACATTATTTACAATTTCTTTTCATGGATATACTTATTCTTCCCAACATTTATTTGTATCAGTAGGGATGATTCTTCATTATTTTAATGGATGTTTGTCTCATGGTATCCTATAGTATAATTTTGTATAATTTCCACTAAATATACGTAATTAGTGTCCTTCTTATAGTCCCACAACACATTTAACTTGTTCTTTATCTAATCACCTCAGCACATAGTGTGTATGATTCCTCCTAATAGAAAATAGTTCTCAGTATCTTTTCGACAATTTCCTCCTCAACAAATTTTTCTGATTGAATATTCACACTATCTATAAAATACTAACTAATGGGTAGAATTTATATATTTTTCATCATACTGATGAGACTTTGTAATTTTCTTCTGATCTAATTTCGAATTTTTCACTACATACCCAAACTTCATTAAATTATCTCTTCACCTTGTTGTAAAAACCCAATATATATAGGCATAACACCTAGGAATTTTTTGGGAAACGTGAAAAATTAATTCGAACCATTATTCTCAACAACTATGGACTGTACTATAAGAAATATTCAATCCTCTAACCAAATTCAATTCTCATATAAGATATGAGCACCCTATAATAATCAGTAATGACATACTTATTCAAATTTCTATAAGACAAAACATGAACCACGATCTTTCTCAATGATTTCAGAAACGTCAAATGAAATTCCCAAAATTATCAAATTTGATACATTTATGAAATATTAAATATTTCCTTAAAACTATTATAACTTTAAACTACTCATTCATCTAATAAAGCATCATAAAACACTTTGATTTATAAAAATCAATATGTTGTTCATGTAACAACTTTATAATAATTTCATAGAAGTTTTTCAATAGATAATTTCACTATCTGGTCAATTCAATAAAAAATCTCTAACAATTTTTTTTCACACACCAACCTAGAACCTAAAAAATTCACATATTAATATCTACCCAATCACTTTAACCAAAATCTTTTTCTGAATGACTCTAAGGATTCATTCTAATAATTCTATAAAAGCTACAATTTAAATCATTGTAAATATCCATCTAATATACATTTTATATAATTATGAATATAGTAACAATTTAAATGGTATTCACAATTGATTCATACTGATGAAACTACGAGAGGTCATCTGATGGACTTCATCTGGTGACATTCCCCAGTGACTTCCTTAATACATAGAAATATTTCATATGATCATAAAAAATTACAAATGACTGACTGATAACACTTCATCAAATAAATACATCAAAACCTCATATCGTTTTAAATTGAAATGAAGTAACTTTATAACATTGATATTTTCAAACCACACAGTCATACCCTTGATCAGTAACAACATTCCAGTAAAATTCATAAAACATAAATGTTTTTGAAACTCCATAATTCTTCATAGAATGGACATTTTATGAAAATTATTCTCCCAATTATGATGTAAGAAATAATCATGAGAACTTTCAATACTCTTTATGTGAGGAACAACAAGAACAAAAAATAATTGCATTGATTACTTCATCAAATAGTATATCTGAACATCCTTGTAAGAATTAAGAGCTGAAAAATTAAATATAAATATTCTTCCAATAAAATCAGACTGATAAAATTCATCCAACAAACTTAATCTAGAATGATCAATCCGATCATATGTGTCTAATAACTTTTGTTAGAAAGATTCCAAAATTAAGGTGATTTATGTTTTAAAAAAGGAAAAACATTTTAAGAAACCATTATTTATTCATAACAAGCCTGACCAATATCTTCTTATCGCATCATCACCTTAAAACATATGCAACCTTTTTTGTCCCTATAACCTCACCCTATGGATTATATTGTAAATCATAGAACATAAATATATAAAACATTGAAAGAAAATGTATTAATTATCTAATAATTATTTTTCTATCTGAGAAAAATTTGTGTTGGAAACAAGAATAATTGAATAGAAATACCAAGATTCTAATAAATAGTAACTTAAGAAACTTTTATTACACATTGCAAGAAACTTTTCTAGGAAATATATCAAAATTTTCTTTTCAATGTGAACAATCATAAAAAATCATCAATCAGTAATAATAAATTGTTCTACAAAAACATTATAAAAAATTTAAAATAGTTTACACATACAGAAATCATAACATTCTCATTTTCAAAACTCCCCTAAATATAAGTTCGTCCTTAAAAAATTTTATCACATACCAATGGATATATTTATGTTCCAACATTACTCCCCATTTTACAACAATATCTAATGAATAAATAAGATATGGGATAGACTCACATACATTAAAATTGTAGTGGGTGAGGTTTTTTCCCATGATCAACCTCAATTTATGAAATGTATCTGCAAATTGATCCATTATAGGAACAAACTCCACATTTAGTTATTTTTTCAACATGATATTTGAATAATATATTTTTGATATCAATGTTATTGAATGATAATGTTACACAAGATTATTAGTGAGATTTATAAAACTTTGATTATCAAACCCCAAGAGAAGGGGTAACGTCACTTTAACAAACAAGTCATCTAACCATGTCTTCATCCACATAATTTGTGTTGCATCATGCATGGTAGATACAAACTTATATTTTATAGTATTGAGTATTATATAAATTTTCTTCTTTATATACCAACTCACAAATTTTTCTCTCAAAAAGAAAATTCCACAATATGTGGATCTTCTATAATCAAAACATCTTTCGCAACATGAATCTTTATAAAAAAACAGATAAATATTTCTTAAGATAAAATATTTTATTCTGAAATAAATTGTGACTTTGATATATTTAAAAATTATCTTTATTTATATAATAAGATACTACTTTGGTTCCCTTTTATACTTGGAACAATTCTTAATAGAATAAAATCTATCAATCCTTGAATATTTTAGATACAATTAACATTCAAGAAACTTACAATATATTTCGGATCAACCTCTATTCCTTCCATATATGTTGAAAATTTTTTTCCACTAAAATAGGCGTGGAAACTAGATTTGAATATTTCATTCCAAACATTCTTCATAAGTTCCTTAGTATACTTATCTTGAGAGAGAAAAATATATATATTCATTGAGAAATTTTTTAGCCAAGAATATATTTCATTTCTCATATAATATACATTTCATATATAATTATTAATCTCATATGAAAACTTCTCTCAAATTTCATCATCATTCCCTATAAATTTTATATCCTTAACATAAAATACCAAAATAAGGAAAACATCCTTCTTCTATTTTATATAGAGACTAATATCAACATTTACATTATTGAATTACATATTCATTAAGAATGTATCCAATTTAGAATACCAATATCCAAAACCATGATTCAACCCATAAAATGACTTCTTTAACGTGCACACATTTCTTTCAAATTTCCCAATCATAAAGAAAGAAAGTTTGTCAATATAAAATTATTCATTGAGTTATCTATTAGGAAAATATTACTTGATATCCATCTATAAAATATTATATTTCAATTTTTTCATTGATAAAAATAATGATTCTAATAGTTTCTAATATTTCCACTAGAGAAAATGTCTTATCAAAATCAGTGAATTCAATTAGTGAGTAATAATTAGAAACTAGTCTTTCCTCTTTTATAATCTCATCACCCTTTTTATTAAGTTTATTTCAAAACACCAAAATTGTACCAATCACAATAATATTGTTTGGTTTGGGTATAAGTTCCTATGGTTAATTATTTTCAATCTGAAACAAATATTAATTCTTCTAATCAATACAAACTTGATGATACAATGTTTCATTAAAATATGTTTGATTGACCTAGGAATATAAGGATATATGTGAAACAAAAATTGTTGTCTTTCAGGTTTGAACCTTTTTTTCTTGATCCCAAATTCTTTTTTCATCTTCCACTTGATTCCTCATCCTATGATGTGATGACAGTACTTGTTACTCATATATTGATATAGATGATTTTGAATATTCCTCTCAAGTAACTTCAACATTATTAACATAATTACAAACCTTTAAGGTTGTTTACCTTCATCCAATTTATCTTCAATTCCTCTCATATGTCAAATTGACTATGAATCATACTTGTTAGAATGTTCAATAGTTTTCAAAATTTTAGAGTAAAAAATATTTCCAATTTATTTATTATAACATCATTATCCGATACCATTACGAGAGTATCCATAAAGGATTTTATCAACACATATTTGATCAAACTTCCCAAGATTATTATCTTAATCCTTTATAATGAAAGGACAAAAAATAGCCGTATTTACTTTAAACATGATATTTATTTTTAAAACATATTCTAAGGAATCATATAAGATTTTTTCTTTTATAAATATAGATTCTGGATATGAACCATGAATATAATATATTGCCTCCAAATGTGTTGATAAGTATCATGTTCGATTAAAATTGTTCATTAAATCTTAATGAAAATTCTATTTTTTTATTTTAGAAACATTGTTATGTTATGGAATGTATATTTCACTAATTTAATGAAAAATTTCATTCCTTTCAATATAATAATTAATCTTCATTTTTTATACTCAACACTATTATCAATTCAAATATTCTTTATAGAATATTTAAATTACTTTTATTTACCTCTCTAGAAAATTTTATGCATTTTGAGAGCCTATAACTTATGTTTGAAAAACACAATACTTTTAATGTGAGTAAGATATTAAATAAAATAAATAAATTTCATATCTCTATTTGTTGATTTCTTTCCATGGGACTGTAAATTTCAAACAGTATCATCACCAAGGGATGATTTAGATGTATCTCATCTTTATTTTGTGTTGATTTTTTAAAATTCCTTTTCTTGAATACATAACAACACTAATATATTATTATTATCATGAGAGAAATATCATGAATATGTTATATCATTTTTATATTTCCCATATTAGTCTAAAAATATTCCATGACCTTTTATTTCAATGTTTTTTTATCTTCTACCATACTCAGATTTCAGGAACTCCACACATCACTAACATGAAATAATTTACCATTGCTTTACTGTCCTCGCATTATAACATTATTGTATTCTATTCTATTGATATTAAAACCATAAATTCTAAAAAATAACTTTTTACCATCATAAAAAAGTTGTGAAACACTTAGAAAATTGTGTTTCAATCCTTAAACAGAAAAAGTTATTCTGGATTTCTTATTTTTTTTTCTAATGATAGTAGATCCAATGCCATTATTTCTAAGAAACTCATTATTTTTAAAAGTCAGAGTACCTTATTTATATTCATTTAAATTTTTCGACAAATTTAAATTTCTTATCATATGTTAATATCACCCACTATCTAATGTTCAAGGTCATTCTCATTTTATTACTTTGAGTGATGTTCCAATAAATAATTCTTTTTTACTTTAATTCCTCTTCATTATCATGAATCATTTTATATTTTTATCAAAAAACATTTTGTTTTGGTAACATGGAAAGATTAAATTTTTCATGATATCTAGGATGATCATATCTTTCACAAATACTTTCCATTGATTGGAATCTATTTTTAATATCATAATAGATATTCTATTGTTTTCTTGTTTTAGTGGGTGGACACCCATTCAAACACTACCTCCCATTTCTCCACGATTCACAATATCACTAATGATTGAACCAAAAAATCATCTTCATTTTCTTAATTCCAACATGGTACCTAAAAAACCATATAAATAGTATTTCCCTTTTTAACTTGAAAATTTTCCTGAGTTTTATACATACTTTCAATTATTTTTATTACCATAGACATTTGAACTTTGTTGTGTTATAATGTTTTGGTAACATCCGTACATCTTATCATTCTACTAATATTTTTCCTCATCCTTATCAAGATGTCTGGTAGTAGTATATTTTGGTTTATAGTTTGAATCTATATAAATTATCGGATTTTAAAATGCCCTTATTTTTTCTATATACATGGTATTATTGACTTTATATTTCATATGGATATTTTCATCCTTGATGTTAACCTTTGAGGATGTTTTTTGTCAATATTTTGAAGTTATAATCTTCTTACAAATTTCTCCAACTTATGAAACTATGTTTTGGAACCCTATTTTTACTCACTCATATATACATGTTTTTACTGAAAAAAATCAAATTTCTTCTTTTTAACATTTATATTTTCTTAATTATTAATGTTGAGGCTATTCTCTTCATCAATTATCCTCTTCAAATCATCAATATCATTTACAATCTTGTATTTATCTTCGTGAAAATATTCTTGATTGTCTACAAAAAATATTTTTTTAAACATGATGTTCTTCTTTTCAATTCTAATGATTGTTTAAAGACATTATTTCTAATCCCTCTTAAGAATAAAGTAAAACTTTTTATCTTATAGTTATTATTCAAAGAAAATTGTTTTTTTACTAATGACCTCTTCATCATTCATTTTTTAAGTAAGTATTTTTTTAGGAACATCATCACTAGAATTTTTAGCTTCTTATTTATTGTCATCAACTTTCTCACACTTAGATAAAAAATATCACTTTTTATATTTAGTTAAAATATTATACTTAAATTTATAATAGGACTTGTATTTTTATGTATTATTTTTTAAGGATATTATTGATTTTATATCATCTTTATCACTTTATTTATCTTTATTTTATTGATGATAATTTATAGTAAAATTTTTTATAGCTCTGCAACCACAAAAGTTTAGTGTAAAGATTCTAATTTTTTAACTACCTCTTCCTATTTTTACATTTTTAGAAAATAAAAAACATAAATTCACCAGTTTTTTTTATAAACCTCATCTTTAATAGAACAAGATATTAAAATAAGAACATTATGTTTTATAGCATATTCGACAAGCAACACTGATCTTAAATAACCTCTGAAATATATTACCGATGTAACCTAACCTTTAAATTTAAAGGTATGAATAAAATTAAACTACATAATATATATATATATATATATATATATTTCATACTAAATATAAATTTATTGATACATTCTTAAAAAATGATAAAACAATTTGTGGTAATGTCATTTATTCATAAAAAATGTGTTTACTTCCAAGAATTATTTTTATTTATTTTTATGTGGTAATATTTTAAATAATTTTTTTAGATATTTGAGAAAATGAATTTTATAAAAATTAGTTCATTTTTGGAATATTCATTATAAAAAAAATTTAGGGTTAAATTTTGGTATATTTCAGAAAATATAGTTTTTTCTATGAACACTAAAAAATACAGTTCATTTTTTGTAAAGAAATATTTTATTTTCAAACAATTAAGTAATTATAGAAGTTAAATTATTATTTTTAATATTATTTATTGTAATATAAGAATTATTTAGTTATATTTAATCAGATTAATAACATTTTAATCATATTTATATTGGATTTTATAATAATTTAATTATTGGGTTTAAAATAGGATTTTCGTAAAAAAATTTATAGTCTATAATGATTCTCCATTTTAATTAATTAAAAAAACTAATAAATAATTATTTAAATGAAATTATTTGATTATATATAAATTAATGTTATTTTAAATCTATATAATTAATATTATTGGTCATCTAGTTAATATAAATGTATATTTTTTTTTGGAAAAAATACATATCTTAAAAAACAGCTTTTTCGTTGTGTCGTCACGATTAGTTTTAAATTAAATTATGCCAAATCTATGAATTTAGTTTGGTAAAATTTATTAAATATTTTTAATAACAATAATTTATATTATCTAATATGATGAACTTAAATTTTTTTCATAATAAAATGTGAAAATAGAAAAATACTTAACCACAATTAAGGTAGAAATGAAATTACCACGAGGTTATACTAAAAAGATATGGAATCAAATGGATTTAAACTTGTATAAAATATATTTTATATAAATATTTCGGACTTATAATGTATATTAATTTATAATATTAATTTTAAATAATTTTTTCATGCAAAAAATGTGGGTATCACCTTTTCATTTTAGAAATTACCAGTACACCACTCACTTCAATTATAATAGGCCACCTCCTCCTCTAACTTATTAACACATATAAGCCATTTTTATGGACCAAAACCTAGTAAAATCCATCCCATAATACTTACCCATGTTATAGAGCTTCTTTTATTCCAAAAATAAAAACTCCACGGTCTATAATAATATATCAAAGGACGTTGTTATTAGCAATGGTAATTGTCTTTACTAAGCTCTATAATTTTACTCATCATACCACCATCATTAATGTATTAATAATTAAAATATGAAAAAAATATTATATAACATATAATAAAAAATTATATTTATGTAGTAATCTATATACATCTCTTTTTCCATTAAATGGGAAATGAATCCATTTTTTTTGGGTATGGCGGTCTACCGCCTCACAAACCCATGTAATTGTTTTCTATAATCACCTCTATCATCTATTTATAATGATGAATTTAATGTGTATATATTATATTTTAATCACAATATTACACCTGGAATAATAATATCAAATATACATTCTTATATTGCATTCCATGTGGGATACGATAACCTCACTTGTGTGTAGGACATACTACCACCTCACAAGGCGATGTGATACATTTTTCACTAACTATATTCATGGAAGGTAATATGGGTAAATTTAAAGCATATATGTTATATATATGAAAATAATTATGATATTATTAACATATATAATTATTATAAGATAATATATCCTATTTTTTCTTAACTTTTACTCACTGAAAAGTGATTAGATCGTTCATGCATACATGTTGACCACCACCACATAAAAGAGATGATATAGATAAGTATATTTAATGAAATAGTATGACATTTATTATATTATGATTATTATAGAAATATAAAATAACACATAACTTCTTTCGATAGGGATCATTAAAAAATGGAAGCATTACCCATCCATACATATAACCTAACGTCTCCACGATTTTAATGTAGTTTATTATTGATAAATATGTTTTGTGATTTGTTTCAAAATTATAAATTATTTATAAAAATATAATTATTTTATTATAATTAATTTATACTTTATGTAATAACGAACAATTTAACAATGGTCAATTCACTATTGGCATTTTGAAAATATGGATCAAACATCCTAAAAACACATTACCTAGACTTAACTGATTAAATATTTAAATATAACATTCAAATAAATAAAATAATTTATTTATATATGAGGTATTAAACCTAGAAAATATTATTCTTATATATAATAATTAATATAATCTTATTATACTTAATTTAATGTATATACATTGTATGTCTAGAGTCGATGTAAGGGACTTCATCTCAAATTACATTCATTGAGGCACATTTTAGTATCAGGAACCTAATTTATTTTATATGATGTATATACTGTTAGTTTTAAAAATAATATAATGAATCATTAATACGTCAGGGTATTTTATTTTTCAATTTTAATTATTTCATCCAAGGGGATTTGACTTTAATGCTACCAAGTGGTAAGGAATTTCATAAATCAATTTCTTTTCATTTGGTTATATTATTTATTCATTGTCTTTTTTTATTCTAGGATTATGTGTGTAATGAATTTTGATTACATTATGTTTTATTTATACTTTTTTATGTGGATTTAAATTTGATACACATAACTTATTCATTGATTAATTATTATTTCAATGTTATGATCATTATTAGGATCATTCTTCTAAAATTGTCTTCTTTGAAACACATGTTATATGATAAAAATATATTATTTTAATGCGGTGGATATACTACCACTTTTATATGATATATCTTGAATATCATTATATTCACGGTATTTAATGTTTCATATTATGTTATTATTTCATGGGGATTACTATTGAAAAGTTACCAATGTGGAAAAGGCTTTATGTTACAATCTCTATTAATTTAAGGATTTTTTATGTTTTAGGTTATTTTGGTGAAAATGATATGATATTATTATATTGAACCATATATCATTTTTATCCTATGGTTATGAATTTTTTTACATATATTTTACTTCCATTTCATCCATTATTGATTTATTAAACATCAAGAAATTTGTTTGTAAGCGATATTGAACTTGTATTTTGTTTTAGATCAGTCATCTTTCTCTTTCATATCCATCTTTTCTAAAATGGGTTTTAACATTTTATTTTAAAAAATAAACTAATTCCAAAATCTATTTTAAATGGGAGTGGAAATTATTTTATAATATTTTAAAATAATATTTCTTATCATCTTAAAAAATCGGTCACTTTTGACTCGATTTACTAAACCTTTGCTGAGATGTTTATTTCTAACATTTACATCATGAACATATTTTCCTGCTGTTGTAACCATTATTTGTTTTGGAGATTCACTTATAATTTTAAAATTTTATTATAAATTAAACAAATTTTTACAATATTTTAAGAGATTTTAGTATTTGAATTTTATTTTTGACATGAAAAGGTTATTTTCCTATAAAATATTTTTAATGACCATTTAATATTATTTTCATTCATTAATGACAACAACCCTTGATATTAAAAACACCCCAATAAAAAAATATGATATTGATATGATACATATTCTTTCACTACATAGTCTATGATATTGACATGTAACCAATTTTTGTATGGGTGAATAACGAAATAAAGGAATACTGACTATTATTATATTGGAAAGTGAAAGGATTTAAATGTCTTATTCATTAATGGTACATGAACATTATTAATGATCAAAAATGAGATCGATATAGATTATAGTAATGGATTATCCCTATTATTTCTCCCAAGTGAACATGATATAGATTATATGATGGGTGCACTTAGATAGCATCAGATGATCTCGATATATCTTTTATGATGTGTGTGACAAAATAGTACTGTAGTGCATTATGTAATGTTCCTTGTATTTATAGGAAAAAAGGAGGGAATTACCAAATGGTTAATCCTATGGATATAAGTAGGATCTAGTTATTTCAGAAATGAGTTTAAAATGCGGTATGAAGATGATGTTCAATGATAAAAAACTTATTATTTAGTCTTGTTATTGTTTTTAATGATTCATTTGATCAAGAGTAAAATAATAAGGATCATAAATAAATATTATTATGAATCATGCCTTCGATAAACCATTATACCATATTTAAGGTGTTAATCGGTATGGATATTCCGATATTATTCTCATTCACTTTGGTTATTTCATCAAACCAGTATGATTTATTTTTCTCCCAGATAACATTTAATTTGTAATTATTATGACTACCCATACTCAAAATTTTACCCCAGCCTTATTTTTTTTACATTTTCACATGTTATCAAGAATCGTGTTAAATTATTTATGTATATAATGTTTTCATATGGATTATGATTAAAACCTATTTTTAAATAATAAATGTTCGGTTTAGTGGGATAAATACACCCTTGACTTCGTTAGGTAATGTTTATGTAAGAGTTTGTTCTAATCCTTTGAAACACTTTAACTAAATATTCATTGGGTATATAAGTGATCCGATTTTTTATGATTTATGTTTTTTATGTGGAAAATTGGGTCACATTTATCATTTTTAAATAAAAAAATGTAAAATTTATGTTAATATCACCAAATCCAAGAGTTATATTTTGGAGATAGTATAGTTAAAATTAAAGCATGGTTTTGATAAATTTTTAGATTATGATTTATTAATTAGAGGTTATCTTTATATTTATTGATACCATCATAGTTATATAAGACTAATTTTGACTATAAGTTCAAATTTCTTTTATAAACCTTTTAGTTATTAGTTGATGAGATCATAAAGTGATAAATGGTATATTTGGATTCATTTTTTTGTGTTCAATTATATATAAAGCTTCAGCTTATTGTGAAGGAATCTGTTGTATTTTGGGGACTTAAATTTAAATTTATTGATAACCCTTATGGTTTATATGATCTTTTTATATTTAATTAATTATTGGAATATAAATGTTATCATTTATATGACCGTGGTATTGAAAAGTGATTTGATGATTAAGTGATGAATTTTATTTGAGAAGAAGATCAGTATATTTTTGTAATATAATATGAAAGGTATGAGATAAAATTGAGTTTAATAAACCTTTAGTGTTTAGTTTACTTGGGATATAGGGTTATTTATTAATGGAATTATTTTTCTTGAACTTTTGGTATTATTTTTGAATTTTAGATATTAATGTATTATTTCTTCATATAGAGTATTATTAATTTTGGGAAATATATTACCACATGATAGAACTTTTGGTTTTAGTTAATGTATAAGGATATGTGTAATATATTTATTATCTATTTTATGGTTATTTGGTCCTTTAAAAGTTGATTTTAATGCTTCAGGCATTGAAAATTCACATTGAATGCTAATCATTTGGAGAAAAAGATGATATTGTGTGGGGAATTGATTAAAGAAATTAATTTTAACTTATAAAGTAAGAACATATCCTTATGTTATTAGTATATATTTTTAGGAATTACACAACCTTAGGAAAAGGATATGGAAAATTAAATTGTTATCCAATTACATTCAAATATAATGAATCAATAGTCTTTTAATTCACTACAGATTTACAATTTTGTGTTTGTAGAATTTATCCCAATCATTCAATTTCTAATGATGAATGATATATATCACTACCAATAATTATTTAGGTATTACGATTTTATTACTTGTCTGAATCCTCACTTCCTACCTATGTTATCTTTTTTTTAAATTTAGGATGTGTTATTATAGATGACCTTCATACTTCTATTTCTCTTTTATCAAGATGATGTTTTGTTAACCATTTTTATGATTTGGATTTATAACAAAGGTATTTTAAAATTACAATCACATTATTATTGAGATAAATATTAAATTTTGAGGATTAAATTTATTATAGTGGGTAGGATTTGACCACTATAAATTTTAAAAGAATAACATAATATTTGTTAGCGTATTCATCATGCAACACTTAGCTAAAACTACCGGTAAAATATATAACCATTACAACCCAACCATTAAAGTAGAGGGTATGAATAATATTAAATAATTTGTGAAATATATACATAAATTTACCACCCAATATAAATTTATTGATAAATTATAAGTAAATTACCAATTATCATTTAGTAAAGTGGTTTTATTCCTAAAAAATATGTTTTCTTCAAAAATATTATTTATTTTTGTGTGAAATTTTTTAATTAATTTTTTAGAAATTTTAAAAAATGAATTTTAAAAAATTTAAATTATTTTTAAAATAAAAATATCAAAATTAACATAAGTCTAAATTGTGAGATGTTTCAGAAAATGTTGACTTCTTTTGGTGAATAGTGGAAAATATGTTTTTTGGAAAAAACCATTTATTTTCAAAATATTAAATAATTTTAAAAATACAATTATGTTTTTCATATTATTTAGAGTATAATAAGTATTATTTAGTAATATGTAATCTCATTAATTACATTTTAATCATCTTTATACTGTATTGTTTCAAATTTTTTTGGGTTTAAAAATAATATTTTTATGAAAACTCTTTTAAAGTGCTTAATGATTTTCCATTTTAATTATTTGTAAAACCCATAATGAAGAATTATTTAAATAAAATTTATACATTATGTATCAAAATTTTGTATTTAAATTAATATAATAATTAGTATAGTTCATAGAGTTAATATGATATCATATTTTTCTTAAAAAAACAGTTCTTGAAAACCCACTTTTTTAACACATCTACATGTTCAATATTACATTAAATTCAAATATAAATGTGAATTGAATTTTTTAAAATAGATTAATATTTTTAATTAAAATAATTTATTTTATCTAATAATTTTAACTTAATTTTTTCCATAATTAATAGTGAAAACATAAAAATTATTTTTATATGTTTAAGGTAAAAAATGATTTAATAGACGGTTAAACTAAATCTATAAGTGTCAAAATTACATAAAAACATGACTAAAAAAAATTTAATTTACACATGTATATATTATATTGTATAATTACATATAATTATATATTTTTTATCTTTTAGGTATGTTTAAAATGTTGGTATCACTTTTCATTTTAAAATATTAAATGTTCGCCACTCACATCGCTTATAAATAGCCAATTTCTCCCCTCACTTAATCACACCTTATAATAATTTTTGAACAAAAAGTCCCTAAAAAACACTCAAAAAATCCTTATAAATTTTATATATCTTATTGTCTTTCCAAAATACAAACTCTAGGGTCCTTGAAAAGATATTCAAAGGAGGTTGTACTAAGCAAAGGTATTTATCTTCACTATGCTAATTCTTTTTACTCCTCCAATTAACACCTTCATTATTGTCTTAATAAGTAAAATATAGAAATGGGAGTATATATAATATACTGATATTTTATTATATTTATATCATAACTTATATCTATATCATATTCTATCAAAATGTCAGGTGAAACTATCATTCATGTGTACAGAAGACTACTGCCTCTCGAATTCATGTACTTTATTTTAAATCATCACTTCTTAAGGATGTTTATAATGATGGATTTAAAGTATTAATAAGATATTTTTAAAATAATATTAATACTTAAATTATTATTTCCCTTATACCTTCTTACATTCTATTCCTTGGAAGATATGATAATGTCACTCGAGTGTGTGGTATACTATCGCCTCACGAAGCGATGTGATTCTTTTTTCACAAAACCTATATATTTCAGTCAATTAGGAAAAAATTAATGAATATATTTGATATATATGACATAATTATTTTCCTCATTAAGTTTTCATCAATATTAAAATATAATATATCATTTTATTTCCTACCTTTCCACTCACTAAAAAATGATAATATCGTTCATGCGTACGTGTGGACTATAACCTCCCTGAAGCAATGTGATTATTGTTTCATCACTACATCACATAGATGATATATATAAGTTAATTTAAATAAATAATATGTTATTTATCTTATTATTATAATTTTAGAATGATAATATAATTATATACCTTCATTCGATAATGATCATTGAAAAAATGGAAACATTACTCATGTGTACGTACAACCTAGCCTCTCTATGATTGTAAAATAGTTCATTTTTCATAACCTTATTTTATGATTGATTTTAAAAGTATAAATAATTTATATAAATTATAATTATTTAATGATAATTATTCAAGATAAAATGTTATAATTAACCCTTTGACAATGGTCAACATATCGAAGGCGTTTTGTAAAGATGTAATGAATGTCCTCACAACCCCCAACATAGAATTAACTGATTTAATACGCAAATATGTAATTAAAATAAATAAAATAAATTATTTTAGTATAAGGTTCTAAAATTAGAAAATATTTTTATTAAAAAAAATAATTGATAAAATATTATTAATTGGGAGTTAATGGACATACAAGGAATGTCTAGACTCAGGGTAACAAAGTTTATTTCAATTTACAATCATTGTGGAATATTTTAATGTCATGATTCTAATTTATAATATATTGTGTACATAATTACTATTTTATATATAATATAATGAATAATTCATACATCATGTAATTTTATGTTTAAAATTAAATAATTTCATCTATAAGTTTTGACTTCAATGTTACAAAGTAGTAAATAATTTCATAAATAAATTTCTTTTCATTGCATTATATTACATCTTAATTGTTTTTTATATTATAAGGTTATGTGTTTAATGGTTTTTTATTATATTATATTTTATTTTAACTTTTTTATTTGGATTTAAATTTTATACACTTAATTTATTCATTTATTAATTCCCACTTTAGTATTATGATCATTATAAAGGTTGCACATCTAAAATTTCTCTTTTAAGGACACATGTTATTTTATAAACCAATATTATTTTTATAAGTTTTAGCTATATCCCATTTTATATATTATACAATTAATATGTTTATATTCATGGAATTTAATTTTTAATTTGATGTTATTTATTCAAGGGAATTATGATTAAAAATTTATCAAAGAGAAAAATTATTTATATTATAATCTCTTTTATTTCTAGATTGATTATGGTCAAGGATACATTAGAGGAAATCATATGATCTTATTTTATTTTACAAAATCTATTTATTATTTAAATTTTATAAATGTGGATAATTTTTTTATTCTAATATCCCCACTTATTTATTAATGAATCATCAAGAAATTCATTTTTAAGTGGCACCGATCTGGTATTTAGTTTTAGATCTTGTATCTTACTCTTCCCTAATTTTTTTATAAAATTATTTAAAAAATATTCTTCCCCAATATAAATAATTTCCATAATCTGTTTAACATGGTCTTTGAATTTATTATAAATGTTTTTAAAATAAAAAATCATACCACTTTGTAAATGGGAAACTTTTGACTCACTTTACCAACTATTTGAAAAGAATGCCTTTTTTAAAATTTACATCATGAATGCATTTTTCCATTACCATAATAATTATTTCTTTTCAGTATTAATTTATAGGTTTAAAAGATTATTTTCAATTAAAATGTTTTCCCAATATTTTGTGATTCTTTAGTTTTTAATTTGATTTTAAAAATAATTAGGTTATTTTCAAGAATGTTTTTGAAAAGAAATTAGTGGTATTTACATTCAAAAAATAAAAAACCCTTGATGTTAATTAAAATAAAATGGAGATATGTGGAATTGATACCCTCATTATTCTTTCTAAACATTGTTTATGTGATTAAAATGGATCCTGTTTCTTTTCTATGAGTGAACCAAGCAATTAAATAGGAATGATTATTGTTATGTTTAAGAGTAAATACTTATAATTTTTCTTTTCCATGAATGGTACTTGGGAATTTTTTATGATGATTTTGAATCCCAATATATCTTATATTATAGAATGAGAACCATTATATCTCACTAGTGAGCCTAAAATAGAGATATGTGGAATTGATACATATTCTTTCACTACATAGTCTATGATATTGACATGTAACCAATTTTTGTATGGGTGAATAACGAAATAAAGGAATACTGACTATTATTATGTTGGAAAGTGAAAGGATTTAAATGTCTTATTCATTAATGGTACATGAACATTATTAATGATCAAAAATGAGATCGATATAGATTATAGTAATGGATTATCCATATTATTTCTCCCAAGTGAGCATGATATAGATTATATGATGGGTGCACTTAGATAGCATCAGATGATCTCAATATATCTTTTACGATGTGTGTGACAAAATAGTACTGTAGTGCATTATGTAATGTTCCTTGTATTTATAGGATAAAAGGAGGGAATTACCAAATGGTTAATCCTATGGATATAACTAGGATCTAGTTATTTCAGAAATGAGTTTAAAATGCGGTATGAAGATGATGTTCAATGATAAAAAACTTATTATTTAGTCTTGTTATTGTTTTTAATGATTAATTTGATCAAGAGTAAAATAATAAGGATCATAAATAAATATTATTATGAATCATGCCTTCGATAAACCATTATACCATATTTAAGGTGTTAATCGGTATGGATATTCCGATATTATTCTCATTCACTTTGGTTATTTCATCAAACCAGTATGATTTATTTTTCTCCCAGATAACATTTAATTTGTAATTATTATGACTACCCATACTCAAAATTTTACCCCAGCCTTATTTTTTTTACATTTTCACATGTTATCAAGAATGGTGTTAAATTATTTTTGTATATAATGGTTTCATATGGATTATGATTAAAACCTATTTTTAAATAATAAATGTTCGGTTTAGTGGGATAAATACACCCTTGACTTCGTTAGGTAATGTTTATGTAAGAGTTTGTTCTAATCCTTTGAAACACTTTAACTAAATATTCATTGGGTATATAAGTGATCCGATTTTTTATGCTTTATGTTTTTTATGTGGAAAATTGGGTCACATTTATCATTTTTAAATAAAAAAATGTAAAATTTATGTTAATATCACCAAATCCAAGAGTTATATTTTGGAGATAGTATAGTTAAAATTAAAGCATGGTTTTGATAAATTTTTAGATTATGATTTATTAATTAGAGGTTATATTTATATTTATTGATACCATCATAGTTATATAAGACTAATTTTGACTATAAGTTGAAATTTCTTTTATAAACCTTTTAGTTATTAGTTGATGAGATCATAAAGTGATAAATGGTATATTTGGATTCATTTTTTTGTGTTCAATTATATATAAAGCTTCAGCTTATTGTGAAGGAATCTGTTGTATTTTGGGGAATTAAATTTAAATTTATTGATAACCCTTATGGTTTATATGATCTTTTTATATTTAGTTAATTATTGGAATATAAATTTTATCATTTATATGAACATGGTATTGAAAAGTGATTTGATGATTAAGTGATGAATTTTATTTGAGAAGAAGATCAGTATATTTTTGTAATATAATATGAAAGGTATGAGATAAAACTGAGTTTAATAAACCTTTAATGTTTAGTTTACTTGGGATATAGGGTTATTTATTAATGGAATTATTTTTCTTGAACTTTTGGTATTATTTTTGAATTTTAGATATTAATGTATTATTTCTTCATATAGAGTATTATTAATTTTGGGAAACATATTACCACATGATAGAACTTATGGTTTTAGTTAATGTATAAGGATATGTGTAATATATTTATTATCTATTTTATGGTTATTTGGTCCTTTAAAAGTTGATTTTAATGCTTCAGGCATTGAAAATTCACATTGAATGCTAATAATTTGGAGAAAAAGATGATATTGTGTGGGGAATTGATTAAAGAAATTAATTTTAACTTATAAAGTAATAACATATCCTTATGTTATTAGTATATATTTTTAGGAATTACATAACCTTAGGAAAAGGATATGGAAAATTAAATTGTTATCCAAATACATTCAAATATAATGAATCAATAGTCTTTTAATTCACTACGGATTTACAATTTTGTGTTTGTAGAATTTATCCCAATCATTCAATTTCTAATGATGAATGATATATATCACTACCAATAATTATTTAGGTATTACGATTTTATTACTTGTCTGAATCCTCACTTCCTACCTATGTTATCCTTTTTTTTAAATTTAGGATGTGTTATTCTAGATGACCTTCATACTTCTATTTCTCTTTTATCAAGATGATGTTTTGTTAACCATTTTTATGATTTGGATTTATAACAAAGGTATTTTAAAATTACAATCACATTATTATTGAGATAAATATTAAATTGTGAGGATTAAATTTATTATAGTGGGTAGGATTTGACCACTATAAATTTTAAAAGAATAACATAATATTTGTTAGCGTATTCATCATGCAACACTTAGCTAAAACTACCGGTAAAATATATAACCATTACAACCCAACCATTAAAGTAGAGGGTATGAATAATATTAAATAATTTGTGAAATATATACATAAATTTACCACCCAATATAAATTTATTTATAAATTATAAGTAAATTACCAATTATCATTTAGTAAAGTGGTTTTATTCCTAAAAAATATGTTTTCTTCAAAAATATTATTTATTTTTGTGTGAAATTTTTTAATTAATTTTTTAGAAATTTTAAAAAATGAATTTTAAAAAATTTAAATTATTTTTAAAATAAAAATATCAAAATTAACATAAGTCTAAATTGTGAGATGTTTCAGAAAATGTTGACTTCTTTTGGTGAATAGTGGAAAATATGTTTTTTGGAAAAAACCATTTATTTTCAAATTATTAAATAATTTTAAAAATAAAATTATGTTTTTCATATTATTTAAAGTATAATAAGTATTATTTAGTAATATGTAATCTCATTAATTACATTTTAATCATCTTTATACTGTATTGTTTCAGATTTTTTTTGGGTTTAAAAATAATATTTTTATGAAAACTCTTTTAAAGTGCTTAATGATTCTCCATTTTAATTATTTGTAAAACCCATAATGAAGAATTATTTAAATAAAATTTATACATTATGTATCAAAATTTTGTATTTAAATTAATATAATAATTAGTATAGTTCATAGAGTTAATATGATATCATATTTTTCTTAAAAAAACAGTTCTTGAAAACCCACTTTTTTAACACATCTACATGTTCAATATTACATTAAATTCAAATATAAATGTGAATTGAATTTTTTAAAATAGATTAATATTTTTAATTAAAATAATTTATTTTATCTAATAATGTTAACTTAATTTTTTCCATAATTAATAGTGAAAACATAAAAATTATTTTTATATGTTTAAGGTAAAAAATGATTTAATAGACGGTTAAACTAAATCTATATGTGTCAAAATTACATAAAAACATGACTAAAAAAAATTTAATTTACACATGTATATATTATATTGTATAATTACATATAATTATATATTTTTTATCTTTTAGGTATGTTTAAAATGTTGGTATCACTTTTCATTTTAAAATATTAAATGTTCGCCACTCACATCGCTTATAAATAGCCAATTTCTCCCCTCACTTAATCACACCTTATAATAATTTATGAACAAAAAGTCCCTAAAAAACACTCAAAAAATCCTTATAAATTTTATATATCTTATTGTCTTTCCAAAATACAAACTCTAGGGTCCTTGAAAAGATATTCAAAGGAGGTTGTACTAAGCAAAGGTATTTATCTTCACTATGCTAATTCTTTTTACTCCTCCAATTAACACCTTCATTATTGTCTTAATAAGTAAAATATAGAAATGGGAGTATATATAATATACTGATATTTTATTATATTTATATCATAACTTATATCTATATCATATTCTATCAAAATGTCAGGTGAAACTATCATTCATGTGTATAGAAGACTACTGCCTCTCGAATTCATGTACTTTATTTTAAATCATCACTTCTTAAGGATGTTTATAATGATGGATTTAAAGTATTAATAAGATATTTTTAAAATAATATTAATACTTAAATTATTATTTCCCTCATACCTTCTTACATTCTATTCCTTGGAAGATATGATAATGTCACTCGAGTGTGTGGTATACTATCGCCTCACGAAGCGATGTGATTCTTTTTTCACAAAACCTATATATTTCAGTCAATTAGGAAAAAATTAATGAATATATTTGATATATATGACATAATTATTTTCCTCATTAAGTTTTCATCAATTTTAAAATATAATATATCATTTTATTTCCTACCTTTCCACTCACTAAAAAATGATAATATCGTTCATGCGTACGTGTGGACTATAACCTCCCTGAAGCAATGTGATTATTGTTTCATCACTACATCACATAGATGATATATATAAGTTAATTTAAATAAATAATATGTTATTTATCTTATTATTATAATTTTAGAATGATAATATAATTATATACCTTCATTCGATAATGATCATTGAAAAAATGGAAACATTACTCATGTGTACGTACAACCTAGCCTCTCTATGATTGTAAAATAGTTCATTTTTCATAACCTTATTTTATGATTGATTTTAAAATTATAAATAATTTATATAAATTATAATTATTTAATGATAATTATTCAAGATAAAATGTTATAATTAACCCTTTGACAATGGTCAACATATCGAAGGCGTTTTGTAAAGATGTAATGAATGTCCTCAAAACCCCCAACATAGAATTAACTGATTTAATACGCAAATATGTAATTAAAATAAATAAAATAAATTATTTTAGTATAAGGTTCTAAAATTAGAAAATATTTTTATTAAATAAAATAATTGATAAAATATTATTAATTGGGAGTTAATGGACATACAAGGAATGTCTAGACTTAGGGTAACAGAGTTTATTTCAATTTACAATCATTGTGGAATATTTTAATGTCATGATTCTAATTTATAATATATTGTGTACATAATTACTATTTTATATATAATATAATGAAAAATTCATACATCATGTAATTTTATGTTTAAAATTAAATAATTTCATCTATAAGTTTTGACTTCAATGTTACAAAGTAGTAAATAATTTCATAAATAATTTTCTTTTCATTGCATTATATTACATCTTAATTGTTTTTTATATTATAAGGTTATGTGTTTAATGGTTTTTTATTATATTATATTTTATTTTAACTTTTTTATTTGGATTTAAATTTTATACACTTAATTTATTCATTTATTAATTCCCACTTTAGTATTATGATCATTATAAAGGTTGCACATCTAAAATTTTTCTTTTAAGGACACATGTTATTTTATGAACCAATATTATTTTTATAAGTTTTAGCTATATCCCATTTTATATATTATACAATTAATATGTTTATATTCATGGAATTTAATTTTTAATTTGATGTTATTTATTCAAGGGGATTATGATTAAAAATTTATCAAAGAGAAAAATTATTTATATTATAATCTCTTTTATTTCTAGATTGATTATGGTCAAGGACACATTGGAGGAAATCATATGATCTTATTTTATTTTACAAAATCTATTTATTATTTAAATTTTATAAATGTGGATAATTTTTTATTCTAATATCCCCACTTATTTATTAATGAATCATCAAGAAATTCATTTTTAAGTGGCACCGATCTGGTATTTAGTTTTAGATCTTGTATCTTACTCTTCCCTAATTTTTTTATAAAATTATTTAAAAAATATTCTTCCCCAATATAAATAATTTCCATAATCTATTTAACATGGTCTTTGAATTCATTATAAATGTTTTTAAAATAAAAAATCATACCACTTTGTAAATGGGAAACTTTTGACTCACTTTACAAAATATTTGAAAAGAATGCCTTTTTTAAAATTTACATCATGAATGCATTTTTCCATTACCATAATAATTATTTCTTTTCAGTATTAATTTATAGGTTTATAAGATTATTTTCAATTAAAATGTTTTCCCAATATTTTGTGATTCTTTAGTTTTTAATTTGATTTTAAAAATAATTAGGTTATTTTCAAGAATGTTTTTGAAAAAAAATTAGTGGTATTTACATTCAACAAATAAAAAACCCTTGATGTTAATTAAAATAAAATGGAGATATGTGGAATTGATACCCTCATTATTCTTTCTAAACATTGTTTATGTGATTAAAATGGATCCTGTTTCTTTTCTATGAGTGAACCAAGCAATTAAATAGGAATGATTATTGTTATGTTTAAGAGTAAATACTTATAATTTTTCTTTTCCATGAATGGTACTTGGGAATTTTTTATGATGATTTTGAATCCCAATATATCTTATATTATAGAATGAGAACCATTATATCTCACTAGTGAGCCTAAAATGGAGATATGTGGAATTGATACATATTCTTTCACTACATAGTCTATGATATTGACATGTAACCAATTTTTGTATGGGTGAATAACGAAATAAAGGAATACTGACTATTATTATGTTGGAAAGTGAAAGGATTTAAATGTCTTATTCATTAATGGTACATGAACATTATTAATGATCAAAAATGAGATCGATATAGATTATAGTAATGGATTATCCCTATTATTTCTCCCAAGTGAGCATGATATAGATTATATGATGGGTGCACTTAGATAGCATCAGATGATCTCGATATATCTTTTACGATGTGTGTGACAAAATAGTACTGTAGTGCATTATGTAATGTTCCTTGTATTTATAGGAAAAAAGGAGGGAATTACCAAATGGTTAATCCTATGGATATAAGTAGGATCTAGTTATTTCAGAAATGAGTTTAAAATGCGGTATGAAGATGTTGTTCAATGATAAAAAACTTATTATTTAGTCTTGTTATTGTTTTTAATGATTCATTTGATCAAGAGTAAAATAATAAGGATCACAAATAAATATTATTATGAATCATGCCTTCGATAAACCATTATACCATATTTAAGGTGTTAATCAGTATGGATATTCTGATATTATTCTCATTCACTTTGGTTATTTCATCAAACCAGTATGATTTATTTTTCTCCCAGATAACATTTAATTTGTAATTATTATGACTACCCATACTCAAAATTTTACCCCAGCCTTATTTTTTTTACATTTTCACATGTTATCAAGAATGGTGTTAAATTATTTATGTATATAATGGTTTCATATGGATTATGATTAAAACCTATTTTTAAATAATAAATGTTCGGTTTAGTGGGATAAATACACCCTTGACTTCGTTAGGTAATGTTTATGTAAGAGTTTGTTCTAATCCTTTGAAACACTTTAACTAAATATTCATTGGGTATATAAGTGATCCGATTTTTTATGCTTTATGTTTTTTATGTGGAAAATTGGGTCACATTTATCATTTTTAAATAAAAAAATGTAAAATTTATGTTAATATCACCAAATCCAAGAGTTATATTTTGGAGATAGTATAGTTAAAATTAAAGCATGGTTTTGATAAATTTTTAGATTATGATTTATTAATTAGAGGTTATCTTTATATTTATTGATACCATCATAGTTATATAAGACTAATTTTGCCTATAAGTTCAAATTTCTTTTATAAACCTTTTAGTTATTAGTTGATGAGATCATAAAGTGATAAATGGTATATTTGGATTCATTTTTTTGTGTTCAATTATATATAAAGCTTCAGCTTATTGTGAAGGAATCTGTTGTATTTTGGGGACTTAAATTTAAATTTATTGATAACCCTTATGGTTTATATGATCTTTTTATATTTAGTTAATTATTGGAATATAAATGTTATCATTTATATGACCATGGTATTGAAAAGTGATTTGATGATTAAGTGATGAATTTTATTTGAGAAGAAGATCAGTATATTTTTGTAATATAATATGAAAGGTATGAGATAAAATTGAGTTTAATAAACCTTTAGTGTTTAGTTTACTTGGGATATAGGGTTATTTATTAATGGAATTATTTTGCTTCAACTTTTGGTATTATTTTTGAATTTTAGATATTAATGTATTATTTCTTCATATAGAGTATTATTAATTTTGGGAAACATATTACCACATGATAGAACTTATGGTTTTAGTTAATGTATAAGGATGTGTGTAATAAATTTATTATCTATTTTATGGTTATTTGGTCCTTTAAAAGTTGATTTTAATGCTTCAGGCATTGAAAATTCACATTGAATGCTAATCATTTGGAGAAAAAGATGATATTGTGTGGGGAATTGATTAAAGAAATTAATTTTAACTTATAAAGTAAGAACATGTCCTTATGTTATTAGTATATATTTTTAGGAATTACACAACCTTAGGAAAAGGATATGGAAAATTAAATTGTTATCCAATTACATTCAAATATAATGAATCAATAGTCTTTTAATTCACTACAGATTTACAATTTTGTGTTTGTAGAATTTATCCCAATCATTGAATTTCTAATGATGAATGATATATATCACTACCAATAATTATTTAGGTATTACGATTTTATTACTTGTCTGAATCCTCACTTCCTACCTATGTTATCTTTTTTTTAAATTTAGGATGTGTTATTCTAGATGACCTTCATACTTCTATTTCTCTTTTATCAAGATGATGTTTTGTTAACCATTTTTATGATTTGGATTTATAACAAAGGTATTTTAAAATTACAATCACATTATTATTGAGATAAATATTAAATTTTGAGGACTAAATTTATTATAGTGGGTAGGATTTGACCACTATAAATTTTAAAAGAATAACATAATATTTGTTAGCGTATTCATCATGCAACACTTAGCTAAAACTACCGGTAAAATATATAACCATTACAACCCAACCATTAAAGTAGAGGGTATGAATAATATTAAATAATTTGTGAAATATATACATAAATTTACCACCCAATATAAATTTATTGATAAATTATAAGTAAATTACCAATTATCATTTAGTAAAGTGGTTTTATTCCTAAAAAATATGTTTTCTTCAAACATATTATTTATTTTTGTGTGAAATTTTTTAATTAATTTTTTAGAAATTTTAAAAAATGAATTTTAAAAAATTTAAATTATTTTTAAAATAAAAATATCAAAATTAACATAAGTCTAAATTGTGAGATGTTTCAGAAAATGTTGACTTCTTTTGGTGAATAGTGGAAAATATGTTTTTTGGAAAAAACCATTTATTTTCAAAATATTAAATAATTTTAAAAATAAAATTATGTTTTTCATATTATTTAAAGTATAATAAGTATTATTTAGTAATATGTAATCTCATTAATTACATTTTAATCATCTTTATACTGTATTGTTTCATATTTTTTTTGGGTTTAAAAATAATATTTTTATGAAAACTCTTTTAAAGTGCTTAATGATTCTCCATTTTAATTATTTGTAAAACCCATAATGAAGAATTATTTAAATAAAATTTATACATTATGTATCAAAATTTTGTATTTAAATTAATATAATAATTAGTATAGTTCATAGAGTTAATATGATATCATATTTTTCTTAAAAAAACAGTTCTTGAAAACCCACTTTTTTAACACATCTACATGTTCAATATTACATTAAATTCAAATATAAATGTGAATTGAATTTTTTAAAATAGATTAATATTTTTAATTAAAATAATTTATTTTATCTAATAATGTTAACTTAATTTTTTCCATAATTAATAGTGAAAACATAAAAATTATTTTTATATGTTTAAGGTAAAAAATGATTTAATAGACGGTTAAACTAAATCTATAAGTGTCAAAATTACATAAAAACATGACTAAAAAAAAATTTAATTTACACATGTATATATTATATTGTATAATTACAAATAATTATATATTTTTTATCTTTTAGGTATGTTTAAAATGTTGGTATCACTTTTAATTTTAAAATATTAAATGTTCGCCACTCACATCGCTTATAAATAGCCAATTTCTCCCCTCACTTAATCACACCTTATAATAATTTTTGAACAAAAAGTCCCTAAAAAACACTCAAAAAATCCTTATAAATTTTATATATCTTATTGTCTTTCCAAAATACAAACTCTAGGGTCCTTGAAAAGATATTCAAAGGAGGTTGTACTAAGCAAAGGTATTTATCTTCACTATGCTAATTCTTTTTTACTCCTCCAATTAACACCTTCATTATTGTCTTAATAAGTAAAATATAGAAATGGGAGTATATATAATATACTGATATTTTATTATATTTATATCATAACTTATATCTATATCATATTCTATCAAAATGTCAGGTGAAACTATCATTCATGTGTACAGAAGACTACTTCCTCTCGAATTCATGTACTTTATTTTAAATCATCACTTCTTAAGGATGTTTATAATGATGGATTTAAAGTATTAATAAGATATTTTTAAAATAATATTAATACTTAAATTATTATTTCCCTTATACCTTCTTACATTCTATTCCTTGGAAGATATGATAATGTCACTCGAGTGTGTGGTATACTATCGCCTCACGAAGCGATGTGATTCTTTTTTCACAAAACCTATATATTTCAGTCAATTAGGAAAAAATTAATGAATATATTTGATATATATGACATAATTATTTTCCTCATTAAGTTTTCATCAATATTAAAATATAATATATCATTTTATTTCCTACCTTTCCACTCACTAAGAAATGATAATATCGTTCATGCGTACGTGTGGACTATAACCTCCCTGAAGCAATGTGATTATTGTTTCATCACTACATCACATAGATGATATATATAAGTTAATTTAAATAAATAATATGTTATTTATCTTATTATTATAATTTTAGAATGATAATATAATTATATACCTTCATTCGATAATGATCATTGAAAAAATGGAAACATTACTCATGTGTACGTACAACCTAGCCTCTCTATGATTGTAAAATAGTTCATTTTTCATAACCTTATTTTATGATTGATTTTAAAAGTATAAATAATTTATATAAATTATAATTATTTAATGATAATTATTCAAGATAAAATTTTATAATTAACCCTTTGACAATGGTCAACATATCGAAGGCGTTTTGTAAAGATGTAATGAATGTCCTCAAAACCCCCAACATAGAATTAACTGATTTAATACGCAAATATGTAATTAAAATAAATAAAATAAATTATTTTAGTATAAGGTTCTAAAATTAGAAAATATTTTTATTAAATAAAATAATTGATAAAATATTATTAATTGGGAGTTAATGGACATACAAGGAATGTCTAGACTCAGGGTAACAGAGTTTATTTCAATTTACAATCATTGTGGAATATTTTAATGTCATGATTCTAATTTATAATATATTGTGTACATAATTACTATTTTATATATAATATAATGAATAATTCATACATCATGTAATTTTATGTTTAAAATTAAATAATTTCATCTATAAGTTTTGACTTCAATGTTACAAAGTAGTAAATAATTTCATAAATAAATTTCTTTTCATTGCATTATATTACATCTTAATTGTTTTTTATATTATAAGGTTATGTGTTTAATGGTTTCTTATTATATTATATTTTATTTTAACTTTTTTATTTGGATTTAAATTTTATACACTTAATTTATTCATTTATTAATTCCCACTTTAGTATTATGATCATTATAAAGGTTGCACATCTAAAATTTTTCTTTTAAGGACACATGTTATTTTATAAACCAATATTATTTTTATAAGTTTTAGCTATATCCCATTTTATATATTATACAATTAATATGTTTATATTCATGGAATTTAATTTTTAATTTGATGTTATTTATTCAAGGGGATTATGATTAAAAATTTATCAAAGAGAAAAATTATTTATATTATAATCTCTTTTATTTCTAGATTGATTATGGTCAAGGATACATTGGAGGAAATCATATGATCTTATTTTATTTTACAAAATCTATTTATTATTTAAATTTTATAAATGTGGATAATTGTTTATTCTAATATCCCCACTTATTTATTAATGAATCATCAAGAAATTCATTTTTAAGTGGCACCGATCTGGTATTTAGTTTTAGATCTTGTATCTTACTCTTCCCTAATTTTTTTATAAAATTATTTAAAAAATATTCTTCCCCAATAAAAATAATTTCCATAATCTGTTTAACATGGTCTTTGAATTCATTATAAATGTTTTTAAAATAAAAAATCATACCACTTTGTAAATGGGAAACTTTTGACTCACTTTACAAAATATTTGAAAAGAATGCCTTTTTTTAATGTTACTTATCTTTAGATATAAGAGTTTGGGGGTTTCTTGAGGTTTTCAATTATGGATTTAACTGCGATCTAGTTATTTTTGATAAAGGTTTAAAATGGGTTATGTAGATAATTATCTAAGATACCAACACACTATATTTATTATTTCTATTCGTTTTGGGGATTAATTTGATAACGATTGAAATAAAAAGGCTCACGATTAATGATTATTATGAGTCTTTCCTTTAATAAATATTAATGTGCTGTTTCATGTGTCAATGTGAATGAATATTCTTATATTATTCACATACACTTTGGTTATGTCTTTATACCCTTATTCAATTCTTATGCACACTAATGAGATTCAATTTTTAATGATCATATTTACCATTACTGAGAATTTTTTCCAACCCTTATTATGTTTCATTTTTCCAATTTTATCAAGAATGATGCTAAATTAATTATGTATATTGGGGGTTTATAAAGATATTGAGGATGGAATACTGTTAAATACTAAAATTTGGGTTTTGGGAGAAATAGTCACTTGAATTCAAGGGTATTGTTTGTGTAAGGGTTGTCCTAATCATATTGAACTCTATAGATAAAATTTCCTTGGGTATATAAGTAATCCAATATTTATTTTTGATTTAGTATGTTTTTATGGAGAAAATTGGTTAATAATTTTCTATATCAAAGTTAGATTTATAGAGTTTATACTTCTAGCATTGGATCTAGCGGTTCAGTTTTAGGGATATTATTTCATCTTTGGTTTTAGAGTCATTTAATTCTTTCTTAATTACTTTCTTAGAATTTCCTTTATTAACATCTTTGAATAAAATTTCTCAATCAAACATTTCTTTGGTCTTCATAACCTATTCTCTACACATTTTATAAGTTATGAGAGTTATATGATGATCATCCAAACATAAATTTTCATAATATTTATTATACGATTATGATACCTTAGAAAAAAATTTATCTAGAATAAATAAAATATTATTTTCAAAAATAGTGCGGTCTTTAAAATTCTCATAGAAACATCATATGGTGCATAAAATGTTGTTAAATTTTGTAACTAAGTCACCAATAGATTCAACATAACCCATTTTATGATATTTGAACTCAATATCTAGATATATAAATTCTCATTAATGTGTTTTTTATTTCCTTGGAATATGTTATTTAAATTTTAATAGATTCCTTTATCCATTCCAATTACTTAAACTCTAGGAAACTCACTTTAAGTGAGTGAGGAATGTATATAATTTCTATATCTCCCATCAATCTCAAAATTCTTATTATCAATATCTATTAGGGGAAGAAACTCATAATGAGGAGAGAAACCATATGTAGTAGCCTCAATAACATCATAAACATTGGACATATTATAAGGTACCATTCTCTCTTGAAAAATATGACTGTTTTTTCCATTAAATACCTGAATCCCTTTATTATTAGAAGAGTTAAGAACATACATGACAAACGTCTATTTATTACATATTTAGAAAGATTCCATTAAGGGAAGCTTACCTTTGATACAAATTTAATGGAATAATAAAGATATATGTTATCATTGATATGGAAATATGTGAATCAATGATCTTATCCTTCTAGGTTTTATTACTTAAGAAACAACTATCTCCCCATGTTAGAGAGATATGAATTTACTAGAAATAAAAAGATAATGACATTAATATAAACAAAGTTATTTATAAGGTTCATTACAAGTAAAAGTATATATTCATTGGGAATTTTTTTTGGAATCAATATAATACCATGGAAACCACTAGAAAAAACCTTCAAAAGTGGTTTTATCAACAAGAAAGTTTTTTTTCACTACAAATAACTATAGTAAATAGATAGTTCTTATGCTCCTTTCATAGATAAAAGATATAAAAATTATTTTTTAGTAACTTTAGTAACCACCCCCAATAGGCATAATTATTTTTTCACTATTCTATTTTAACTTTATTCACTCTTTCTTTTCATGGAAGTACTTCTTCTTCTTCTTCACCTTTTTGAACAAACAGTGGGGAATGATCTTCTTCATCAAGATGGAAGTATATATAATTAGTTCCTCTAGTAAAATAATCCTGATTTCCACCCTGTCAGTTATATATGGTTCCTTATTTTATGTCTATACCACTAAAATGTGTTGTTTTTATGATCAACTCAAATCATTTTCTGTATGATACCATGAAATTAGAAGCATCATCTCATATATTTCTGACTGAGTCCACTTCAACTTGTTCATTTGATTAATTCTACAAGCCATTTATATGATACCAATAGATGGCAGGACTTAATCCAATATTCTTCAAATCATTTCCTCTTTTCAAATTTTTTTGATTTACTTTCCAATTTTTAGTGCTTTTCCACACTTCCACAAATTTTCTCCTCACCCATCCAAAAACCCCCTTTACATAGGTATATCACCCCTAAATTTTTAGGAAAGTTCATGAACTTTATTTAATTTTTATTATTCAAAATACTTGACCATCCAATTTGGAAAGTTTCGACCTATGATTGTATTCAATTCTCACAAAATATAAGAGCTATCCTATAGAATTAGTAATAACATACATCTTCAATTTTTTTGACTCTGGAGAATCACTATCTTCCTCCATGAGTTTTGGAATTTTAAACCACCAAATAATCATTTGATAATTTTATACTTTTAAAAAATAATCAGAGAATCCTTTGAACTAATAAATTTTTATATTACTCATCCATTTAGTAAAACATCATAATGGATCTTTCGATAAATGAAACTCTCCCTAGTTTTCCTACACACTTTGTAGGAACATCTAGTAATTTTTTGTCTATAAATTTCCACCATTGGATGAATTTAATAAAAAAAATTTACCATTTCCTTTACATGAACATCTATGACTGATTAAGTTCATATAGAAACATCATTCTACTGACTTTATTCAAAACCATCTATCCAATGACTCAGAGACATCATTCTTATAATCCTTCAATAATAACGCTTTTGTAACTTCATAAAATTATATCTGAAAGAAATTATAAATATGTATATATACATAAAAAATTAATATATTTAATCTTATGTACTTAGACTAATTATATTGTGATAGATCATCTAATGGTATTTATTTTATGACATTACCCAATAACATCCCTTTGTACTTTGAAAACTCACCTCTAATAAAAAATCTCAAAAATTGATTGACCAAAAACAATTCATACCTTTCCTAATTCAAAACTTTTTAACATTCAAACATAGAAATTTACAAATTCATAACATTTATATTTTAAACTAGAGAAACTACACCTTTGGTAAGTAACATTAGTCTCTTAAACTTTGTACAACAACTTAGTCTAATAAACTCCATAGTTATTCGTATCATGAAAATTGTAAATGTGAAATTTATCCACACTCTTCTGAATTAATAATGAATAAAAAGGAATTTTAGTACTCATGGTTTTAGGATATTTAAGAACACTAAAGTGTCACAGTAATTAACATCATCAAACACTCATTTCGATAAAAATTTTATGAAAGAAGAGATAAAAATTAGTCTTAATACTTTGTGAAATTACACGAGACTGATAGTCATCATCCAATGGATTCTATCTGGTAAAATCTATCTGAAAATATTCATTCGATAAACTTCTTTATATATCTTTACAAACATGTATGATTTGTGTTAGATAATAAAATTATACCATTTTGAGAAACCCTTATTCATTCATTACAAGAATAACTATCATTTTCTTTTTAAAACATTACCTAAAAATTACTACAAACTTTTTGGTAATAACAATTAAAAAAATAGTTTAATTATAAATAATTTTATTTTGAAAATATTTAATGAACAAGGACATTAAAGAGAAATATATTAAAAAAAACATTTATTCTTTTAAAATAAGGTTTTAAATAAACATTCCTTTTATATTTTGTAACTTTTGAAAAAAAGGAAATTAAAGGATTGATCTAGAAATTTATTTATAAACTAATAAAATTATAGAATATTAATGAAAAAATAAATCCATAGTGTAATTTATACACAATAAAAAATAAAACATGTGGTGAAAATAGCATAAGTATCAAGGAAAGTAAATTTTGATGATAAATTCCTTACATCAAGTCCCAAACCGTTTCACACATTCTATAACTGTTGAATAATAAAATTATATTATTAATTTAAATTATGAATAGACATTTTAAATTTCATTATTAATAATTTTAATTCAATAATTGACATGATTAATGTAGTTACTGATTCATATTAATTCACAGCAATCATTTTTAACTATTTTGGTTTATAATCTCTAAAAAACATAGTTATCTTAGTAATGGTAAGAATTTTTTTTCTTCAAAAACTTCCATAAGATATTAATGTGTATGTTTATTGGTCCTATATCATTATATAAATGAGATAATTTAATAGTATGGGAAATTTTTACTTTTCTATTTCTTTATAATCTTGTTTTTTATATTTTAAAATAAACATTGATGTTTACTTTTAATTACATTTTGTTGTGTATGTTTAATTAATCAAGAATTGAGAAAGCATTTAAAATGCATCTTTATTATATTATATTACCAATATCCATGATTATTTAATCATACATGACATAAGTACTGTAACATCATTCATGTCGGTTCTAAAACAAACCCAAACCAGAACATTACATAACATCCAAATGAGTAAGAATATATTGTTTTATACTAATATTATCACATTAAAAAATCTAAAGGATTTAACTTTTTTTTATAAAAGTGATAATAAAATTTAAGAATTGGGAGATGAAGAATAAAATTTAAAAATAAATTTAAGATGGTATTACTTTAAAGTGACTCAATAAGAATATTTTAGGTGGTTAAACAATACGATTCTCATTTGTTGTTAATATTATTATCATAATGATATAATTTTATTTATATAAACTTAATAATGTTATAAAGGTCAAATATATTGATCAATTACTTTCATAGAACCATCCATGTAAAGAGGAAATGAAAATTGAAATACATCGTTTCATGGAGAAGGTAGTCCGTACATACACATGAGAGAACGTTCCATTTCCCAAAGGTCAAGAATCATAATTATTCCTCAAATATAATACATATTCATAAAATCCATCGTTATAACCATCCATATGACGTAGTGATGAAAACAATACAATTCTTCATGGAGGTAGTCTTCTACACATATACCCGAGTGAAGTTTTTATTTTCAATTGAATAGAAAGGAGGTAGAAATTAGTTGTTCTGTGAACATAATAACATAATGTATAGTAAAAATAATGATTTAATTTTTTAAGATGGGAATAGATTTGAAATAGCTAATAGAAGAAATATGCTTAAAAGAATTCTATTAATTATTTTACCTCCTCCATGAATATCCTCCCTGTCTTACACCTTATGTCATGACCCAAATAAATTTGGCCCACATGGCCAGTGATAAGATGAGTGCGACACCCCAATCCCACATTTAATCAGCTAAGGGCTAATGACTAGCACTGAGTAGAAATATCACACACATGGTGGGAGAAATCCAAATGTATCTGTACCCACAGACACATATCCAAATACCCATATAGTGATAACAGGTTCATAAATCTGATACAATAATGAATTCATATCATCTATCCCACATCAGAGTGAAAAAACACTGGCAATCATAATATAAGAAACTGAAAGCCCACCCAAATGATGAAAAAATTGAACAACCTTCTGATTAGGTGGTAACTACTTAAAAATGAAACACATGGTACAATCATAATCTATCTATACCAAAATATGATCCACCTAAACCCTTTTCTTCTAATGACTTCATAAAATGGCTAGTTTTCTACATAAGACATGGCATATATGGGTAGAGCCCATGCAACTGTGAGTACAACAATACCCATTAAGAAACATTGAAATAACCAAACCTAAATCATCATGATACTATTAATCTCATAATAAGGTACCTAAATCATGATATGAGACATAAAAATAAGAATAAAAATAACTAGATATGATCGAGAGACACTCGAAGTTTCAAAGAGGTATCAATTATACTACTTGGAACATGATTCCACTCAAGGGTTCAATGTAATTATTTTCAAGTAGATTCAACTCCCCAAGACATGATTTCACTAAGGTATCTCACCCTAGAGGTCAGGCTTGTTTGACCTTATCTTATAAGGTACATGATGAAACTCTAAATATATTGACACCTAGATTGGGGATCACACCTCAAAATTATTGTGGACAACATGAAATCTATTAGAAAAACTCCCTATATTGGGTATCATAAGTTTGATGATACCGTGAACCTTAATGGATTTACATTCTATATAGGGGATCAATTCCATGTGCATGGTTGTTATTCTAATACCAAAAACCATTCCATGTATGAATAAAAGAATGATAGTGGATCACAGACCAAGTCATACAGAGGGAAATTATGATCTATATTTGATACTAATCCCACAGAGGGGATCAAAATCATGAGTTGAGGAAGTAATTACACATTATTCCCTTATTGGAAAAGACTAAGGGAAACCAATAAACCAATACTAGACTACAATAAAACATTTAAATTGAAATCACATAAGCTCATACTAGGGATGAAATGAAAATAAAAAGCACTCCAAAATACACGTAAAGGAGTACACGACATGTCCCATTAGGTTACACAACATGTAACACTAAGCCTGGAACTGCCCATGTATCATGTTCACATTGTAGGTATTTATTAAAAATACATATCATTTACCATATAGTAAAAAATGTGTAGATGTTGGTGTGATAATTAGTGTGCCTTATTTTATAGATAATTTCACATTATTGATTTCATTTTGATGTATTATTTTTTTGGTCCTATACTTATCCCTTGGGTTTCCATTGATTTTTTAGTGAAAATAGAGTTTTGGTCTTGGAATGGGGTGGCACACAGTTGGCACATGGTTAATGAAAATAGTTCTCTAGCCCAAGGAAAACTGTGTACCCTGTACAATGTATTTTCTAGGCGGTACGACCAGCCACATGAGCATGCGTCTTCCCCCCGGAAACCGTTAAGCCTCATTCCTCTTTGGTAGAGAGGGATGTATGGTTGTCTCACAGTTTGGTAAACCATTCATGCTAATCATGCTACTGGTCCAAGTAATAAAAAATTAAAAATTTACTCTTTTTACCTATTCATATTCAACTCTAATTCAACCCCAATTTGAACCATACAAGATTTTTAGCCCCAGGAGTTTCCTTCATTCCATCGTGGACCAATTGGAATTTAATTATTGGATGGTTTGTCCTTGTTTAATCAAAACATCATCAGTACAATCTCTTTTCTATTGTTTCTACCTTATTATAGGATTTACCTTCCCTATTTCTTAGGCCCTTCTTTCATCAGCGAATTGGTTGACCTAAAAATTTTTCAACATTGTTTTGTTGTGTGAAATAAATATTTTTTTTCTTAATCCTTCCATTATAGGGTTATCTTATGGTAAAATTATGGTTTTCCATTAGATTCCAAAAGTTTACTATATTGCGGTAGGTGGTTCCATTCTTTTAAATTATTATATGAATTGGGTGTGGTTTATTAGTTCATAAATATATTCTATGGATTATGTGTGTGGGGAAAAATGTGTTTTCAAAGTGAATTTAAGTGAATATGTGTTTGAAATTTATTTCCTTAAATAAGTTTGTTATGTTTCATGTGTGACACAATTCTTTTCATTATAAATATATTCAATGGTATATGTAAAAGATTCCAAATATTTTTTAAAATGGGTTTGAAATACATATATGATGAAATTTGGGTTTTTAAAAGAAATGAATTTTTGTTGCATGTGATATTACTTGTTATTTTTCTTAAATGTGTTCTATAAATTTTTTAAGTGATGTTAATAATGATTTGAAATGGATTTATTGTGCGCATGAATCTGAAAGAGGGTTTGATTATATAAAATAGTAGTCTCTATGTTAGCATTGATTTTGGGATGAACAATCTTGTGAAAGAAATGGATTTTCATCTGTGTTTGTGATGATTGGAATGTGTATATGAACATTATGATTTTTGTGACATGTGAAATGGAAATTGAACTCAATGTGAATCCTAGGTATCTTGGTGGGAGAATAGGAACTAGTATGCTATTTGATTTTGTGGGGCTGATGCTCATATTATTATATCATTATTGACACTATAACACTAACTAAACACATGATATGATCGAGGACCACTAGACCTTGGGATGTATTACCCTCTAGTGTATGTGAATGAGGAATCTATGGGGTTTGGATTATATTTGGAGACCACTAGACCATGTTATGTGTTCCCATCTAGATGCTTGTGCATGAGGATGTTTGGGTTTTTTGTTAGAGGAGTTTATCCTTGAGGTACAAGGTTTCTCGGGTGTCACCAAAGAAGGATGTGGTTCTAACCATTAGTATATGATGTAACTTTCTCAAATTAGATTTTTTAAGAATGCTTCATTAGAGATAGTTTTACATAGAAAGTTTTTCCTTGAAATGTTTTATTTAAAAATGATTCGAAGTTTATTCTCAAAACATGCATGATGATATCTATTATAATGAAATTTTATGGAATATTTATTTTGGGTGGAATCCAATAGGGATTTTGATCACACCCTACAAACACCCTTTTGTGTATGTTGAATTTCTTATATATGACCCAGGTAAAGGGTATATGTTTCATGATTGTGATGGTTGATCTAGTTTCTAGTTTTCCACTTCTTGTAGGTGTTCTTTGTGGTGGCTTGAGAGTGATGGACCTCTCATTTCATAGAGATATTTTAGTTGGGGTTTAGTCATTTCCCCTTTCATTGTAGTATTTTAGATTTGGTTAATGTCATAAAATGTTGAATCTGAAAATTATTGTATCCCTTTTTCGTCTTAGTTATTCATTATGTGATGTTTTATTATCCTTCTTGGCTATTCGTTGTTAAATAAATGGGTGTAATCCGTTACAATAGTGTACTATAGATACCTAGTCACTATTTTTCAGCTCATCGAGATAGAGAATACCATTTGGGCCATGTCTCGAGTTGGGTCGGGTGTTAGGTTATATGGAACCCCATATTGGTTCTTGAAAAAATGATATTAGATAAGGTTTTGATCATTTTTTGGCCAAGTTATTTAAGAAGAGTCTTCATATATTGATTATATGAGTGTGGAGGACTAATTTTTGGTTGTGAGTGGGGTTTTTGGAGAACATTTCTTGTAATATACCTTAAGTCACCATGGAATGTTTTAGGTTGGTTGGAATTATCCTCCAGTTGAGACATAAAGGCTGTAGACTGTATATGAACATCAAGTGGGGATGGACTATTTTTTGGCTTGTTATTCTGATAGAATTGGATTTTTTATGATTTATGGATGTTTTTGGAATATGTTTTTGATGATGAAAATTTTCTGGATGATCTATTTATGGTTCTTCCTATTGTTTTTGATTGATGTAGCAAGATGAGTCCCCAGATACACCCTGTGCAGCCACAGGAAGAGGCTACAGAGACTTATCTCTCATAAATTGATTAGAGACAAGTGGAATACATGGTTTGGGATGTCCAAGTTTTGGTTCATGAGAAAATATTTATTCCAAATCAAGTTGTAGAAGCCAAACTAGGTTCTTCAAAGGAAAAATTCCATTAGTTCCTCTACAAAAAGACTAATTATTTTCTGGGGTAACATGAGTACCCATGATATGAAGGGTTACATTTAGAATATAGAGAGAATTTTTGAGTTTATTGAATCATCAATGGAAATCATGGTAAAGTATTATTTGTCTATGTTCTAGGGTCCTATTCAGAAGTGGTGGGACTCAATAGTTCAAGTTGGGAAGTATGAGAAGATAGGTGGAAGGATCTCAAGGACATGTTCAATGAATAGTATTTCTCCAAGACCTTATCATTTTCCATGTCCTAGGAGTTTTAGGATCTTATATAGGGAGACCGAATTTTGATGGAGTATTCTAACCAATTTCTAGAATAGGTTCTGTTCATGCCCAAATTAGCTTTTAATGTGTATTTTAAGGCTCAAAAATTTAGGATGGGGTTGTGACCAGAGATGTAATCCCTGGTAATTTTTTTCAAATTAAAGACTTTTTCTCATATGGTTGATCACTATTTAATGGTTGATATTGATCATAGAGGAAATTATTTTTTAGATCATTATCAGTATTGGGATAGGTAAGTGGAATATCATATGATAAGAATTGGAAGTAAGATGAGAAATAGAAGATGGGTGGTGGTAGTTTAGGCCATCATTCCTGACTGTCTTTTTCTATGGATTATTATGCTCTTTATATTGTGTGACTTTAGTGTATGAAGGAGAGTATTATGAAATCATCATGGTCAGTGCCACCCAAAACCTACCATCAATAGGGTTTTATGGGTTACATGAAATGTTTTTTCAAGGTGGTGTGCCAATATCAAGAAAATGTAGGATCTATTGCCTTGAATGGGATGTTAGTCTAGTCAGAACTATCTAAGACAACATGTTCTCAGTTCGGAGGTCACGATGGTAGGAATGGTCTTATAATTAGAAGAGTATGTTCAAGGAAATTACATAGGTCAATGATCGTTCTCTAGGTTAGTTTGAGATGAGGAAACTTCATGTTGTGGATTGAGTGCCAATAGAGTTAGATGCAAGTCATGTAATAGTTCGAGGTACCATTATTATTTCATCATCATTCTCTATTTTTTTGTTTAATATTGGGGAGTTAGTTTATTTTATTCTTATATGTCTCATGAATTTTTTTAAGTTTAAAATTGATCATATTCATTGTTCGATGGAGTTAGTGACGCTGCATGGTAGGAAGTGAGAATAGGGTTTTAGGTGTCTGTCTTGTGTTATCACCATCTTAGGGGTCATGATGGAATGAGATTTCCTTATTTTGGAAGTGGACCTATTTAGAATGATCCTCAGTATGGATTATATGGTGAGTTTCTAGGAGAAAATTGATTACTATCTATGATGAGTAAGTTTTGTGGAACCTAATAGAAGTACCTAGGTTTTTCAAGGTGAATGGGATCCTCAGTCAGGATGTGTTCGACCTCTATTTTCAGAATTGGATAGTCTGATTTTCCATATCTCATCCCTAATATTAAAGGATGATGATAGCTGAATAGAATCCAAAATACCTCTAGTGGTGTATGTGTTTCCATAGGTATTTCTGGAGGATTTCTTGTGTTTACCCCCAAACAAGGATTTGAAGTTCACCATCATCTATGAACTAAGAACACAACTGATATATCTTTCCTTTTACCATGTGTCCCCCACCGAGTTTAGGGAATTAAATTTTCAATTGGATGATTTGGAATGAAAAATAATCATTCTCCTAAGCATCTCACATAGGGCCGATGTAGTACTATTTACAAAAAGGTTCTATATATATCTTCATTTTTTTGTAGTTTACCAAAATCTAAATTAGGTGATAATAAAGAAAAGTACCCTTCATCCCATATTTACGACCTTTTCAATCATCTTAAGGGAGAAAGTGGTTCTCCCAAATTGATTTACATTCCATGTATCATGAAATCAGAGTTAGAGTGGAATATGTTAAAAAAATAGCATTTCAAAGCAGGTACGACCAATTGATTTTTTCTTAAAGCCTTTAAGGTTGAAAAATCATCCAGAAGTCTTTATAGCATTCATGAATATGATGTTTCTCTATTATCCTACTTCCTTTGTCCTGAAATTCATAGATGTTATCTAATTCTATTTCAGGACTGAGGAGGGGCATGAGTGGAATTTAAAGATTATCTTGGGAAAAATTTGGGATCATTTTCTCTATAAATTGTTTTTCTAAGTACACCTCCTTGATTAGAGAGGTGAATTTTATGCGTCATGTGATCTCAAAATTAGGGGCTTTGGTATACCATTAAAAGATCAGTTTAGCGATATCATGATAACATCCAATTTTTTTTTTGAAATTATTAGTTTTTTAGGCTTGGAAGGGTATTTTCGGTGGTGTGTTTCAGATTTATCACGATTTAATTCATCCATGACCATGCATACCCCGAAAGGGGATAAGTTTTAATGGTGTGAAATGTGTCAAGATTCATTGGAGGAGATTAAGTAGTAGATAACAAGTTTCCCTATTTTGATCTTTCTGGAATCTAAAAAAAGGTACATGGTCTACTATAATGCATCTGGTATGGGTATTGGGTGTGTGTTGTTGTAAACTGAACATGTAGTGTGGTATAATTCACACCAAATCTGACCACATGAAAATAATTTTCCAACACATGACATAGAACTAGCTGCGATGATGAATTCTTGGAGGATGTGTCCTAATTACCTTCAGAAAGAAAATTTTGTAGTTTATTTGGATCTCAATTGTTTTTCTTACATATTCACTCAGAAATATATGAATCTAAGGCATCATAATTGGGTTAAGTAAATTCAGTGGTTAAATCTCAATATTTTATATACCAGTGTAAAAGGAAATGTGGTTACATATGTGTTGATTATGAATGTTCTAGAACAAGTTTTGAAAGGATACATTTATGATTGGATTTTTATGGGTCTTTTTTCCTATTTTTTTCTCAGAAACAAGGATCAAAATGGAGGTTTTTTCTTTTCTAGCGTTCAGTTAATAGCTTCCCTTTTGGAGTTGATTCATAAAAAAATCCATATGATGGGCTCTGATAGAATTTTATATAGTTATTAAATAGTGGGGAGGTGCCTTGTGAGTGTTTATTGTCTCATGAAGGAGTTTTGTGGTTTAAGGGTCACTTTGTGGGGCCATTTTTATTGCAGAAGGTGTTGTTGTCGGTTAACCACCAGTCTCAATGATCTATTCATCATGGTACCACCAATATGTTTTATGATATGTGTCCGAAATTTTTGTGTCCAATTTTGATGCGAGATATAGCTGACTCTATATCACAGGGTTATACATGTCTTCTAGTTAAATCTGAGAACCAAAGACCCTCTGGTTCTCTTTAGACACTACGCATTCCTACCTAGATATTATATGATATCTCTATAGAAATTAATGTTTTCCTAACTCATACACATCATGGGTGGAATGCCATATGGATAGTGATTGGATGTCTGACCAAATTAGCACACTTCATTATGATTAGGGACTCAACCAATGTGTATTAGTTGGGTTGGTTGTATTCTCAAGAGATATTAAGGCTTCATGGTGTGTCATCAATAATTGTTTTGGATTGAAATTCTCAATTTAACTCATAGTTTTGGGAAGGCCTTCAGAAGGCAATGGTGTTACAGATCATGTTGAGCATGAAATACCATCCTTAGATGGATGGTCATATAAAGCAGGTGAATCAGATATTGGAAGACCTTCTATGGGAATGTGTGTTGGATTTTTGAGGTTCATGGGATAATAATTTTGATTTGGTCCATTTTTCATATAATAATAGTTACCAATCATCAATCTGGATGGCTCCCTTTGAGGAAATTTATTGCCATCCATGTTTGTCTCCTTTATATTGGGATGAGGTGGGTGTGAAATTAATTTTAAGGCTAATTATTGTTAAATAAACATATAATAATGTCATGTTTATCAGGAAACATTTTTTGTTAGTTTATATTCTCTATAATTCTAATACTGATCAGAGGTTCCAATTTTTATATTTCTCTATGGGTGGCTAGGTGTTCCTGAAAGTGGAACCTTTTTTGGGTCACCATCATATTGGATAGTGAGGGAAGTTAACTACTAGGTATGTGGGACCGTTTTTGATCACTAAAAGAGTTGTTAAGGTGTCATACTGATTAGATTTCCCTTCTCAGTTGATGTCAATTCATGATGTGTTCCTTGTCTCTTAGATGAAAAAGTATAATCCAGATCTGTCTCAAGTGATAAATTGGGAGGTGTGGGAGTTAGATACTGATCTGTCTATTTTTGAGTGGCAAGTGAGAGTTGTGGATTATCGAGAGAAAGTGATTCATGGGAATAACATACCTTTGGTCAAAGTTCTTTGGAATCATGGTAGTGATGATCATGATACTTGGGAGTGAAAATCTTGGGTTGAGGATGAGTATGATTTTCATTCTCTAACTGGACATGAGAATGCCTTTTTGAGATAGGGTAGTTTTCCTGGTGGAGGGAATTTTCAAATTGATGATTTTATTTTGATTAAATATTATGATTTTTTTGGTATTGTATTGATCCCTTGGCTTCCCCTAGAATTTTTGGAGAGAAATGATGTTTTTGTCTTGGTATCAGGTGGCCCCCGATTGGCACACGGTTAAGGGAAACCTTGAACCAAACTTAGAAAAAAATATACACCCTAGACTATAGATCTATCCAGGTAACATGACTAGCCACATAGGAACGCACCCTCCCCTACGAATCTATGAATCCTCATTCCTGTTATGTATAAATCACCCCTAATCTGAGCCATATAGGATTTTCCACCCTAATCTAAGCCATATAGGATTTTCCACCCTATGATCTTCATCCAATATTTATTAGACCCCTTGAAATCTAATATTTGGGTGGTTTTGGCCTCGGTTCTTCATGAAATCATCAATTAAGACAATTTTATCTTTTTTATCCATTATTTTCGGGATTCACTTCCCTATTTCTTGGGTCCTTGTTTATTCAGTGGATTGGTTGACCTAATATGGGTTTGATCATTTTTTTGGGTAAAATCATGATGTTTTTGGTTCAATCATTTCTTTAGAGGATTTTCTTGTGGAATAATTTTTTTCCATCAGTTTTTTGGAAGTTTCTAAGGTTGAGGTAGGTTCTTCCAGGAATTTACATCATTAGATTAATTTGGTGTTTATATTTTTTTTGTAATTTTTTTTCAATGGATAATTTCTGTGTTGTGAAATGTGTTTTCAAAGTGATTTGAAGTGTGTATGGGTTAGAAAATGGTTCTATAAAATAAATCGATTATGTTTCATGCTTCCCTCATTATTTTACACTATAAATGTGTTCAATGGATTGTGATAAAGATGATAAATATGTTTTAAATGGGTTTTGAAGAAAACATGCGATGAAAACTAGTTTTCTAAAGGAAATGGGTTTTAATGCATGTTATCTTTTTTGTTATGTTTATTAAATTGGTGCTACAAATTGTACAAGTGATTTTAATATTGTTTTTCAATTTATTTTGTATGCGTATTGATTTAAAATGGGTTTTGATTATAGAAAATGGTTGTTTCCATGTGATCCTTGATTTTGGGATAAACTTTATTATAAAATAAATAGATTTTTCTCTTTGTTCAGGATTCTTGGTAATGTGTATGTGAAAGTGATGATTTATGTGACATGTGAAAAAGAAATAGAGCACAAAATGAATCTCAGGTAACTAGTTTGGTGTACTAGAACAAGTATGCTAGTTGATTCAGTGGTGTCAAGGCCCAGTTTCTTCTAGCAGGATTAATGCTACAACACTAACTAAACATGTGATATTATTAGAGACCACTATAACTTTGGATCAATTCTACACTAGTGGATCATTCATGAGAATGTTGTGGGTTGTGGATTATAATTGGAGACCAATATAACTTAGTATGCATTCCCATCTAGTGGATCATGCATGAGTATGCAACGTGTTTTGGTTGGAGGAACTTATCATTGATGTACAAGGTTACTAGGGCCACACTTGAGCTAAAGCCTATAGGAATTTCCATGGCGTGGTGCTGTATTGTGAAGTGATGTTTTTGAAATTTGGAACTAACTAATGGTATAATGTGGATCTTGTGTAAATGTTAATTTGAATGAAATATTCTTTTGAGAAAGTTTTTCATAGAAATGTTTTCCATGAAATTTTTTATTTAAAATGTTTTCCAAGTTATTTCTTAAATTTTTCATGGTGAGTTTCCTTAAAATGTAATTGAATGGAATATTTATTTTGTGTGGAAACCTACTGGGCTTTTCTTACACCCTACATACACCCTTGGGTGTATGTAGACTTTGTTTTGTATGATCTAGGTAAAGAAAAATTGTTTTATGGTGGTGATAGTTGATCTCGATGGTAGTGTTTCACTTCTTATAGGTGTTGGTAGTAGTGGCTTTATAGTGATAGAACCATAATTTCATATATATTTTTGATTTTTGGTTTAGTCATTGACGTTTCCATTGTGGTATTTTTTGTTTTGGTTAAGTTTGTAAAATGTTGAATCTAAAAAAATTGTATCCCTTTTTTGTCTTAGTTATCCACCAAGTAATGTTGTCTTATTGTTGTTGGTTATTAATTGTTAAAAACATGAGTGAAATTATTCCTAAAAGTGTATCATTGATACCCATGCACTATTTTCCATCCAGTGGGGATCAAGAATTCCCTTCAGATCATGTATCATTTTAGGTCAATAGTTGGGTTGGTTGGTACCCCAGTTTGGTTTACAAAAACTAGTTTACCTACGAAAGTATAAAACTTGTCATTTATGGGTTCATTAGCTATAGTGGTTGGGTTGGTAGTTGATGTTCCAACTTCCCATACCCCATGTACTTGGTTGTGTCCATGTATTGATCCATACCTCTGTACTTTGGGGCAAGACAATGTACCTGACCATGTTTGAGTTTTGGTTCGTGCTTGTGTACTATGGTCATGCCCATGTATTTGGCCATGTCCATGACCATGTACCATATGATATATATTCTAAGTATCCATATTTGAGTCACATGGAATGTGAAACTTTTCACATGATGTGTGATATTTGTTTTTTGTGTGTGAACCCTAGAACCATTCAAGTGGTACTACATGATTTGTGTTCTTCATACTACACATAGTCTTGTCAAGATTTTGCAAAAAAATCCCAATATAATCAATGCATCTCTCCCATGCTTCCTGGGACAATGGATCCACCACCAAACAAGTATGAAATAAAATATCTTGTGTTTAATGAGCCACATCATTATCAATGGATTGATTTAGTCAAATAATTTTCTTGGAAATCAGTTCCCTGTCAAACTGTTATGCCACCTCATGCCAAACCATAATGGGAATCCACAAATCTGATACCAATAAATCTCTGATCATCCCACATCATTATCTAACAGAGATCAATCCCTCTATTAGGAAACAAAACACATGGTGATAATCTATTGTTCCAAAGATCTAGCATTCAATTGTTTTCCAATAGGTATTTGTCGAATCACCGGTAGATATAAATACATCCGATGAAGATTTGTAGAAATAGGTGGAAATTTTGAATCCATGGAACACAAATAAGAAAAAACCCAAACCATTTTTTAGGATGGAATGGAGTTTTTTTCTTTAAAATTTTTAACAAATATCCAATGATAAAAAATAAATAAATTTCTAAACTGTAGGAAGATAAATAAGAAACCAAAATAAACCATTGATCCACAAACCAATTGTGTTTGATAAATTGGTTCACATTCAACATGGGATATAAAAATGGGATAAATATAAAAACATAATACGAAATAACTTTATTTTGGATCAATATATTGAAATTAATGGTTCTATGTCATCATCTTTGGTGATATCCTTGAACTCCATCAGTGAAAACGATCTTCACGAAATAAATCACACTCCTTAATCGAGTGTAGCTTACCAAGATCTTGTCCAATGGATCCTTTCTCAATCAAAGGATTATGTGGCCAATCCAAGAGATTTGGTACAACTATAAATTTAGATATTATATTTATGTCACTACATTTTAACATAATAAATAAATAAATAAATAATTTTCATTATTTCCACCCACGACTTCTCATAAACAAAAGCCCGAGGATGACAATGGTTAGGTTTCACCTTGGGTAAAGAAACACCTTCCAAACTAAACTGATTCCTTAGATTTGTCATATGGGTAGCCTTTTGGGAGTTATTTTTCTATTCTATTAAAATTCATGTGTGATATAATATATTAAATATTATTATTATATAAAAATTGAGCCTCTACAGGCCTTAGAATCCTGAGTCGTCTCAACAAATGGCTCCAAAAATATTTATTAATATTTTTCAAAGCCTTAAAAGAAAAACAATATTGTTAAATTCTCCCCTACATGAAGGATTTTATCATTTAAAACTGGAAACATACTCACAAGTGAGGATACCGAACTCTCAACTGGGTTTCCCACTCCCATGAGCTCTCATGAAGGTTATAATGCTATCAACAAGGACTCACCCAAGTGAATAAATTTCCTATGAATAGTATTCTCTAGTTAGTAATAATACACTAATAGTCTCCTCTAACTCCTTGAAAAGGAAACTCCACCCTCAAGATCCATCTCATCCGAGTCTATATTGTGAAATTATTTATACTCATGTCTCCTCAACTATGACACATGAAAAATAATATTCCCCAAGTCTAACCATATTTACATGGTCTAGTTGTACACCACCTCACCAACCCAACACAATAACTCAAAAAAAGGGCATACAAACCCTTTACATAACATTCCATCCTGGCCAAATATCTATAATCCATGACATAGGGAGATCTCTCAGAACATTTGATCACTTTATTGAACCCAAAAGTCACTACCATTAGTCCATAAAGAACTCCTAAGATTATTGGTCCATATTTATATACCTTTTATTTTATTTCTACCTTTACTTCCGCAAATTTCCCCAGGTGTAGGGAAACTAGCATTGTCTCTATTGGCTTTGACCAATATAACAATGACCTACAGATCATTCCGTACATGGCCTCAAAGGGTTCCATGATGATGGTGGAGTGATACCAAATATGATAAAATAAATCCACCCATGTTAAATTATTCTCTTACATATGTCCTAAAACTAACATGAAAACATGAGGAATGTTCACTAGAACCAAAACAGTCTACCTTAACTAGAAAAGTCTTGGGGGGTAAACAAGTCATTCTCAACCACAATTGAGCCCCAAATCATCCAAAATAATCTCTCTCATCATGATGTGAAGTGAGTATCATAGTCTAAAATTATCATCAAGGAAATTACATGAATCACTACTACTTCTAGAAAGTCTAGGAATCCCAAACTCTCCACCAAGGTATTCTGATCTTCACATATTGATATGTGAGACATCCCGAGTTAAACTCAACAACAATACATTAATTCCTTAGACAATAAACCTAAAACCAAAGTATCTTGATACATACCAATATCATTTAGATTTATTTTTAAGGAAATTAAACTTCCTCATCACCCCTATCAAAATGTTACTGATGAGATCACCCATCCTCAGTAGGATTTCATACTCCCCACCCTTAGAATATCCGTCAAGAATATGTTCAGTGAGTTTGTGGTCATGCAAGTCTTCACACATGATATCCCTAAGTTATACTTCCCTGACTCACCAAAGATGTGGATGGGTAATAACCATCTAATGTAGATATGGTACATTATCCATATTATAAAGTTTCAACTACAATGTTATTAAATAATCCGTCATATCAATAACAAAAAAATGGACGAAAAATATTACTGTGAGCATCTACTGCTATATTCATTCTCTTGGATGGATCTCAAGCTATAACTACATAAACCTTTAATATTTCCACTATTACTCCCATGTCTTTGAATAAATATCCCATGAATTAGTCCTCCTAAATCTACAACTAACGAATCAAATGTTTCTAGTAAATATGCTACTCTTAGAGTATGTCTATAACTACCCTTAAGTGTCTTGAATTATTCTCCATTAATATCAAGTACACTAGGATGTAAACAAGGATGAATCCCACGAACCAATCCAAGAAGGGTTAAAGTATTGACCTTATAAGTCCCAAAACATGATGATTAATTTAACATTCTATAAGGAATCACTAATGAATCATAGATATCAGAGGGGATTTAAAAATCCACCTTTCATACATCCTCCTCTTGGACCTGGATCTTGTGATAACCTTTCCTATGGATAGAATCTGATAACCACTTCATATGTAACCATTGAGTGAAGTGGTCGTTGATTATTAGGGGTTGAAACTCATCTCAAATAATCACCTCTTTCATGTTCTTTCTATCCGCACCAATCCTCACACTCTCATCCACATTCTTGGAGAAATACATAGGGCTGACCATGTGAATACATTGGGCCCAACAAGGACCATGTATTGCATATTTCTCCAACCACACCTTCATATCTATAGCTACATGATGTCATATGATATGATAGTAAAAATATTGATTCATCCTTATGGATTTATATACTGAGAAATATTTTATAGGGAGGAAATCCAAACATATTATTAGGGAATATATCCCCATACCTCTCATAGATAATTGGAAATGAAATCGTATAACATCCAATACTATTAGGGTCAATCTAGTAAACTGGTATGAAGTCATCAATATCCTCCTACACATGATATCATCCTTCCATTCATATTATTACTCTTTACTGAAGGAGGAAAAATCCATCCCAAAAATTAGATTCACTACAACCCTCAGTAGTAATATTTAGTTGACTATGGATGGTAGAAAATTAGTCTATACTAAGGGAAACATCATAGGGTCCCACTACTACTATAGAATTGTTAATGAGGGGATATCTATCTTCTAGAGTTAGGTCACACTAACAAGAGTAGTGTGTGATCATAGATTCTCTATATAGGATCCTATGAACATAAGGGTTGAGATATGAACTCAACTATAATCTATAGGTCTCAAAATAGGGATGTATAATGAAATTAGTGGTTCATGAATGTGTCTATCAAAATTATAGATAATGTACAAAATACTTAGACTGTACATGGAATCACTCATATATCCTTTTGGGTGAATTCCACTAGTATATGATACTTCCCATATCCCTTACGACCATATCACTGAGCCTAACAGGAAAAAACTAGGGATGGTGGTGGTTGTAAAATATCAAAGTACGATTCACCTATTTCTGCTCTCAAAGATCATCTGACACACCAACCACTATACATAACTCCATGTTCTAACCACTACCTCTACATGGGTGGTATATCATCCATCTCTTTTTATGAAGTGCGTTGGGTAGGAAAATATCCTCCATGATGCCTATTTCCCTAACAAAAAAACATATACCTCAGTGATCTGAACATCCCCTATAGTTCTCATGAAAAACTGAACCTCTAGTGTCATGACCTGCATTGTATGCCTACTATTAGCGGGTCTTACTCGACCTCGACTTCAATTGATCACTTAAATTTATGATTAAGATACATTATCTATCCCTATGTGTCATCATCCAACTCCAACAGTTCCATTCATAAAATAGTCTAACATGATTCATCCACATGAACCACCAATGGTGGGACTATGTATTAATCAATGAGAAAAATCACCACATATTATCCAGTCAAACGGAAAACTTTTATGTGAACCAACTGATACATGGTGGCCTCATCACCCATAAGGGTATACTATCTTCCCTGCTTCAGAAACCTCATCGACTATCTTCAAGGGAACATCCTGAATTAAGAAAATATGTACCATAGACAATGAGTGTATTTTTAGATCAATCCTTATGAGAACATAAAAACACAACCAATTATTTTATGATAAATGTAGAAACATTATTCCTTAAACTAGTGTGTACATGTACCAAATCAACGATTTAATTTATTAGATTCCTAAGAAATAGATTTAATAGATATTTCACCAAAACCAGAGTCCTTGGGATACGATCTGAACTCGAAACACTTTTTATCTATCACTATAAATACAAAATAAAACCTCTTATCTAGAAAAAACCTTCAATATCTAGTCGTAAGATGAACAATCCTATAATACCACCATGTCACAACCTGACACACTAGGGCCCACTTGGCTAGTGATAACTTGAGTGTAACACCCTAAGCCTTCCTCTAATAGGCTGGGGAATAAAGACGAGTGCTAAGTAGGCATATCACACCCAAGGGAGGAATTAAACTAATGTATCTTCACACACGAACAAATATCCAAATAACCATATAGTTCTAAAAGGTAAATAAATCTGATACCATAATGCATGCATAACATCTATCCCACATCAAAGTATGAAAAAACACTGGAACAAAATAAATGGAAAAAATAAAATCCCACCTAAAAGATAAAAAAAGAGTCCATCCTACTATGTTGGAGGGGACTAATATCAAACATGACACCTAGTATAACCATTTTCTTTATATCCAAAACTATTCTCCACCTTCTCATAGTCCTACATGGATTCTATAAAAGTTTTATTTTTCTATTCAAGCCAATACACGGGCAGAATAATACCATGTAAGGGTGAGTATAATAATAATTTGTAGGAAACATAGAAATCATCAAACCTAAATCATCAAGATACTATTTATCTGATAAAATGTATAAAAATGAGGATATGATATATAGTAATTCGAAAAATAAGAACCAGAAGTACTCAAGAGACACTCAAAGTATCATAGAGGTATCAATTACACGTCAATCCATATGACTCCACTCAAGGATTTAAGTTATGAATCATCCATGGGATCCCACTCCCCAAGACATAATGACACTAAGATCTCACATTTTTGAGGTCATTCCAATATGGACAATCCATATAAGACACATTCTAGAACTCTAAATATCCCTGCACCTAGATAGTGGATCACACATTGGACCGTTGGGGGACACTGTAAACCCTACTATAATAATACACTATATAGGGGATCATATGTATGGTGGTACAATGAATATTACTATATTAACATGCATGATAGGGGATCAAATCCCTAAGCATGGTGGTTAAACCAATATCCTTAACCATACCTTGGATGAATAAAGGAAATATAGAGGATCATACCTCAGTTCATATGGAGGGACTCCATAAACTCTTTCATGGATATATCCCATAGAGGAGATCATAATCAGAAGTTTAGGATGTAATGCCACACTATACCCTCACAGGGATATACAAAAGGAACATAATCAATTGATACTGTTCTATACTGAAATAGTTTGAGGGAAATCACCTAATCTCAAACCAGAGATGAACTGAGAATAAAAATAGCTCAAACCACCCCTTTAAAAGAGTACATGATTTGTCTCATTAATCTTTTCACTGCCTATGCCTCATACTAACGTGAAATTAATGTATCCCAACTACACAATGTGTACCATCAGGTTTATGATGTGTAGATTCTTGGCCATAACTCTGCATTCCATCTTTTATAGCTTGTGTTCCTACCGAATTAAATGACATGTTCTACTTGGTTACATGAGGTGTAAAGGCTATGCAAGATGTTGATATATCCCCTACCCATGCCCTGTAAACCTAACCATGTCCATGTATAGGGTCTTTCATATGTAATTTGGGTCATTTCCACGTACCTAGTTATGTTTGGGTACAGAGCTTTCCCGTGTACATTGGAAATGCTCATGTGGCTAACTCTATTCGTTCCCATATACCCTTAGGGGTACATACCGAGCCTCTAGGTCTAGGTTACATGGCATGTGACAAGTGTCACACAGGGCATGATAGTTTTATCTGCTTGTAAATCCTAGAACCATATATGGGGGACTACATAGAATGTGTTCTTCGATCTATACTACATGTACATTGGGTTTTTCTTAGAAAACCTACACTATTCAATGCATCTCACATACATCACCTCCACCACTTGATCCTCCTCCAAACAAGCCAATAATCATTGATCTGGTGTTAAACGATCATTATTGTCACCACTAGGTAGATTTTGGCCAATGATACACCCAAAAATTGGTTCCCCATCAAAACATATCATCTTTACATTCCAAACCACAATACAAAACCAAAAATATGATCTTGATCCATCTCCAGTCATCCATCATCATCATTGAAAATAGATTACTCCCCTGATCATCAATTCCAACTTAATATGATGATCTGTTGCACCAAATTTAGAATACACAATTATCCTCCACTAGGTATTGGTCAAATAACCAGTCAAAGGAAATATCAGTGATGAACATCTATTGATAGGGGGTGGGGGTGGAATAAAAGAAACATAAAGAAGAATGAACCCAATTTATTGATCATGTTAGCCTTTATTTGTTTTTATTAGAATAAATAATGAAGATCCTATGATAAAAAAATAAAAAAAGCAATTCTTAAACCATAGGAAGATAAAAAATCCACCAAAATTAACCATCGATCCATAAACTAATTTTTTCTAGATGAATGTTCTCATGTTATACATGGGATATTAAAATGGGAGAAATCCAAATAAATAAAATTACCTACAATTAACTAGGATCTGTCATTGTTGAAGAATTGTTCTATAGAATCATCATTGGTGTAGTCTATGAAATCCATTAGTGACAATGATCCTTTGAGAGTCAATCACGATCATCAATCCATTTTCATTTTCATAGATTTCCTCAATGGTTCCTCTCTCAATCCCACAGTTCTTTGGATAACCATAGAGATTTGAAATAACCATATATTTTTTGTGATGATTTATGTTTCTTCATTTAAAAATAACAAATTAATTATTTAATTAATTAAATTTTATTATTTATTCCTAAGACTGAACATAAATAATATGCCCAACACCAAAAAACGTTAGGTCACATCTAGGGTAAAACTTGCATTCTCGGACTCAAGGAAGTTATTGGATTTCCCATCCATGTATGCAATCATAATTTAGTTTATTATTCTATAAAAAATACATGTACATAATATAATATATTTAATAATTTTATTATATCAAAACCGATCTTCTTTGGGTCTCGGAATCTCATGTCGTCTCAATGATTGGCTCAAAAAATATTCCTTAATATTTTTCAAAGTACTACTAGGGAAAATAGGGATGATACACCTTAATACTTATATGAATTGTCTTTTGGTAATACCAATACCTCTATAACTTAGGGAGTATTGTTGAGAGGTAATATTGGAAAGCATGGTTGAGCTATGGTGCTCAAATTGTGTGAAGAGGTTTGAAGAGGAGGCGTTCTTTTATATGTAAGAGTAGTGACATATTTGGAAATACCTGTAAATTTAAAATAATATAAATTTATTTTCTTGTTAATGTGAAACCAATTATAACACATTTTGATTTTAAATTATACTTTCATTTGAAACCAAATGTGTTAGATATATTACTTTACAGGAAACACCAAACCAAAATGAACTGTGAAACATTATACAACTGTCCTAATGTATCAATTTAATTTAGACTATCAATACATGTGACCACATTAATAAATATATGTATATAAAAACAAATAAATTTCAGTTTTTATATTATTTCATTAATAAAATTCAATTATCATAACTAAATAAATAATAAGATCATTTTATACTAAAAATATATTTTTTTAAATTGTATTTTACATGTAATATTTTATTAAAATAAATATATTATGGATAAAATATATTACTGAAATTCAAAATATTTTAATAAAAATTTAATTTATAATTTATGGAATTGATAATGAGAATAGTTAATATTTATTAAAATATTTTTTTTCTGCGAAAACTGTATTCATTATAATTTTAATTAAATGTTAAATTATCAAATTTTTGAATTTTAATTTTAGATACTTTACCTCATTTTTTGATTTATAACAAAAATTTTATCCTAAGATTAATCCTAAGTATTAGGAATCCAGAAGGCCTTATCCTAAAAATATTTTATGAAAAATAAAGGTGGAAAAAAGAAAAATAACTAGGTGGCTTTACAAAGATGAGCGTATACATCATCATGTGTATCCTCATCAACTAACTGCCAAAAATGTTTTGGTGTCACAAAGGACCACATAGAGTTGGACTCCTAAAAAACTCTCATGGAAAGTTTAATTCAACAACCCTTGAAGCTCAGAGCTAGTGCATTATTTTATTACAATGTAATGATTTAAAAGAATAAAATATCAAAGGACCGAGTAGTTTTGGAAAATAGACATGTATATAGGATTGACATTACAACTTGAAAGGAAATACAACATATAAGTTTTATTGGTAAAATAAAAAACTCTATGTTTATCCCTACAGGCCAGTCATAATAAACATCTTGATGTCCTAATAAAATGAAGTATAAGATAGGGGTGAGCTCAAATGATTAGTAAGAGTAAGAAATAAAATGGAAGATAACATAAACATAAACATTAATCATGACTAATAACTAAAAAAAATTCTTAAAAAAAGATGATCACATTATGGTAGGAATAAGAGCTGAATAAATAATCCCATAATAAAAAATAATCATGGTAATTTTACTATTCGAATAACCACATGAACTATCAACACTATTTTTATAATGAGGGAAATTAATATTCCGAAATCATAACCATACCATTAAGGCCTCATTCTAATACCATAAATAACCATTTTGTCAAGGCCTCGTGCCATGACCTAGTTTGTCTAATGAGACTACCGATGCATCGAGGAATTGTAGTGGGAACTACGCATCACATAATGTAGAGACCTGAAGCTTGACGTACATGGTAATTACATTACATTAGCAGAATACTTAATACATAACCAAAACAGACACACAATGATCATAATAGTTTAGTATCTTTGGAAACTCGATATATAATATTCTAATCGGGGTGAAATATCTTCAACATCTCCCATAAGATCTTCCCCTTTTTGTTTTCTTACCTAAAACATTTCTTTAAATCCTAGGGAAAAGAAAACATATAAAGGGTGAGCTCAAATGCTCAGTAAGGGTAAGCATTGAGAACATAAAACAATCCATAAACATTTGAATGGAAAAGATTGAACATAAAATATAAACATCAAAATCTTGAGCAAGGACATAAATCTTGGAAGTACGAAAGGCATATATCATATAGGAAAATAAATCATGATAAAATAGCATGAGAATAAATCATGGAATTGTGGAAACCATTCAGCACTTGTTATGATTTCCATAGTATCCAAGGCATTGCTGCCAAGACCATCTTAGTGGACAAAGTCCCTTTCTGAATCATGTTCACTCCTCGATCCTATCCTGTATCACTGAACCAAATTAACATACCATTTCAGACATGTCTATCTCATGAGATATAAATCTTTAACCATTGCATTGGAGGGAGATATAGGTCCCACCCATCTCATAATTAAATCATTCTTACTTGTTCCACAAAATAAACATACATCATTCATAAAAACCCCATAAATAAAATGGGTTTCATAAACATCATCCCATCATCACATAATATTTATAAAAAAACAGATATACTTTCATAATAAGAAAAGTGAAATCATGTAAATCATAGATACATTATACTTGAAACATACACATATGAAATAATGTCATTTTAGATGAAAAATGGTTTTGATAAAACACTTGAAATGAAATCTTGAGGAAAATATTTTTTCTTCTTCAAAATCATTTTCTTTTCACAAAATGTCATGAAATTTTAAAAGAAAAGGATATTGTTGAAAATATTCATGAAATATTTTGGAGGAATATTCATGAAAATAAGGCTTTATAAAACAGTAAAAAACCTTTCATTCTGTATAAGTTAAAAATAACATTCTTCTCGTACTTTTGTCGGAAAAGTAAAAAAATACCTCGTATGGTTAAAAAAAAGAAAGATTGCTTACATACCATGTATTAAAAGTAAAAAATGGTTAAAAAGGACTTTAAACAGACATGAAACCATTTTTAGGAAACATGTACATGGATGATAACAATAACCCCAGAAAATACTTACGAATAAACAATCTCGGATAAGAACGAGATTGGAATAGTTATCCCTTACCTTAGGTCCGATATGCTGCGTACGTATCCGAACCTCTTGTATAATGATTTAAATAATGTCATTGACTTATTACATAATCATATTCATTGTTATTATATCATATATAGTTCACTTATGACTTTATATTACCCATTTTTTTGTAAATTTGAGGTAAAAGCAGCATTTTGGTTAAAATCGTTTCATTTATCGTACATGTTTCGACTTGTGGTTCTTCATATTATTACTTATATCATGAATTACTTAATTAAAGAATGTAAAAAATGATTTATATGTAATATATATTCAGAATATACATATATATATGATATATCGATAATTGGAATGAAATACAACGTTCAAGGAGACGGTAGACCGTACGTACGCATGAACGCTGTTTTCTTTTCCTTATTGAATTGAATGGAATTAAGTAGATGACATACATATATATATATAAATAAATCAAGTATAATTATTATGTAATATATTTCATGATTACTTATTATATATACTTTATAATCATTCATGAATGGTTAACATGGAGAATGAATCTCATCGCGTCGTGGACACGGTAGTCCGTACTTACGCACAAGCGATGATATCATTACCATGATCATGGAATTGTATTGATGTGTATGTATAATATTACAGAATAAATATCACTTTACAATAACCATATATATTTATTTATTTACACCATTATACCCATCCATGTAAGGTGGTGGCGGAAAATAGATTACACCACGACGTGGAGACAGTATTCTGTACGTACGCACACCCGGTGATTTCATTTTCCGTAGGATGGATAGATGTTGAAATAGGGCTGTTTCATACTTATAATAACATATAAGTATATGAGTTATACTGATGTTATTACTTCATAATGAAATAACTAAAGAATAAGAAGTGGAAGAAGAAATAAAGATGAATGAATCGGTAACGGACATTACCTCTTCTTTGAAGCGCCTCTTTGAGACCTTCTCTTAGGGCACTAAAATTAGTCTTTGAAGAAGACCAGAACCTCTAGGATGTTTCTAGGGAAGTTTAGAAGATACTTTTGCAGGGTTTGTCCGATCTTGAAGGCTCAATGTGGTGTGAGGAAGAGAGGGAGGAGGTGCCCTTTTATAAGGGAGGAGAGGGGCACCTTTGGAAAAACTAAAAATATTAGTTTATTTTAATGTCATATTCGGTTTTTAATAGCTCCAAATTTATTTATTTCGAAGCTAAGGTGTGTATGGGTCTAAATCCTCTCATCCTATAGAATTTAGACAAGTTTAGGTATCTATTTTAACCTTATCAATTAGATTTAACTTTAAGTTAAATAATTTTACTTTTACCGTAACTTCTTGTTTTCTTACACTATAAGGTTAATAAACATACTATAACAGGCCAAAAGAACCCCAAGTTGTTTATTATAAATATCTATAACCTAATATAAGTCCTTTGGCCGAACCTTATATTTTTAGGAAATATAATACAATTAATAATATAATATTTGTTTTTAAAAATTATTTTATGTCAATTTTGACACTATTTGGTAATTGAGTTTTGTAAAAATCATAACAGAAATATTAGTTCAAAAAAAGTTAATTAAATCAACAATAACATGTCATATTAACATATAAAGTTATTTTAATTCATAAGAAGTCTCAAATTACATTTATTTGGGTATTTATAACATCAATTATGTCAATATTTCATTAATAAGATAATTACTGCATCATCATTGTGTCATAAATAAATTAAATTATTTAATGTCTAAAAATTATAAATAAAATACCATTATGTAGGAAATATTTTTATCTTTCTAATGAATATTTATATTCTAATCTATCTTATGTATAACCCTATATTAAAAATGATTGAGTTATTAAACATTGATTTTAACTATTTTTACCCTTCTTTAAATTGATAATAAATGTCCTAATCTAATCCAAGTGGGCCTAAATGGTCATATTTTATTCCTAAGGATGTTTTTTGTCGAATTATACTTATACAAAAGAATTAGGACATGTTTTAGGGTAATATTAATATCATTTGTACCCTTAATTACCCTATTTTTTTAACCGTGGTAAATAAAAGTAAAAAGTTACTATTCACCAAAAATTATTTTCATCCCATTGAACCAAATTTTAGTTCTTGATATTAACCGTGTCTCTCATATTTTCGAAATTTAATTCACAGAAGTGGTAAAATTTCATTTAAATGAAAAAGTCAGTTTTTTTAACTACCACTAAGTGGTTTAACTGTTCCTCGAAAATTGCATTTTTTCAGAAAAATACCAAAAATTCAGCCTAATCATTATTTGATATTCCGAATTCAAAATTGATGTCTATTTTTCCAAATTCATTACATAGAAGTGGAATTAATTAATTTTAAAATTAATTCCCGTTATCAAAGCAAATAGCGTGTTTTTTGTGAAACAATAACTATCAAAAGATTGATATTTGTTTATATCCAATTTCAAAGTGAAATTAATTCCAATGACCAAAATTGGCTTAAATGGTAAAAATATATTCTAATTATGCTTTAAAACCAATTAAAAATATAATCTAACCATATAAATTATTGTGATGAAAAAAGATGTTTTTAATTAAAATATAGCGTGTTTTTACTATTCATTAACATATGAAAGTTATCAGAATAATTTGAAAAATTTATCCAAAGTAAATTTTTATATCATGATTGCAAAGAAAGATTTTATTTTTTCAAATTGAACTTATATAAATGTAAAAAACAAGATTTAAAGTGGGTGCGCCATCAAAAGGCGGCAAAACTACATTTTTTGAAAAATACTTATTTTACTCGAAAAATATATTTTGTCCTCATACCATGTTCTAGAAAATGTGTAAGATCAATAATAATGTTATAAAATTAAAAATGTAGTTGATACTATTAATAACAGCTAGTTCATAATAATATTATAACCATATATCGTTGTTTAGTGAAACCTGGTATTGTGTACAACACACGCTATCGAGGAAGGTCGCAATTGCGTGTAATGCAAGCCAAGTCAGGGTTGCGTGTTGTGAAAGACTCCTCCGTTGTTTCTTAAAACAGAATCCAACCATATTTCATTTATATATTGAATATATATATATATATATATACACTCAATGTTTTGTAGAATATCTACTATCAAAATTGTGTGTAACATGATCCAAGAATAGTGTTGTGTATTCTGCAAGCTCATACGGTGTTGCGTATAGTGTAAGGTAATCTTGTTGTAGCTTACAACACAAGACATCAATGAAATTAAAAGAATATTTTTCATAAAATCTCAGGGTGTTACATTCTACCCCCCTTAAAATGAATTTCTCCCTCGAAATTTGTCGGGGTTCTAAATCGTTTACTATTTATAGAAACCCACATCATAAAAAGGAATACTGAAACTTAATTTTAAAAACTAAAGTATGAAATGTAATGATTACCCAAAGTAACTCATCATTGGGTTTCCATAGAGGAGAACATAGGTTAAAATATGGATATGGAAGAAAAATCTAACCATCATGTTCTGGTGGAACGTGGTAGAGAACATGGCTATGAAAATGCCAGCAATCACAAAGCCATAAATTTGTGATGATCTAGGGTACCATTTGATTCATCAGATATAAGGGCACTAGGACAACATTTTTAGTTTCCAAGATCATTTCCCTAAATTTGAAGAATTTTAATAAGAATAAATACTTACTTTATTTTGGTATAATATCACTGTTGTTCATGCCTTGAACAATTTCCACTTCATCTCTTAAAGAAGTGAAGTTGAATTTGTTATTCGTGAAGTGTTAGCAGATCATGTGATAGAATTACGGGTCATTCCATCTGTCTCAGACAAAAGGTTTGAAAAAGTTATTAAATATAAATAAGTTGATCTATAGTGATATTAATCATATATGGTTCCTAAAATGGAAATATACTTCATATATCATACTTCTTAATATAATAAATCAAGTTTATACTAAATAGGGACTTCATGTAGGCCAGTGGTAGGCGATAAAGGCCTGTCAGACTTCAGTTGTGGGTTCGATTCCCACATCCTTGTCCGACGCGATGGGTTGTCGCCCGTCCTGTAGGTTGTCCTTTTTCTAAAACTACATTACTATAACATCCCATCAATAATATCAAAAAAAGTTCTATCCATAAACAATACTAACTTATGTCCAATATAATCCATTCCAATCTTTAGGCTCATCTAAAATACTTCGGTCCAAGCTCATAGTATAAAGAAAACGATTACTTGAAATGTCATCAACCAAGTATGTGAATACCATCATTTATCCCCCATATATCTTGTTGGTCACATTTCAATCATGTGAATACCTTAATCATGTATTCTCTTGAAAAATGAATACCCATTAAACCTTAGTGAAAACACGAATGCTGTCAAAAGTTAACTCTTCCCACATAGCAAAATCCAAAAATTCTATTTACTCAAACAATGATATAACCTTCTCCTTATATTACTCATGAGCTCATGAATACTATTAAACATTTAATTTTCTCCTTATCCCTTCATTATGTGCATATCATCTTCTTTCCAAAAATATTTGAGTAACCTTTCATGGTTGCTAGTACCATTCATCATACACTTTTAAAACCTAAGGAAAGACAACAGTGTAACAATCCTTAGATGTCTCTTTATTCCATAGTACCATGAGATTACTTATAGAACATTACACTTGATAAACATGAAATCATTCCACTACCTTCTTAAACCATTGACAGAGCTTCAACAATTCTTTCATCTCACATATCATTTGTAGTCTCTTCATCATCATCAACATAAATACTACCCATACGGCCATACTGATTTTCTTCATGAGACTTTCCCTTAAGGAATTTGTTTGTATAATGCCCGTAAGTTCCACATTTAAAACATTTAACCATTGTTGATGTCGTAGCAATACCATTATCCTCATCAATGGTGTTAAATAAACCTTTTCCTTTGCACTTACTGGCTTTGTGTCCTTCTTTTCCACACCCAAAGCATCTTCCAGTTCCTTTGAAACATTCTTCTTGATGCCTCTTCCCACATGATTTACATGGGGGAAATTTAACTTTCTTTCTTCTATGATCATCATGAAACTCCATCTTTATCTTATTAGATGAGTCAAGAAATTTACCAAATTTGAGTTTATTGATCATATTATAAGATTGCTGATTTGGAATAATAATGATGTTTGGACTTCCAAATCCCATTTCATTTGGTTGCTCATGAATAATATCATTCCATTGTCCATCATATCCTCTATTATCGTGAGTCATCTTCTTTCCATCCATTTTCTAAAACCCAAAAAGAATAGTGTGAGAGGAAAAAATAATAATAAAGGGGGAGTAACTTCAATATCTAACATCTTAGGTTTAATCTAATATCGTTACCATAATACTAGGACTATAACCTATACTTATACTTAACCTTAGGGACATCCCTAGATATACCTTAGAAATATCTCTAGGGATCACACTAAAGTTTTCGCATCATAGTTTCCAGAGGTTGACTAAACCTTTCCTCTGATACCAACTGTAGAGACCCGAAGATTGACGTACATGGACATTACATTACTTTAGTGGAATATTTAATACATAAAAAAAAACAGACACACAAGGATCGTAATAGTTTAGTGTCTTTGGAAACTCGGAATATAATTTTCTAATCGTGGTGAAGGATCTTCAACATCTCCCATAAGATCTTCCCCTTTTTGTTTTCTTACCTAAAACATTTCTTTAAATCATGGGGAAAAGAAAACATATAAAGGGTGAGATAAAATGCTCAGTATGGGCAAGCATAGAGAACATAAAACAATCCATAAACATTTGAATGCAAAAGATTGAACATAAAATCTAAACATCAAAATATTGAGCAAGGACATAAATCATGGAAGTACGTAAGGCATATATCATAAAGGAACATGAATCTTGATAATATTGCATGGGAATAAATCATGTAATTTTGGAAACCATTCAGCACTTGTTATGATTTCCATAGTAGCCAAGGCATTGCGGCCAAGACCATCTTAGTTGACAAAGTCCCTTTCTTAATCGAGTTCACTCCTCGATCCAGTCCGGTATCACTAAACCAGATTAACTTACCATTTCAGCCATGTCTATCTCATGAGATATAAATCTTTACCCAATGTATTGGAGGGATATATAGGTCCCACCCATCTCATAATTAAATCATTCTTAGTTGTGCCACAAAATAAACATACATCATTCATAAAAACCCAACAAATAAAATGGGTTTCATAAACATCATACCGTCATCACATAATCCATAGAAAAGAAATGGATATCATTTCATAATAATAAAAGTGAAACCATGTAAATCATAGATACATTATACTTGAAACATACACATATGAAATAATGTCATCTTAGATGAAAAATGGTTTTGATAAAACACTTGAAATGAATTCTTGAGGAAAATATCATTTGTTCTTCAAAATCATTTTCTTTTTACAAAATGTCATGCAATTTTAAAAGAAAAGTATTTTGTTGAAAATAGTCATGAAATATTTTGGAGGAAGATTCATGAAAATAAAGCTTTATAAAACCGTAAAAATCCTTTCATGCCGTATAAGTTAAAAATAACATTTTTCTCAAACTTTTGTCGGAAAAGTCAAAAAGTCCCTCGTATGGTTAAAAAAAATAAATATTGCTCACATACCATGTATTAAAAGTAAAAAATGGTTAAAAAGGACTTTAAACATACATGTAACCATTTTTATGAATCATTTACATGGATGATAAAAATAACCCTAGTAAATACTTACGAATAAACAATCTCAGAAAAGAACGAGATTGGAATAGTTATCCCTTACCTTAGGTCCGATATGCTTCGTACGTATCCGAAACTCATGTATAATGATTTAAATAATGTCATTTACTTATTATAGAATCATATTCATTGTTATTATATCATATATTGTTCACTTATGACATTATATTACCCGTTCTTTTGTAAATTCAATGTAAAAGCAGCGTTTTGGGTAAAATCGTTTCATTTATCGTACATGTTTCGACTTGTTGTTCTTAATATTATTACTTATATCCTGAATTACTTAATTACCGAATGTTAAACATGATTTATATGTAATATATATTCATCATATACATATATATATGATATATCGATAAATAGAATGAAATAAACTGTTGATGGAGACGGTAGGCCGTACGTACCCATGAACGCTGTTTTCGTTAACTTATTGAATTGAATGGAATTAAGTAGATGACATACATATATATATACATAAATATAGTATCATTATTATGTCATATATTTCATTATTACTTATTATATATACTTTATAATCATTCATGAATGGTTAACATGGAGAATGAATCTCATCGCGTCGTGGGGACGGTAGTCCGTACGTACGCACGAGAGATGATATCATTCCCATGATCGTGGAATTGTATCGATGTGTATTTATAATATTACAGAATAAATATCACTTTAAAAAAACCATATATAGTTATTTATTTACACCATTATACCCATCCATGTAAGGTGGTGGCGGAAAATAGATTACACCACGGTGTGGAGACGGTATTCCGTACGTACGCACGCATGGTGATTTCATTTTCCATAGGATGGATAGATAGTGAAATAGGGTTGTTTCATACTGATAATAACATATCAGTATATGATTCATACTTATGTTATTAGTTCATAATTAAACAACTAAAGAAGAAGAAGTGGAAGAAGAAATAAAGTTGAAAGAATCAGTAACGCACATTACCTCTTCTTTGAAGAACCTCTTTGAGACCTCCTCTTAGGGCACTAAAATTGGTCTTTTGAAGAAGACCAGAACCTCTAGGATGCTTCTTGGGAAGTTTAGAAGAGAATATTTCCAGGTTTGGACGATCTTGAAGGCTCAAAGTGGTGTGAGGAAGAGAGGGAGGAGGTTCCCTTTTATAAGGGAGGAGAGGGGAACCTTTGGAAAAAGTAAAAATATTATTTAATTATAAAGTCATATTCCATTTTTAATATCTCCAAATTGATTTATTTTAAAGCTAAGGTGGGGATGGGTCTAAACACTCTCATCCAATAGAATTTAGACAAGTTTAGGTATCTATTTTAACCTTATCATTTAGATTTAACTTTAAGTTAAATAATTTTACTTATTCCGTGTCTTCTTGTTTTCTTACACTATAAGGTTAATAAACTCACTATAACAAGTCAAAAGAACCCCACGTTGTTTATTATTAATATATATAACCTTATCTAAGTAATATTTCCTAAACATAGATTTTTAGGAAATAAAATAACAATTAATAATATAATATTTGTTTTAAAAACTATTTTATGTCAATTTTGAAACTATTTGGTAATTGATTTTTGTGAAAATCATAACAGAAAGATTAGTTCAAACAAAGTTAATTAAATCAACACTAACATGTCATATTAACATAGAAAATTATTTTAATTCATAAAAAGTCTCAAATTACATTTATTTGGGTATTTATAACATCAATTATGTCAATATTTCATTAATTAGATAATTAATGTGTAGAGACCCAAAGCTTGACGTACTTGGACATTACATTAATTTTACAGAATACATAGTACATAACAAAAACACACACACAAGGATTGTAATAGTTTAGTGTCTTTGGAAACTCAGAATATAATCTTCTAATCGTGGTGAAAGATCTTCAACATCTCCCATAAAGATCTTCCCTTTTTTTCTTACCTAAAACCTTTCTTTATATCCTGGGGAAAAGATAACATAATAGGGTGAGCTCAAATTCTTAGTAAGGGTAAAAAAAAAAATATCAATCAAATCATATTCATAAGAACATAACATTTTGGAAGTCTTAACCTGCAAAAGAGAGCATAATTTCATAACATGGGATAAATCATAGTAGTGAAATGAAATCCCAATAATCATAACTTAAAACATGAAACTTTGTGGCATACACACACAATCATAGAGAATCATTTCTTATTAGTCAAGACTCATTGCCAAGACTATCTTAGTGGACAAAGTCCATTTCTGAACTAAGTCACCCTTGTTTCAGTCCTGTTTCACTGAACCAGTATAGCCTACCATTCCAGCCATGTCTATCTCATGAGATATAAAATCTTTACCCAATTCATTGGAGGGAGATATAGGTCCCACCCATCTCATAATGATACCATTCTTATGTGTGCCACAAAATCATAAATCATACATCATTGCATAACACATGTAATAAAAATGGGAATCTTAAACATCGTGAAATCATAAAACAATTCATATGAGATAAAGGAATTCATAAAAATATTTCCATTACAACATAATCAAATCAATGTAATAATAGGGATAGAGACATAACCCTTTATTATCTTAGATGGAAATTTTTTTTGATAAAACTCTTGAACTTCATTCTTGAGGAAAATATCCTTTCTACTTCGAAAACATTTTCCTTTCTTAACATGTCATAAAAATTTAAAATAAAAGAAGTTGATTAAAAATAAACTTGAAAACTTGTAAAGTAAGCTTCTTGGAAATAATGTTTTAAAAATCAATTCATGCCGTATAAGTTAAAAAAAACATTCTTCTCATACTTTTGTTGGAAAAGTCAAAAAAGTACCTCGTAACATAAATAAGAGAAAGATTCCATACATACCATGTAGTAAAATTCAAAAATGGGTAAAAAGGACTTTATACACACATTAAAACACTTTTATAAAACATGAACATGATAGAAATATCCCCAGTAAATACTTACTAATATGCAATCTCGGATAAAAATGATATTTGCAAAATTATCCCTTACCTTAGGTCCGATATGCTTCGTAAGTGTCCGAAACTCCTGTATAATGATTTAAATAATGTTATTGACTTATTATAGAATCATACGTATTGTTATGATATCATATATGGTCATATTCTTAGCTTCTTATTAGTAATATTTCATTACTACTTGTTATTCGCGTGTTTATTGCTTTTTGTTCTTATGCGTGTTTGTCGAATAAATTCTTATTCTTCTCTTTAGGTTATAGATACCTCATTTCCAGAATGGTATTAGTGTAACATATATCATATTCATTCATTCAATTCATTTATATAATCATTATGAAATGAAGATCATGTAGAACGAGTCACATCACATCATGGAGACGGTATTCCGTACGTACGCACAAGTGATGATATCGTTCCTATGATCGTGGAATTGTATTGGAGTGTATGTATACTATTTCAGAATCAATATCACTAAATAATAGTCATTTATATTCATTATTTACACCATTATACCCATCCAAGTAATGTGGTGGTGGAAAATAGATTACACCACGGCGTGGAGACGATATTCCGTACGTACGGGCGCACGGTGATTTCCTTTTTCATAGGATGGATAGAAGGTTAATTAGAGTTGTTTCATATTTATAATAACATATAAGTATATTATAAATACTGATGTTATTACTTTATCATGAAACAACTAAAGAAGAAGAAGTTGAAGAAGAAAGAAATTGAAAAAAATTGGTAATGGATATTACCTCTTTTTGACGCGCCTTCACTTATCCTCCACTTAAAGAACTAAGGATGGTCTTTGCAGAAGACCAGGACCTCTAGGATGATACTAGGGAAGTGTAGACGATATTTTGTCAGGGTTTTTCCGAGCTTGAATGCTCAAATTGGTGTGAGGAGGAGAGGGAGGAGGTGCCCTTTTATAAGGGAGGAGAGGGGCACCTTCGGAAAATCTCAAAATATTATTTTATATTAAGGTCAAATTCGGTTTATAATGGTTCCAAAGGGTCTTATTTCGAAGATAAAGTGGGGATGGGTCGAAATACTCTCATCCAATAGGATTTAGACAAGTTTAGGTTATTATTTTAACCTTATAAATTAGATTTAACTCTAAGTTAAATAATTTAACTTTTACCGTGTCTTTTTGTTTTCTTACACTATATGGTTAATAAACTTACTATATCAAACCAAAATATCCCCAAGTTGTTTATTATTAATATATATAATATTATCTATGTCATTTGGCCGAACCATAGATTTTTAGAAATAAAATAACAATTAATAATATAATATTTGTTTTAAAAACTAATTTATGTCAATTTTGACACTATTTGGTACATGATTTTTATAAAATTCATAACAGAATGATAAGTTCGAAAAAAGTTACTTAAATCAACAATAACATGACATATTAACCTAGAAAAATAGTTTAAGTCATAAAAAGTCTCAAATTACATTTATTTGGGCATTTATAACATCAATTATTTCAATATTTCATTAATAATACAATTACTGCATCATCTTTGTGTCATAATAAATGATAATTATTTAATCCCTAAAAATTCTAAATAAATTCCTATTATGTAGATAATTGTATTAGATTTCTGGAGACTATTCAGTTTTGAGGTTTCATGAAGTTTATCACTAGATTAAAATTATTATACTTATAAGATTTAAGAAAGTGACATGTTGTCACATTCTTTGGTTTTAATAATAATTAAATCATTTTCATTGAAAAAATTTAATTAAATGAATCTAATCCGACCCTTAGGTGATATGGGTCGACTTTTAGTCATCCAATAGGATTTTGACATTTTTTAGGGTAATTTTAAAATATTATATTTACCTTTAATTACCTGATTTACCTTTAACTCTCGTAAATAAAATTTACCGTAGTTACTATTCATAATTCCCAAAAATAAAAAGTAGCTTATTAAAATAATTTTGATCCACTGATTCCAAATATGGAATCCATTTTTCCAAATTCAATACACAAAAGTTGCAGAAATTAAATTAAAATTAATCCCGCTGTCGAAAGAAAATGGGTTTTTCTTTAAAACATTGCAAAAGATTGAATTGATTTAGCCTACGAATTCAAGGTAAAATCAATGATAATGACATACATTATATTAAATGGTAAAAATATATTTTATTTATACTTTAAAACCATTCAATATTATAATTTAACCACATAATATATTATGATGAAAAAAGTTGTTTTTAATTAAAATATAGCGTGTTTTTACAATTCATTAAAATATAAAAGTTATCGGAAAAATATCAAAACATTATCTAATGTAAATTTTTATATCCTGATTCAAAAGAAGAATTTTATTTTGTCAAATTGAACTTATTAACATGTCGAAAACTAGATTCAATGTGGGTGTGCCATCAAAAGGCGGCAAAACTGCATTTTTTGAAAAATACTTATTTTACCCGAAAAATTTATTTTGTTCTTATACTATGTTCTAGAAATGTGTAAGATGAATAATAATGCTGTAAAATTCAAAATTTAGTTAACACTATTCATAACGGCTAGTTCATAACAATATTATAATAATATATCATTATTTAGTAAAACCCAGTATTGCGTACAACACACACTATCGAGGAAGGTCGCGATTGCGTGTAATACAAGCCAAGTCAGGGTTGCGTGTTGCACAAGAATCCTTCGTTGTTTCGTATAACAGAATACAACCATATTTCATTTATACATTGAATATATATATATATATATATACTCAATGTTGCGTAGAATAACTATTATCAAAATTGTGTGTAACACGATCCAAGAATAGTGTTGTGTATACTGCAAACTAATACGGTGTTGCGTATAGCGCAAGGTAATCTTGGTGTAGCACAAGACATTAATGAAATTAAAAAAATATTTTTCATAAAATCTCAGGGTGTTATATTCTAACCCCCTTAAAATGAATTTCTCCCTCGAAATTCATCGAGGTTATAAATGGTTTACTACTCGAAAGTTTGTTTAATAGAAAACCACATCGTAAAAAGGAATACCAAAACATGGCTTTTAAAAACTAAAGTATGAAATGTAATGGTTACCCAAATTAACTCATCACAGGTTTTCCACGTAGGAGAACATAGGTGAAAATATGGATATGGAAGAAAAATCTAACCATCAAGTTCTGATGGAGAGTGGTAGAGAACATGGCTATGAAAAAGACAAAAATCACAAAGCTATTGATTTGTGATGATCTAAGGTACCATCTGATTAATCAGATATAACAGAACTAGGACAATATTTTTGGTTTTCAAGATCATTTCCCTAAAGTTGATGAATTAAAATAAATACTTGCATGATTTTGGTACAATCTCACTGTTGTTCGTGAATTGAACAATTTCCACTTCATCCCTTAAAGAAATGAAGTTGAATTTGTTATTCGTGATGTGTTAGCAGATCATGTGATAGAATGATGGGTCATTCTATCTCTTTCAAACAAAAGGTTAGCAAAAGTTATAAGTCCATCTTATGGTTAGATTAATCTTATATGGTTCCAAAAATGAACTTATACTTCATATATCATACCTCTTAATAAAATAAAACTAGTTTTTACTAACCAGGGACTTCCTATAGGCCAGTGGTAGGTGATAAAGGCCAGTCACACTTCGGTTGTGGGTTCGATTCCCACAGCCTTGTCCGACGCGATGGGCTGTTGCCCGTCCTGCAGGTTGTCCTTTTTCTAAAACTACATTACTATATCATCCCATCAATAATATCAAAAAAAGGTTCTATCCTTAAACAATACTAACTTATGTCCAACATAATCCATTCCAATCTTTAGGCTTATCCAAAATACTTTGGTCCAAGCTCATAGTATAGAGAAAATGATCACGTGAATGCCATCATTTATCCCTCATATATCTTGTTCATCACATTCCAGTCATGTGAATACCATAATCATGTAATCTCTTGAAAAATGATTACCCATTGAATCTTAGTAAAAACATGAGTGCTGTCAAAAGTTAACGCATTCCACATACCAAAAACCCAAAATTCTATATACTCAAACCATGATATAACTATTTCCTTATATCAGTCATGAGCTCATGAATACTATCAAACATTTAATTTTCTCCTTATCCCTTCATTATGCGCATATCATCTACATTCCAAAAATATCTGAATAATCTTTCATGGATACTTGTACCATTAATCATACACTTTCAAAACTCAAGGAAAGACAACAGTGTAACAATCCTTAGATGTCTCTTTATTCCATAGTACCATGAGATTACTTATACAACATTACACATGATAAACATGTAATCATTCCACTACATTCTTAAACCATTGACCGAGCTTCAACAATTCTTTCATCTCACATATCATTTGTAGTCTCTTCATCATCATCAACATAAATACTACCCATAAGACCATACTGATTCTCTTCATGAGACTTTACCTTAGGGAATTGGTTTGCATAATGCCCGTACATTCCACATTTAAAATATTTAACCATTGTTGATGTCGTAGCAATACCATTATCCTCATCCCTGGTGTTAACTGAACCTTTTCCTTTGCACTTACTGGCTTTGTGTCCTTCTTTTCCACACCCAAAGCATCTTCCAGTTCCTTTGAAACATTCTCCTTTATGCCTCTTCCCACATGATTTACATAAGGGAAATTGAACATTCTTTCCTCTATGATCATCATGAAACTCCATCTTTCTCTTATTATCCGAGTCAGGAAACTTACCAAATTTTACTTTATTGATCATATTATGAGATTGCTGATTCAGCATAATAATTATGTTTGGACTTCCAAATCCCATTTCATTTGGTTTCTCATGAAGAATATCATTCCATTGTCCATAATATCCTCCATTATCGTGAATCATCTTGTTTCCAGCCATTTTCTAAAACCCAAAAAGAATAGTGTTAGAGGCAAAAATCATAATAAAGGGAGAGTAACTTCAATATCTAACATCTTAGGTTAAATTATAAGATCGTTACCATAGTTCTAGGACTATATCCTGTATGTATAATTATCCTTAGGGAAATCCCTAGACATTCCTTAGAAATATCTCTAGGGATCTCACTAACGTTCTCACATCCTAGTTTCCAAAGGTTGACTAAACCTTTTCTCTAATACCAATTGTAGATACCCGAAGCTTGACGTACATGGACATTACATTACTTTTTCAGAATACATAGTACATAACAAAAACACACACACAAGGATCGTAATAGTTTAGTGTCTTTGGAAACTCGGAATATAATCTTCTAATCGTGGTGAAAGATCTTCAACAACTCCCATAAAGATCTTCCCTTTTTTTCTTACCTAAAATCTTTCTTTATATCCTGGGGAAAATAAAACATAAAAGGGTGAGCTCAAATGCTCAGTAAGGGTAAACAAAATAAATAACAATCACATCATATTCATAAGAACATAACATTTTGGAAGTCTTAACCTGCAAAAGAGAGCATAATTTCATAACATGGGATAAATCATAGTAGTGAAATGAAATCCCAATAATCATAACTTAAAACATGATACTTTGTGGCATACACACACAATCATAGAGAATCATTTATTATTAGTCAAGACTCATTGCCAAGACTATCTTAGTGGACAAAGTCCATTTCTGAACCGAGTCACCCTCGTTTCAGTCCTGTTTCACTGAACCGGTATAACCTACTGTTCCAGCAATGTCTATCTCATGAGATATAAAATCTTTACCCAATGCATTGGAGGGAGATATAGGTCCCCCCAATCTCATAATGATACCATTCTTATGTGTGCCACAAAATCATAAATCATACATCATTGCATAACCCATGTAATAAAAATGGGAATCTTAAATATCATGACTTCATAAAACAATTCATATAAGATAAAGGAATTCATAAAAATATTTCCATCACAACATAATCAAATCAATTTAATAATAGGGATAGAGACAAAACCCTTTATTATCTTAGATGGAAAATAATTTTGATAAAACTCTTGAACTTTATTATTGAGGAAAATATCCTTTCAACATCAAAAACATTTTCCTTTATTAACATGTCATAAAATTTTAAACTAAAAGAAGTTTATTAAAAATAAACATGAAAACTTGTAAAGGAAGCTTCTTGGAAATAATGTTTTAAAAATCCATTCATTCCGTATAAGTTAAAAAAACATTTTTCTCGTACATTTGTCGAAAAAGTAAAAAAAGTACCTCGTAACGTAAATAAGAGAAAGATTCCATACATACCATGTAGTAAAAGTCAAAAATGAGTAAAAGGACTTTATACATACATGAAAACACTTTTATAAAACATGTACATGATAGAAATATCCCCAGTAAATACTTACAAATAAGCAATCTCAGATAAAAATGAGATTTGAAAAATTATCCCTTACCTTAGGTCCGATATGCTTCGTAAGTTTCCAAACCTCCTATATAATGATTTAAATAATGTTATTGACTTATTCCAGAATCATACTTATTGTTATGATATCATATATGGTCATATTCTTAGCTTCTTATTAGTAATATTTCATTACTACTAGTTATTCGGGTGTTTATTACTTTTTGTTCTTATGCGTGTTTGTCGAATAAATTATTATTATTATCTTTAGGTTATAGATAACTCATTTCCAAAATGGTATTATTGTAACATATATCATATTCATTCATTCAATTCATTTATATAATCATTATGAAATGAATATCATGTAGAACGAGTCGCATCACATCGTGGAGACGGTATTCCGTACGTACGTACGAGTGATGATATCGTTCCTATGATCGTGGAAATGTATTGGAGTGTATGTATACTATTTCATAATCAATATCACATTATAATAGTCATTTATAGTCATTATTTACACCATTATACCCGTCCAAGTAAGGTGGTGGTGGAAAATAGATTACACCACGACGTGGAGACGGTATTCCATACGTACGCACGCGTGGTGATTTTCTTTTTCCGTAGGATGGATAGAAGGTTAATTAGAGTTGTTTCATATTTATAATAACATATCAGTATATAAGAAATACTGATGTTATTACTTTATCATGAAACAATTAAAGAAGAAGAAGTTTAAGAAGAAAAAAATTGAAAAAAATTGGTAATGGATATTACCTCTTTTTGACGCGCCTTTACTTAACCTCCACTTATAGAACTAAGGATGGTCTTTGAAGAAGACCAGGACCTATAGGACGATACCAGGGAAGTGTATAAGAGATTTCGGCAGGGGTGGGTGGAGCTTGAATGCTCAAATTGGTGTGAGGAGGAGAGGGAGGAGGTGCCCTTTTATAAGGGAGGAGAGGGGCACCTTAGGAAAATATCAAAATATTATATTATATTAAGGTCAAATTCGGTTTATAATGGTTCCAAAGGGTCTTATTTCGAAGATAAAGTGGGGATGGGTCAAAATCCTCTCATTAAATAGGATTTAGACAAGTTTAGGATATTATTTTAACCTTATCAATTAGATTTAACTCTAAGTTAAATAATTTAACTTTTACTGTGTGTTTTTGTTTTCTTACACTATATGGTTAATAAACTTACTATATCAAGCCAAACGAACCCCAAGTTGTTTATTATTAATATATATAATCTTATCTAAGTCATTTGGCCAAAAATTATATTTTTAGGAATAAAATAACAATTAATAATATAATATTTGTTTTAAAAACTAATTTATGTCAATTTTGACACTATTTGGTACATTATTTTTATGAAATTTATAACAGAATGATAGTTCGAACCAAGTTACTTAAATCAACAATAACATGTCATATTAACTTAGAAAATTATTATAAGTCATAAAAAGTCCCAGATTACATTTATTTGGGCATTTATAACATCAATTATGTCAATATTTCATTAAGAAGACAATTACTGCATCATCTTTGTGTCATAATAAATGATAATTATTTAATCCCTAAAAATTGTAAATAAATTCCTATGATGTATATAATTGTATTAGATTTCTGGATACAATTCATGTTTGAAGTTTCATGAAGTATATTACTAGATTAAAATTATTATACTTATAAGATTTAAGAAAGTGACATGTTGTCACAATCTTTGGTTTTAATAATAATTAAATTATTTTCATTGAAAACATTTAATTAAATGAATCTAATCCGACCCTTAGGTGATATGGGTCTACTTTTAGTCATCCAATAGGATTTTGACATTTGTTAGAGTAATTTTAAAATATTATATTTACCCTTAATTACCCGATTTACCTTAAACTATAGTAAATAAAATTTACCATAGTTACTATTCATAATTCCCAAAAATAAAAAGTAGCTTATTAACATAATTTGGATCCACTGATTCAAAATATGGAATCCATTTTTCCAAATTTAGTACACAAAAGTTTCAGAAATTAAATTAAAATTAATCCCGTTGTCGAAAGAAAATGGGTTTTTCTTTAAAACATTGCAAAAGATTGAATTGATTTAGCCTACGAATTCAAGGTAAAATCAATGCTAATGACATACATTATATTAAATGGTAAAAATATATTCTATTTATACTTTAAAACCATTCAACATTATAATTTAACCACATAAGATATTACGATGAAAAAAGTTGTTTTTAATTAAAATATAGTGTGTTTTTAATATTCATTAAAATATAAAAGTTATCGGAAAAATATCAAATATTTATTTAGTGCAAATTTTTATATCCTGATTCAAAAGAATAATTTTATTTTTTCAAATTGAACTTATAAACATGTCAAAAACTAGATTCAAAGTGGGTGCGCCATCAAAAGGAGGCAAAACTGCATTTTTTGAAAAATACTTATTTTACCCGAAAAATTTATTTTGTTCTGATACCATGTTTTCGAAATGTGTAAGATGAATAATAATGTTATAAAATTCAAAATTTAGTTAACAGTATTCATAACGGCTAGTTCATAACAATATTATAATAATATATCGTTGTTTAGAAAAACCCAGTATTGCGTACAACACACACTATCGAGGAAGGTTGCGATTGCGTGTAATGCAAGCCAAGTCAGGGTTGCGTGTTGCACAAGAATCCTTCATTGTTTCGTATAACAGAATCCAACCATATTTCATTTATACATTGAATATATATATATATATACTCAATGTTGCGTAGAATAACTATTATCAAAATTGTGTGTAACACGATCCAAGAATAGTGTTGTGTATACTGCAAGCTAATACGGTGTTGCGTATAGCGCAAGGTAATCTTGGTATAGCACAAGACATTAATGAAATTAAAAGAATATTTTTCATAAAATATCGGGGTGTTACATAATGCATCATCATTGTGTCATAAATATATTAAATTATTTAATGTCTAAAAATTACAAATAAAATACCATTATGTAGGAAATAATTTTAACTATCTAATGAATATTTATAGTTGAATTTATCTTATGTATAACCCTATATTAAAAATGATTTATTTATTATACTTCGATTTTCACTATTTTAATCCTTCTTTAAATTAATAATAAATGTCCTAATCTATTCCAAGTGGGACTAAATGGTCATATTTTATTCCTAAGTTTGTTCTTGGTAGAGTTATACTTATCCAATAGAATTAGGACATGTGTTAGGGTAATATTAATATCATTTGTACCATTAATTACCCTATTTACTTTTAACTGTGGTAAATAAAAGTAAAAAGTTACTATTCACCAAAAATTATTTTCATCTCATTGAACAACATTTTAGTCCTTGATATTAACCGTGTCTCTCAGATTTTCGAAATTCAATTCACAGAAGTGGTAAAATTTCATTTAAATGAAAAAGTCAGTTTTTTTAACTACCACTAAGTGGTTTCACTATTCATCGAAAATTGCAGTTTTTCAGAAAAATACCGAAAATTCAGCCTAATAATTATTTGATATTCCAAATTCAAAATTGATGTATATTTTTCCAAATTCAAAACATATAAGTGGAATTAATTAATTATAAAATTAATTCCCGTTATCAAAACAAATAGCGTGTTTTTTTTAAGAAACAATAACTATCAAAAGATTGATACTTGTTTATATCCAGTTTCAAAGTGAAATTAATTCCAATGACCAAAATTTGATTAAATGGTAAAAATATATTATTATAAAACTTTAAAACCAATTAAAAAGATAATCTAACCATATAAATTATTGCAATGAAAAAAGTTTTTTTAATTAAAATATAGCGTGTTTTTACTATTCATTAAAATATGAAAGTTATCAGAATAATATTAAAAATTTATCCAAAGTAAATTATTATATACTGATTCCAAAGAAGGATTTTATTTTGTCAAATTAAACTTATAGACATGTCAAAAACAAGATTTAATGTGGGTGCGCCATCAAAAGGCGGCAAAACTCCATTTTTTAAAAAATACTTATTTTACTCGGAAAATTGATTTTGTTCTCATACCATGTTCTAGAAAATGTGTAAGATGAATAATAATGTTATAAAATTAAAAATGTAGTCGATACTATTCATAACAGCTAGTTCATAGTAATATTATAACCATATATCGTTGTTTAGTGAAACCCGATATTGCGTAAAACACACGCTATCGAGGAAGGTCACGATTGCGTGTAATGCAAGCCAAGTCAGGGTTGCGTGTTTTGCAAGACTCCTCCATTGTTTCGTATAACAGAATCCAACCATATTTCTTTTATACATTGAATATATATATATTTATATATATACACTCAATGTTTCGTAGAATAACTACTATCAAAATTGTGTGTAACATGATCCAAGAATAGTGTTGTGTATACTGCAAGCTTATACGGTGTTGCGTATAGCGCAAGGTAATCTTGTTGTAGCTTACAACACATGACATAAATGAAATTAAAAGAATATTTTTCTTAAAATCTCGGGGTGTTACACATAATAAGTCTAATGAATTACTCTTAATAATGGGGATAAACATATAAAACATATAAATTCATATTTAATCTAACATATGAAATGTAAATCACTTTCCACAATTATTAATCGTAAACACTAACCATTCAGAGTAATATTTTGAATAGTATCAGGTTAGAAAATACAAATTAAAACTAATCGAAAACCGTTCAAAAAAATATTTTGTAAATGATATCATAGGAGATAAATATATATGAAATAAAATATTCATCAAAGTATATTGATATTAATAAATATTATTTTAAATGAGACCATTGAAAAATTACTGAGGAAATAATCTTTAAACATTCCAAAGTGTCCCATTCCACCATGAAACATTCAAATAGTAATCCCTTCAAATATCATGAAAATAAAGAGACTATTGATATGATTTACCAAATGGAAGTACATACACCACACATAAGAATTAAGTGGTTAACAATGAATATATCTCATAAAAGATAAGGTGAGACGAGAAAAATACTTTTTTACTTTGGAAAGAATAGTTATTTTAAAAAATCATTTGTATTTATCATGAAATCATATAATAAAAATGTATATCCAAATAAATAAAAGGTAAGGTCATTGAAATTATATTTTAGGTTTAAATAAAGTCTTATTTAGGTGAAATCATTTAAAATTATTTTTTACATTAACTTTATAAATAAAACATTTTAGTGCGGTTTGAGGAATTCTTTAAAGAGATTTTAAAGCGCAAAAAAAGTTTTCTTTCATAAATCTAGAAATGAACCAAAAAATACTTTTCAATTTAAAATATGTGGTTTTAGAAATATTAATATTGATTATATTATATTATAAAGTGAACTTAAAAATTAGTAAGAATTCAAGAGGTTCCTTGAATCGAGATTGTAGTTCGGGCAGAATTTTTGAAAGATCATTTCAAAACATATACCTCCCCATAAATGATAGCAGGTTTCAGGTTGGTACACCTATATAGAAAATTCAAAAATTATTATTAGTTCATAAGAATAAATAATAATATCATTGAGGTGAGTAGAGAATAAGAGAAACCTGAATGAAAATGGAGGTTCCGGTAGAATGTACTTACAAATTTGTAATCAATGGAAACGTATGCCCTGAAATTAATAATAATTAAATGATAAATTTAATATCATGAAAATAGACTGATTCTGGATATGAAACATCAATGGTAGTATACATAAACCATACACAATTAGTAGCAGTGAATAAGGAATAACTCACAAAAAATGGAAGTGAGATAAAGATACTGTTACCCTAAGTCCGATAATGTTCTTAACTTGGTCTTAGTGTCCTAGATAACCAAATTAAATTGACTAATTAATATTTCCAGAACCTATTATACATGTAATCGATTTATTATAACCTAATTAAGTTGTTTCATGGCCTTTTTTATGGGTTAAGAGGTTTAATTTCATTGTTCGTGTCCATTTGTTTCGTGATCGGTATACTTATTTACATGAACGAAGAATCATGTAAAATGAGGATGGTTGTACAGAATTGAAGTTATATGATATTAGGGAACATATATAAGGTTACATGGTTTTAAATTTTATTTGGTTACTTAAATTAAATATGAATCATTATATAAATTATATAATGATAACCGTTTGGGTTAATTTGCAGTTTTTGAACACCATGAACTCATTTTTCATTATAAATAAAAACCATTTATACAAAAAGATTACAGAACCATAGATGAGACATAATACATATATTCAAGTATGTGTCAATCATAATAATGGTTTCATGACCAGAATATAGTAAAATAATAGAAATTGAAAACCCATCATCCTTGAATGTGGTAAATTAGCACATCTCGGCTGGTGTTTTAATTAATAGTATAAAAGAATGGGAAAGAAGAGGTGATGAATAATTAATCCTTTATCATGATAAAATTATATTAAATTTACAATAAAATATTCATCACAACATGTGGATGAAATGAGGTGAGGAAATAAAAAAAGGAACTCAAAATAAAAGAAAAGTTTAGAAATCCCTTATGAAAAATTTGGAAGCCTAACGACGTTGCTTAAAAATTAATAAACAATTTTGATTATAGAAAAATGCATATCTAATCATATTTACAGAATATGAAAAGTAATGGAGGATATGGAATAAAATATCCCATCATAATCCAAAATAAATTAAAAATAATAACATTAAATGAAATCTTGAAAAGGAGAAGGGTGGTGGATTCCCTTACCATATAGAGTATCTCGAAAAACATGAATGTTGGGACCTTGGGGTCTTGAGGAAACCTTTGTGGGACTCCTAGGGAGGTAAAAATACAAGATATTATAGGATTATGAGTTTTTAATGAATAAGGAAATAAAGTAATGAGTGGATATTTATAGTAAATGAGAGGGAGTTTTTTATTAATTTTTAATGGACAACTCATTGGTGGTTTTTGAAAACCCATGAGCTTTACCATGGTATTTTCCCATGGTATTAGCCACTTGGGACACCTCATGTCATATTTTACTATAACTAATTCTACCATCATTTTATATTAATTATTACATCATTACAATGTCATTAAACATATCGAAAACTCAGAATATATTTTTATTATTCGCAAAATATTCAAGTATTTTTGAAAAATCACCAAAATTAACCCCAACCATTTTTTCAATGCGTATAATTTAAAAATGAAATAATTTTTTTGAAAATAATTTTATAAATATTTTTAATTTAATTTTTAAATTAAATCAAAATTTATTCCCCAGAACAACTTTAAAGCTATAAGTTGTTTTGTAACACCATGAAATATTTATCAAGTTGCAATAAAATTATATTATTTACATAAGAAAGTAAAGTAAAAAGTTATGATTAAATTTTATGAAAATAAAATTCCATTTTAAATTATTAAATTAATTATAAAAATTTAATTAAAATATTTATGACATACAAAAATACCAATACTTATACTGTGATCATTTGTTTTCAGTTATAAGATATCTAAATTGAATTTATACATTCATGGGTGATGTTTTTATTTTTTATGGCTGATTTAAAATTCATTTATATTAATTACTATTCATAAAGGTGGGTTACTATTCATAAAAAATTATGTTTGTCTTATTAGACTCCAAATATCTTGCTGAACGCAACAATATTTGCCTATTTTTGGAAATTCAAATTACCTAAGTTGAATAATTATGTTTATTGGTTATGTTATAATAAAGTATTATTCTGTAGAGACTATATGTTTCATATATTCTATATTAAGTATATTTTTAAATTACTGAGGTGTTACATTATCCACCCCTCAAAATAATTGTATCCTCGAAATTTGAAATTGAAATGAAAATGTTACAGGTTGATGCTTGTAAATTCCCTTGTGGGAAACCCACATCAGAAATAGGGTTAATAAAATATACTCCAAAAAGGGTTATGGTAAATTAGGTGGTCACCACAAAAATTATGATTTAGAATGGGGTGACATTAGTTGGATTTAAAAACCAAGACATTGATTAAAAATATAACTATGATATTCTGATCGAACGTTATAGAGAACATGTTCAGACGAATGTTTTATTACTAATAAACTATAAAATACAATGAAAACATTCATTGATATTGTCAAAGATTATTATAATATAAAAACATTTTATTTAAGAAACTTTTCCTTGAGTGTAGGAACTATTCCACTCCATAAGAGTATAAATATACATTTCTATTTACAAATTCATCATTTTATTGCACCTTGAACTATCTATACTTCATCACTTAGCACATGTTACACCATATGGTGAAGTAATACATTAACATATAAAATCGCATACAATGATCAACATAGAACATTTAGTAAATGACTAAACATAAAAAAAAATATAATTATTAAACACTTCAGAATTAAGGTCTCTGAATTTCCAAGATGATCCTATCATTAACCCCTAATCAACATGAAACGACTCTAAATTTTCACTTTCCAAACATGTGAATAACTTAACTATGTATCCTTTTAAAATATGGTAATATCTTGAATTACCTAAAAACCATATTGGAAACATGTATTCTTCCATATTACTTAAGTAAGATACAAGTTATTGGATATATTCTCTAAATCTAGATGTTTTTTAAACTCCATCAATGATAATATAGACTACTTCTCATCAAGTCAATAATATGTTCCAAGCTAGTTAGTACTTATCCAAAACAATAATTTCTTCATCATTATCTTAACATTAGATATATATTAAGGGGTTTTTTCCCTCAATCATGCGTTTTCCAAAAAATTTAACTTCTAGTAAATATTTTTTCTTGGTACCATTCAACTTATAGTTTCAAATCCTTAATGAAAATGTATTGCTGTATAATCCTCATACATTCCATAATTATTATAACTAGAACATTACTGAAAAAATATTTAGATGATATAATTCACGAAAAGGAATATTAATCATTCTACTTCATTTGTGGAAACATCATAACATGATCATTACCTAGAATCATTATTTGTGGTGTGTTCTTTTGACACGTGGTAAATTCATTCAGATAGTGTCCCATGCCCTTATTGTTGAATCATTGTACATTGGAAACATTTTTCTTACCATTGAAATCATGAACTTAGTGTCCTTTTTCTCCATGATTATATCAAACACACATTCCCTCCAAGAATTTACCAAGGTGATTCTTTCCATAATTATCACATGTGGGAAAAATCTTCATTCCCTTATTCCCTTTATCTATATTTTTCTTTACCATAATCTTTTTATTTTTCTTCCCTTCCAATCCTTAGGACTTATAAATTTTTTTTCATACTTTTTTAACACATGATAGTATTTATTCATATGATGAGGACACATGAGGGAACATATTTATTTGAAATGATGGTTTAAGACCATGAGAGATATGATCCTTCTTACTATTTTCATCACATTCATTGGTGATGATATCATTACTTATACTAGGCACCATTTCTAAGAAATAGAATACAATAGATTATATTATGAATCATGATGTATAATCTCAACATAGAAAAATACTTATCCTAAATTGAAATCTTATCCATAACTAATATCATAATCGCAAACCTGTTTTATTTGGGGAAACTATTACATTTGTTTACTTCATCATGGTTTGTAATGAAAATGTGAATTATCCGAAGCATATCCCCTAGGAGTGTCAAACCAGGTGCATAGTGAGGCTCATTGTCATGTACCCAGATACCCCAGGTCAAGACCGAAACTCATTGTTAACGTTGTTACTCCTAGGCACATCTGTGTGAGAACCATGTCTACTTGGAGTATCTAGAAAGGGATTTATTTTCTTGAAATATCTATATAATATATTCCTTACCAAAATTCTTGTACATTATTGTATGTTTATCCTTAAATTATATCTTAGGGTTTTGTTCCCTAATCTAAGTTTTCTAACAATAATTTCCATGTTTTCTTCTAAACTTCTTTTGATACCCACTATAACACTCCGACCTAAGAAGCCTGAAGCCAGTGCATTATTTTAATACATTATCATGATTATAAGGAATCAAATCCCGAAGGATTGAGTTGTTTAGTAGTTCTGGGAAACCAGATACATACATAGGTTGAAAATTACAACTTTAAAATAAATACAACATATAATTTTTGTTGGGAACATCCACAACTCTAAGTTTATCCCTCCAGGCCAGCCATAATAAACTTATTCATTTATTTAGAAAATGAATCATCAGAAAGGGGTGAGATCAAATGCTTAGTAAGGGTATTGAATACATCATAATATAACATAAAAATAAACATTAGGCATGGTAAATAACTAAAATACTTGCCTTTCAAAAAAACTTGAACACATTATTGTAGGAATAAGAGTTGAATAAATAATTCCATTATAAAAAATAATCATGGGAATTATACTAGTTGAATAACCATATGTTCTATTAATAATATTATCATAATGAGTTAAATGCATATGTCATATATCCTAACGATACTGTTAAGGCCTCATTCCAGGACCATAAATAACCATTTTATCAAGGCCTCATACGACGACCTAGTTTGTCTCATTAGACCTACAGATGCACCGAGGGGCTATAAGAGGCCCCACCAATCACATAATAAGTCTAATGAATTATTCTTATGAATGGGGATAAACATAAAAAATATATATATTCATATTGAAACTACCATATGAAATGTAAATAACTTTACCCTATCAGTAAATGTAAACACTTATCATTCGAAAAAATATGGTGAATGTTATCAAGATAGAAGATCCACATTCAAAATAGTGAGAAAACATTAAACTACATATTTTGTAAATTATATCATAGGAGAAAAATCCCAATTAAATACAAGATTAAAAAATGTATTTTTATATAAATAAAGATACTTTGAAATGAGACAATTGAAAAAATCATGAGGAAATAATCCTTAAACATTCCATCGTATCCCATACCACCTTGAAACATTCCAATCATAATCCATTATAATATAATGAGAATAAGGATAATCTTGATATGATATACCAATGGGTAGTACATACACCACAAGTAATAATTAGTTGGTCAACAAGGAATTTATCTCATAAAATATAAAGTGAGATGAGAAAAATCCTTTTTTACTTTGGAAAGAAGAGTTCTTTTGGAATATCAATTGTATTTGTTATGAAGTCAGATTGTAAACATGTATATCCAAGAAAATAAAATGTATGGCCATTGAAATTATATTTTAGTCTTAAATAAAGTCATATTGAGGTGAAATCAATTAAAAATAGTTTTTAAATAATCTTTAGAAATAAATCATTTTAGTGCAGTTTTAGGAATTCTTTAAAGAGATTTTAAAGAGAAAAGCATGTTTTCATTCCATAAACCAGAAATGGACCAAAATATATTTTTAAATTTAAAATTTGTGATTTTATAAAGATAAATATTGATAAAGCCAGATTATATAGTGAAATTTAAAACAGGTAAGAATAAAATAAGTTCCTTGAACAGAGCTTGTACTGTAGGAAATTTGTTTGAAAGATGCTTTCAAAACATATAAATCCCCAAAAATGAAATTAAGATTCTAGATGGTAAATATATATAGAACAATTAAAAAGAATTTTTGAGGAGTAAATATGAATAAATAGTAATATCATTGATGTGAGTAGATAAAAAGAGAAACCTGAATGAAAATGGAGGTTTCGATATAAAGTATATACAAATTTGTAATCAATGGAATTGTGTGCACCAAAATTAATAATAATCAAATGATACACTGAATATAATGAAAATAAATATTGTAATGATATAAAAGATAAATGTATGTACACATACACCATACATAAGTAGTACTATTGAATATGGAGTATCTCACAAAAATGGATGTGAGATGAAGAAACCCTTACCTTAAATCTGATAGTGTTCTTTAATTGATCCAAGTGTCATGTATAAAGAAATTAAATTCATCAATTAAAATTTTAATAACATATTATATATATAATTGTGATATTATAACATTATTATGTTTATTCATGGATTTTGTGATGGGTTAGGAGGTTCAATTTCAATGTTCAGGTTCGTCGGTTTCGTGACCGGTATACTTATATACATGAATAAAGAATCATGTAAAATGAGGATGGTTGTAAAAAAATTAAGTTATATGTTATTAGTGAACACAAATAAGGTTTCATGGTTTTACATTTCATTTGGTTACTTGGAGTGTAGATGAATCATTATATGAATTATTTAATGATAACTGTTTGGGTTAATAGGCGGTTTTTGAACACCATGAACTAATTTTGTTTTATAAATCAAAACTTTGTGTACAAATAGATTACAAAAGCATAGATTAAAAACAATATGTATATTATAGTTTGGTTCAACCATAATAATGGTTTCATGAAAATAATTATATATGGTAATAAAAATTGAAAACCGACCATCCTTGAATGTGGTAAATTAGCACATGTCAGATGATGTTATAAATTTTAGTATAAAAGAATGGGAAATGAGAGATAATGAAGAATTATTATTTAATCCCGAAAAAATTATAAGATACATGATTTATGAAAACATTTTGATAAAATGAGGATGGCAAAGAAACAGAAAAGAACTCAAAATAAAAGAAAAGTTGAGAAATCCCTTACGAACAATTCAGCAGCGTAAAAACATCGCTTAAAAATTCATAAAATATATTGATGAGAAAAAATGGATATCCCATTATTTTTAAATAATATATACAATAATGGGGGATATGGAATGACATATCCCAACCTAATCCAAAAAAATTAAAAAGAATAATATAAATTAAAAGCATGAAAAAGAGAAGGGTGGTAGATTCCCTTACCTTGTAGAGTAACTCTTAAAACCTGATGGATGGGACATTACGGGCTCGAGGAAAGCTTCAGAGAAATAATAAGGAGGTAAAACTAACATATATTTGAGAATGATGTGTTTTTAATGAAATAAAATTATGTAATGAGTGGGTATTTATAGTAAAATAGAGGGAGTTTTTTATTAATTTCTCGGGACACCTCATTAGGGGTTTTTGAAAAACCACAGGCTTTTCTATGGTATATTCTAATAGTATTAGCCACTTGGGACACCTCGAGTCACATTTTACTATAAAAATTCTACTCGAATTTTATATTAATTATTAGATCATTATGATTTCATTAAGCATATCGAAAAATCAAAACAGTTTTTTTACTATTCACAAAAATTAATGTATTTTTGAAAAATCCTAAAAATTCACCACAACCATTTTTCAATGTGTAGAATTCGATAATAAAATCAATTTTTTTAATATAATTTCTTAAATATTTTTAATTTAATTTTAAATAAAATCATAATTTATTCTAGAAAATAACTTTAAAAAATTAACTCATTTTATAATAACTTGAGAAATTAATAAAGGTCCCATAAAATTAACTTATAACCATAAGAAAATGAAGTAAAAATTTATGATTAAATTTTATGAAAATAAATTTCCATTTTCAATTATTAAATTAATCATAAAATTTTAATTAAAATATTTATGACATGAAAAAATACAGATACTTAGGAGATGATAATTTTTTCATTTATAGGTTGTCTAAATTGTATTTATATATTAATGGGTAAAGAATCTATTTTTTTGCTAGTTTACTATTAATTACTATTCATAAGGGTACGATACGATTATTAAAAAATTATGTTTGTCTTATATGACACTAAATATCTTACTAAACACAACCATGTATGTCAGTTTTTTGAAATACAAATTTTAGAAGTGCCAAAATTATGGTTATTAGTTAGGTGATAATAAAGTTTTTTTTGTTGAGACTCAGTGTTTCATGAGTTATATATTAAATATATTTGTAAATTCTTGGTGGGTTATAGAAATTGAATCATAAACCTGATATTATTCTCTATTGAAACATGTCACGATAATACAATGTTGATCCATAAGCCTAAGACGTTCAATCCAAGCTGGAAATATATTTCGTGGAACATTTATTTAATGCATTATAAGAATTCCAAAAACCATAATTGGGTATGATTCCATAAAAATATCCCTACAACCATGATAAATGTAAATTTTACCACCTTAACCATAACCCATAACTTATCTTTAATCATGTATCCATTCCGAATGATGTGGTAGAAGCATCCCTTAACAAAACCCCTATGAGTGTGGAAGATACCACCACAACATGAGATTCCTGGCACACCTGAAGCTACCCCATCAAAGCTAATTTTCAATAACTGAGAAATTGGAGGTATCTATCTTATAAACATACACATTAAAGGATTTTTACACCATCCAACTACACTAAGAGGACTCATAATCATTAAGTTAGATACATCAATCTTTATAACACCATTTGGATTTTCTCTATGACCATAAAACTATAGTGAATCTCATTGATTCTAGCATGTTTTGTAATGGGTTGATTCTAAAATTACTAGGAATTTTGAGCCCTCCAAATAAAATAAAAAATTGTGGTGACAACAGAAAAAAAGAGGACCTGTATTGGATCGTTGCAATCTTCTGTATGAATGGAAGTCATAAGTTGTTAAAAAAATAGAAGAATCAACATGCGGTAAAACATATCCTAGAAATCAGTCCATAACTTCCATTAAATGTTAAAAATGAAAAAATGGTCCATAGACACATTTGAAGGAAGGAAAAAATAATAGACCACATCCAAACTAAATTCTGCACATTATAGAAGCCAATGTAAAGGGATTATTTTATTCTATTTTCTACAAAGAAATATGAAATAATAAGATGAAATAAATTCATTTTTATGATAATATCCAAGGTTGAGACATCATAGATCCATTAAATATGTATAAGCAAACCTTAAGATTAATTTTTTCAGATTTTTTTGGAAATCATTGACTTTTAGGTGAATAGTGAAAATACAGTTTTTACCAAAATATTAAATTTTATAGATTATAATTATATTTAAATTTACAAGAAGTTGATTAAACCTTTTAAATAATCAAATTTTATTTAATAATTAAAATTATATATTTTTTTATTACAACCCCAACTCTAGTAACACGTAGCCTATGCGTACTTTTTTATATTGGCATAGATACAATGGGTAAAATAAAGGAGGAAAATCCATTTAGAAATTTTGGAAAAATAGATACATACACGATGCCTAATTATAATTGGTATAAGAAAATAAAAAGCATAGTAATAGAAATTTTTTTTCATCCTTGAACTCATTTCAAGAATTCTTCTTCATGTTATGGGGAACAAAAGTAAAATACAGGTGATCTCAAATTCTCAGTAATGGTTAGGTATAATGCAAGGTATCATAAATTTATAATGAATAATAACTATGGGAAGTTAAGTAACTGAACACACATTTCAACTAATCAATAACTTGAATATCATAATTGGATAAGGAAAAATCAACATGGAAAGATAAATAAATGAAAACACATTCCATTTTATCAATAAACTGATAAAGAAATGCATAAAGAGATAATATCATAGTGAAATTATCATAGATAATAATTATAAAAAAATTCAGAAGGAATTAAATGATTAATTTTTTTACTTCATGGTCTCTAGAATTATGACACCTCTACTGTGAATTTCTTTCATAAAACAATTTAAAACTATTGAATAAAAACCCATCTGATTTGGCCAACTAGTTTTTTTCCAAGATCCTTTTTGATGTATCAAGGAGATATCTTTAACAAATACCCACCCATAACTATATCTACAAATCAATATTCATATATTTAATAATCTATTTAATTAATCAATCAATATTCCTATCCCCAAACATACGTAAAGGATATAAATTTTTCAATATTTTCCAAGTTAATAAAGTAACATTCCAAGAAAACACTATACATAAAAATAAAACAAGTTTTAGAAAATAAAAAAATCTATCATACAATAATATGGATATTTAAGAAAAATTTAAATTCTAATATGAAAATTATCATGAAAAATAAATTGTTTCAAGTGGAAGTCAACAATCATAAAAGGAGAGATTGTACAATATTTTTTTTTATCTATTTGGTAACATTTAAATTACAACCCATTGAAGAGTAAACATTAAAATACAAATTAACAATTAGGAATAAATATTTAATCATGTTAGATACATAAAATGAGTAGTATATACAAAAAATAAAACAAATTAGGTGCAAGAAATTATAATACGCCTTAATGAATCGGAATTGGGATGGAGTCCCTTGTCTCATGATTCATTTTAGATGGACGTGATTTAAACTCATTTATGATGGTTTTAAAAATGTTATTAATTTATAAAAGAACCATATTATTATTTTTAATATCATATATGATCCTATTATAAAATATTACCACTTGTTTCTTAATAATATTAAATTATTTTCATTGTTTCATGTGTTAGTCTCCTTATTTTCTCATTCGTGTTTTGGAATGAATATTTCAGTTCTAGGGTATATGAAATATATATATAATATCCATAATAATATTAATTTTATAAATATTATATTTAATTTGTATATAAATTTTTATGATCATTCTTGAATGTTTTATAGGAAAAATGAATCACATTGTTTCGTGGAGAGGGTAGGTCGTATATATGCACAAGCGAGGATATTATTCCCTTAACGAGGAAAAGAGAAAGGAGGTGGGTGATATATTAATACTAAAAAACTGATATCATGTAATATATCTCATATATTAATATAAAGTTTTAATTATTACCTTTATTTAAACTGTAAGTGAAAAATGTTTCACATCTCTTTCTGAGGCGAGAGTCTGCCATACAAACGAGCGACACTATCAAATTTTAAAAGACATGGAAAGTAAAAGGTTATATGTGAATTTATAGTACAATAAGTGTAATAATAATATAAATATCATATAAATGTGTTAAATCCATCATTATATCCATCAACTAAAGTTGGTTATTGTAATAAAATTATATTGGTTCGTGAGGTAGTAAAATGTGATACACCAATTCAATAGTTTCATTTTTAATTTAATGGAATAGGAGATGAATATAGGTAATTAAAATAACATATTAAAATCTAAATATATGGTAGATAATATTTTTATTATTTTATCATGATTAAATTTTATTTTATTCTAATGGAAGAATAAATATAAAGAAAATAGTTATTCAAGAACATCACCGCTTTTTTGGGGAACTTCTTTTGGATTACGCAAAAAATAATTCATAGGAGGAATTTATGATCTATCTCAAGACTGTAGGATGTTTTTAGGGGATTAAGGAACTGATTTGGGTCAGTATTATTTGAGATAAATGTCTTTTATGTGAAAATATGGGAGTATTGGTGGTGTCCTTTTATAATCAGGGGAGATGATACATATAGAATATTTGTAAAGAATAAATTACAACCATGTTTTTGTCATGCCAAATGCCTAAAAAATGGGTTCTTATCGGCCCTTTAGGGTGATAATGTAAACAATATGGATATAAAATGGGGTTTGGACAAGTTTTTAGGTATTTTAAGCGTAATATTTTTAGTCTAACTCAGGAAAAATAACTTTTTACCTTAACCATGGTAATTAACATTTATTTTCTTGCAAGATTCATAATTGTGAAAAAGTAACTTGACTGTATTGGATAATGTAAATTATTTTGATACAAAATATAGAATTTATTTTTCCAAATTCAATTCATAAAAAGTGTGGGAATCAATTTTAAAATTATATCTGTAAACATGATGAAAAATAAGGTTTTCAATTAAGGTTTTAAAATTTAAAATAAGTCTAAAATTCATTATATAGAACTAATTTTTATTGATTATAATACAAATTAAATAATATTAATTTAAAACCATATAAAAATATAATTTATATTTGTAACTAATTTAAATGAGTTGGTAGTTTTCAATAAAAAGCAATATTTTATATATTCAGTGAAAAAAAATATTTAAAAAAATAAAAAAATTCACCATAAAATAATTTTGACAATCTGATTTAAAGAGTTAAATTCATTTTGTTAATTTTTTTATAAATGTGGAAACAATTAATTTTAAATTATCTGTGAAAAAAATCAATAATCATTTTATCTGTAAAATATAGTTTTCTAGAAAGCGTTTCCTTTTATTTCAAATGATTCCAGTTTTATTTATAATCAATAGATAACAATAATTTACACAATTTAGTTATTAATTTTCATACCCAAAAAATTTATAACTAGGTTATAATGGTATACTATGTAATGGTTCATTTATACTTAGGGATACATGTGGCATATGTTATTGAATAAAATGTTCTTATTCTAGAATTAGGTGGTGTTTCATTTTAAAAATACAACTTTGAATTTAGAAAACCTATTATAATTATTTAAAGTGCATATGTAATATTTTCCAATAAAAAATGTTTTTATTGTTTTATTCTAATAAAATATTATTTGGTAAAAATTGATTGTGAATTGATTTTAAATCGAATTTATTTATTTATTTTATTATATTCCAATTTATGTCATGATTTTGTTTTGAAAATTTTAACCAACAAATAAATTATTACCTTGAAATACACTTTTTCTAAAAAACGTTTTTTACAAGTTATGTTTTATAAGAGTGAACTTATTTATCAAACATTATAAATTCAGTAGATAAAATTGATTTAATATTTTGAATATGTAGGAATAAATTATTTCTTAATAACCATATTAGTTTTAGTAATTAAAATAAAATTACATAGGTAAAAAATAGTTTCCATAATAATGGTGAATTAAGATAAAAATGGATTAACCATGGGTAAAAAACACAAGACATGTTAAAAACAAATCTAAACCTGAGTGTACTAGAGGTGTATCAACATTAACACTTACCATTTTCATTATTTTATATTATTTGATCCATTTAGCCCTTTATTGATGACTTTTCCATTTATAATATTTCCATAATGTTACTCCCTACACTTACAAAAAATCCTTTTTCTACCAAAAATATCCTCACACCAAAATAAACTTATATAAAATAAAATATTTCCCAAATCTAACCAAAAAATTAAAACACACATCCCAATAGTCTAATTCTCTAAAAAATGTCACCCTTAAATGGTTTAATCATATTTATCAATGGAGTTTTCCAAAGTGTTAGGTAAAAATTTCAAATTACTCATTTTCCATTTCCGTTTTTTCCTTTTTCCACCTCCTTAAGATATATTATACCTATTATATTATAATAAAATAATTATTATTAGCATAATAAAATATTATTATGATTATATAATAATTATTAACCCCACTTTCCAATTTACTTAGAAGAAAAAACATTATCATGCATACCTAATGACTTCTTCCTCAATGAATAACTTGTTTTATTTTCATCACCGCCTTATATTAATGGTAATAAAAGTATATTTAATGTATTAATATAATATTTAAAAACTTATTAATATTATTAAATTATAAACTATTTCTTATCATCCTCTCATTATATGGAAAATGAACGTGTCACCCATGTATACATGCATAGTACCTCCACCATCAATGCAACATATTTAAATTTTCATCTTGTATTTTATTCATTATAAAACTCTATTAAAATATAATTCACCACATTATAAATATATAAATTCTATTATCATGATTTTATAATAATAATATAAATAAAAAATTATCACTTTCTTAACTATACTCACCCATAGATTGTAGCTCGTTCTCGTAAGAGTCGGTCTGACCATATACACAAAAATGCAATAAATTCATATCATGGATGAAAATGAAAAAGTGACTATTGTTGTTATATGAAATTATTGAGATTCTTTTTTCTATGGGCATGTAAAGGTTATATTAATATTTAACTTATTAATATTTCACTAACATTTTTTTATTATGACTAACTTAAATAATATCAACCCTATCCTCATTGTCAGAGAGCATAACTAAAATTATTATGCAATTAAATTAGAAAATTATATATCATTATAAAAAATAAATTCCAGTTCCTAAAGTTATCATATAATTATGAACATTGAATTTATAAACAATAATATACACTTTAATTACAAAACTTGTAATAAACAAACTATCTATTTTAATAACATCCAATAATGAAAAAAGAAAATTACTAACTATATATTTTAAAAAATTATTTTAAATGAAGTTAATGAAAGTTTATAGGAATGGATAAGGTTCTAAAATAAGTGATTAATAATTTTATATTTTTATACAATAGGATAGATTATGTTTGAGTAAGAAGGATTAAAGGAAATGGTCCCTTGGTCTTAATGTTTACTATTTGACACTTGTAATATATTTTTTCACCATTTTTCATTATATATTGTGTTATTTTGAATTAATTCACATGAATATATACTAATATATTTTTCATTTAATTCATCGGATATTAAAATCTAAATTATTTTAATTTCATAATTTATATTTGATTCAATTATTACCCATTTGATGAGGCCTTTTTTACCAAAATTTTTGTTCATTGAGTTATGATTGTTCTTTTTGAAATATACTATTAAATGTTGGGTATGATATGAACTATAATTTTATTATTATTTATTTACTATTTTTTTAGGTATTTACATTTATTTACTATAAAGTCTCATTAAAATGATTCTTTATTCAACATATGATGTTTGTAATGGTTTTTCATAACAAAATTGCCTTTCTTTGAGTTATAAAGATTATTATTAAACATCATTATTATATGTGGATCTATTTTACCTATGATTTTATAAAATAGTATTTAAAATTTTATTTCAATGGATTAACATTTAATTACCATGGAATCCTTTTTTGATGAATCATTTCATGTTGGCATCTTTTACTCCATGAATGTACTGCTCACTAATACCTTTTATATGGGTATATTAAATTATATTGTGAATTTTATTATTTTAGGATATTTAACAAATCAACAATATACGTCCATTAAATTATAATATATTGATTATATGTATATCGACTATTTCAAAATATATAACTATTTACTACTTATCCATGATTATGTTTGAGGTTCCTTAAGGAATATTAAGATATATGTTTACTAGAAATCCACCTTAATTATCTGGATATCATATGGTAATAAATTTTATTTATTGATTTTAGAATGTATTGAGTAAACTGTATGAATATTACTCTATAAAATTTCTGTGTTAGGGGTTCTAACATAATGAGATAATCCATTTATTGATTTGGAAAATATTGAAAACCCATATACTTGTCATTTCAATAAGGTTCTTTATTGATTTATAAGGAATGTTGGTTATTTATTTTATAGTTTATCCATTCCTTTATATGATGACCAACTTATGATTACATAGTAATAGTTGGGGGTTATTAGATAACCTAGATTTATTGGTATATATCATTAGACAAACTAACTTTCTTATTTAGTGTATGTTTTACCATTAAATTAAGATGCCTTAAATGAGACCTTGAGGGTATGTTTATGTTTTATGGGTACAATTCCTTGATTTTAATATTAAAAATGCTTGAAATTATTTATTTTATCACTATGAAACCATTTATTGTTGACCATGTGATTATATATATTATTATGTCATCTATGGATTTATTTTAAGATCATGTTATCAATTATTTATTATTATTTGAATATCATTTTCTTCCTATAATATTATCATTTCCCAATTTATTATATGATAGCTTATGGTGTACAGTTTCCCTATTTGATCATTTGAGGTCAGAATTCATATATTATTATTTCTACTGGTTATTAAGAAAATTATTAGACATGATATGCATAAATGATGATAACATATATAAAGAATTTTTGGAAGATGTTGAAGGAATATTATCGATTTTTTAGTTCCTAATGTAGTGGAAAAAATTTACAATAATTATGAAATATGTGGGTCAAATTTGTTTTTATATTTTAAATTCTATAAATATATAATCCTAAAAGTTCATGGGGATGTATGGAATAAAATATTTTTTGTAAGCCATGTGATTATGTGATGGTTATGTATGGGATGTAAAATTTGTTATCAGATAAAGGCCTATATAAATTTAAATATTGGGATTATATCAGTTAATGATAATTTAATAGTTATAAATTTCATCATGGGTTGATAAGTTAATGTTGATCAGAATTTAAAAGGTATATATATGAATCTTTATATTTTTTCTTGTAATATCTAATACATTATTCTATTTGGGGGTTAAGATGAGAGAACATTGTAGAAAAATCCACGGATAAGTATAAGTATAATAAAACGTCTTTATGTTTTGATGAAGTAGATATTGTGTGGTTTCATAGAAATTACACCCCTTTCTAGATACTATAAAGTGTATTTCTACGACATAGATGGTCCTAGGTGTAATCACCCTTAAAAGGCTGATTGAGTATCAAATTTATCTTCAATTAGTGAATGATAAGGGGACATATGACTACACACCTGGGTAGAAACTCCCATTGGATATTCCTTAGTGATTCCCATGAGATTTACTAACCATTATGAGGGATATAAATATACTAGTTTGAGAATCATAAGGAGAATTACCATGGAAAATAATGATTAAAACATACATATTCAGGAGTTATGGTATTTGTTAATTGTTATGAGATTATATGGATAATGGTTAAGTTGGATATTGGGGACATAGATTTTAATGTTTTTTAAGTTTTTATTATTGTAAGAGTATTCATTATAGTTTGTGAATATTATTTTTGAGGATTATTAGAATTTTAGAAGTATAAAGAAAGAAATATAGGTTAATCTGATAGTGATATATATTGAACTAAAAAATAATAAGATTAATTCATAGTGTTGTATATATTGATGTTGAATTTTACATAATTATCTTATGAGTGTCCACCACTCAAGTCAACTCATTCGGTTTTAGAAAGAACCTGAGTTAGGAGGAACCATGTTATTGATTTATACGATGTAAATTTTAATGATGATCCAAATGAGAAACCAATTGGGATAGGAGATCTAGTGTAAAACATTTTGGTTATGAAAAAAAAATACTTTTTATGAATTAGTATTAACAATGTAAATATAGTTGAATTCCTAAGAATACTTTAGAAGAGATATATGGGGACACATTTATGTTAAGGTAACTGAGACGATAGAGGAAAGATTATTCAATTTACTATTTCTGAAAAGTGTGTGGAGAAGTTACCAAGCGTATTTCTTAAAGGTAATATAAGATGCTTCAAATGTGAAAAATGAGGGAATAGAGAAATTTTTTACCAAGGAAATATTATGTAATCAATTAAGACGATGAATGGAAAAATGTGTTTCCTAGATATAAATATGATATTAGGGTAGACCCCTAATTTGAAATTATATATTAGGTCATGTATATATATTATAAATTTTTAACTATTTTTATTAGTATGTGATGATTAATAATATTTTTATGTAATTTATTTAATATGGGGAGAATATAACACCACAATATTTTAGTTTAAATTTTTATTTGAGACATAATATGTTAAATGGATTTCTTTACACACAACATCAAACCAAAACAAGTTATGAAACATTATATAAATATCATTAACTAGTTGTTTTTTTTCTATAAATAGTTTTATAAAAATTATGAAATATACATAGAAATAAAAATAAAGGTCACATTTAATACTAATTCACTATTAAAATTCTAGTACCATAGCTAAGTAACTAATAAGATGTGTTTTCTAAAAATGGGTGTTTATAAACCTTATTTACAGAAACTAAATATATTATGGATAAAATATAATTTTCATATGAATAATATATTTACACAAGTTAAATAATGATTGATAGAAAATTAATATGGGAAAAAATATTATTTTTAAACATATTTTTTCTATAAAACCTCTTTTCATTATTTTTTTACTTAAAAGTTAATATATAAAATTTTATAAATTTAATTTAAAAAATGAACTTTATTTTTGGATAAAGAATAAAAAAATTATATAAATAACTATTTTTGGTATTTTTCCAGAATAATTGATTTTTAAGAGAATTTGGAAAATACAATTTTTACCAAAATGGTATATTTTTTAACTATGTAATTATTTAAAAAAGGCCTATATGTTTATAAAATATTATCACTGATAAAATATTTATTTTATAAGTAAAATTATATATTTTAGAAATACCATTTTGAATCTATAAAACCAAATATTAACATCTTGAGGACTTGGGTAATATTTTATAATAAAAATGGTTGTTCGTCTTTAATTTTTTCCTTCATATTATATTTTAAAAAAATCAGTGTTTGATTTAGTTACATTATCCATATATTTATTTTATTTTGTTAAATAATTATATCTATAAAACTAAAAAAAATATTGAAAATTTTTTCCTATAAGAAAATTTTAAGATTTAAACACACTTTCAATAAAAAATGGGTTTTACACATTATTTGTACTGTCACAAAAATTAATTTATAAAACCCCTTTAAATACTATTTGATTAAATGTATTTCATATTGGGAATTTATATTTAAGAATTATGTAACAAGGATCATTTTATTTTTCCACATTAAAGGTAAATTACATAGGTTAAAATTAGTAACTGTGATAAAGGTAAATTAAGTTAAAAAGGGTTTAATCATGTGCTAGAAACCCAAAGAATATTAAAATAATTTCTTAAAATGATTGTATGAGCGGTTTATTGAACATAAATCATTAAATATCCATTACATTCAATTATTAAATCCATTTTCCCCTTGAATAGTGACGTGTTGTTTTATATTATTATAAAAATTTAACTCCCTCTAGTTATAAGTGGTTCCTTTAGCTTATCACATATCCTCACATCCAAATCCACTTATCTATACAAAAAATGGAAAAAATACCTCCCAAACACTCATACACACATCATAGTGTCTTTGGTGTTCTTAAAGCCTTACTATTCAAAGGATTAAACATTTTTTCATTGGATTTTTGCAAGGACTAAGGTAAAAACCCAAATTAATCTGTTTTAGATTTCAATTATTTTATTTATTCTTCCAATTAATTATGTTATATTTTATCCATAATAATGTAATTAAATAAATATTAATTATATAATTAAATTATATATGAAGGAATAATACTTAATTACCCTTTTCCTTTTATTTAGAAAAGAAAAAACATCATCATATGTATGAGTGAACTGCTACCACCATGGATGACATGTTTAATTTTTCATCACCTGCACACATGGATGGTTATAAAGGTATATTTCATTGATTCATATGATATTTAAAACCTTATTAATATTCATAAATTATAAACCATTCCCAACTATACTCTAGTTCAATTGAAAATAAACATGGGCTAATGCCTCCAAAATGTGATGTATTTTGTTTTTCATATAGTATTTTATTCATTATAATAATACCGTAAATTATGAATGGAAGCCTAAAAAACAGATTTATTAAATAATTATGATTATATATTAATAATATTATGCTAAAATTATCACTTTATTAACCATACTCATCCATATATTATATATTTTTATTGTTTGGGCCAATTTAACCACCTACATCAACATTGATTGAAACTTATATCTAGCAATACAATAAAAACATAACGTCTAGATTTATTTTAAATTGATTAAATAAAATTATTTATGTTTTTTAAATGTTATATTAATATTCAATATATTATTAATGTAAACAACTTATTTCATAAAAAAATACTGAAATAAGCTTTTCAACAACTTCATCCTCATGATAAATAAAAAACAATTTTTAATTTAAATTATAACATTATAAGTCACAATAAAATACATATTTAAGTAAATATAATGATATTGGAATGATTAAATTTGAATTTATAAAAAATAGTTGGCATTTCCATTACATAAAGTTTATTAAAAAAAAGTGATGATGAAAATAGAATATATCTAAAACATATATTAGTAATAGATGATTACAAATAACATGTATCGATGGTTATAGGTAGGATTACAAGTCCAAAATAGGTTACTGTGGTAGTGATTTTTTAATATGGTAGGATAGATCACATTTAACTAAGAAGGATTAAAGGTAAGGGTTTCTTAATCTTAATTTGGATTCTTGAAGATATATTATATTATGTTCTCCATTTTTTATTGTATATGATATCATTTTTATTTAATTCACATTAATAATTAATTTTTTATATAATTCAGTGGATATAAAAATCAAAATTACTTTCCTTTATTCATTACTATTTTTATTAAGGTGTTACCCAATCCGTAGAGGATTTTTCTAAACTAAATTTTCATTAATGGAGATATAATTATTCTTTTGGAAGTTCATTATTACAATTTAGGTACGTTATACTATATAATTGTATTATGATTTAATTCAAATATTTTTTAGGGATTTAACTTTATTTCATATAAAATACCTTTACAATGACTCTTCTATAAAATATGTTCTTTCTAAGGGTTTTCAATAATGAATTCTCATTTCTTGGAGTTATAATGATTATTATTGAACATCGTTATTCTAGGTAGAAATATTTTCCCATAATTGGAAAAAATATTTAAATTTACATATATGTATATTTAATTTTCATCCCCATGGATTTGTTTTCTGAGGGATTTTTTGATATTAATAGCATTACATAATGAAATTACTCCTCACTATTACCATTTTATAATTAATTTAATGAGGGAATATTACATTTTATTGTGAATAAAACTATTTTTGGATTTTAAAATAGTTAACCAAATTATATCTTTGATTAGGGAAATATTTATAATTCATATATCTATTATTTCTATATGGGTAACTACTGACCACTTATTTAACACTATGTATGCGGTTCCTTGAGGAAAATTAGTATATCTTTTATTTAACTCTTCCAATTATTTCAATGGATGTATTATTATCATATAAATAGAATAATTTATTTAGGAGGGTGTAGACATAATATTATACCTATTAATATATATGGAGTTATTTGGGGGGATTCTTAGATAGAGATATATTAAATTTATTAATTTTAGAATTGGTGAAAATCTATTTAATTTTTATTCAATTATGAATATTTAATGATTACGAAGTCATGCTGGTTATGTATTTTATAGTTTATTCATTAATTCATAATATTATTTCAATAGAGATAATAATTAATAGTGGGACTATCAATTTCCTCTTAATGCATTAGTATGTCTCAAGGAAAAAACTAGTTTGGGTATTCCATGTATGTCTACCCAATTATTTATGATTCCTTGGGATGAGGTAATCATGTTATTTTATAATTTATTAGAAACAATTCTTGATGGTAATATTACATTTTTAACATTATGAATTCTATCATTATAAAATAGATAATTTTTATCAATGTGATTATTCATATTGTGATATCACCTTAGGATTTTTTTATACTTCATGTGATCTGTTATATTGTTTTTTTAATTTGATTTGCTTAATTAAATATTAGTTTATAATTTTTTTATTCTATGATTGATTTCAGTATAAATTTTCCCTTAATATGTTTTTCATCTTGACATTCTTATGATTAAATTTCCCCACTCTAGAAAGAAAAGTATTACACATCATATTTCTAGAAGAAACTATATTTTTTAGAGAATTTATGGGTGATTTTGAAGACTTATTAAGGAATAAGTAGTTTGTAATCTAGTGGAAAATAATTCTATTGTTTAATAAATACATGAGATTTCTTATATAACCTTTTTTATTAATTCTATAAATATATAAACCTAATAAGTCATGGAAATATATGTAATAAAATATTTTCTATAAGTTATGTAATTATGGGAAAATTATGTTTTATCTGTCGCAGTTTTTATCAAAGAAGGGTTTACATGACATTATAGATAATGATTTTATCAGTGGTAGATCATTTGAGAGTTATAAATTTCATCAAGGGTCGATAATTTATGGATGATAATGATATAAATGGTATATATGGCCCCTTATATTGGTTGTGGTAATATTAGAGATTTTTTATTGTTTGGGGATCTGAATGAGATAAATTTAAATCAAATCCTATAAATAAGTATTGGAAAACATAATTTTTTTATAAAGTAGTGATTTTGTGGTATTATAGAAATTACATTCTATTCTAGATACTATCATATGGATAAAGATATAGTATAGACGCACCTAGGTTTAATCACCTTATAAAGGCCTGTTGAGTATCAACTTGACGTCATTTACTACATGATGTGTGGGTGTAAAATTTCATAACAAGATAGACTCTCCCAGGGGGATATTAATTAGTTATTAACATGAAAATTATGAAACCTAATAAAATATTTAAATATACTTATTAGAGAATGTAATATAGTAATAACCATAGATAACTTAGATTAATAACTAGAGATTCATAAGTTATGATATAAATTTATTGAAATTTAATTTTACCTAAAATGGGTAATTTTAATTTTGGGGGCATAGTTTTCAATGATTTTTAGATTTTTGATAATTTATTAATGTTCATAGTTATTTCGAACTATTATTTTTAAGGTTATGTATAATTAAAGAACCAAATGTAAAGGAACATAGTATTTAACATGAGTGATATAAATTGAATTAAAAACTAACATGTTGGTGTCATAGTGTTTGGAAGATTCTTGTTGAATTCTTCATAATTCTATTACTACCATTCATCAATCAAGATGAAACTTTTTGTTTCACAAATGGCTGGAACATTGAGGAATAATGTCAACAATGGATGCAATTGAAAATTCAGTGATGGTCTGAATAATAAACAAAATGGGATAAGATTTGGAGAGATAAATATTTAAATAATTCCAAACCAACTATCATGAATTGTTATTAACAACAAGAACATAAATTAATTACCAACAACCCCATAGAATATATGGGGGAAGACTCAGGGATGTTCAGGTAATAGAGATGGCGAAGAAAAGAAGATTCAATTTCATTTGTGTAAAAAATGTGTGTAGAGGTGCGCATGGGAATGAATCAATGAAACGAGGAGATGTTTCATGTATGGAAAAATATTGTACTAAGAAATAAATTTCCTTGTAAATATCAATTAGTAGTTTATTGAGAAGAATGTAATAGATTTTTTTATTTGATATACCTAAGATATTAAGGTAGAAACCACATTTATAATTATATATAATGTTATTTCCTTATTTTAGAAAACATTATATAATTTTATGATAATGAAATGAATAAAATTGAAAGGATTTTATTTATTTATGGGGGTATGGAGAATATTGATATTTTAAATTCTATTTTCCATCTAAATATAATTTGTTCAATATTGTATTCACATAAAACGTCGAATTAAAATCAATAGTGAAGCATTATATAACAATTTTAATGTATCCATTTAATTTTTTTGGTATAAATAGAGGTAATTATGTTATTAAATATATATATATATATAAATAAATTTCACTTTTAATATTAATGTAATTGTAATATTCAATTAGCACAGAAAAATTACTTAAATAATATTTCTGGATAATAAATTATTTTTTATAAAAATAACTTTTATGGACATTATTTTGATAAAAAAGATACTATAGATAAAAAATAATTTTTATATGAATAATATATTAACAAAAATTGAATTAGAAATTTATAGAAAATAAGAATGAGAATAGTTATTATTTTAAATTTTTTATTTTTCTATGAAATATATTTTGATTATATTGTTAAATAAATGATAATTCATAATATCATAAAATTTTAATTTCTTCAGATATACTTCTCTTTGGGATTTATAATAACTATATTATATTTATGTGATTTTTTGTGATTTTTCGAAAATAGTTTTTTTGAGTGAATAGTGAAAAATACAATTCTCACCAAAATTGTTAGTTATTTTACATTATCATTATTTAATCATGGAAAAAAACATTATAAAACCCATTAATTGATCAAATAATTATACATTTTAAAGATACTCTATTGAATTTATAAAACCAAGGAAAACATTTTAATGTCTTAAGTAATATTTTCTAATAAAAAACTAATTTTGGACTTTTATTATAATGAAATAATATTTATGTTGAAATCCGATGTTGGGTTTCTTTGAAATCCTTGAAAATTATATTTATTTCATAATAAAATAATTTGTATCATGAAATTTATATATTTATCTTGAAAATAAATTTAAATCTTAATATAATATTTATTTAAATACGGTTTTTATTCATTATGTTCTGTAACACTATAATTTTTTAAAAACCTTATAATTTTTATTTAAAAATATAGATGTAAAATTTGAAATTATTAGGAATTTTTTTAATAAGTCCCATTTTATTTTTATCCATTAAAATTAAATTACTTAAGTGAAAAATAGTTTATATGTAAAGGTAAATTAAGTTTAAAAGGGTTTAGATAAAGGTAAGAAACCTAAAAGATGTTAGAAACGAGTGTTTATATAAATTTAAGAGAGGTTTATTGAACATAACAAATCCAATTTAAATTATTTTAAATATTTAGATCATTTTTTTGTTGAATAATGACTTGTAATTTTATATTTTGTTTCTAAAATTCCACTCTTTCCACTTTTAAAAGGAGGCTTGACTACACTAATGCTCCACACAAACAATGCATCTTTTCATGAAGAAATTCTTCCCAAATACCCCCACAAAAAACTTCATTGATTCATAATAGTTGTTGTAGTTTTATCAATTTTTATCTATTTCAAGGATTAATACTTTTTTCAATGCGGTTTTCCATGGAGTAAGGTGACAATTCTTAATTTCCCTGTTTCCATTTTTTTTTCATTTATTCTTCCACCTCATTACGATATATTTTATCAATGATATTTTAATAAAAAAATTATTATGAATATAAATAAATGTTGTAATTATAATATAATAATCATTAACTACCGTTTTTCTTTTACTTAGAAAAATAAAAACATCATCTTTCATTTGGGTATACTACTGCTTCCAGGAAAGATATGTTTAAACTTGCATTAGAAAATATACTCATGGATCTAAAAGTATATTTAATGATGTAAAATTATATTTAAAAATCAATTATAAATTATAATTCATTCCCAATATTCCTCCAATTAGTTGTAAAATGAATGTGTCACCCATGCGTACGTGCAGACTACCACCTCCAAGAAAGTGACATATTTAGTTTTTCATATAAAATTTTATTATATATAAAACACACTTTAAAAATGTTTAAAAACCTTATACAAAAATTAATAATATAATTATTATTTTTAATAATAACTTTATTACAATACAATCACTTTCTTAACCATGAGCACCCATAGATTATTATTCATTATTATTTTGGTCAGTGTCACCACCGACATAAAAAATGCTATAAAGTTTTAACATGAATGAATATATAAACATAAATAAAGATTTTATTGGGAATTCATGAGTATAAAATGTTTTTATTTTCCTATATAGGTTATATTAGTATTTAACTTATTATTATTGTACCACCCTTTTGTTCATTAGAAATTACCAAAATCGGCTTCTCCCCAACATCATTGTCACGAATAAAAAAATAAAAAAATTATGAAATGAAATTAAAATAATATAGATCCTTATAATACATCTATTATAACACCTATAATGATATTTTAATGGTGAAATTATAATCTATAAAAAATCATCAATTCTATTATGAAACTAGTACTAAACAAACTATTGAAGCCAATAACATTCGATGATGATTATAAAACCAAACTAGCTAATAGAATTGAAATAAATAATTACAAATGATGCTTATAAATTGTTATAGGAATGAATAATGCTAAGAAATATGATATTATGATATTTAATTTTTATATAGGAGGATATATATATTTAACTAACCAGGATTATTGGTATGGTTTTCGTGGTTTCAATTCTAATACGTTGATACAAGTTATATTTTGTGCACCATTTTTCCTTATATATGGTGTAATTTTTTTAATTCAAATGAATTTATTATATTATATTTTTCATTAAATTCATCGGATATTAAAATCCAAATAGTGTTCCTTTATTTATTCGTATTTCAATTCAAGTGTCACTAAATCCCTAAGGGGTTTTATTAAAATAATTTTCGTTGATTGTGTTATGATTTTTATTTTTGAATTTATTTATTATATGTTTTTTATGTTATAAAGATTTAATTAATGTTTTTTATTTGTTTATTTAAATTTATTTAATATAAACCCTATTTACAATTTTTCTCCTTCAAAATAAGATGTTTATAAGGGTTTCTCATTACTCAATTTCATTTCTCCAATTTATAATGATTATTCCTCAAACCCAAAGATGAATTAGTTTACTCTACTATTTTATAAAATAGTATTTACATGTAAATTTATATGGATTTATATTTAATCCACATGAATTCATTTTTTCTAATGGATCATTTTATATTGATATCATTACGTTATATAGTACTCACCACTATGAAATTTTTATCAATAATTGGATAATAATACATTCCTTTGTATTTTGAATATCAGTATAGTTTTTATATTCACCTAGTTAAAAAAATTATTCCATTTAATTGGGAAATACTAATAATGAATATATCTATTTTTACTATTTGGATAATTGTTGACTACATAACCATGATCGTGTATGAGGTTACTTAGGGAAAATTAAGATATATGTTATTTGACCATCCAAATTATTTCGCTGGATAGATTATAATCATAAAAGTATATTTATTTATTTCTTACTGTAATTATTGAACTATATACCCATTAATCTATATAGTGTTAGTTTGAGGGATGATTACATAAAATGTTATTCCATAGATTGATTTGGTAAATACTGAAAATTTTATACATTTTATTTCAATACAGATGTTTATTGATTACAAAATCATGTTATTTATTTATTTTATACTCTATTAATTCCTTAAAATGATTAATTAATTGGACTAAATTAGTGTTGGGTGGGCCTATAATGTCCATTTTATGCATCGGTGGGTCTATTAACATAAACTACCCTACGAATTCCATGAATCCATGCCCAATTATTTTTTATGTTTTGTAACGAGGCCTTGGAGGGATACTTATGTTGTACTATAATAAAAAAGTGATGGTAATATTATGTTGTTCGATATTATTCATTCTATTACTATGAAACCAATTTTTATTATTCATGTGATTATATAAATTTATATTCCATCCATGAATTTATTTCAAGATCATGCGATCATTTAAATGGAATTAATTTATTATCATTTAAATACAACCATATTATTTATTACTTTTTTTATTATAAGATTTCATATAGTATACACATTACCTTACTAAAATTTTTAGATAACCCTACTTGTGTTTCTATTTTCCCAAGTTTTAGAGAAAAGTATTAAAAATTATATGCTTAAAAGAAAATTGAATGTGTGGAGAATGTTTGGGAGATGTTGAAGTCTTATTATGGATTGTGTAGTTACTAATGTATTATAAAATTTAAATTTTCTAATAAAGACATAGAATTTATTAGTTTAAATTATCTATTAATTATCTAAATCGTTAAACCTAAAAGGATGTGGGAATGTATGTAATAAAATATTTGTTATAAGTAATGTAATGATGGGAGGGAAATGTTTTTGTTATCACACTAAAGAAGCCCAATTTTAAATACATGATTATTTTTTTGAAAATACACTCTTATTATCAAATTTATATAGATTTTATGGATATTTAATGACCTACCACTTAGTTTGACCTCCCTGTTAACCCTTTAACCCATACCATAGTGATAAACTCTTACCATAGAAACTATCAATTATGACAAAAATTAAATACACATGATTAATTAATTTTAACCTTATGATTAAAAACGTGTAAATAACATGACATATTAAATTTATATAATTTTTAAGGATAAAATATAATATAAATACCAAAAATATAATGAAAAACAATTTTTAAGAAAATTAATTTTATGTATAAAAATGAATTTGCGCTAAAATCAAGGATATAATTGATCCCCATGAAATGTAATGTTTTATGACCAAAAAATGATATTTAATATACTTAAAAACTAATTCAAAAACTAATTTCACTTTTTAAGTACATAATTTAAGAGAAGGATCAAAAACAGTTCTTATATTAGAATAAAACATTACTTATGTTTCAAAATGTCAAACCTATGTTTCTAAATTCAACAAAATATTTTTAAATTATTTATTTTACTTATTAAATATATATTTATTTTACAGAAAATTTTTTTATGAACATTAAAGTATATATCATATTTTGATAATTTCATAAAGGTGATGGTATTTGGGAAATTGATATTTGTTTTTTGTTCAACCAAAGTTCAATATTTTATTGTTAATCCCATAAATTCACTATAAGATAATTTTTAAATTTTGAATTAAAAATAAATTTAGTTTCATAAAATTAAAATTCATGAATTCATAAATTTATCTATTAAGTGAAAATACAAAATATAATGAAAAACTACATTGATTGAAAATCAAATTTTTAAATATTACATGTTCTTAATATTATTTATTATCAATTACTGATTAAATAAATTGTACTATAGTAGGTCATCATTTGATAAATTATATATTATAAAAATGATCTTTTAAAATCAATTTTTTTCGGACACAAAAAAAATTAAATAAGTTATTTAAAAAACAATACACTTTTAATATTAAATAATTTGGATTACCTGCCCTCTAAACTTAAAAATTTAAAAATCATTTATAAAATTTTTATTTACAAGTGGTTTTTTTATTCATGTAATTTTAATATGTCAAGGATCATTTTATTTTGTGTTTTAGTTGACATAGTCTATTCAGTGAGATATTAATTTTAGGTGATACATTCTAAAGTCTCATGGAGTTACATTCACCACTCCCAAAATAAATTGCATCCTCACAATTTATAATTTTTTTATCAAAAAGAGTGTGTCAATAGATAATTATAATATAATATATATCTTTTATCATCATAAGTAATTTTTATTATAATATTAAGAAATAGAGTATTTCATAAATAAATGTTTCAAAAACGTAGCATGTATCATTATAAGACTCATACATTTGAATGAGTTTCCAAAAATAATCTTTGATAGATGAGTGTAATTTTGTAAATATGATTCGATATAATTATATTTATATTGATTGATTTTTCGAATTATTTTATATTCTATATATATAATATGAGAAAATGTACATTAATTTATTCCATTCAATAAGAAAATTTTCATCATTCAGTTGTTTTTTGAGCAATTTTCCACATCTGCGCCATCTCATATAAATAATCATGGTGAATTATTCATGAATGAATCAATAAAATTCAATTTTAACTTATAAGATCCAAAAAATGGATGATAATTATTACAATTCTATTTATACATTTACCAAAACAAAAAATTATTATCCCATATAAAGATAAAACCCAAATAAATATAAATAAACCATCATTTGTATGGATAAAACAATAATATTCAAAACATTGACAATGACACCCATAATTCCACTTAAATAACTACAAAATTAACTAAAGAATAATACTTAAAAAAATTATTGATCTAATTTGAAACCCCAAAATCCTAATAATTTGATCATGAAATATCCCAAAATCAACTTAACATTTATCTCCTAACAAATGTAATCACTCATAAATCCACATACTAAAAATGTATATGGAATAGTAAAATATTTTTTAGAATATATAAATCCTTTCCCAAAATAACCTAAATCATCAAGACATAAAACTATCTGAAAATCATATATTTTTTCAAAGTTTAAATCTATATTTATTTATCAAATATTATGATCCACTTTCTTATAAAATCCCATATTAGAAAAATATTCTTCATTCACCATAATCCTATAATGTTCCCAAAATTTGGTAACCATTTTTCTTAATTTATAATAATCAAATCAGTATTAAATAATGTACTAACCTTAATGTTTATACATACCATTTATCTTATCTCTAAAAACAAGAATAACATTCTTCCCCAAATAACTGTTACAATAAATCAAATATTGAACCTATAGGTTACATATACATTAGTTATATTTTAATAATCAATCACAACCTTAAAAAATATCATTAATAAACATAAAATACAATCACATAAGTCCTCAAAATGGATTTCCATACCTATGAATTATAATTATCTATAAAATTATAAATACTTAAATAAAATACCACTACATCACCGGTCTAGAAACATTATATATAGACACTTAAATTATTAAACTTCCTTTATAAACTTTTAACCATTATTTTCCATATTGTTCCATAATACTTTCTTCCTATATTCAAAAACTTTTATCATTCCCTAATATTCCGAAATCTTAATCTAATAATGTTTCCATCATTAAACATAAGAAAATATATTAAAATAAATAATACCTTTTATATGTTATTCACATTTTTTTCAACTATAGTTGTATAATATAAGACATTACTTAACTTTTTTTTCATATTATCTTGCTAATATCCATCATGATATTTCCTCTATGGGAATGTATTTGAATAATTTTTATACTAAAAACATTTAAATCATTAAATTATTAATGATAAAATACAAAGATATTTATTCCCCTCTATTATGTTAACCAAACTATTAAATTTTCACTATTAATTTATTTCTCTATTCCATTATTATACACTCTTAAAACATCTTCTTCTTCCTTTGAGATATTTCCCTAGGTGATTTTTCTAACATTTCTGACATGTATGATGTTGAATATTTTTTCTTCCTATTTTATTATCACCTGAACTTCCAAAAAACTCTTTTTTTATTTAATATGGTATGTTAGGAAAATCAACTAGGTGAATTTTACTATCATATTTGGTTTATTATTCATATTATGACTACATAATACTTTACAACCATTGTTAACCCAGTTCATCCCATTTCTATAAATTTATTAAAACCAAAACTGATAGTTTGAGAAGATCAAAAAAATACTAATAAACATTTTAGTATTAGAGTTAATGCTAAAATGTGCTTGTCTATTTCACATTCTATTTGACTATTTCGGTTTAGCCTCAAATCCCTTAAATAAACATTTTTTTTCTTTAACATATTATCCTTTATGGTTATATAATACTTATACCCTACAAATTAACCCCTAATGTTTTCAAAAATTATTTAATTATAATATTTTACCCCCATATTAACCCCCAATGTCATCTAAACCCTTTATTTGATACCAAATATAATGAAAAAAATGTGACAAATTTGATTTAGTGTGAAAAAAATCCATAAATAATATCATTGATACCAACTAAGAAATCATAAACATAAAAAACCCATAATTTTTTATTTAATAGAAAATATTTCACTTTATTGCAGTCCAATTATCATTTAGGTATAGAGTTCTGGAGAATTAAAAAACCACTTACAAAAAAAACCACATGTATTTCCCAGAAAATATAATTCTTTACCACTATTCCTGGTTATTATTATTCATACAAAGGTCTTAAACATCTTCATCCAATAAAAATCTCAAAATGATAGTGTTTTATCATTTAAGTAAAAAATATCATAAACTAAGTAAGACATAAAAATCATTTGAAAATATCATAAAAAATATGAAAAACATTTGATAACATTGGATGATAAAAACGAATCTCAGTAAGGGATATAAAAATAAATTAGACCCATTAGTCCTTTAAAAAAATTAACACCTAAAAAATGTTTTCTCTTTTCACAATAAAATCAGAGTTGGAAAAATAAATTATAACCACTTATGAAAATAGAAAATTTCTCAAAAAAAATATCTAAACACATATAAATAATAGAGAATAATGAAGGATTATTGAGTCATAATATTAATAACCCATGAAGACTCTTTCATAGAACCATTCCAATTGGTGCAGCCAAACTGGTTATCTATTACATTTTCTCTCCAGAAACTAAATCATTACCTATTAATTATAGAGCTATATACTATGCATAGTATTAATAATCTATAATTACCAAGTACTATATTATGAAAAAAATTTATAATACTTCACTTGTTTATCATAAGACTTATCAAAAACTCAATAGATCCCATAAGAAAAAGAACTTTCCATTTTCATATAAAAATAAATATAAATATCCTTTAATTTTGAGAAATCATTCAAATGAAATGTTTCTAGATGAATGGGAATAAGATCATCTTTTAAAACCCATGAGACATTATAGAGTAATATTCAAAAAAATAATAGCATAATGGTGGGAAAAATTGTTAATGTGGTAGATTTTAAAAAAGAATTCTTTTTTTTCATGTTTCTAAAGAAACCAAAAATGTGATTTTTGAATTTTTTTTAAATATTCCTTTTAAAAAAATTTCAAAAAAATATAAAATATAGTTATAATTGATTCAAAAATTCATTTTATTATGAATAAAAATATTCTTTGAGAAATTTTAAAAACATGGATAGAGAATAGAACAATTTTAAAGAAAACAACTAACACTTTTAAAACAATGTTTTAAACAAAAATCCTCTATGACATTGCTAACATTTCAAACCAAAGGAAATTAAAAGAGATAAATTAAAATTTATTTTTATGCCTCTTAAATTTTATGAAATTAACATAAATAGATATCCATATGGTAATTTATATGTCCCAAAAAACAAAACATGTGGTTAAAATGACATAATTTTCAAAGAAATTAATGTGAGATGAGAAATCCCTTACCTCGAGTACCAACTCATTTAATACATTATTTAACACATGAATAATAAAATTATATAAATAATATACTTGTTTCAGAAAATTATTAATGTTTATTATTATCATTCCTTGTAATTAAATAACTATAATGTTTCATTTAGTTACTAAACTAGTTTAGTTTATATTGGGAATTTTGATGTCGTTTGGTTTATAATCTTCAAAAAAAACGTTGGTATCTTATTAATGGTAAAAATAATTTTTCAATTTTTATAAAATATTAAGCTGTCATTTTATTTATATTTTCATTCTATAAATAAAACAATTTATTATATTATGAAATAGTTATATTTCGATGAATTTTCCTTGATTAAAATATTTTTTATGGTTTAAAATAACTATTATTGTTTACTTTTAATTGAATTTATATAATGGATGTTTAAATATTATATAATTATTTAAAAATATTAAATAAATAATTATTTCATAATATTATTAGTATCTAATTTTCTTTAATCCTTTGCATCATACATATTTTTAACATCATTCATATAGGTGGTAAGACCGATCCAAACCAGAACATGTTACAAAAAAATAAAGATTAAGAAAATATTATTTAATATATATCTATGACCATTTATAAAATATTAATAATTTAAATAAAAATTTATAAAAGTGATAAATAATATTCAATAAGAGGTATAAGAAGAAGAAATATCTAAAAGAAAGGTAAGAGGTTATTAAATCAAACTGTCTCACTAATTAGGTTTTAGGTGATTAAACATTACGATGATCATTTATTATTAATATTTTTTATAAAATAAAAAATAATATACATATATAATTAACAATATTATAAATTTCATTTTTATTTATTTATTCCATTCATAAAACCGATGATGTTAGGAAGTAGTAATAAATGATATATATCATTTCATGGAGGAGGTAGTTCGTATATACACATGAGAAATATTTCCATTATACAATGGATGGAAGGGAAGGAACTTAAATAATAATTTATATTTAAATAATAATAATAATTTAATAAATATTATACATATTATAAAAAATTCATCTTTATAACCAGCAATGTGAGGTAGTGCTGAAAATTGAAATGCATCGCTTTGTGGAGGTGGTGGCCTTCACATACGCATGAGTGATGTTTTCATTTAGTGTTGAATGTAGAGAAGCTAGTGAATTGTATTTAAATAAATATAATTAAATTTAATTATCGTAAAGATAATTATTTAATAATAATATTATTTTTTAAAATATATTTTATGGAGGTATAATAAGAAATAAACCTTAAAGAACTCGGTTAAGACTTATTCCTCCTCCTTGGATATATTTCTTTGGCTTACACATTTTGACTATAGGGTTTTTATATTATGGGTATAAGAAAAATAATATGAGGGTAGGAGATTTGTTATGTGATTAGGGAAGATATTTTTTGAGATAACATGCTTAGAGTGTGTGAATAATTAAGGCGAGGATGTTCCCTTTTATAAGTGAGTGGAGTGACACTCTTGTAAATAACATTAACTATAAAATACTGTTTAGTCATTATCATGGTAAAGTTTCACCATATAATCATTATTTAAATGATAATATGATTTAGGGTCAACATATAATTATAAAATTAAATTTATACAAGCTCTTGTTATATTTGAGTTGTTATCACTTAACTTAACTCTCTCTTTAACACTTTTAACCCTAACCATGGTGAAAACCTTTTACCATGGAAATTGGTAAATATGAATAAAAAATAAAATAAAAATTATTACCTATTTTGGACCTTAATAATTAAAATATAAAAATAATTAAACAATAATAAAATTCTATAAGTGTTAGAAATTACTTTTAATAAAAATATGCAGAACAGAACATAAATTGTTTTAGTAAAATATATTTTTAAGAACAAAGATTAATTTACACCAAAATAAAGTAAAGAATTTATCCCCATAAAATTCATTTATTTATTATTAAGAATTATTTTTCTGTGAATTAAGAAACAATTCAAAAAATAATTTAATTTTTTATATAATTAGTTTAAGAAACAGGTACAAAATAATTAATTTATTGGAATGAAACATCACTTAATTTTCAAGATGTAAAACATAGGATTCTAAATTAAACATAATAAGTTTAAATGATATAATTTAATTTTTAAAATTTTAAATATTTTATAATAAAATGGTTTTATAACAATTAAATTAATTTGTATATAATTATGAAGTCATAAAAGTTATATTATTTACCAAATTGATCTTTTTCATTATTCACTTAACATTCATTCTTTTAAAAAAAATAAAATTAATTAACCCTTAGATAATTTTCATATTATGAATTGAAAAATAAATTTAATTTCTTGAAATTGTTATTATAATATAATAAAAATTTTCTTTTTTGATTGACAATTAAGAATATAAATAAAATATGATCTTATAGAAAAAATACCATTTAAACATGAAGTGTTCTAAATATTATTTCATAATAATTATTAATTAAATTAATCATAACATAGTAGTTCATACATTGATATATTTCCTATTATTATAATAATATTTTTAATATAAATCAACTAGCTAAAGACACAACACTTAAAAACCATATCTTTTAAAAAAAATCAATTTATTATATTAAATTATATTGGTTATTTATCCTCTAAGTGTAGGAATTTTTAATATAAATATATAATTTTTATTTACTTAGGGATTTATTATTATGGAGATTTTAATATGACATAGTTCATTTTTTTGTTTTGTGCGTGATATAAACTATTCAACAAATTATTTTTTTTAAACAATAAAATATAAAATCTATGGTTGTTACTATAGTGAAGAGACTTAAATGAAATATTTTAAGTAAATAAATGGTTGGGATGATAGTAACTCAAATGAAACAAATCACTCCTTGTCATAGAAAATTTAATGGTTTGAGATCATGTGTATATGTATTTAAAAATTGGTTCACATATAGGGAACTGAGTGAATGATGAATGAATTTTTCCATGTGGGTGGCAATATATTCCTGGTAGATAAATAGAATAGAATTTGTATTATCCTTTATATTTAAATTATCTTGAGGGAATTTTTAGGAAATGATAAGTTATTAGGGAGACTTTGGGAAGTTTTAATTTTAAAACCATTTTTAGGTAATAAGGTCTTCCCCTTAGGCTTTGTGGGAATCTGGAGAATATATTGAAAATTAGAAAAAATGGTATGTTTTCTAAAAGTATGTTTTGAGGAGAAAATATGGGTTTTATAATGATTTTAATAAGAATGAATATGATATTTTTGGTTTAAATATAATATTTTAAATAAATCTATTAGCATGGAATCATGGACTTAAAATACTTTTAGAAAATTAATGTTTTTTGGATAAAAATTTATGTGATTTATCATAATTAATGAGAATTAATAATTAATATTCATCTACATTTATATTCATTAGAGTCATTTATGAAATCCCATATACTTTATAATTATCCATTAATGACATACTTTAGTAGACATATAGACATGATTAGAGAGAAAAATGGGAATATAGGTATTCATATATTGTCAATGGAGAGAAAGAGATCACAATTAGTGATACAGTGGGTCAATTTTGTGTTATGGGTGTGATATATATTTGTGTTTAGTGTAAAAAAGTTTTCTTGTTACATTATTTTGGATTAAATACAACATATATTGTTTCCGTAATGATTTTTTGTTTTACATAGATTTTTTTCAACTAAATGTATCTCTAATCCTTGTAGTTTATTTCAATTATGGTAAAATAATTCCCAAAGGTTTTATTTATCCATATTAACTATTTTACAAACTCTGATTATTAATATATTGTGCATTTGACAATGCAACACTCAAATTTAATACTTTGGATTTGGGTTTGTCACATGGGATGTTACACAATATCATCTTCTTATCGCATCATTTTCTTATCAATTATTATGATTTCTAAAAAACCATATATAAATATATGATAGAATTTATTCTCTTATTATTACCATGTTAAATTATAATTCATTATAAATAATAATTATATCGTATTTTATTTGTAGATAGAGTGATATGATAATGAATAGTTAAAAATAGTTAATAAGATGTTTTTACTATCTCCTTTACCTAATTTTAAATTCCATTATGAATAAAATATATATTTTAATTTTTTATAGTGAGTATTCATATAAAATATCTTAATATAAAGAAAAAAATTAATTATTTTCAAGGAAAATATAACTACTACTATCCCCAAGTCATGATTATTATCATAGAGGTTAGGATTTTTAATGTTTTATGATGTATAATCTATAAAATTATCAATCTATATCAAATTACAACCAATAAATTCTATAAGTTTCAATATAGATGAAAAACCATATCGTTTCAAATTTAAGGTTAATATATGTTGACACACCAACCTCATCTTTAACTCATGGAATATTTTATTCTACTCCTAAGTCATACAAACTTAATCCCCTTCCTTGTCTAATTATCTAGTGGGTTTAATAATAATGATTATTTTTGATAAATGTTTATCATAATTAGATAATATAAGAAACATAATGACATATGTCACAATTATTTTATTGAATAAGTAATTAATATCTTTATACATTAATGGATTAAAAAAATTCCACTATTTGAGAAAACATGCCCCAAAAAATGTTAATGATTCCAAAAAAATAACACTTTAGGGTATTGTCATAAAAATTATTCATTTTTAAAATTATCAAAAAAATCCTTAGAAGATCTTTATTTTTATCATAATACCAAAAATAATATATATATATATATAATTTAAAAAAATTATAAGGTAATCTTTTAAGAAAATATTAATTAAATCCACCAATACTGAAAATGAATTTATTGAAAAAATGGAACTCAAAAAAATACCAAAGTCTCATAGCTTTGTTGAAATGATATTCACATAATATATTCCTTACATACTATTAACTAATGATATAAAAATTGCAGGAAAATATTTGTTTTTAATAAAATGATGATCATATAAATGATTTACTCTCATCAAGGGATATCAAATCATAATCATTATGTTATTGAGATCTCTATAATCAACTATTTATCTTCATTTTTTTCGATTCCCAATGAATTATAGAAATTGTTTACACGAGGATAAATTGATCCACTATTGAAAATGGTCAAGTAACTACATTATTAGCTCATTTAAATCAATTAAATCCATTATATATAAAAAACTTGATATGGGCTATGCAATGAGGTTGAGTTTGATAAATTATTCTAATTATAAAAATTTTGGTGTTATAAGAAACTAATTTATAAAAAAATATCTATAAAATCATACATAATGGGAACATACTCTATATTTACTTCCTTATTTTTCTCATTATTTTGGTGATACATCAATATCTATATTTTTTAGTAATTTTTAGATATTATAAAAAGATTATAAAAAATAATTGTTCTCCTTTTAATTTTATACTTACATGGTTTGGTTAAAGTGATTTTTTTTTAAAAAAAATATATCTTGTAAATTTATATTTTCATATTAATATTAGGATGAAACCACTATATAAAAAACCTCAGATTTAGTAATTTTAGAATCAATAAATTTATAGGTAATAATTTTCTAATAATAATGATAGGGAATGATTTGAATCACTCTTTCAAAATAGTCATCCTATTTATGTATTATTATTGATAAATATAATTCAATACCATTAGGTGGTAAATTCACGTGCTCCATGATTTTAATAAATATTAATGAATGCATTGATCCAAATTTGAATCCAGTATATATAAATATTGCATAGGTAAATATATTAATCATTAAAAATAATTATAATAGTCTAACTCGTTTTTCATGATGGAATTTGTATGATATTATCCCCATGGATTTTGTGGATGAGTTTTTTGATTCTCATATTATTTTCTATTCTAAGAGAATTAATTAGTACAATTCCTATATTCCTTTCAATAAATCATTACATAATTTGTTGAGTTATTTGAAATAGATTTCCTTCTTGAATCCAAACATAGTGACTTGTCTACCTCAAATGCTATCCTTGAATACATTCTTAAACCTTATGATCACTCCTTTCTATATTTTATGTTCATTACAAATAATTGTAATTAGTTACCATTATATTTCATTCCAAATCATTTACATGTGGGAAGTTAAAACAACTCATTATTGTTATCTCAATTAGATAAGCACTCACATTGATGTTCACATTTATCTTCTTATAAAATAACCCTTGAGACCATATAGAATTTACGAAACCTATTTTGAATTTTATAACATATTAAAAAAATATTCATAACATTCAAACTCTCATATCACTATTTCCATATAAAGAACAATTTTATACCATTATAATATATATGCTTATTACTATCTGGATCAACAAAAACTCATTGAGGATTCACTAGATGAGAAAATTTATCTTCACAATCTATGGTATATTCTATATCATTTTAATTTAGCTCTTGAAATTTAACATCCAAATTTATTTTCACTAATTAAATTGAATGCTTATCAAGAAATAAAATATAGAAAAATCCCCATATCATGGATTTGATATACAAGTTTTATATGAATTACTTACTAGCACCCCCTAATGCTATTTTACACTTATAGATGAAAAAAGTAAAGTCACCAAGATTTATTTCTCTATTTATTATATTGTAATGTTTTTCTTCGATTAGAAGAAAATATGCCATTCAACTACATGTTTATCAATGGAACTACTAAATAAAGGAGGTTATTTCCTTATGAATTTATTGACTATTTTAGAGTTATTAAATGGTGAAGCATCTAATTTATATGTATATGGCTATTTTGTGTTAATATTATAATTTGAGCTAATATATCGGTTATACTTTCTACTCTATCTCCCATGACATTTGGTAGTACAATAGACTAATTACCACAGTAACTGTTGTCTATACATTTGTATCCATTCAAATTCATCTATCTACTTCCTCTATCTATCATATAAATTCAAAAAAGTTCAATTAATATAATATAATAGCACTAGTCAATATGAATATAGTTGAAAATTTAACCCTTTATATTCTTACTAATTATATTTAAACATATTCTATATAAATAGGGGGTTTATCTTGAGGTTTTATAAAATAAATCCTAAAAAAAATTCTATAATATCAATTATAATTCAATAAATCTACAATTAAATTTATAATTCTGTAATATTATATAATTTATATATAATATAAACATTTATCATATTCATATATTCCTAAAATCATATGTTTAGAGTCTTTTACGACTAGGAAAGCTTTCCATGGGAAAATAATTTAAAAAACATTAATTTAAATCATCTTATAGAAGTATCCATGGTCTATATATATTTTACCCTTCATAATATTCTAATTTTCCTTAGGATTTTACATGGAAAAAATAATGAAGTAAAAAATATAGAAAGAGTATCATTAAATTTTAATAGTATTTCAAGTAATATTCCTCCATAAAAAATGCATTAAATAATGATATAAATAAAAAATGTGAGAAAAATCATCAATAATCATGAATCATGAGTAATTTATTGTTTTTAAATAGCATAAACATGGGGTATAAGACCTCATATTACAAGGCTTCCAACTATGTCATCATCATAATGAAATCCTATTAAAAATCCACTCATCAATTTATGATACCCTAATTAACACACCATATCAAAAACATTTCCTAATATATTGGATAATTGTTTAATTTAACTTATATTAAAAGAATTTTATATTGGGTGTGGATATAAATTTAAATTAAATGCTTCATTAAATTTTAATATATAATATTATCTAAAAAATGGTAAATAAAAAGTAAAGGGGAGGAAAAAATAAATAGTGATCATCTCTGGGTTTGGTTGGAAAAAAACAAATCCCATCAAAATTTTAGTAGGAGCTTACCAAGAGTCCAATTATCTTGGAAGTGGTATAACCATAGCATACTTCCCTCTAAGAACTAGTATAATGCCACCATGAGTCTGATATAATACTAAAACATTGGAAAGTGTCCCATGAGATTCTTGTCCAATCATCATAGTTTTCTTTTTAAAAGGAAATGATTTCAATTGTGTAAATATCATAGACTCTAAAAATTCCTTTTCCTACTTTATTTGGATTAAATTAACCCTATAATGTCCCGGTTCCAGAAGGCACCGAGAGGCGCCCCGTACCCGGTTGGTCACATGGCCTCAAGTGCATTTCCCCAAATGCCAATGGAAACCGACTAGCAGCAAGGGCCTTGGGTGTGATAGTGGGGAAACTATTCCCTCATTGGTAGAGTAAACAATGGAAGTAAATTAGATATAAAATTGAGGAAGGAGTAATAATACCAAACAATAGTAAATAACAGAAAACTGAATGTACGAAACAACTGGAGAACATATCTAATTGATACATGATACATATGTCTAGGAAAGTATACATACATGTCACAATGCTGAAATAATGTACTAAACAAATGTACAAAAGAGAACATGTAATCTTCTCAGCATCGCAAGCCTCAGCTCGGTCTATTCCCTCCAGCTCCAAAGTAGTCATGTACCTCAAGTTGATGGTCACTTGCCCTTATCTACACCTGCAGCAATATAATCTATTTGGGGCCAAAATCATGACCCAAATATTGTGTGGGACAAAATCCTAGTAGGAAACCAAAAAATTATATGTAACTAATAGTTAGTGAATATATGGCAGACAATAAGTAAAAAGAGCGGTAAACAAGGAAGTACTCAACATTAAACATTCTTATAGTTCAATTCCATTCAAATCCTTATATCAAGTTATAACTAATCAAAGTATGTAACCCTCTAGTAGTACTCATACCCTAACCCATATGGTTCAACCAAACAAGAACAAGAAACCCTTTGGGAAGTACACACATTCTAAGCCATTTGGTTCTGTATAAGTATAGACTCAATGGGGAAGCACTTTCCATCAATTCCCCCTATAGTCTCAAATCGGTAACTAAAAGGTGCTCTTGGGAATAACTTACATCACATTCCCCCTGTGTCCCATGTAAAGGAACTATATACACTCTGAATAAGCACTTATGTCAATTACCTCTATGTTCTCGCATCATAATAGTAAAAAACAGACACTCTGGAGAAGACCTTACGACTATCCTCCCTATGGTTTACTTCACCAAGTTCTCACAGCCCTGTGTAATTCAATCAAGTACAGCGATACATATTGGTTAAAGTAAACCTCAAGAACTACTTGGATAAATAGTCTATAGCATAATAACATGTTAGATACATAATCACTCCATCCAACAATACATGTAATGAGAAACAAATAAGGTGGCCTAACACTCTAAGCAGGACCAAATAGTAATAAACAAAAAATGCATGGAAAAACACTTCAAAAGAAATGTAGATAACCTTATTCACATTCAATTAACCTCTACTCAGGAATACAAGCATATCAGGAAATTAATAAGGTCGAAACTAGAAACACGCAATACCCCGTTCATGGGTATTTGACACTTTTTTACATAAAACTCAAATAATTTCTATGGAAAGGAAAAAAACACCTACCTCTGTGTGGGGATATCATTATACGTGAACCTCAAGCCTTTAATCTCTTAAGAACACCATAGATCTACAAAAAAATCTAAAATTTTCAACCGGGGAAAACTCAAGAGAGAGAGAGGAAAACAGGAAACAAGGCTCTAGTAGAAGGTAGATCATAAAAAAGGGATCCCAATGCGATCGACGATGGCCGATTCGGAGAATGGATGCTCACTCGGGGGCTCAGGGAATAATCGCAACCGTACGGATTCTCTTGAACGAATTAGGTCAAGAAGGAGGTGTTTTTATCCATCAAACACGACCCCCATATGTTTAATGAAAAAAAAGAAAGTACACAGAAGGTACATTTAAAGTAGGTGGTGTGTACTTGCCTTTACCGGCCCCCGCATTTGGTGGTCTCCAGGTCCCCATACAAGGTCGTGTGCACAGCTGTAACACGACCAAAACACAAATATCCATAGTAACCGAGTACAAAGCGTGTACTCATAAAGTATATAGTTTTTACTTCAAAAATTTCCAAAATCCGATTTTCCTCAAAAAACACTAGAAAAAGGAAATCATACCTGAAAATAAGATTTGGGTTCTTATAAAATTCCCCTCATAAAGAAATTTTTCCCCGAATTTCCCTAGCAAGGCGGCATAGAAGAAGAATCCCCAAATAGCTCCGACCACTACGATCGTACATTGGCCTCCCTCTCCCAAGTCTCGTCCAGTACTCGCCCATGCTACTATAGAACTCGTACTAGAGGAACAAACTGGCCATAGAGAACCTTCGTAATTTGATCAAAAATCAGGATAGGACGCTCCTCGAATGAGGCACCCACCTCGAGCTCAACATCTTAGGGTTGAAAAACATGAGACAGATCTAAGAAGTAACATCAAAGATGAGAATCATGGAAGACATCATTCATAGTCCGATAACTCTGAGGTAACTACAACCGATAGGCAACCGGCCCAACTCTCTCCAACACCTCAAACAGCTGGATGTACGTCGGTGAAAGCATACCCTAACTCCTAATCCTCCTGTGTCCCAACATCGGTGTGAAACATTAAAATACCTGATCCCCAACCTCGAACTCCAGAGGTCATCCCCATCGATCAGTATAAGACTTCTGTCGAGACTCTGTAGTAGCCATCCTTTCCGAATCAACTCTATTTTCTCTATAGTCTCATGGACAGGATGAGGTCCCAACATAGCTACCTCTCCTGACTCTATCCAATATAAGGGTGATCGACATGGCCTACCGTACAAAGCCTCATAAGGTTCTGTCTGAATAGTTTCTTGAAAACTATTGTAGTAGTAAAACTAAAAAAATAAGTATGTGCTTCTCCCAAGAGCCTCCAAATTCTAGTATGCATGCTCGAAGCATGTCCTCAAGAACCTGTATCGTATGCTCAGACTAGCCATCGGTCTGGGGATGGTAATCTATAATCAAAAGAACCTGTGTACCCAAAGCCTTCTGAATCCAATGCCATACCTTAGAAGTAAAACATGTCTCCCTGTATAAAACAATGAATTATTGAACCCCATGTAAATGTACAATCTCTCAAATGTACATCCTTTCCATCTCATCAACACTGAAGGTCTCCTTGATCGTCAAGAAGTGAGAAACCTTAATCAATATTTAAATGAAAACCCATAACACATCATTCTCATGAGGAAACCTCAACAACCATATGAAGAAATCCATCGCAACATCATTCCAATTCATCTCAGGAATGGGTAACTATGGTGAAAGCCCTGCTATTCGCTGGTGCCCTACCTTCACCTGCTGACAGGTGGAATAGCTCAAGAAAAAACCAACAACATCTCTCTTCATACATGGACACCAATACTGATGGTGTAGATCATGATACATCTTGGTGACACTAGGATGAACTTCCCAAATAGATGAATGAAAGTCCCGCATTAGCTCCTCTCGTATGTCTACTGGCACCCATACGTGCCCCTAGAAATGCAGGATCTCATCCTTACCAGAGGCTGCCAACTAGCAGTGATGGACTTGGGTGTGATAGTGGAGAAACTATTCCATCATTGGAAGAGTACACAACGGAAGTAAAACATATAAAAAATAGTGAATGCATTAATAATATAATACATTAGTAAAAAATATAGCTCTTTCATGGCTCTAGAAATACTAGTATCAGTGCTAAAGTCAACCTTCCATTCAAATCCTGAATGGATGACTCAGAAGAATATGACCACAAGAACTTTTCAACCTTCTTAGTCAGGCCCATCAGTGGCGCTGCTAGGCATGAAAAATCAAATATGAAACGTCTGTAGTATCTATCCATCCCTAGAAAACTTCTCAGCTCAAAGAAGTTCCTCACCTGCTCCCATGAAACTACAGCTCTCACTTTATCTGGGTCTAATGATACTCCTGTCTCTGAGATAACATGGTCCAAAAAGAGAATCTAATCCATCCAAAAGTTGGTATTTTGAGAGCTTAGCAAATATCTGATGTTATCTTAGTGTACTCAAAACAATATCAAGATGTGTGGTATGGTTATGTCACGTGTGAGATTACACCAAGATATAATCCATGAAGACTACCACAAAAGAATCCATGTATGGATGGAAAACTTGGTTCATCACTTCCATGAAGACTGCATGTGCATTCGTGAGACCGAACGACATAACCACATACTCGTATAGAACATACATTCTCTAGAAGGCTATAAGAGGTATATCTGATGGTCTAAAATGAAACTCATGCTAACCAGATCTCAAGTCAATCTTCGAGAACACCCAGGCTCCTCAAAGCTGATCAAAGAGATCATAAATCCTCGGTAAGGGGTATTAGTTCCTGACCATCAACTGGTCCAACTTTTGATAATCCACATAGAGTCTGAGGGTTCCGTATGCCTTTTTCACAAACAAGACAGGTGAACCCCAAGGAGAAGTACTCGGTTAGATGAAACCCATAGACTGTAACTCCTCCAACTACTTCTTGAGCATCTGTAAATCTAATGTAGCCATCCTATAAATAGGAATGGACACTACTGCCACTCCTGGAACAAGCTCAATAGAGTAGTCTAGCTCACGCTCTGGAGGAAAACCTAAAAATTCCACAGGAAAGATGTCCCTAAAACGATCCACCACTAGAGGAATGTACATTTGTGATGTCCCCTAGTAATCTAGATATAGACTAGAAATCTTGGTTGTAACTCCTCCCAAACCATGATGCTCAGGTCCCGCTCTACTCACCTGGACATGCAATTCTCCCTTATAAAAAAATGATTCCCCTTCTGGTGATGTGAAACTCACCCTACATCAATAGAGATCGACAACAACCTGGAATGCAATTAACCAGTCTATTCCAAGAATGATGTCATATCTTGTCATCTCTAGGAAATAGAGGTCTCATGAGAAGTGACACCCACCAAAATCAAGAGGGAACTTCTTAAACTGACATAAAATAGTCATTCTAGTCCCCAACAGAGTGTTTAGTGTCAAGATATCAGTAGAGGAAAAGATACAGAGTCCAAGACTCTGCACAATAGCAACAGATATAAAGCTATGGGAAGCCCCTATATTGAAATGAACAGAAGCTAAAATAGAGGCAACTAGAATCATACCTCAAATTGTAGAGGGTCCAGGATCCTTCTCCTTTTGGGTCTGCTCTACTGGAAAAGTCTTACCTACATCGTGGCCCTATGACCCTGCCTGACCACACTAAGCCGATCAACTATGTTGTTGCTAATAACTGGATGACTGGCTACCATGAACACGACATCCACCTCGCCCTAAATAGCCAAAAGAACTCCAGTTCCTAGACTGGTGAGGAACTGGGTGTGCTGCTTCTGAATGCGAAGTCATAGAAGAATCCATGTCACCAGATGCTGGTGAAATGATCTGATAGAACTGCTGAAGGTGACCCCTCATGCCGCAAGATTGGCACTCCGCTGGGTCTCTTGGGCAATGTGGCCTCGTATTCACTCTCTTCCAGCACTGGTATCACACTACCTAGAAACCAGAATATGTCTCTCGCCTCCTCAGATCACCACATGAAGACCCCCTTCGATGATTTCTACTCTCCGTAGAAGGAATAATAACTCTAGATATCGAGCCGCCCTGGCTCACAAATCCATAATCCCTTAGATTTCACTTCGTGATCAGTTTCTGGTTGACTATATAAGTGATGGAAGTCAACCTGAAGATGTTCACCTGAGATCAGACGTCATGCCGAAGACTATCCTCGAACTTTCTCGCCAATAATAACTCATCACCTATTGGAATAGGCATGAAGTGCTGAAGCTCTATGAAGCAACAAGAAATCTCCATAATAGAAAGAGTACCCTACTTCCGACTCATGAACTCTCAGAATCAATCGGCCCTCAAGGGCTTCAGATAGAATTAGTCACAAAAGGAACATTAAAACTCATCCCAATCCATAAACTGCGGGTGCCCTGCCTATGATATCACATCCCACCATCACTTGGAGGGTTCCCGAAGCATGTACCTATCATGTTTCACCCTCCTCTTTGGATGAGTCTACAAATGATCTAAGATCGACAACATGGATTCTAACCATGAATCTTCATCTTGATTTCCTCCTTCTCCTGTGAAGGTGGGAGGGTTCTCATGCTAGAAAACCCTTGTCAACTCTGCCATAAATGGCACAGGATGTGGTACTCTGCAAAAGGTTTGCATGAACCTCATGAAGCCCTCTCAAAACTATGCATCAACACCTGTATCTGGGATAACAACTAGTGCCAAGGCAACCACAACTGGAAGATCTGTTGGTAGTCCCTAATCATCCATATCTGGTGTTTGATCGCATTCATGTAACTTGTGTACAACTGGAGGATGTCTCGGTGGCATGACTCTACAAGGTCAAGTGCACACCATAGATCAAGTTAACAGGGGATGAAACATAGAAGTACAATATGGAAATAGGAGAAAGAAATCATTCATGTTTTTTTTCAAAACATTGATACATTGCGTGTATAATGACTACACGGTGTGTTCCCTAAAGCCTTTCACATGGCCATGTACTCCTGCCAAAACTAGTCGTGTAACACCTCATACACATGACATGTTGTCCTAACACACAATGTGTAATTGAATTATCTTCCCCTACCTGAGTTCTTTTATACGACTAAGCCATATGGTTCTCCTTTCCCAAGACTACACGGCATGTTCGTGCTAGAAAGAACATGTACTAGACAAGCTTCACTGACCTGTGTTGTTAGTGATATGGTCGGATACATGGCTCACACTACACTGTGTGTTCCAGATGGACACGACGTGTACTAGGAATATCTTTCCGATCCATTTTGTTTGTTACACGGCCTGTTACTCATGTTACACTACCCGGCGTGTTCCAGATGGACACGACATGTATTATAAGAGACAAAACCGTCCCATGTTGTTAGTGACACGGCCGAATACACGGTTTTACAACACGACATGTACATACTTTTCATGACATTTCTTACCAAATATTACATAACTCATATCCCCTCCCACACAGTCTGAGACATAGTTAGAGACTACACGACATGTACTTATGAAAAATGGTTTCTTCCCGAATAGAAGAACAGAAGGCGTGTATTTAACATTACACGTCGTGTATTCGGGGTTTTTCCAGACATTAAGCCTCATAAACTACACCAGAACCCAGAAAACACGGAAACGAACATTTAAGTTCCAAATTCCAATCAGTGAGGGCCCATACTCCCTGCAATTCAAATCTTGGAATTTTATACATGTCATATACAAGGAAAACATGTTAATGATCCACCAAATTTTGATTCATGAGGGCCCATAACATCTCAATTACCAAAGATTGGTGTTCATTCAAACAAGACCATTCTCAAAGAAATACCCTATCAAAATAAGGTATTCTATCCTGGCATCTATCACAACAACATGCATATCTATCAAAACATCTATCACAACAACATGAAATCACTAATGTACCCTAAATGGAATGTTGATAATGCAAGAAACGTTATTTCTATCAAGTGCCTATATGATGAGTGGGATGAAATACCCTCATCTCATCGAATTTAAATAGAAATAGAACCTCAATATCATCAACAATAACAAGAAATAACATGTGAATCACGCACGGTGAAATCAAATCAACAATGAAATTGAAAAACCAGAAAAATTCCAATATTGAGGTAAATTGGATTTTCCCTGTACATGGGTTTGCTACTCCCAGGAAAAACATATTAAAATGTACCTATTTCCTTCATATCCCTGGCTATAGGATCCAAACAGTAATTCAAGAAGAAGATTAACCCTCTAATACCACTTTGTAAAGTGCTGGTTCCGAAATCCACCCAGAGGTGCCCCGTACCCAATTGGTCACATGGCCTCAAGCACATTTCCCCAAACGCCAGGGGCTGCCAACTAACTGCAATGTCCTTGGGTGTGATAGTTTGGAAACTAATTAAAACGTCCCATACTTTACATACATTGTTAATACATAAAAATTTAAGCATATTTATTACAACATATAACAAAACCATGAATGGACCGTATAGGTATATTGTCTTTAGAAACTGGGAAACATAAACAACTGGTTCATAAAGCATCTACACTTCTCCCATTTATTTCATCATATCTATAGTCCCATTTGGCATATCTTACTTAATAAACTTCTTCCTGACCTGGGGAAAGAAAACATACAAAAGGGTGGGCTCAAATGCTCAGTAAGGGTAAACAAAAGAAATATCAATCACATCATATTCATAAGAACATAACTTTTGGAAATCTTAACCTGAAAAAGAGAGCATAATTTCATAACATGGGATAAATCATAGTAGTGAAATGTAATCCCAATAATCATAACATAAATCATGAAACTTTCTGGCATACACACATAATCATAGAGAATAATGTTTTATTAGTCAAGACTCATTTCCAAGACTATCTTAGTGGACAAAGTCCATTTCTGAACCGACTTCACTCCTCAATTCAGTCCTGTTTCACTAAACCGGTATAACCTACCATTCCAGCCATGTCTATCTCATGAGATATAAAATATTTTCCCAATGTATTGGAGGGAGATATAGGTCCCACCCATCTCATAATGATACCATTCTTATGTGTTCCACAAAATCATAAATCATACATCATTGCCTAACCCATGTAATAAAAATGGGATTCTTAAACAACATGACATCATAAAACAATTCATATAAGATAAAGGAATTCATAAAAATAATTCCATCACAACATAATCAAATCAATGTAATAATAGGGATAGAAATAGAACCCAATATTATCTTAGATGGAAAATAATTTTGCAAAAACGCTTGAACTCCATTCTTGAGGAAAATATCCTTTCTACTTCAAAAACATTTTCCTTTATTGACATGTCATACAATTTTAAAATAAAATAAGTTGATTAAAAATAAACTTGAAAACTTGTAAAGTAAGCTTCTTGGAAATAATGTTTTCAAAATCTATTCAGGCCATATAAGTTAAAAAACATTCTTCTCGTACTTTTTTCGGAAAAGTCAAAAAGTACCTCGTACGAAAAATGACAAAAGATTCCTTTCATATCTTTTACTAAAAACTCACCGAAGGGTAAAATTGGATATAAACTATTGTAGAATGATGTAAATATTACATATTGAGGAAACATGAATGTGGATGATAAAATGCACCCCAGTAAATTACAATGTATAAACAATCTCGGATAAAAATGAGATTGTGATATTTCCCTTACCTTAAGTCTGATTTGCTTCGTAAGTGTCCGAACCTCCTGTATAATAATTTAAATAATGTTATTGACTTATTCCAGAATAATAATTATTATTATGATATCATATATGGTCATATTCTTAGCTTCTTATTAGTAATATTTCATTACTACTTGTTATTCGGGTGTTTATTACTTTTTGTTCTTGTGCGTGTTTTGTCGAATATATTCTTATTCTTCTCTTTAGGTTATAGATACCTCATTTCCAGAATGGTATTAGTGTAATATATATCATATTAATTTATTCAATTCATTTATATAATCATTATGAAATGAAGATCATGCAGAACGAGTCGCATCATATCGTGGAGACGGTATTCCGTACGTACACACGAGTGATGATATCGTTCCTATGATCATGGAATTGTATTGGAGTGTATGTATACTATTTCAGAGTCAATATCACTTTATAATAGTCATATATAGTCATTATTTACACCATTATACCCATCCAAGTATGGTGGTCGTGGAAAATAGATTACACCATGGCGTGGAGACGGTATTCCGTATGTACGCAGGCGCGGTGATTTGTTTTTCCGTAGGATGGATAGATGGTGAAATAGGGTTGTTTCATACTTATAATAACATATCAGTATATGAGTGATACTTATGTTTTTACTTCATAACGAAACAACTAAAGAAGAAGAAGTTGAATAAGAAATAAAGATGAAAGAATCGGTAACAGACATTACCTCTTCTTTGAAGTGCTTTTTTGATACCTCCTTTTAGGGCACTAAAATAGGCCTTTGAATAAGACAAGAACCTCTAGGATGTTTCTAGGGAAGTGGAGAGGAGAAATTGGCAGGTGTTGTCCGAGCTTGAAGGCTCAAAGTGGTGTGACGAAGAGGGGGAGGAGGTGCCCTTTTATAAGGGAGGAGAGGGGCACCTTTGGAATAACTAAAAATATTATTTTATTATAAAGTCAAATTAGGTTTTTAATAGCTCCAAATTGATATATTTCGAAGATAAGGTGGGTAGGGGTCTAAATAATCTCATCCAATAGAATTTATTCAAGTTTAGGTATCAATTTTAGCCTTATCATTTAGATTTAACTTTAAGTAAGATAATTTAACTTTTACCGTGTCTTCTTGTTTTCTTATACTATAAGGTTAATAAACTTACTATATCAGGCCAAAATAACCCCAAGTTGTTTATTATTAATATATATAACCTTATATTTGTCATTTGACCGAAACTTAGATTTTTTAAGAATAAAATGACAATTAATAATATAATATTTTTTTAAAAAACTATTTTATGTCACTTTTGAAACTATTTAGTAATTGATTTTTGTTAAAATCATAACAGAATGATTAGGTCGAAACAAGTTACTTAAATTAATTCTAACATGTTATATTAACCGATAAAATTAGTTTAATTCATCAAAAGTCTCAAATTACATTTATTTGGGTATTTATAACATCACTTATGTCAATATTTCATTAATAAGATAATTACTGCATCATCATTGTGTCATAAATAAATTAAATTATTTAATCTCTAAAAATTACAAATAAAATACCATTATGTATTAAATTTTTTTAGATTTCTAATTAATATTTATAGTAGAATTTATCTTATGTATAACCCCATATTAAAAATTATTTACTTATTAAACGTTGATTTTAACTATTTTAACCCTTCTTTAAATAAATTAATAATAAATGTCCTAATCTAATCAAAGTGAGCCTAAATGGTCATATTTTATCCTTAAGGTTGTTTTTGGTCGAATTAAACTTGTCCAATAGAATTAGGACATGTGTTAGGATAATAATAATATCATTTTTACCCTTAATTACCCTATTTACTTTTAACCGTGGTAAAAAAAGTAAAAAGTAACTATTCACCAAAAAATTATTTTCATCTCATTGAACCACATTTTACTTGCTGACATCAACCGTGTGTCTCAGATTTTCGAAATTCCACTCACAGAAGTGGTAAAATTATGTTTTATGAAAAACTCAGTTTTTTTAACTACCACTTAGTGGTTTCACTATTCATCAAAAATTGAAAGTTTTCAGACAAATACCAAAATTTCAGCCTAGGCTAATTTCGATATTCCGAATCCAAAAATGAAGTCCATTTTGAAAAATAAAATTTATAAAATTTCAAAAAGTGGTTATTACTATTCATAACGGCTTGTTTTAATAATATTTTAATAGCATATCATTTTTTAGTGAAACTCGGTATTGCGTACGACACAAGCTATCGAGGAAGGCCGCAGTTGCGTGTAAAGAAAGCCAAGCTAGTGTTGTGTGTAGTGAAATATTCCTTTGATAATTTATATAAAAACAAAATATTCCACATAAAAGTCTCGGGTGTTACACTCTACACCCCTTAAAATGAATTTCGCCCTCAAAATTCATCACTTTGTAACAAAAAGATGAGGATACCTCTCCCTCATCATATCTTCAAGCTCCCATGTAGCTTCTTATAATTGGTGGTTTCTGCATAAAACTTTCACCAATCGAGTGGTATTGCTTCGTAGGACTTTTTCGCTACGGTCCAGAATCTCTAATGGCTGTTCTTTATAAGAAAGATCTTGCTCCAACGGTACAACTTCTGAGCTAAGTACATGTGAAGGATCAGGTATCTACTTTCTCAGGAGAGATACATGGAACACATCGTGAACTTGAGAGAGATTCGGTGGAAGTTCCAATCGGTAAGCTACCTTCCCAACACGATCCAGTATTTCGAAAGGACCAATATATCTAGGGATCAACTTCCCCTTCTTTCCAAATCTCATGACTCTCTTCCAGGGAGATATTCATAAGAACACTTTATCACCCACTTCAAACTCTAGGTCTTTTCTTCGGTTGTTGGCATAACTTTTCTATCGACTCTGAGCTGCTCTTATGTGTTGTTGAATAGATCTGACCTTTTCAGCCATTTTATAAACGAGATCAGGTCCTAATAGCTTTCTTTCCCCAACTTCATCCCAGCAAGTTGGAGTCCTGCATTTATTTCCATAGAGAGCTTCATAAGGATCCATTTGAATACTAGAGTGAAAGCTATTATTATAAGAAAATTTCACCAAAGGTAGGTGTTGATCCCAACCACCTTTGAAATCCATAGAGCAAGCTATCAACATATCTTCTAGAGTTTGAATTGTTCTCTAAGACTGACCGTTTTTTTGAGGATGATAACCAGTGCTGAAACTCAACTCTGTATCCAGAGTATGCTGAAGACTCCTCCAGAACTTTGAGGTAAATATCGGATCCCGATCAGATATAATAGAAAGTGGTACTCCATGAAATCTTACCACTTCCTTTACATATATCCTGGCAAGCTGATCCAGAGAGAAATCCTCTCTAATAGAAATGAAGTGTGCAGGCTTGGTAAGACGATCAACTATGACCCAGATAGCATTATTTCTTTTGGATGTTTTAGGAAGTTCTGTGACAAAGTCCATAGTGATGTTTTCCCATTTCCATTTGGGTATGGGTAATGGTTGTAACATCCCCTTAGACTTCTGTCTCTAAGATTTAACTTGCTGACAAACCAAGCATCGAGAGACATATTCAGCATCATCTCTTTTCATGCCATCCCACCAGAAGTACTCGTTCAGGTCCCTATACATCTTCGTGCTTCCAGGATGAATAGAGAATGAAGAACTATGAGCCTCATCTAGCAGCTCCTTCGTTAATTCCGGGATGGAAGGAACACAAACCCGATTCCTAAACTTTATTATCCCATCACAATCAAGGTTGAATTCAGGAACATTTTTCACCTTCTTTTGTAACTCTACATATTCTTTCTGTGCCTCTTTAATCTTCACATGTATAGATGGTTGAACATTCATTTGAGAAAGATAAGATTTTCCCCCTTCCATTATAATTCCAAGATCAATCCTTTGTAAATCCATAAATATTGGATCATTTGTGATCCTCATCATGGATAAACTGGCATGGTCTTGTCGACTTAATGCATCTGCCACCTTGTTTGCTTTCCCAGGGTGGTAATGGATTGAGAAGTCATAATCCTTAATTAGCTCCAACCATCTTCTTTGGCACATATTCAGCTCCTTTTGTGTGAAAATATACTTTAAACTTTTATGATCAGTATAAATGTGACACCTTTCTCCATAAAGATAATTCCTCTAAGTCTTTAATGCAATGATTACCGCAGCTAACTCCAAATCATGTGTTGGGTAATTTCGCTCCTGGATTTTCAACTATCGTGAGGCATAAGCTATCACCATATCTTTTTGAATAAGAACACACCCCAATCCCTTCTTGGATGCATCACTATAGATCACAAACCTTTCTCCACTACAAGGCAGTGTGAGCACAGGTGCACTGGATAACCTTCTTTTCAACTCCTTGAAATTCTCTTCACATTCTTCCATCCAAACAAACTTAACTCCTTTCCGAGGCAACTTAGTGAGTGGATTAGATAATCGTGAAAAATCTTTCACAAAACGTCGATAATATCCAGCCAAACCAAGAAAACGTTGGATCTCAGTTACTGTTGTTGGTCTCAACCATCTTTAAATAACCTTTGTTTTTGCTGGATCCACAGATATCCCCTCTTTTGAGATTATGTGACCCAAAAATGATACTTTTTGACGCCAAAATTCACACTTGGTAAATTTGGCATAAAGCTTCTCCTTTGTGAGGGTCATAAATATAATCCTCAAGTGATCTTCATGTTCTTCCTTTCTCTTTGAATAGACAAGAATATCGTCTATAAAGACTACCACAAATTGATCAAGATAGTCTCTAAAGACTCTATTCATCAGATCCATGAAGATAGCAGGGGCATTAGTAAGACAAAATGGCATCACTATAAATTCATAGTGTCCATACCTTGTACGGAAAGCCGTCTTTTGTATATCCTCCCTTTTGAACCTTAATTGATGATACCCTGAACGAAGATCAATCTTGGAAAAGTATTGAGCTCCGCGTAGTTGGTCAAATAAGTCATCAATACGTGGGAGAGGATATTTGTTCTTGATAGTGATCTTGTTAAGTTCTCGATAATCAATGCAGAGTCTCATTGATCCATCTTTCTTCTTAACAAATAGAACAGGTGCTCCCCAAGGTGACACACTAGGGCATATGAATCCCTTATCAAGATTCCCTTGGAGTTGCTTCTTCAATTCCTGCAACTCAATTGGGGCCATTCTATAAGGTGTCTTTGAAATAGGCAAATAACCCGGTACAGGTTCTATTGAAAACTCAACTTCACGATTTGGTGGAAGACCCAGTAATTCCTCCGGAAAGACATCATCAAACTCTCGTACAATGGGCATATTATTAATGATGAGTTTCTCACCAACCATTTGAGATAAATAACCTTCATTTAGTGGAATCAAGACCCATAAGGTAGAAGGAATTTCCATTGGAAGGTTATGTTCATCCTTGCATTGATAGACGATCATAGATTGATCTGGAATATGAAATGTGACTTCCCTTCTTTGGCAATTGATATTAGCACCATATAAATAAAGCCAATCCATGCCAAGAATCACATAAAATTACACTATAGGAAGGATCACAATATTTTCAGGAAGCACTTTCCCACAAACTTCGATCGAAGAAGAATTATAAACTTTTGATGCGACTGTTGTTCCATTATGTGTTGTCACAGCTAACTCAACATCTAATTGTTGAGGTAATACGGTGATACCCTTAGAAAATTCTTCAGGAATAAAAGAGTTGGTGGATCCAGAATCAAATAAAACATTTGCGACTTTAGAGTGGATGGTAAGTGTACCTTTCACCACATCGTTGTCGTACTCCACATCGCTGATAGAAATTGCATGTGACTTTCCTTTTTTCTTTAGCCTTAAGTGTTTGTTGACGTCGACCATCATCATCAACCCTTGTATTAGGGCATTTATTGGCATAATGTCTCATATCCTTGCACTTGAAACATTGAAGTGTAGTAGGTTCATTCCGTGTATCCCTTCTTTTTTTTGCATCATTAGACATCTTCTTCCCATCATCGCGGCATTCAAATGCCCGATGACCTTCCTTTCCACATTTGAAACATTTACTTGTCCCTTTAAGACAAATCCCTCCATGTTTCTTTCCACACTTTGAGCATAAGGGAAAGCTCATCTTCTTTTTAGTGTGGTCTTTATATTTTCCTTTGAATTCCATTTTCCTCTTCTTATCAAACCCATATGATTGATGGGTTACTCCAATCTCTATCTCAACTTTGAGATCACATCGAACGATTTCATCGTAGCTATTGAAGTTCCTTATGGCTAAGGCCCTTCGAAGACTTGGTTTTAAGACACTAAAGAATCGATCGATCTTACTCTCAGGTTGGATAATAATACCAGAAGCGTAACTTGCAAGTCTTGTAAAATTTTCTTCATAGGTACCAACTGATTCATCATCCTTTTTCTTCAGTTCAAGAAACTCTTTCTCCATCTTTGTTCGGAGAATACGAGGGAAGTACTTATTGAAAAATAAGTTCTTGAACTTGTCCCATTCCATGGACTCAATTTCATCCCTTTGCCTCGTATTCTTAATAAGATTCCACCATTGATCAGCATCACCTTACAAATGATACACTTCTAAGATGACTTTATCATGCTCAGAACATTGAAGAACTGAAAATATCTTTTCAGTAGTACTAATCCATTGTTCAGCAACTAATGGATCAGTAGACCCACTGAATGAAGGTGGACGCTGTCTCATGAAGGATTCAACAAAATGTTGCACCTTCCTTTGCTCGTTTGGAATTACTGCATGATTCATAGCTTGAGAAAGTTGTGTGAGCACGGCTTCAAGATTTTTCAATCCAGCTCCCATAACATTTGGTTGCTTAGGGGGACAATCATTGCATTGCTCGTCGCATTCTGCATTAACATGGTTCCTACGGGTTCCAACCATTGACTAAAACCAAGAAGAATAGTGTGAGCAACACTAATTATAATTGGAAAACCACATAATCAAGAATAAAATTTCACACTTAAGGTCTTATACTAGGTTATTCAGGGCCATTTCTAAAACACTAAGATTGTGTTCTATGCTTAGACATATCCTTAGGGTTCTTACTAAGGCTTTCACATCCTAGTTTCCAAAGGTTGACTATACCTTTCCTCTGATACCAACTATAACGACCCATACATTACATACATTGTTAATAATTAAAAATTGAAGCATACTTATTACAACATATAAGAAAACCAAGAAAGGACCGTATAGGTATAGTGTCTTTAGAAATTGGAAAACATAAATAACTAGTTCATAATGTGTCTTCACTGTCTCCCATTTATTTCATCATATCTATAGTCCATTTTGGCATATCTTACATAATAACCTTCTTCCTGACCTGGGGAAAGAAAACATACAAAAGGGTGAGCTCAAATTCTTAGTAAGGGTAAACAAAAGAAATATCAATCACATCATATTCATAAGAACATAACTTTTGGAAATCTTAACCTGCAAAAGAGAGCATAATTTCATAACATGGGATAAATCATAGTAGTGAAATTTAATCCCAATAATCATAACTTAAATCATGAAACTTTTTGGCATACACACATAATCATAGAGAATAATTTCTTATTAGTCAAGACTCATTTCCAAGACTATCTTAGTGGACAAAGTCTATTTCTGAACTGAGTTCACTCCTCGTTTCAGTCCTGTTTCACTGAACCGGTATAACCTACCATTCCAGCCATGTCTATCTTATGAGATATAAAATATTTACCCAATTCATTTGAGGGAGATATAGGTCCCACCCATCTCATAATGATACCATTCTTATATGTGCCACAAAATCATAAATCATACATCATTGCATAACCCATGTAATAAAAATGGGATTCTTAAACAACATGACATCATAAAACAATTAATATAAGATAACGAAATTCATAAAAATAATTCCATCACAACATAATCAAATCAATGTAATAATAGGGATAGAAATATAACCCTATATTATCTTAGATGGAAAATAATTTTGAAAAAACACTTGAACTCCATTCTTGAGGAAAATATCCTTTCTACTTCAAAAACAGTTTCCTTTCTTCTCATGTCATACAATTTTAAAATAAAATAAGTTGATTAAAAATAAACTTGAAAACTTGTAAAGGAAGCTTCTTGGAAATAATGTTTTAAAAATCCATTAATTCCGTATAAGTTAAAAAAACATTCTTCTCGTACTTTTGTCGGAAAAGTCAAAAAGTACCTCGTACGAAAAACGACAAAATATTCCTTTCATATATTTTACTAAAAACTCACCGAAGGGTAAAATTGGATATAAACTATTGTATAATGATGTAAATATTTCATATTTAGGAAACATGGATGTGGATGATAAAATTCACCCCAGTAAATTCCAAAGTATAAACAATCTCAGATAAAAATGAGATTGTGATATTTCCCTTACCTTAGGTCCGATTTGCTTCGTAAGTGTCCGAACCTCCTGTATAATGATTTAAATAATGTTATTGACTTATTCCAGAATCATACATATTGTTATGATATCATATATGGTCATATTCTTAGCTTTTTATTAGTAATATTTCATTACTACTTGTTATTCGGGTGTTTATTACTTTTTGTTCTTATGCGTGTTTTGTCGAATAAATTATTATTCTTCTCTTTAGGTTATAGATAGGTCATTTACAGAATGGTATTAGTGTAATATATATCATATTAATTCATTCAATTCATTTATATAATCATTATTAAAGGAAGATCATGCAGAACGAGTCCCATCACATCGTGGAGATGGTATTCCATACGTAGGCACGAGTGATGATATCGTTCCTATGATCATGGAATTGTATTGGAGTGTATGTATACTATTTCAGAATCAATATCACTTTATAATAGTAATATATAGTCATTATTTACACCATTATACCCATCCAAGTAAGGTGGTGGTGTAAAATAGATTACACCACGGCGTGGATACGGTATTCCGTACGTACGCATGCGTGGTGATTTCTTTTTCCGTAGGATGGATAGATGGTGAAATAGGGTTGTTTTATACTTATAATAACATATCAGTATATGAGTGATACTGATGTTATTACTTCATAATGAAACAACTAAAGAAGAAGAAGTGGAAGAAGAAATAAAGATGAAAGAATCGGTAACGGACATTACCTCTTCTTTGAAGTGCTACTTTGAGACCTCCTTTTAGGGAACTAAAATAGGTCTTTGAAGAATACCAGAACCTATAGTATGTTTCTAGGGAAGTGGAGAGGAGAAATTGGAATGATTTATCCAAGCTTGAAGGCTCAAAGTGGTGTGAGGAAGAGGGGGAGGAGGTGCCCTTTTATAAGGGAGGAGAGGGGCACCTTTGGAATAACTAACAATATTATTTTATTAGAGTCCAATTCGGTTTTTAATAGCTACAAATTGATATATTTAGAAGATAAGGTGGGTAGGGATCGAAATACTCTCATAAAATAGAATTTAGACAAGTTTAGGTATCAATTTTAACCTTATCATTTCGATTTAACTTTAAGTTAGATAATTTAACTTTTACCGTGTCTTCTTGTTTTCTTACACTATAAGGTTAATAAACATACTATATCAAGCCAAAATAACCCCAAGTTATTTATTATTAATATATATAACCTTATCTAAGTCATTTTTCCGAACCTTAGATTTTTTAAAATAAAATAACAATTAATAATATAATATTTGTTTTAAAACACATTTTATGTCAATTTTGACACTATTTAGTAATTTATTTTTGTGAAAATCATAACAGAATGATTAGTTCTAACAAAGTTACTTAAATTAATACTAACATGTCATATTAACCTATAAAATTAGTGTAATTCATAAAAAGTCTCAAATTACATTTATTTGGGTATTTATAACATCAATTATGTCAATATTTAATTAATAAGATAATTACTGCATCATCATTGTGTCATAAATAAATTAACTTATTTAATTTCTAAAAATTAAAAATAAAATACCATTATGTAGGAAAGCTTCTTAGATTTCTAATGAATATTTATAGTCTAATTTATCTTATGTATAACCCCATATTAAAAATAATTTACTTATTAAACCTTGATTTTAACTATTTTAACCCTTCTTTAAATAAATTAATAATAAATGTCCTAATCTAATCCAATTGGGCCTAAATAGTCATATTATCTTCCTAAGGTTGTTTTTGGTCGACTTACACTTTTCCAATAGAATTAAGACATGTGTTAGGGTAATAATAATATCATTTGTACCCTTAATTACCCTATTTACTTTTAACCGTGATAAAAAAAAGTAAAAAGTTACTATTCACCAAAAAATTATTTTCATCTCATTGAACCACATTTTACATACTGACATCAACCGTGTCTCTCGGATTTTCGAAATTCCACTCACAGAAGCGGTAAAATTATGTTTTATGAAAAATTCAGTTTTTTTTAACTACCACTTAGTGGTTTCACTATTAATCAAAAATTGAAAGTTTTCAGAAAAATACCAAAATTTCACCCTAGGCTAATTTCGATATTCCGAATCCAAAAATGAAGTCCATTTTGAAAAATAAAATTTATAAAATTTCAAAAAGTGGTTATTACTATTCATAACGGCTAGTTTTAATAATATTTTAATAGCATATCATTGTTTAGTGAAACTCGATATTGCGCACGACGCAAGGTATCGAGGAAGGCCGCAGTTGCGTGTAAAGAAAGCCAAGATAGTGTTGTGTGTAGTGAAAGATTATTTTGATGATTTATATAAAAAAAATATTTCACATAAAAGTCTCGGGTGTTACACTAATTCCTCATTGGCAGAGTACACAGTGGAATTAAGACAAATATACAATAGTAAAAGTAGTAATAATACCATACAATAGTAAAAAGTAGAAAACTGAAAGTCATAAATAGCTGGAGTACATATACAAATTATGCATGATACATATGTATAGGAATAAAGAAAGACATGTAAAAATGATAAAATACATTACTATACCAAAGTACAAAATAAAACAGGTAAACTCCTCAGCATCGCAAGCCTTAGCTTGGTCCCATGCTCTCCTCCTCCAAAGCAGTCAAGTACCTGAAGTAGAAGGGTGCTAGCCCTTATCTCTACATGCAACAATATAATATATTTGGGACTAAAAGAATGAAAAAAATGGTGTGATACTAAATACCAGTAGGCAACCACCAAAAGATATGTGCTGAATAATCAGTGAATATATAACAGGAAATACGTAAAAAGAGAAGTAAACAAGGAAGTACTCAGCAGTAATAATTCCTATAGTTCAATTTAATTCAAATCCATATATCAAGTAACAGTTAATCAAAGCTGGTAACCCTATGGTATTAATCATAGCATCACACCTTTGGTTCAACCAAACAATAACAAGCAACCCTCTGGGAAGTACACACAGTCTAACCCCTCTGGTTCACCTTAAGAATAGACTCTCTGAGGAAGCACTCACCATAAATTCCCCCTATATTCTCATATCGGTAACTAAAAGGCGCCTTGGGGAATCACTTACGTCACATTCCCCTAGTGGCCCACATCAATGAACTAAAAACACTCTAAGGAAGCACTTATACCAATTCACCCTATGGTCTCGCATCGTAATAGTAAAAAAAACACTATGGATTAGCCCTTAGGTCCATTCTCCCTATGTTATACTACATCAGGTTCTCACGGACTTGTGTAAGTCAACTAAGTACAATGATACATATAGGCCAAAGTAATCCATTAAACTACTTGGCTAAATAGTCTACAACATAACAGCATGTCAGATAAATAATCCCTCCATCCTACAATACTAGTCATGGGAAACAAACAGGGCAACCAAACATGCTAAGTAGGACCAAACGGTCATAAAAAATTAATGCATGGGAAAACAATTCCAAATCATATTAGATAGCCCAATTCAAATTCAATTAACCTCTACTCAAGTATAAAAGCATAACATACAATTAAAAGGGTTGAAACTGTAAACACGCAATACCCTATTCAAGGGTATTCGGAAATTTTTCACATAAAACTCAAAGACTTTCTATAGAAATGCACAAACCACCTACCTCAATGTGGGGAGATCATTATACGTGAACCTCATGCCTTGAATCATCCAAGAACAATGTAGATCTACAAAAACATCTAAAACATTCTACCGTGGATAAATCACGACAGAGAAGAAAGCCGGGAACACGACTCTAGAATAAGGAAGATCTTTCTAAGGCGATCCCAACGCAATCAACAACGGTCGATTTGGTAAACAGATGCTCAATCGGGGGCTCGAGGAAGAATCACGGCCGTACGGACGCTCTTAGACGAACTAGGTTGAGAAGGAGGTGTTTCTGTCCATCATAAGTGACCCCGGTACGTTTAATGAAAAAAGAAAGTACACAACAATTACTTTTTTAGTACATGGCAGGTACTAGCCTTTACTATACCCCGTATTAAGCGGACTCTATGTCACTGTACACGGTCGTGTGAACATCAGTAACATGGCCAACACATGACTACTCGTGGTTACTAAGTACATGACATGTACTTATAAAGAACATGACGTGTACTTCAAAAATTTCCAAAACCCCATATTTTCCTCAAAAACACCAGAAAAAGGAAAACATACCTGAAAAGTAGATATGGCTTCTTACAACCCCCTCTCCTTATATATTTACTTTTTCCTCTTCACTCTTCCCACAATAAATATTACTTTTCACTTCCTGAAATCCATATTCAATGGTTTCATTGGAATCAGGTGATCAATAATAAAGAAATTATTTATAATTATCTTATACCTCCATTATTTTAATCATGATGATATTGATAACAATATTATCATATAATTTTTAATGGTTTGACAAAATCATCAAATGATTTAATCATATTAGCTTTAGGAATCTTAATTTTTTTGATGATCAAAATAGTTTATTTTATTTTTTTTGTGGTTTATATGTATCATGTGTGAGGGTGGTTGGGAAATATGACACATATGACATAATGGTGAACAAGAAATAGTAATAATGGAATAAAAAAATAAATATATGTGTTTAATAATTAAATTTAGGTTCCACTAATAGATAAAATATTTTCATAAATTTTCTATTATAAATTTTAAATTTTTTTTGATTTTTAAATACAATATTATAATTTTTTGATGATATCTGGTAGTACTGAGTTGTAGAATAACATTGGGTAAGTTTGATGGATTTTTGTTGAAGGGAAAGAACATATTGTTTCAAAAAAATTATATTGTGTAATGATTATTTTCAGCGTAATAAAATGTAATTACATGGATAATATTACTACATGAGGTATGAACATTGAACGATGATTATTGTATATGATTGAAGAATGGAAAGTCAATGAAATTTTTGTGTTGTGATAGGATTATGATGAAAGGATAAATATGGGAATTATTTTGAAGTATATTTCATAGGGTATGATTAAAAAATAATTAATGAGGCATGATAGATAAGGGGAATTCTATTTAACTATAGGTTGAGGCAGTGATGTGATGTATTTATAGTGAATATTAGAGGAGAACCACATTCCAATTATGGTTTACTATTATTTATCTTATATAATAATTTTTTATGTTGGATGATATATTGAAATTTATTTAATATCAATAACAACATATTTATGTAATGTACTATAATTTATGTGAGATTCGTATATTGGATCATAACACCACCATTACACCAAGAATTTATGTCACCCTAAAATGTGTATAAATAAAGGTCATCATTGCTAAGAGAAATCAATGATCATTGTTAGATTACATGAGTTAGACATATTTTTAAGGCTTGATTATCAGTGTATTTTTTGTTAGGATTATTTAATAACCCTATTCCATTATTAATATGAATCATGTCTTCAGTTTGTGAGAATTTATATAAGGGTATATTTTTTTTCTATAGAAATTATAGTGAAATGTGATTGAATGGATATTTTACTTATTTTTTGATGATAAGTTTAGAGTATTTATACATTAATTTAATGTTTGATATATTTATTTCATTTAATTATCGTGATAATTATTATTTTATTGATTAATTTCAATGAAATTCATCGAATAGTGGTTATAATTATTTATAGATATTAAAATGACTTTATGTATTATATTTTTAAATAAGGATTTGGATCAAATAATTATTAAATTAATCAAAGTAAATCATTATAAGATATGTTAATATTTATAATTAGAGAACAAATTCCAAGGTCAAGTATTATTTTTATTCAAATTATAAAGCAACAAAGGTATTTCATTGAGAATAATATAATCTTAATTGTATTAGAAAACTATATTTATAAATTATTGATACAAATTCATTATTAAACTTAATTCATTTATTTTAGTTTTTTATTTAATCAAAATAATTTACATCACGGGTACTAACATTGGATGTAATGTTTTATTATATTGATCATAAATCTCAATGATTCAACCTAAAAAATATAAAAAAATTTAATAAGAAGAAAAAAACAAGAACATAAAATAAAAAAATGGGGGGTAGAGTCACATGGGATTAAAATAGTAAAGGATGAGTGCATAACCATAAATAATTTTAGTACAATCAATATGAAAAGAACCAATACACTAATACAACCCAAGATTATCGTCCTCTGTACCTTTGGAAGTGAGAAGGTCCACTGACATTTTAACCTTATTGAACCTCATACTGAAAATATACCACGATTTTTTAGTTAAAGTTTAAGAAGATTTTGGGAAAATTTATAAACCTAACTTTTTTAGATAATAATGCATCATAACATTTTTAAATGATTATTATGAATAGAGGTGAAAAACACATTGTAATAAATTAAATGTGTATGTTTTTTTTATAAATAGAAAAATCATTATTACTAATTTATATTTTAGTAAATAGAGATGATTTATTATTGATATATTTTAAAATTAGATTGATTTAGTTTAAAATTATACATTGGTGAAATGTGATTTATTTTTTTATGTTAAGTTGTATATAACTTCTACAAAAAATAATCAGGCTTAGTAAGACCCAAAAACGATCTTCTGATATAGTATTACATGAGGTTGTATTCGGTCCCATTAGGGATATAAGAGGGGGTTACCATAATTAAAAAATGAAAAATATACATTACCCTCATATAATGGTTTCAAGTGGAGGTTACACTATTTTCATGAGTAAAATAATAGGTTTCCTTGATAAGAATTTGAGGCCTCATGAGGTGTACTTTATGCTTATATAAAAATTTAAAAAGTGGTTTCTTTATATTAAAATGTGATTTAATTTACCCTAAAATCATGATTGTGGTAGGATTTTAACTATACTTGATAAAATATATGACCTATTATTTACTTTTTATATGTCATTTAATTTTAAAAGGACAATACATAAATTATATATGAGATTCACATTTCCCTCCTCAGGGAGCGTTCTTATAGTCACCAATGTTTTTCTAAAATGAGGATTAACTCAATTATGAGTATCAAAGTCCTAAAAAAATTCCATGAGTAAAACAATAAGATTAACTATATCATATAAACTAAAATTGTTTTCATAGTTTCATTGATCTTAGGATGTTATAGTTACACCATGGCTGATTTTTGGTGAACTTTCAGGCATGTAGTGTTTTATAGGATTTCTAATTTTTGATACTAAAATAAATATTCATCCTAAAGAAAAAATGTTGATGTCGTTTCACTGATTTTTTATGTTAGGAATTTTGAATATTCATAATTTATATTTCATATAAAAATCAATGTCGACATTGAATTGAATTTATAGAGGGCACTCGATAAAAAAATTATAGTATCATTTTTTATCTCGTTTGTGCATGTTTTAACGGCAATTATGATTTTTCCTCTAAATACATACATATATGTAATCTTTTATAACATTATTTATTCTATAATGGTGTTTTATCCCAGGAACACTTTTACTTTGTTTTTCATTGGGGTTCTCTGGTCCAGAACATCATGGATGAAATTGATTAATGAAATTATTTAAATAATTATCATGATGAATTATCTAACCCAAATTACCCATATTCAAAAAACTCTATAAGTCTTATAATTTGGGTTTACTATAAACCATAATTACATTTTATAGATGATAGGGGTAGGGAGATTTGGGGGATGGTGGAACTAGGAACCGAGAAATATTTCTACATCAGATCTAATAAATAAATGATGGGTTGATGATTCACCTCAACGTAGGATCTAATATAACTTTTTAAACCATTATTTATGAAATCAATATTCTGAATTTACTATTGGTAATAATTATAGTGTTTTTATTCCTTAAATTAACGACTTAGTGTAGAAATTTTATCCCTTAAATTTCATTGATTTTTTGGGGTTCGATATTAGGTGGTTGACTAGAAGTCCAACCACTTTATTTATATCTCTCCCAGATAACTAATATTTGTATCCCATTTGGGTAAATTTGAGGCTATAATTAAAGTTGAGGAGAGGTTTCAATGATTTATAGATAATATGTATGTAGAATAATGGTTGTGAAAAGTGACTTAAAAGGATAGATGATTTAGTTTGTGAGGTAAAAAAGTGGTTGTGATGTTATGAGTCTTTAAGAGAAGTGAAAGAGATTTTAGTAGAATATGGTAAATTTTCAACCCTGATGGAGGTGGAAAGTGTATGAAAGTGAATATTTGTTTTAGTTCTGGTATGGCCTATAAGTATGTAAGGTGGTGGCTATGTGGTCACCATATTTCCAATGGATGGTAAGAGGGAACTAGGTTTAATCCTTCCCAATAATCCAATCCCATGGAATCTAATGGTTTCCTACACACCACGTGATAAGTTGGGTAGAAAAAAAAGGGAAATAGGGGGGAGAATAGTGTTTCGTTTCCAAATTCTAGGTTGGGAATGCCCAAACCCTCCACTAGTGACCCCCATAGTGTGCCAAGGTTCCACCACAGAGTATGAACCACCTTTGTGATGTCTTTTATATATTTTTTGAATTAGTACTGATTTGGGTAAAATAAATAATCTCTCGTATTTTTTTCCTTGTAGATCAAATTTTAATAGATTTTTAGACAATCAAATTCCATTTTCATGTAAATATTTTTAGTTTTATGATTTAGCTTTATAGTGATTTTTATAAGAATCAAGCATGTTCATCAGAGTTTATTTAGGGTTTTTACTTGAAAGAACTAATATTTCAAAAAATTTATGTTTATCTGAATGAAATTATTTAAAAAATATTTATCATTTTCATTTTATTTACACTACTTTTAATTTTCAATTATATTATGTGATTTTAATTAAAAAATGGATTAATTAATAATTTTTTTTTATTTTTTGAATCATTTCCTATGAAAATTGACCAATCCATACCATTTTTTTAATTTCCAGTAGTTCATAGAATGTTTTGTTTTAAAAATGAAATAATAAATTTGGATATTTCCTATGGGTAAATCAATAATGTAATTATTCTATACATATCATAATAATTTCAAAATAATTGCAAGGCATTGCACTCTATCGTAAATCATTGTCTTATTTTCATAATTCTAGAAAAATATGATTAAAATACACTATATATTTCCTAACAAATGGAATCCTATCATAATAAGTCCTTTTATACCTTTATTTTAATGCTTTTAACTCCATCATAAAGATTTAAATAATTTAAATGACGAAAGTCATACAATGATTATTCTAAATATATACACTAAACACTTTTTTAAATTTCATGAAATTTGGACTATGAAAAAATACATTTGGGATATCATGATGATTAACCCATATAGATTCATTAAAAGAGTATATAGAGAGTCATTAATTTAATTATAAAAATAGTAAAATATAATAAACACATCCATGCAGAATAACATTTAATGGAATCAACCCATTTGTGTGAAAGGAAATAATTTTTACTACTTGTCGGAGAATTCATGGATGAGTTGTTATATCTATAATAATCTCCCCAAGACATTACTTAATTATTTAATTAAGTTGAAATAATTTTTATACATTTTAATTAATAAATATAAAAAATATAACAAGGTGGTTATTGAAATACACAATAAAGAAACAATGGAGAGACAAGAAATGCTATAAGTATGAAATGTTAATGTCGAAGGAGATATATGGGAGAAGATTTATCCATTATCGTATAAAATATTTATTGATTGTGGTAGTGTGTTCTGATGAAAATCCATTTCTGGAAATTATGTTTTCATTTTTTTACTTCCCTTAACTATGTTTTTTAATTAAATAGTTATTATTCATTCTTCAATTTTAATATTTTAAACTATTCTAAGTAGTTTGTAATTTATAAATGTAATGATAATATTATCATACGTAAAAATCTTTGATAAGGTCTTATAAATGAAAATAGTGTGTTTAGTTTGGTTGATTTTTTGGAAGGTCTTTGGGATGATGAATCAATTGTATAAATAGAAAAACAGCTATACCGACGTCTTGGTATAGTACTTAAAAAGATTTAGCTTTTTACCTAGAGGTCATTAGGTATCAATTTTGAAATATAACTATATAATTATTTTATAAAATGAATAATGGAGAGTCCAAAGTATCTACACATTCCCTGGATTCTACTTGAAAATCTAAATTTATTCTATATTTCCATCATATTCCAATATCAACATTTTCATCATTTCAGCTATGTTTTAATTTTAATTGTATTTAAATAAAAAAATCCCCAATTTTAGTTAAAATAATTTTTCAAAAATATTAATAACAAATGTGAAAGTTTGATACTTAATTAAAACATACAATCTGAGAGACAACCTAAGGGGATGTATTTATACACAATTTTCAGGATAAATTTTCTATAAGAGACCCAAAATATATCTCTTCCCTTAACTAGTGTTATTTTTGAGGAGGTTGATTAAGATGATTTTTTTTATTTTTCTGTATCTAATTTTTTTTAACACTAATTAGTTTCTTTTAGATATTTATTTTGATAGAACAAGCCATTATATGCCTGAAACTATTAGATATTTTGTTGTTCCAAGTTTTGATTCTACCACTAACACACCTAGAGAAAAAATTTTGTTATTCCTAAATTCATATGTATTATAAAATAATATTATAATAATTGGATTCATATTATGAAGATAATTAAAAAATCTCTGTATAATAGGCTGATTACCTTACATATTTCGAAATGAAATATGGTGTTTTCACTAACTACCAAAATTAGATGGATTTCTTGGTGAACATCCACATAAAAAGCTTAAAGAATTCAGTTATATGTGTGTCAATATGAAATCTGAATGAATATATTGAAATAAAATATAGCTTAGGAATTTTTTCTCCTTATAGGATGTTTCCAATGAATTGTTATTTTATTCAAATACTAATTTAATCCAAGATTAGAAAGAGGTGAAAAAAATGAAAGAAAAATTATTTCCTTCCCATAAAAATTCATCCCTTAGAAAAGACAATTATGGAAATAAGAAAACTCAAGGATAATAGTTAAATGAATATAACGAATGTTTCAAGATACTCTCATTTATTTTACCCTATAAACAAATGTTTGAATATATTATGATCTAATTTTATATGAAATATAGTGTCTTACTAATAGGAGTATGATTGTAGTTGATGGTGTAGGAGATTTAGTTAATAAAAAACCCACTACTGCTAGACCTGTAACTATAAACATGGTCCAAAATGATCATTAGTTAAAAAAAGAGGTATGTTTTTTGTTAAATCTTCTCAATAGAACCCCACTACTAATTATAAAACAATATTATTATAGTTGAAATTAATGATATTAATAACGTGGTGAATTCAATGAATTTTTTAAATAATCCACAGCCTGAAACACGACCTAAAAAAATTTCAATTAAAAATATACAGATTAACTAGTTCTTCAGATGACCATTTTATTGACCAATTGTATCAAATTGAGGAGCCTTCAAAGGTTTTTAACTCTGTATCTCCTAGAAGATCATTTTACTCCAACCAAAAATGATATTTTCAACACAAAAAATTACAACCAAGTATGGAATAATCAAACTCAAGAAATATTTAAACATCTAAAACAACCAAAAATATTTTTTCTTCAAGATTTTATTAATTATAAATATATATTCTTCAGTGAGAAAAACAATTATACACCATAGTGGTATTTATAACATTCCAATCATCTCCAAAAAATAAATAATCTTTTTATTGATGTTGTGTGAGAAAATAATTATGGTTTACCTTCACGACCTCAAGTGAACAACCATGATAAAGGAATAGAAAATAGAAGTGCAATTGAACTTTAGAGTATAAGTAAGATGAGTATACTCTAGAGTATGATTTTTAATCTTGAGTCGAAACCCAAATTTTATTAAGATACTTTTAAACCCCTTTAACCAATTTTATATGCTAATTTAATGAATGAACACATTGAATATCTTACTAAAAATAAAATGTGGTTAAAAATCCAGAATCTATTTTGATAGATAAATAAATGTCACAAGAAGAGTATTTTATTGAAAAGAAAAAAATATTGGAAAAGGATACCAGGTCCTAATGTTTAAAATAATCAAGAAACATTTAGATTACCCCTAACCTATACATGGAGTAGTCCAATAGAGAAAAAATAGATGTAAAAGAAATAGATAAAGAAATTTTAGAAATTTTTATCAAAGTAGAAGCCAATATATCATGATTAGTTATAGTGAAATTTTTTTAAAGCATTCTTTTTTTGGAAGAGATATACTCTAATAAAAGAAAAATTAAGGTAGTAGATAATGTGAAAACTGATAAAAATTACCCGTCAATAATTAAAAATAAATTTCCTATTAAATGTAATGATCCTAGAACATTCACCATTACCTATATAATTGGACAATTTTCATTCAAGGATATCAGGATTCATTTAAACCCTTTAATAAATTTTATGAAACATCATATTTATTAAAATATAAATGTTAATGAACTAAAACCTACTAAACTATTCATTGAAATTGATAATCTAAGTAGCACCATTCATTCAAGTGTTATTGAATATATTCTAGTTCCGGTAACAAACATGTTTTCCCCAGTTGATTTTGATGTCATAGATAGGAAAAATTATCAATTTAGAAAACATGAGCCTCTCATTTTTGGAGAACATTACATAAAAACTTATAAATCAATAATTAATGTCCACATAGGAACCTTTTAATTATAACTTGAAGAATATTTAATACATTTCAACGTTTGTCAGTCTTGGAAACACTCAATTGATGATCTTCCAACTACTCAGTTAAATATGATTTACTTGTTTTCTACTGACATGTTCCCTAGTTTTGAAACTCATTTGTATAAATATTCTAATTTCTAAAACACTAAATCTAATTTTAAAAATTATTATATACCACCTATAAAATGATAATACTTATTTTTGTTTGAAATATTGTAATAATTTCGGATGTCCGGTCTTGAATGATCATGCTTGCTATGAACCTACTATTTTTTAAAGAGTTGAACCTATTAAAAATTTGATATTTTCTGTAAATGCATGATATTTTTTCCAATATGTTAATATTTTTACATTTTAAAACACACATGAGGAAGTTAAAAATAATAAACATTTGATTAAAATTGAAAAAACTGAAAAACCATTTAAATATAATTTTTTTTGAAAGAAAACAAACTGTGAACAGAAAACCAAACATACTAGTTTTACTACGAAAATATAATATTCAATAATTTTAGTGATGAAATATGAGAAGAATTTATTGTTTCTTTGTAAAATACTCATTATTTTAAAAAATAATCTTTCTACTAGAATTATAGTTTAAAACATTACCTTATAACCTACAATATTACAATATAGGTGATAATGATCCATTTAATGTTATTATTTTAAATGAGCCATCAGCAAACCAAGAGAACCAACTGGTGGGAGTGCTTATATCAAAAAAAAATCCAGAGTTTAGACCCTATATAATCTTACTAGAATTAGTCCTTTTACTTGCATGTATTTAATTTTATTGTAATAAACATTCAAGCATATAGAGGAATTTCAAAGAAGAATAAACCCAAAATTGTTATAGGTTGTTAAAAAATAATTTACTACTTTATTAGTAGATAAAATAATATTTCCCTTATTTTATAGCCAATGGATTATACCTTTTGATGGTTTACTAAAGAAAAGTGTCTTCAGAATATCAAAGAATTAGGTTGGTTAAATTATCTCTTTCATACTTTAAAAAAATGGATAATGTTAATTGAATATAGAAAAATGAAGTTGGTAACTAAGAACAATCATTTACAACAGAATTTTAAAAATCATTTTATTGAGAAAATAGATGGAATGGACCATTACTATTTACTAGTTGGTTTTTTGATTTCATAATATAGCATAATAGGATCATGAAAAAACCAATTTCATATCTACTATTGGTATATATTACTATGGAATAATTCTCTTTGGATGGTGTAATTCCATATGAAAATTTTATATAGGTATAATGAGTATTTTTAATGTTTTTAAAAATTATAATGTATGTGTCTATTGATGACTTCACTTTCAATATATCTTGTTTTGAATGTTTTCAGATGATTTTGTATAATGTACAAAAAACTTGTATTAAAAAATTCTTGTTCTGAATTATGAAAAATGACATTTCATGGTGGAGAAAGCAATTTTATTTGGTATTATTTTGTCTCAATCTAGAAGAAAATTTGATAAATTCAAATATTTGGTAATTTATTCAATCAATTACCTTCAAACTGCAAGATATATCATATAATTACTTTATCCTAAAAGTTTCTTTAGATGATTCATAAATTTATTTATAAAAAAATTATTTCAATTTTCCATATCACATAAAAAAACACTTTTTTAATTTATAATAACTTTAAATATCCCATTAAATATATGAAATAAAAAATGATATCCCAATCCATAGTCTTACTTCATAACTATATCTTACCCTTTGAAATCATGAGAGATGTTTTGATTTTCCACTTAGGGTAGTTTTGAGCCTAAAGATGGAGATAAAATCTCATGTAACATATGTTTCTAGAACATTATATCAAGACTAATACAATTATGAAAAATCCAAAAAAGAGTTATTGGTTATTTTATTTTCTTTGGATAATTTTATAATTTTTACTATATAAATTTAATATCACAAAAAATCAATAGACAATCAAATTTTTAACAAAAAAGAATGATTTCATGCCTTGAATTTTGAAATGGGTCTTAATATTAGAAGAATTTTATATTGAAATTTAGAATAATAATGGAACTAAAAATCTTATGTTTGACCTTTTTTTATTTATACATACTATTTTTTGTCAAAAAACCTTGACATCTCTCCACCTATAAAAGAAATTTTCTTAAGGAAAATTTATATATTTCTTTGAAAGAGAGACCTTGGTTTGATAAGTTAATAAATTATTTGGCTGATGGTGGGATACCGTATTTTTTTATGAATGAAAAGTTCTATTATTGTTAGTAATTGAAAGAATGATATTTGGGATAATCCCCAACTATGGTATGTTAGAGGTGACCAAATGGTTATAAGATGCCTTCTCTATTCTAAATTACAACGAGTCCAATATTTTTTTACTATTAGATGTGAATGTCACTTAAGATCTTAAATATCTTCTTGAAAACTATTAGAATTAATTTTATTATTTTCAATCACTTTTCAATGATTCATTTGAAATATATAAATCATATAAAAATGACAAGTTTCTATAAAATATTTCTAAGAGAAAAGAAATTTGACAAAAACCCATCTTTATTTGTAGTATATTTGATATATGGGGTATAGATTTCATGGTACCCTTTCCAAATTATTTTTCAAACATCATAATACTTCTTATTGCAGAATATGGTAAAAATGGATAAAATCCATCCCATAAGAACTGACGGTGGAAAATTAGTCTCTAAATTTGTGAAAAAAAATCAGTTTTGTAAATTTATACTATTAAAGGTCATAATCACTAATCAAGGAACCCAATTTTATAATAATACTTTGGAAGTAGTGATAAATAAAAATATAGTTATTCAAAGAGTTAAATACACAATAAATAGTAAACTAAAGGAATGGATAAACAATTAAACATGGAAATCGAACACATTTTGTAGAAAAATGTGCACCCAAATAGAAAATATTGAAGTGTGAGGCTAGGTGATTCACTATGGACCTATTGAACAGCTTTTAAAACCCCAACTGGAATGTCACCATTTAGATTATTCAATAAAAAACCTCTTCATCAACATTATGATTAGTAGAATATGTATTTTTTGGGAAATAAAAACATGAAGCTCAAAACTATTTTCTACTAAAGGTGAAATAAAATTCAACTTACATGTGTTGAATGAAGTTAGAAATATTTGTTTTGAATGTTATAGGCTACATAGGGGGAATAAAAAGATTTTCATGATGAAAGTATAATCAAAATATACTTCAAATAGGAAGGTAAAGTTCTTATATATGACTCTAAAATGAATATTTTTATAGTTAAATTTCATTCTGAATGGCCATGTCCATATATTATTCCTAATTTTTTCCTATTTATTTCATTTATACAAAATAACTAAAAAAGAGACACCTTTCACAATGAATTTACAATGGTTAAAGCCAATAAAATCCTCCATGAGACAATATCTACCTTCAACAAGGTAAATACCATTGATCACAAGGTTTTCTACATTTTCCCTAAAAATTTATTTAATAAGAAAATTTAATAAAGTATGTGTGCGAGAGGAACATCATAGTTTAATTTAGGATTTTTTCTATTATTTTAAATTTAAATTTATGTTTTCCATTTCATTCTGTTATCTTATAGTGATTATTTATTTAGTGTGTTTTTAAATTATTTTATTGTCAAATTAACCACCCTAATAATATTTGGAACACAATCAAATAAGGTATATGATTTTCCAATAAAACCCAAATTATAATTTTTCTTAAATAACTATGTTTCATATTAAAATTATATTAAATATAATTAAAATAAAACTGAAATTTTAAATATCATGTATAATGTCATTCCCCATATTTTAAATTAACTGACTTTTAATACCTATAAACCATTATGAGATCTTTTCTACATTAACCTTAATTATTTAGATGACCCAACAATCCATGATTGACCCAAATTTTTATTACTTATATCAAAACATTATAGTGTGATTAAATTGTGTATAAAATGATTTAGTAATTTCCTTTGTGTTTCCAAATACCCCTTTAATTACAATCTTCTTTATTCAAGCCTACCAGAACACTTTATCTTAGAAATCCTCTTATATTCCATATAAAACCTTATAGCTAGCCACATTACAAACCACTTAATCTACCCACCATATTCTCGGAAGTAAAATTTCATGAATTGGATAAATTAAAGTATGGGGGAGCTATCTTGTTGTTAGCAACAATATTTATTTGGATATTTTGGGATGAAAGATCAAAATGATATGAATTTACTCATAAAAAAGTAATTCAATTCGATGGTATTCATGTTGATATATTTTCAAATAGATTTATGAAAAAATTTAGAAAATTATATGGTGATGAGGCTATATAAAAATAAAAATAAAAATTACTTTACAATGTTTAAAATAATTATTTTCATTTTAGAAATAGGCTTAAAGTTTAAACAACATTATGGCGCTAAAATATTTCTCTCTTCAATTAAATGTCTCATAATTTTACAAAAATTCTTACCTAATAAAATGACAAAAGAGTTAAAAAGTTAGTGAAGAGGGAATAAAAATGAATTTATACTGATTCATTTAAAGCTATAAACTATCCATTGATTTTTTTTTCAGTTTCTAGACCTAATTTATTGATGAATCAATGAGGAATACCACACCTGAACACAACATTCTTTTTTCTAAAAGATCTAAAACCTCATTTATCATCATGAGAAGTTTTCACATTTGGAACCAACCAGCCAAAATTATTTGAAAAACCATGATCAAGCACTTATGAGTTAGAAAAAGTCCATGAATTTCATTTGGTGGAATTTTTTTAAAATATATATTCTCATTAAGTGAGAAAAACTCATGTGAGCTGACTTCCATGGGGGAATGGAATGAAAAATTAAGCGAAATCAGGTTGATTGAAACAAATTGATTATTTTGTATAAGTGTGGTTTATGATTTGGGATAATTATTAATTTCTTGGATTTTAGTATGTGTATTTATTATGTTAGAGTTTTAATAATATTTTCTAATTATATTTTCTACACACTTACCCTCAATTTTAAGTTCTATTTGTTGTTTAATTGATAGAACATATATTTTTAATTATTTTTTATGTGTATTTAAATGAAATAAATCATTTTTTTCATTCTCATTTAATTTTAACTAGTTTTATTTTTCATTGATAACTTCGGAATTTCAATAAAAATGGATTATTTAATAATTTCTATGTTTTATGAATCATTTATTTAGTAAATTGGTCAGGGCATACCATTATTTTTTAATTATAATTTTTCTAGGAATTTAATGTTTTGAAAATTAATTAACAAATTTGGATAATTATAGAGCATAAAAATTGAGTTAAAATATTTTATATAGATCATAATACATTTATACTGATCATTAGTGTTTTCACTCCATTGTAACACTTTTATTTATTTATATAAATATAGAAAGAATCTTAAAACCCTCTCTATATATTCCAAAATATCATAACCCAGGCATCGTATGGATTTGTATAACTTGAATGTAAATCATTTAAATCTATTATTACAATTTAATGAATTTTTATGTGGTATGTTTTATGATTAATCTTCCAAATTAATATTCTCAAAACATTGTTAAATTTCTATAAATTTAGATGATATGCAAATAGTTCTAGGTTGTCATGAATGTAGACCCATATGGATTCATGAAAGTATAGGATGCAGAGTAATTACAAGGGGGAGAAAAATAATAAAATGTAATAAATAAATTTCATGAACAATACTATTTAATGTTTTTAGTCCATGTTAATGAAAGGAAAAATAAATTGTTACTATAATCACATGGAGAATTTAAAAATGAGTTTCTGCCTGTGTGAGAAGATTCTTGATATGTGATTGAAGTCTTAAACTCATACAAATTCATTTTTTTCTAGAAAGATAAAAATAAAAAAAAGGTTCTTATATAAAGAGGGGGTAAAAAATAATGGAGATATTGGCAGTTATAGAATTGTGTGGTGTTCATGTTGAAGGATGAATATTTGAGCAGATTTAGCCATGTTCGACAAAACTCCTATGTGGTTCGAGAATTCTTATTTGAGGATTGGCCTTTATGAGTTTATATTTTCATTGTATTTATTTTTTATTTCTTTAAAATTGTGATTTTTAATGAATAATTTATTCTTATCTCTTGAATTATTTTCATTTAAACCATTCTAATTAGTTTAACAATTTATAAAATTAAAGCGACTATTCTCACTATTTATTCTAATTTAAAAAAGCCTTTTCATTGAGCATGGTGAGATTGATTAGGTCAATTTACCTTGTGGTATTTGGGATTATAAATCACTTTTATCTAGGGAAAAACATATAATAAGGTCTTGATATAATACATTGAAAGATTTAGGTGTTTACATGGTGTTCTATGTGTAGAAATTAAGAAATAAACTTGGATAATAATTATAGATTAGGTAGAAGGGATATTCCAAAGGACCAAAAAACATCTATGGATACTACAATAAAATCTGATTTTCTTCTCTATTACCAACAATTTCCAATATCAACATTTTTATTTTTATATTTTGTTTTAGATTTAATTATACTCAAAAAATGAAATCCCTAATTTTAGTTATAATTTATTTGAAAAAAATTAGAAAAGTAGTCTGATAGTTTAAGATATAAGTTGGCCTATCTCCCTTATAACCAACCTAAGGGACTTATTTATAATAATATTTAAGTGGTTAATATTTTATAATACACCCATAAAACATCTCATATATTTGTATTCACCTTAAAGTACACTGTGACATGGCGAGAATACACTATATTATATTCATTATTGAGTTCAAGACTACTATATATAAATAAGGTGAAGGTGCTAAATGTTTTCTTGGGTTTGGTACTTCCTCAGTTCCATTGAGGTGTGGGACTTCCACATAAAACTGTTAGAGGTTAGTACTCCCTTGAATGATGTGTCTTTTAGTGAGGCATGAGTCCTCTATTCACGGGGTCAGTACTTCCTTGACAAGGATGTCTTCTAGGGAGGTGCTGAAGTGTGACCTATTTTCTCATATTGACCAATCAAAGGTTTTTTGCTATGTTATAACGTGTATAAAGACATATATGTCAAATCTTCAATGATGATATTATTTATGGAGTTGATTGTTTTGTTTTTTATTTTGAATGGGGTATTTTTTCTGTAGATTTTAATTAAATTAAATTATTGATGAGGTTTTATTTTATAATTTAATAAATTATTGGGGGAGTTTTTATATGGTATGTAATCTTATGAAAACCTAGAAATTTTAAAAATAATCATTAAATTAATATCAACTTCATATGATGATTTGGATTATAATTCCTTGTTTTGGATTTCAACCAAGCCTCAAAATGGTTTATAATCATTATCAATTCACATTTATGGAATGTTCAATATTCCATGAGACTATGTTGGTTTTTGGTTTTAATAATACATGGAATTTACATATCGAATATTAAGTGTCAATAATCTACAAAATATCAAATTTCACAAGAACAATGTTAATTTAATGAGTGAAATATATCAATCAATTCAAATAAAAATATTATAACTCACCCCAATGGATGATTTACTCATACATTTAGATAGTTATTTATCTTGTCGGTAATATTATGTTTGTTTGGTGTTTGATAAAATGAATGGAATGAGATAAAAAACACAATTGTGCACTAAACACAAAAAAATGAAGCGATGTAAATCGACTCTTTTTATTGAATAAGAAAGTGAAAGGGGAATGTTTATTACTTTATTTAATTTTTTTAATACCATGGATATTACACTACATAATTTTGATGAGAAAAATATATGATGATAATGAGACGTGAATTAAATTTAATTAAAATTTCAATCAAACATACATATTAATAATTAAAAACCAAAAAAATTGAACAACAAAAATAAAAGTAGAGGTGAGTCCTCTCTAGTTAAAAAATGAGTGTTTAATGTGATAACATTCCTTTTTGAAGTCTATGGTAATTCCAATTCTCTTTGTTATGTGATGGAGTTCTGATATCTTTCAAGAATAAGTGGGGAGTGGTATTATAGCCTATGGTGGTGGACTATTTGCCTTCCAAAACTGTACCTCAATTTTTTTATCATTTGATCTTTTAGATAGTTTAATCTCAAGAAATATAATTCTAAAAAATGGGATATATATAATTTTATTTTACACCATAAATATTTTCAGTTCATTTTACTTTCAATCCATATATATGATTTCTTTCCAAAACCATTTATTCAAAAAAGTAGGATCCTAAAAATTTACTTTCTACCTACTAAATTTCAAATCAATTGTAAGGGTTTATCTGGAGAAAAGTCAACTATTATTAGGTGTTTTCAAATCCTATACATGATTATGAGATTGAATTTCAAAGATAAATGGGGCAACATTTTTTTGATTTGGGTCCTCAAATTTTTAACCAAGATGTATGTATATATTGTTGAACATATTATAGAGTATCATCAAATTTTTGATTCTACAATTATATTAATAATTCAATAATTATGGTTGTTCTAGTTTTCCCTATAAATTTTCTAGGCCTTCTTATATGGTCCATATGGACCTTTATAAGACCAAATTAGAAAAATATCCAGTTGAATGATTTTTTGAAATTCCAATTAGATTAACTAAAGACAATAATCACATAATTTTTATAAGTATATTAAAATATATCTTCAAAACATCCAACTATTGTGTAATTAAATAAATTCAAATAATTATCTCTCTATATATGTTTATGATAAAAAAACATGAACATTGAATGTAAATTAGTCATTTTTAGTTAAAGTTTAGTTGTGGGAGTAACATAAAGTCTTGAATTATTATTTAATATATACTCTCACACACTTAGAATAGTTCTTTTCCCCATTTATACAAAAAAACTCTATAAAATCATTTTCACTTACAAGAAACAATTAAAATTAAATTTTCTCCAATCATGGGGGGTCTTGACTAGTTCAATAATCTACAAAGAATTAAAAAATAATTTTTTATAACAATATTTCTTAAAAAAGAATTCATTTTTCATGTAAAATTTATTTATAGAAAATATGATCACCCATATCTCACATCTCTAATAGTGATGTCACGTTTATTAATTGAAGTTATCACAGTCACAAAAAATTAAAAATCATTTAGTTTATAAGAGCTCTAATCTTCCATTTTATATTCTAAATTACATAATAATCAATAGTTTTTTTGGGGTATTAAGTAGATAAGAGATGTTAGGAATATGATGTCAAAAAGAGTGGAAAATATGGGAAAAATTCCATCATTGAAAAAGAAATGCACAATTTTTTAAATAATAGATGGAACGAAAGAGAAAAATGTATTTAAAAGGTTATTGATGTTTGATAAAATACAAGAGAGTGTGAGAATATTGTAAGAGGATGAGAATATGAAATATGTAAAGCAAAAACTTCCCCCAATAACACAATAAATGATGATGAAACTATTATTTTAATCTTTTATTTGTATTTTTTCAGTATACATACTTGTAAAACTTATCTCACTCATATATAACCCGTTTTTTGATGCACTCATTACACTAATTGTAACAGTTTTAACAAGATAAATTTTTGATGAAGATTAATTTTTGACTTTCCCAAGACAAAACCCATTATTTTATTATATTATTATATTAATTTTTTTGTTTCTTTTCATATTTTGTTCTTTTTTTGAATAATTTTAAATAATATTTTTTCAATATAACGTAATCATAAATCCATTCCCGAACCCAATTGAATTAATAACTCCCCCACACATAAATTGATTATTTTTCATTTAGAAATAATAAATAATTGGAAATTAAGGAAGGTGTGACTAAAACTAAATCCTTTCACCCACACTAGAATTTAATATATCATGAAAATAAAATCCATGTAGATGTTGGGTAGTATGAGGTTTTTGTCCTAAAAAGTGGCTATCAAAATAAAAAGTTTTATATAAGACTAAAGGGGCTTATAAAAGGAGGATCAATGTAAGGGTAATGGTATGTTATTATTTAAATTTTATTATCACGTGGTTTAGAAAATACCTTTGTCATATTAATGTACAATAAAGTATGAAATTAAAAAAATGATATTCCACAAACTCTATACTCACAACCAGCGGTGAAAAACAAACAATATGAAAATTCGCTCATAGGCGACCTTGGAATAAGATATGACAGTGTTCTTCATAATAGGGGAGGAATAATATTCCAAATAATAAATATAACATTCAAAATTTATTGTTCCAAATTTTTTATCCAATAATATAATGAAAAAAACAAAATGTTTAATATGAAAAAATTATTTTCACTCTCCAAAATGGTAAGAAAAAATTTCAAATTTGGATGTATAGATATTATCTCCCTTTTTGTGTTTTCATTTTTTTTAATTTTGTTTTCATTTTTTTAAAGAACACCCATTGAAAATAGAAAAATAAATAATGGATTAATAAAGTGGTAAGAAATAGGAGAGAAGATGAAAGTGATAGAGGAATAATAAGAAAGATTGATAAAGAGAGAAGCAGTTATATAAAAGAATGAGGAAGAGTGGGATATGGAGTAAAAGGGAAATAGGTTTCCCTACTTTAGATTTTTTGGTTTGATGTCTCTATATAATGGTGATTCTACTCAAATATTTATAGATACAGTGGAATTTTATGTGGTTATAATGGTGAGTGTCCTTTGATTGTTATGTTTTAACTGATGGCCATTAACTGTGAATTTTCTTTTTGAAGAAGGGTCATCAAATTCCACAACACCAATTGAGTACAAATTTATAATAATAGAAGGACCTTATTATTATAATTAATCATATGTTGGTGTGGTTGAAATTGATAATTAAATAGAATTACCATTTCCCCTTCATGAAATACCTTTTGATGGATGTTTTTTGATGGGGTAACATATATTTTTCATTGTAGATATTAGAATTATTTTATGAATCAAGTTGAAGCTTATACATTTCCTTCAACATAAATAATATCAATTAACCATATTATTCAAACTTTTCTTCTCATGTGGTATTTTAAATTGTCTCAACCACTCTTTTCACATCTTTATTATAATGTTCAACCATTCCTTTTTTAGAGGTGATATGTAGTTGATGTTTTATATACAACCCCATTAATTTTTACAATAATTTTATTATTTGATTACAAAAATGGTTTCTTAATTCACATACCAAAACAGATTGGGTTCCAAATAGAATGAATATGTGGGTTTTGATGAACATATTAGTAGTATGTGCATCTTTCTTTATAGCGAGTTCGGCCTCAAACCAATTAAAAATATAGTCAAATAAAAGAATAATGTTGAATAATCCCTTATATAGGTTTAATTATACCAATGAATCAATCCCCTATACATTTAATATCTCATTTAATACTAGGATATAATCCTCAAACATAGTACTATTTTCCGAGACGATTGTTTTTTTTCTGTATTTTGAATGGGGGTTTTTCAGAGCTTAATTAAATTGATTTATGAATGAAGTTTGATTTAATTATTTGATAAATATTGGAGTGAGTTAATTTTTAGAGAGGTAATAATATGACATCATTGATAGTTTCAAAACATATCATTAAATTAGAATCATCTTCACTAGATGAGTTTGATTGTAATTCCTTGTTTTGAATTTATTATAAGCCTCTATGAAGGTTGTAACATTTATCAATTATCATTTATAAAAGGTTAAATATTTCATGAAACCATTTTTATTTTTGTTTTCAATATTCCATAGAATCCCAATGTCAAAAATTCCATGTCAAAAATTGATGACATATCTAGTATCACAAACTCAATGTTAATTTGAATAACGTCAATCGAGAAATATATCTCATTTACTAAACATACCTAAAGAAAGACTCACCCAAATAAATTATTTAATAATCCATTAATATGTTGGGTAATATGGTTGGAATGATCATGATGATTTTTGGAGCTTAACAAAATAAAGGAATGATATGAGAAAAATAATGGTGAATTGAAAATGCATAAATGAATGGAGGAATACCCACACTATGGATTGAATAAGAAAGATAAAGGGTACATGTTTCATTTATGATTTAGAAAATTCTAAAAATATATATATTAAATATATAAGGATTATGATAATAATAGATGATTATAAAAAGTTGTGTATTAAAATAGAAATCAAATTGCAATCAAACATGTGATATTAAAATTCAAAACCAACAAAATGAACAAGAAATGAAAATTAGAGGAGTGGTTTCCCTTTTTGAATCAAAAGTGTGTAAATTCCTCCCTAAATTTGGAAATAAGATGTCCATGAAAATTTCCCTCATTAATATATGATGTGTCAACCTATTTCAAGGAGAAGAGGGAGTGTATTTATGGCCCAAGGTGGTGGAATGTTTGCCTTCCAAAACATCCCCTCACATTTTATTGACAATTAAACCTTTTCAAAAGATGAATATAGATAAACATTATTATTAAAATCTAAATGTATGAATTTTGAGATTAAAATATCTAAAATTATAATTCATTGGTTTTTTGAATAAAATTTTATGACTATATTCCTAAACCATGTGTTACTAGCTAGTTTAATCTTCATTTCTTCATAGTCCACAATATGAATGGGTTTTAGGATATGAATAAAACATAACATTAAATACTTTTATTATAAAATGTTGGAATCATAACTCTTTAATTTCTACACACAGAAGTTAATTAAATGTGGGAAAGTGTATTTTGGTAAAATTTATGAATGGTGGTTTATTTTAAAATCATTGGAAGAATTATTGGTCGACTATTCAAGAAAAAAGTTGTCCACTTATTCGTTGAGTTTGGACATAAAATTTTTATCCAAGATTTATATGTATAATATATATAATATTATTATGTTTCAATGAAATTGGACTTTTGGATTGAGGATAGGGATTCAATCTTCATGGATTATTCAATTTTCTCCACAGGTTTGTTAGGTCTTCATATGTGGCCCATACGACCCTTTAGAAGGATGAATTAGCCAATGGTCTATTTGAATGATTTGTTTCAATTTCAAGTAGAGTCCCTAAAAATATTAATCAAATCATTTTCATCATTATATTGAAATATATGATCAAAATAGATAATTGTTGTATAATTTAATGAATTCAAACAATGCTCTCTCTATATATGTTTATGATCAAAACATGAAAATTGAATGGAAATTAATGATTTTCTATCAAAATTAAAGGATGGTAGGGACCTAAAATAATGAATTAATATGTACTATCTAGTTTGGGTCCCCCAATAAAAGGATTTATGGGATGTTGATTTGGTTAGTCAGATTCTTGGAGACACAAGTTGTTTTCTCTTATGGTTGGTCTATATGGAAACAAACTATCTCCTACGTTAAAAATTTTCTCCTATAGGGAATTACTGAGTTGTTATAATGGTATGGTTTAGTAATCCAATTACTAAAATATTTTCTTGGGTAAGGTTTCCGATTCCCTATGGATTTCAATAACAAATACATGATATCAATGGTTTAAGAGGAGAGGATGCATTTTCTTAAATGTTGTGGCTAATCATTAGTGATTTCTAGTAGAAATTTTGAGATTTTAGATTTTGATTTGAACAATTATTTGAGAATTTTGACTCCTCAATAAAAACCAGGTTTCTTTTGAATTATGATATACATTTGGATACTGAGTTTAGGCTATATGGGCTCTTTAGTTTCTGAGCTTCCCTGGTTTATCATACAGCATGACTTAATGAATTTTAGATATGATTATTAGGTACTTAATTATATGCTTTGGAATTCATGATATAGAGAATAATTGGATTATTATTTCATTATTTCACCTAGTTACTTTGTAATACCATGATATTTAATCTATGTTGTTGATCTTAATTTCCTTTTTTATATTAGGGTATATTTATAGGTATTAAGAGGTTATATTATTGAAATGAATTCATTAATGGATTTGTATTGATTCAAGGATCTCTCTATCACATTTTATTATGATGTCCATATGTTTTGAATTTTGGGGATGCTTCTTACCACTTTTCCATACGGATTTTATATAGGTTATCAATGTGGATATTAGAAGATGTATCATGTATTTAATGTTTATACTTCACTATTTATGTATATATATTGTTGGTAATTTTTATATATTATAGATAAGTATATATTGCAGGTTGATATAGGTTAAAGCCTCAGAAAATTTGAGTTATACTATTTGTTTCTAGTCACCATCCCATGGCCTATTTGAGAAGTTCTTGGTGTGGCGCACATGGCTTACTTCTGACCCCAGTGGGACTTCGATGGATAAGGTCACGTTAGAGTTTTATTAGAGAGGGGGTTTTCTTAGGGTGGATATCCCTGTTATCAGTCATTTGGTGATTGGATTGGGAATCTTGGGAAATCATGTTAAAGGGGGTCTTGATTTCGATTTTGAAACTAGGGAGACTCATGTAGGTGTATCAGCTAACATATCCTTTCAATTTGATGGTGATAACATGTTAGTTGATAAAGATCTACAATATATTATTTCAAGGTATAAGTAAGTTGGAACATGTGGTATATAGTGGTAAGTAAGGATATTTCATGAACTTATTATGTCATATTATATAGATATGATATGATCCTCATATGTAACACCATATATTTATGTTTTTGTGGGGGGGGGGGGGGGCTGGTATTTAACCCCCATCTATTGTATTTTATTCCCTCTCATTGTGTGCTACACCCATATGTTCCGTGCTTGATGTGAATTAATTTAGGTGCAAATAATTTTTACATTAAGATAGATTAACTATAAAAACAAGTAATTTTTCTCAATAATGGTGTGCCACAACAAACAGATATTTTAGGATATATTTCTATTTATATATTTTTCTTTCATATCATTCTTTACACACTATAATGAGTTTGAAATAACCATTATATAGTGTTAAAATATTATTTAATATGATGGTTATTTCTAGGATATTTGGTTGGTGGTTATTACTAGAACTATATAAATTCAGAAAATGTATTTTTAATCATGAATAAATTTAATATGTTTTTTATCAATTTTTTATAAATTAATATAAAATCAATTGAAGGTAAATATATATATTTTTCCTTATGAAAAATAGATTATATAAAAAACTATGGTTTTATCTTCATAAATTAAATTAATCTATATTGATGAATTATTTTACTTAAATTTATAGATTATATAATCAATAATATTATTTAACATTAATATAAAAGTTTTTCCTATTCATGGAATTATAATAAATCAAATTTTATGTATAAATATGCATTTTTTCTAAAAAAAAATTTCATTTTGTTTTTTCATGATTATTTTAAAATATTTTTACTCCACCTATTGAAAATTAATATTTTAAATTGTTTTAAAAAATATGAATCATCATAATTATTATAATTTTACATGTTAAACTTACATTATTTTCATAATAAATACTGAAAATAGTAAAATTTAGTTACCACAGTTTGGGTAAAAAAGGGTGATCATGGGTTATCCAATCATATATGGATTAAAATATCACAAAAAAATTCATTAATTTTATTATTTTGACCTTATGGTTCCTATATTCATATATTTTTCCTTTTTAGTAACTTTACACGAGTAATACATTAATATATTTTAATATTTTGGAAAGTTCAAAGTGTGTCCTCTCCCTCCCTTATAAAAGGATACCAATTTTCCTCCCTTCCTCGCACATCATAAAAGTTATATATCTTATAAGACCAAACCTAATAAATTCCTAAAATAATTTCCCACATTATATATTCCCTTACTTTAACAAAATAGTATTTTTTTAATGGTTTATGGTGTAAGATAAATGTGGTTTCTCAATGAAGAGTTATAACTCTTAACAGAGTACTTTCAATTTTATTTTTTATATAACTCTTATAAATCTTTGAAATATATTATAATATAATTAATTAAGTATATTAAATATAAAAAATAATTTTTATGAATATTAATTGACCATGTTCCACCCACTTTCTATAAAATGGGAAATGAAAGTATCAGTCATGCGTAAATAGGGACTACCGCCTCCACACAGGGATATGATTTATTATTAATATCAATAAATCATGGTTGGTTATTATGATGGTTTTAATGTTTATATATTATATTTAAGATACACTTATAATTCTATAATTATAATATATTATCTACCTTCTAACCTTTCCATACATTAAAAAATGAAATAGTTGGCTGTGTGTGCGTGTGGAGTACCACTTCTACGAAGCGATGTGATTCATTTTTCATTACCTATATAAATATATAGAAATAAGAATATATTTAATTAATATATATGATATACACGATTTAAATATTATTATATAACATTTTATTATAATTTACCTTTATTATTTTTTCAATCATCGAAATGTAGAAATATCAGTTGTGCGTACATACAGACTACTGTATCCACGAGGTGATGAAAATCAATTTTTTCAAAACCATTTTTGGTAAATGGTTATAAAAGTATATATAATGATTAAATATGACACTTATATAATTATTTAAATTACTTATATGAATAATCCCAGAACAAACTGAAATTATTAGAAGCATCAAATTGATATGTTCATAGAAAACACGACAGTTTTAACCTGAATGATCATTTTCATGAAGAAATTGTTATTAAGAAGATAATTGAAAATTATAAATGATTGATACATAGTAAGTTATTCGTTAATATGGTTACACAAAATATAATAAATATATATTTATTATATAATAAATTAAATGTGAAAAATTATGATGGGTCTTGAGGTAATGGATTTATGATTAAACCTCATTTTAATCGAGATTATTTATGCTTGAATTTATATTGATGGAAATTATATAGATATTATAATTTAAAACCCATAAATGTTATTATAATCTATTTATTTATATATATTTAATATATTATTACCATTTTCCGTTCTTTTCACCTAAAATTTCCATAAAAATGTATTGAATAAAAAATTTATGTTATTACATATTTGGTCGATGAAAATTTGATTATATGTTCAAACTATTGGAATTGTTTTTTAAAATTTATTAAAAATACAAGAAATGTTTTATAAATTTCATTTTCACTACTTTTGACATTATTTAAATAGTTTTAAAAATGGAATATTTCTAAAATATTTCGAACAAATAATTTTTTTCATTTTTATAATGTTGTTAAAGGAATGTTTTATTTTAATATATAAAACATGAATGGATTTTACCATCATATGCATTATTTTATTTGAATATTCATTTAAAGTTTTACTTATTTATTTTCAATGAATTATGTTCTCAATAGTCTAGAAATCTTCAATTAAAATTTTGGAAAAATAAAAGGATATTCAATTATATATTCATTAAATGGATCAAATGATATTTTATAACTTATTTTTCATCTATTTAAAAACCATTTTATGGGGTTTTATTCTTCATTAAGGATATTATTTTATGATATCTTCTCCATTAAATCTCTATAAGGATTATGATGATGTTGATGATTTATGAATGATTCTTTAAAATCAGTTTCTTTCCCACTGGGTAATTATGATATAATGAAACCTTCATGAAACCCATTTATTTTCCACAAGTTATTATAAAATGGTTTAATGAAATCATTATGAATTTTTTTTCCATTACATGGGTTATGATATGATAATATGATGAATATTTTATGATCTAGTTACATACATATGATTGTATTATTATTATGTGATTGGTGAGAATAAAATTATATATCCAAACAATGCACTAGGAAGAAATGATATTTTCAATAAAATCCTAAGGGATGATGAAGTTAATATAATCCTATTGGATGGAGATATTAACTTTATGGAAGTAAATCCTAAGATAATGTTATAAATATCCATATAGGAATTTATATTAAGTTACATTTTCCAGAATGATTGTTTGGGATTAAACCATAACCGAGGAAGTGATTTTTTATATTTATGTACATGCCATAAACTTATAATTTATTCTTATGATATGTTTTCTTATCTCCAGATTGATTAGTAATAATTCCCCACACTTATGACTTATGAATTTTTTAATAAAAAATTTATATTCCCTGATTTATAATTTATGTTATTTGACTAATTGTTAATGATTTTTAAAATTTATGATCATTTTTTCATACACCTATTCTTATCATATGATTAATTATGATCATTTTTTGATATCTATTATATTTACCATTTCTAATATTCTAATATCACCATTTTTTATGATTCTATTTCCCAGGTCATAGAGAATTATTTTAAGATGTGCATGTCTAATACACATGCTATGTGAGAAGAAAATTTTTGGGGATGTTGAATATATTTCACTAAACAAGATGATTATGCATCTAGTATGTGAAAAAACTAAAACATTATGGTTCTGGGGTATATATTTTTATGAAATGTAATGAATATTTGTCTAGAATTATGAAATATATATGCATGAATATCTTCGATCACCTCAGTTGGAATCATAGCATAGTTTAGTTATTCATAGATATTGGTATTTGAGAGATTTATAAAAAACCATAGTGATAAGTCTTAGAATAGAATAACATCCTAATGTTTTGGAAAAGTATATATTTCATGGTATTGAGAGAAAATATATCTATTTATGGATATCAGAACATGGATTTAGATTTGGAATAGATGTAGCAAGGGGTAACAACTTTAAAGATGGATATTGGGTAATAAATCGTTCATCACCATGCACGATGAGTGGACCTAAGACTACACACATGGATACACACTCCTAGGGAATATTATTGGGTTAATTATCATTTTATTTAAGAAAAATTATTAGGTTTTTAATAGATTATGAAAATGAATAACCGTGGTTAAATATAAGGTTTCCTATATTGAAAATTTAGTTTCATGATTTATACATCCTATAAATGATTTTCAGGATTACATGATTACTCAAAATGATTATTGTTTATCATACTATGATTTTATTCTTAGTAAATGACTAGACAAATGAGGAATCATGTTAATACTGAATTAAATGGGAAATGAAATGACTATCTTTATGAGTAAGTAAATGAAATGGGATCTGGGATATAAAACCAAGTGTTTATGCCCACCCAAATCTCTCAATATAAAAATTGTAACAAGAATCATGATGAACATCAAAGCGTCCAAAGGAAGGAAAAACATTCTATTAAATTTTTATGTGTCAAAATACACCTTCCTTTATTGGTCGCTATGATCCATTAAATATTCAGAAATATATAACTAATAGTAAATATATATTTTCTATTATCCAGTTTTGTAACATTAAAATGTTGTCTTTTATTTTAGAAGGTGAACCAAATTTATAGTTGAATCTTATTTAGAATACATGGAAAGAGGAGGAAATTGACTCCATGTCATGGTAAGAGTTTAATAAGGTGTATTTTATTATCTATTTTGTCAAAATATTCACATTAAAAAAGAAATGTAATGCCTCAAACTAAATATAAAATACTATAAATCCATTATTAACTATGAAGAAGGTTTCACCAGACTTAAAAGGAATACGTCTAGTTTTATAATCAACCATGAACTAAAAGTTGACCGATTGTTTAGTGTCTTGAGACTAAGTATTCCAAGATAATTGTCTATAATAATATTTCATATCTATGAATTTTTTTTGATGTGCTTTCAAACTTGAATTGGTTTTTAGAGACTCTCAATGTTCCCATAGTTTTGGGGACAAAAATTGATACAATGAATTTTGAGGAAATTATAATAATAAAACTATGGTGGAAAGAAACTTAGTCTTCCTTAATGTTTTTTGTGTTAATGGAAGCTCATATTAAATTTACATATGATGTTTGGTATATATTTTAAGTGTGTAAAAGAATTCTATCAAGAAAAAGTGTGTCAATGTGATGTCAAGAGGAAAATCGATAAAAGAAAAGATGAAATAGATCAACCAAATGGTCCACCGATAGTTTAATTCTATAATGGAGTGTTTTATTAACATTGTGAAAATTATTACACCAATTCAAGGGTAAATAGTAATAATATGCACTAGAAAACTCTTATTACTAAAGAAAAAGGGAAATTTCAGTCAATCCCAACTGTTAAGTTGGGTCATGAGAATGTTGTGGAAATATTTACACTTACCATCTACTCTAGAACCAAAAATGATTTATCTTAATACACACACAGACACTATTTTTTATATAAATATTTTTATTCTGGTATAATGTCACAACCAAAATTATTAGATGTGGAATTACCAATAAAAACTAAAAATTGTATGATTATTTCATCTCATGTCTACATCTCCTCTATGATAGAATTTTGTTAACGTGTTCTTACTTCAAACCATGTCATTCAAAATCGAGTGAAAATTGATGTAATTTTGGATATGGATTATATATATATATATATCATATCAATTTTTGATTAGGGGAAGTTATATTTGATATTTTGAACCAACATATGATCAAAATTCAGTGAGAGGATGAATATCAACTTCAAAGGGAAGTTACTTCAATTTCATGGGTCTTAATAAATATTAATGAGGGATATTTATCTCAAATGTTTTTGGAGAAACTAAACTTAGAAAATATTCCTATTATTTGGGAATATGCTGATGTATTTTATGATTAATTTAATAGCCTTTCCCAGAATCATGATATTGAGTTTTAAATTGTACTTATACATGGTAATACAAGTATTTCTATGAATCTATATAGAATGTCCTCAATTAGGTTGTTGGAATTCAAGAAGAAACACTAAGAGAATATTTATGAGGTATTAATACACCATAGTGAATCCATATGGGGGGGACCTATTATTTTTATAATGAATAAATATTGTTAATGTATCTTCATATTGATTATCGAGAACTAAATAACATTTCTATTTAGAACAAGTATCATATTCCCCATATCTTTGATTTGTTTGATCAACTATGAGTATGTTAATATTTTTATATTATTTATCATTGAATTGGATATCATAAATTGAGAGTCAATATGTAGGATATAATAAATATAGACCTTTTTATATGTTATAGTCCTTATAAATTTATAGTTATTTCATTTAGACATAGAAAAACTTTTTCTTGCTTCATAGATTTAATGAATATCTATTAGATATCACCTTTATTAATTTATGGTTGTCTTTATTAATAATACTATTATATATTATAAGTGGATGAAAAACATTATTTGATTATGTTTAAGACCCTGAGGAAGGAATAATAATATACATAATTTTCCTAGTGTGAAGCTTAACAAAATAACATTGAATTCTTGGGTCATATAATCTGAAGTGAGGGTATATTGGTGGATGCCAGAAATATGGATGTTATTGACTAACAGAATTGAACAAATATGGTAACTAAAATCTTCATTTTTATAGGTTTTTAGATACTACATATTATTTTTGAGATATTTCTCACATTCATCTAATCCAATAGAAAATTTTACTAAGAAGGTAAGCATGTTCCTTTAGGCATATGAATGTGAGAAAAATTTCAAGGAGTGTAAAAGAAGGTTTGGAAGAACAAATTTGATTACACTCCCCTAAATTATAGAAGGTTTTTTTAACACTAGATATGAATCAAAGAAGGTATTGTGATGAATGATCTTGTGATAGCTTATTTCTCATTTAAATTGAATATTTATGAGAAATATTACACGACCCACGATTTAGAGTTAGTAGAAATAATATTTATATTGAATATAATGAGGAATTATCATTATGGTGGAAAATGTGATATATATATCGATCATAAAATATTGAATTATATATTCACATAGAAATATTTGAATATATTCTAGAGAATATAGTAGTATTTGATCAAATAGTATGATTTCTAAATAAATTACCACCATAGGAAAGAAAAAAATGTGGCTGATGATCATAGTTGGAAATTCCTTGATTTTATGTCCAAGATGTGGATTGAAAGAGATCCCATTTTTAATTTATAGAATATTGTTCTTGAAATAATGAAATAATGGGACAAAAATTATCCTTCTCAGATGAATGTTTAACAACCAATACATTTAATTATTGAAGAGGAGTAAAGGGAAGATGTTGAACTAAGGTGAGAAATATTTATATGTTCAACCATGATTAGGATGTAATGATAAAATTTAGTAATTGAGTATTTTCATGTAAATATCATACTCAAAGAAGGAGTTTTTGTAGGAATCTCATTGTCCATCATTCTCTATTATTGCTGAAAGTATGAAGATATATAGTGATTTTATAGTATATTTTTCGTGGGATAACATGAAATGAGCAACTGAAGAATATGTATCTTGGTTCCATATTATGAAAAAAAGTTAATACTGATATAAATAATTCTAGGGGTATGATAAAACCATTACATATAACATAATGAAAATGGTAAAACATTACCATAGCGAACTCCCCAAAACATCTAAAGGACATAAGGTTATTTGGGTTTTAGTTGATTTAATGGTGAAACTGGAAAAGTTTATTTCACTAAAAAGAGATGTATATCTTGTTTATATTTATGGTATATACATTTAGCAAGTATTAAAGTAACATGTATTATCATATTATAATATATCATATTTGAATCCAAGGTTTATGTCTTAGTTATGGAGAAGTATTCAGTGAGATTTGATTAGAGATTTGAACTTTATAAATGAATATCATTTTCAAATAGTTAATAAGTATAATAGGACTTTTCAAACCATATAAGATATGTTGGTATATTTTTATAAGTATTTCATTCGTGGTTGGGATCAATACCATCCTCTGGTATAATTGTTTTATAATAATATCTTTCACCGACGTATATCGATGGATCCTTATGAATCCCTTGATGGAAGGATGTTCATAAATCCAACATGATGGGATGAATATGAATAAAAAATTCTATTTAGACCTTAGATAGCTGAGTAAATGGTAACAAAGGTTATAACTAATCCGTAGCACATTAGGGAATCTTACAGTCAACAGAATTTATGCTAACAATCATCAGTGAGATCCATATAATGATGCTGGCAATTTGTTATTCCTATAAATATATTATTGGAATGTGGTTATGAGATTTGGAAATAAGATAAATTTTATATCTTGATATATTTATTCCTTGGTAATTTTTGATTGTATCATCATAGTTTCTTATCACTTAGCGCTTCCACTGAATGCTTCTCATGTTAAAGATGTGTTCTTCATATCTCTCATAAAGAAGTAAAAAACTTATCCCTAAAATGTGTTAAACTAAGAAGGAATACCATTAGATTATTATATATACAACGTGGAAAAATAAAAGTATATTATAGCTATAATAGAGAAATTTTTTCAAAAGAGGTCCACTCACTTGTTCAATGCTTTATAGTGAAACCATAAATTTTAGAAATACATGTGAGAACCCAAAGATGTTATGAGGTAGAAGTATCATGAGTTGTCTATATCATATTGATGGAATTTTAGGGGTTAAATTATTATTAGAAGGAATAAGGTTACACCACTTTATTTTATCATATATTTCTCATTAAATAACATTCTTTGATTAGATTGATTTATATATAACACCATGTTTAGACAAGCTACGATATACTAATTAAAAATTTTTCAATGTGATATTTATTTTAAAGTATATGGATTATAGGATATAAATAGGACAAAATAAATTATGAGAAATTTTTATTTACACATATATAAAATTAATTTATTTTTATCAATTGGTTATGAATGTAAATAAAATCATTTGAAGGTAAATGGAGATGTTTTTCCTGAAAAACAATTTTTATAGGTAAAATATGGTTTTATGTGAGTAAAGTAATTTAATATATATTTATTAATGATTTTAATGAAAATTTTAGAAAATATATTCAATCCTAAGTTTCAGAATTAATTTTGTAGTTTTTCTAATATATGAAATAGGAATAAATCTAATTTTATGCTTAATAATTTATTTCTCTAAAAATGATTTTCATTATGTTCTTTGTTATTATTATAAAATGAATTTCTACCAATAAATTAAAAATAAATATTTTAAAATGGATTCCATATTCCTAATCCTTACAATTAATATAACTTAATAGGCTAAACTTAAATTTTGGTTATAATGAATAGTAAAATAATACATTTTCGTTACCACAGTTACTGTTAACAAGGGTTTATTGTGGGGTTATTCTAAGATATAAGGATTAAAATATCACAAAAAATATCAATTAATTCCAATGGTTGATGTAATTTTGAACGTATTGTATATAAATTATAATTTTTTTTATTTTTGGATCCACTTTTATAGAGTTATACAATAATGTAATTTAATATTTTGAAATATTCCAAGTGTGTCCTCTTCCTCTATTATAAAAATAATACCAATTATTTCCTATTAAACACACATAATGATAGTTATAAATTTAATAACACTAACCCTAATCCTATACTAAAATCACTATCCATATCCTTTATGTCCTATATTTATTGTAATACCATCCTTTTAAGGTATAATTTTTAATCCAAAAGAGGTTTCTCAATGAATATGTGTACTACATAACCAAGTGGTTTATAATTTATTTCTTCTTACACCAATTATAAATATATTGTATCCACTATAAAATAAGGATTTAATTATATTCAATATATTTAATTATTATTATCAAAAAATTTCCTCCTCCTTTCCATCAGATGAGAAATATAAGTATCTATTGTTCATAGGTGTGGAGTACAACCTCCACATTGAGATATTCTTAAATTTTAATCACCAAAATTCCTGAATAGTTGTTATAATGAATTTAATGTTTATGTATGATATTTATGGAATAATTATAATTTTATAATTATAATTTCTTACCTACCTTAGAATGTTTCCATCAGTTGAAAATTGATAACTTCCCTCATGTGTACATGTGGAATGCCACCTCCATGAAGCAATGTGGTTTTAGTTTCATTTAAATTTTTTATTCATAGTAATAAGGATTTATTTTTTTTATACCCATGTCTTTTTTCAGCCTTTTTTGTGCCATTTTTTGATCTTGGTTTTCTGGATTGTGTTCCATGAGTTTTAATATTAAAATTTAGAGTTTCCTTTCCTTTTTTATTGGTCTCAAGTTCATTGATTAGTTTCCCCATGAGTTATTAGTGAAAAATTTATATTTTTATCCTAATATCAGGCAGTGTATGTTTGGAGAAATGTTATGGTAAACCATGAGTCATGCTCTAGAAAACTAGGTGAGCTTTGAAATTATTCTTGATAGGGGTGAATGACTAACACACGGTTAAGAAAACTATATGGAAGGCATGTTCATGGATCTTTAATTTTGGATAGATCCATCTCACATGGTTGGATATTTTTTTCCAAATCATGCATCCAAACTATGTGAAGTTCCTAGTGTGTCCAGTAAGGGTCACACTATTTGGGGAACTGTGTAGGCTAACCATGAACAATGTCCATGTCATTAAAAATATTAATTGACTCTTCTACCCTCTCAGGATTTTATCCCCATAATGACTCCCCTCTTCCTCCTCTAGTTCATGAGACCCAAAGGGAGCCTCTCCCTTATTCTCGAAGGATCTCCTCCTCTCCATTGGTTTGGATCTCTTTATTTATTAATCATCAGGCCAAGATTTCTCAAGGTATTATCTCATTATTTTCCCCCACTTCTTATTACTTCCATTTTTTCTTGATTCATTAATCTTACATGGTCTCTTGGACCTAGGTTTCAATTTTATATTGGTTTATGTTTTGGATTTTTCATGGATATGGTTTCTTGTGGTTGTTCCCGGATCTTGGTTCTTTCATGTGGTTGTTTTGAGTATATGTCATTGAAGCATTGTGAGTTTAAGGTAGGTTTACTGGTGAACTTTTCCTTTATATTTTTGAATAATTTGTTTCATGATTTTCTTCACCAATCTAATATGTTATATATTGATGTGTGATATATGAAATTGTTTTTTTATGTGAAATGATGTGGATATAATAATTATTTTGATGTATGTGGAATTGTTTTGTTATTTTATTCACAAAAAGTGTTTCATAAAACGACCGTCTATATTTTTTATGTTATTTTTGGGTTTTAAAGCATGAAATGTTCTTAAGAATATTTAGTGACATTTATAATGGTTTTTTTGGGTTTCTAAGATATATTTGTAAATTTACTTGGGTGTAAAAGTGTTGTGTGTTTGGCTCTTGAAAATTGAATGACATGGGATGTCAATGTATAGACCATTTGGAATTTTGGTGAAAGTGATTTTGGTTTTCACATGACGTTCATGTTCTTAAATGAGATTTTTTATAATTGGGGTGAAATGCATAATGGTGTGTTTTCAAATTTTTATAAAGGTGGTTTTGGTTCTTTCAAGAAGGATGGTTGACGCCCGTTTGGATCTTTTGTGGAATTTTTGAAAGTGATTATCATTAGAACTATCCATGGATAATATTCTTGCCATATTTATATAGAGCTGATAAGATATACTAATTATGGCATTCTCATAATCCATTTATTTGAATTGGTGGGACTTCCACAATATAGAATCCTCATGACCCATTTATTATAAGAGGAATGGGAGATCCTCGGTGTGGAATCCTTCAAGATGTATGAGTTGTAAGAAGGTACATTGATCCATGGGGGGACTCAGGGTGGTGAATATTGTGTGAATAAAATATATATGATATATGTGAATGTGATTGGATACTCAGTTTGAATCAATTCTCTTACCCCTTTATACACTACATATGGGATCTTGGAAAAGCTCAAAAATTTTGTGATAATGATTTCCGCACTAGTTGGCATTATGATCTAACTAGTTGACCAAATTAGGGATTGGATATGTTTTGTTTATTATTACAATGGAAATGTCCCCTTTTGTCAGACCATTTACGGTGTGATTGAGCATGTGTGAAAAATTAAATTTCATCAAGTGAGGCATTATTTTAGAGATGAGTCATGATGAATAATATGTTATAGATTGTTTCACGAGCTCGTGGATTCTCCCATGTCTCTTGTAACATAGTCTTCTATAGTGGATGATTGAAATGTATTGTTGGTTGGTTATCCTTGTGTGCATAATTACATTTCCCTTGTTATATTATCATTTTTTGTCTCATATGTGGTGTATTTCCTTATAAAGTAATGAGTTTGTTTTCAAGGTTTATGAAAATTGTTTTGGAAAACTTTTTTCACTCAATGAAACTCTTTTCAAATAACATTGCATTATAATTCTTTAAAATAAAAATGGATTCCCCTTATAAATGAATGTGATGTTAATGTGGGAAAAAAGAAATGGACAGTTTTTTGATTCTAATGTGGAAAATGTGGAAAATATTATTTTCTGATATTTTATCTCAAACATCAAGTTGATGTTACATTATTTAAAGTAAGTGCATTGAGATTTTTTTTCAAACATGATACTAAATTTTAATAATCTTGCATTTAGTTATCTCTTTTTTTTAGATTGTGGTGAATGTTTCATATTGGTCCCGATAACCAATGGTGACGATTTGTTTTGGTACCATAGAGTGACCCTCAAGGCCATTTTGAGACGTTGTGGTCTTCAGTTCCTATTTGGGTTTTATTGTTCAGTTATTGGATTTTCATATTTTTGAAAATGAAATTTAGTTTAGATATTTATATAAATTTGGTTTCTTTTTTAACTATTCAGATTACTAATAAATGTTGGGATAAATCATTACATTTTTTAATACAGACAACACCTTGATTTTCCATTAGAATTTGGGTTTATTTGGTTTCTTATTGGTTGTTTTATATTTGGGATTTGAAAAGAGAGATTTTCCAATGGTCTCAGTGAGATCATAGGGCCTAGAAAGAAAAATGGATCCATGTACAAGGTCCTAGAATAATATTTGCGATGGGGGTGTGTTCAGAATATAGCCTTCAACCATATGTGCAAGTGACCCATCAACACTAGTTTCCACATTTTGAGTTGATTTAGGTTTTCATTTATTATGAAAATTGTTTTGAAAACTCTTGTTTTTGAATTGAAAAATGGATTTTTAATATTAATGGTTTATATTTGGGTAAATAAAAAATTGATATTTAGATTTATCTTTGAGGATGGCCTTATAAAAATAGATTTAATAAAATGACCTTTTAGGGAAAAATAGAGATAGTGTAGTGAGATTAGATTTTTATAATATAAATTGGGGATAAATGATTTTTGGGATTGATCTCATGGGATCCATATTATTGAACAAAACAAAATATAATGATGTGATGAATTTAAAAATGGTTTTTGATTAGTGGATAATGGACTTTTAGAATTTTTTTTAAAATTAGAAATGCAAAAAGGATTGAAGTTGTGAAATCTTGGTTGGAATTCTTCGTTTTGAAAAGATGTGAATGTTTTGTTTTGACCTTTGGTATCTCCATTGGTGTTTACATTAATGGTTATATATAAGAAAGTGGATTGATTATGGACGTGTGAATGAGTACCCAGATTGGCCTGGGTTGATGGGTGCCTGGGGTGGCATGATAATGTGCATGTGTGAGTATCCATGGAGCACCTATGGTGAGTGTGAAATCTATCAAGTTTGTTTCCATTCCAAAAAATATTTAAGAGGAAATTTTTGATGTTTTGATATCTAGTTTCCATGTGAATTTCATTCCCTAATTTTTGGGGAATGTTTCTTGTGCAGTGTTATCAATTTGAGAACTCTTGTTAATGGGTTGGTTTTGATTGAGGTCTTGGTTTTCTTATTGGTTAGTGTCCACCCTCACATAGTTTTCATGGATATTCAATGTACGACCACAAGTAGTTCACCTTTGAAAAATAACTAGTCGATCAAACTAAGGATTTACTTATTGAGTTTCAAAAGATGAAAACTCCTATATTTTATGGTCAAGAAGATCATCTGAAAGAAGAATAGTGGATGTGGAAAATAGAAAGGATTTACAGAATCCTTGAGTTTTCTAATAATTTGATGTTAAATTTTTCTACCATTATGCTCAAAGATCTAACCTTCAAGTGGTGTAAGATAGTTTCTAAAACCAAGACTCAAGAATATTTTACCTATGAGGTCTTTAAGGATTCATTCATAACATAGTAATTTGCTATGGTAGCAGAGGTGATAAAGAGAATGGATGTGTGCTATCTTCAGTATGGAGATGGATCAGTGCTGGACTACTCATGTCATTTTTTGGATATAATTACTTATATTTCAGAGTGTTATATGGATGATTCCTTGAAGGATCGACATTTGGGAGTCAACTTTGTATTTATTTGTTGTCAAAGGTGTCATATTTTGATCTGACCTTCATTATCGATGTGGTTAGACAAGCTATTCATGTATAATCTATGATATTATGAGTTATTGAAGTGTAAAATATTCCTATAATATCTGGGAGTAGTAAATGGAATCCCGATAAAGAGACCCGAAAGAGGCCTGAAGCTGGTAGTGCTGGTTATGGAATTAAATATCCTCTTGATCTTTAATCATATTCATCTTAGTGCAGTATCATGGTGGGTCATCAGTACACTAAGGAAGATCATAAGAAGTCATTTTTTCTAAAGTCTCTGATGATCTATCATGCCTGTGGATGCCTAGGTAACATATAATAGTTTTTCATGGTGTTTCTAGGAAGCGATATAGTGATAGTTCATATGAGTTGTATGTTATTTGGGATTAGTATAGAGTCCTTTTCTATGCATGCCTATTTGGTTGCAATGGTTGTGTCTAAGGTTGTTTTTAGTTATTTGGTTGCACTATAAATTTTATAAGTGGACGTTATATATCTCTCTTGAACTTCCGTTTCAATGGATGTGTGTTTTTATTTATGAAAATATGAATATTTCCATTCTAAGAAGAGGGTTCTTTGGTCAATTTCTTTGTCTCTACTACTTTTCATTCAATGTGGAAGGGGATGATGAGTTTATACCTACTAAATCCCTATTTCATTGGAAAGAAGGAGTTCTGACCGAGGATTTTCGGCTCTTCACTCCGAGGAAGTAGATGCTTCAAACATCATGTCTCCAGCAATAGGCCTCAGAGTGAAGCTCATACAAAGTCAGGGATCCTAGGGGTGAGGTAACTTGGTCTAGATTTTGAATTTAGTGCAGAAAATGGAGGCAGACCAAGCTTCTCTTTGTGGCAGTTTCATCTTGGAAGGTCACATCTAGTTGAAAGAGGTGTAGTGACTTGGTTTCCTTATTGTAATTTTAGTTATTTGAAAGTTCCCCTTTGGTTATAAAATGGATTGGTGGTTGTATTTTATTGAAATTCTAGTTGTGTGTATTATTAGATGTAGACCTCTAAATTTGTGGTCCTTATGGAGTTTGCCTTTTTGAATTAGTTATTGTTTTATCCACTTTCAAGGTACAAAGTTTCTTTATTCATGATTTTTCCTATTTTTGGGGGTTTTATAGCCTATGTGGAGAGTCCTAAGTTAGACCACGTTGGGTTTCCCTTGTTGGTCAAGGATGTATAGTTCTTAAATGGAATGGGTACCCACCATGGGTCTCATTTTTATTTCTTCTAATTTTGATTAGTGCCAGTTGGTTCTTAATGGTGTGGTGTCTATTCTAGAAACTTGTGTTGTTTTTTTATTTCTCTTCCATTTGAGGGAAATGAATGGATTTTGTGGAAATGTGGTTCAAGACTTCCTTCATGATTCAATAAGTGGATTGGGTTTACTTGTTTATTTCATGTAAGATTTATGAGACTCATTTGGTGGTAATTTATTTGTTCTTAATTTGAGAGGTTGGATCGTGAAATTATGGGAATGCTATGTCCTTGATCAATAAACTAGTTAATTTGTTGTATTTATAGGGGAAAATTGTTATGGTGGGTATAATTTTCATATTGGGGTCTTTGTTTTCACCCTTTTTTCCAGTTCAATTTTGGGTCTCAGTATCCCCTCTTCAATTTCATGGTGTTCCATGATTAAGTTTTGGTGTTTTATTTTGTTTATTTTTGGTCATGAGTTCATTCATTAGTGTCCCCATTATTTTTTTGGTCAAAAATGTATTTTTGAGCTTGATAGTAGGTGGTTCATGGTTGGAACATGGTTATGGGAAACCATGTTCCATGCTCTAGAAAACTGTGTGAGATTTCAAATGCCTATGGATAGGGGTGTATAGCCAATGCATAGTTATGAAAACTGTGGAGAAGCCTTACACATGGTTATTCCATTTTGTAATGAACCAATTTGCATGGTTGGTTCATAGTTTAAAAAACTATGCAGTTAAACCATTCCAAGTGTCTAGTGTGTCTAGTAAGGTGCCCATGATTGGCACACAGTTTTGGAAACTGTGTGGCTTAACCATGCATCATGCCAAAGTCATTAAAATGTTTAATTGAATTTCCTACCCTCTCAAGATTTTATCCCCAAAATACATAATATCTTCCACTTCTAGTTCATACAACCCTATGGGACCTCCTCTCTTATACTCCAAGTCTCTCCTCTTCTCCATTGGTGTGGATCTAGGGATTTATTAATCTTTGGGGCTAAATTTATCACTAAATTATCCACTTATCTTCTTCCTATTCTTCTTTCTTCCATTTTATCATTTTTTATTCTTATTTCATGGTCTTTTGGACCTAGGATTCATGTTTTCCATGGTTTATGTTGGCAGGTTTCTATTTATTAAGGTTCCCCTTGGTTGTTCTTGGCTCTTGGAACATTAGCATTGTAGTTTTTTGTGTGCATTGTTGAAGCACCATGAGTTTGAGGTATATTTCACTGTTAACTTTCCTATTAAGTTTAAGAATCACTGGTTTCATATTTCTTTCACCTTCCTTATATGTTAAATATTGATGTTTGATATTTTAAATGATTGGTTGGTCTAAAATGAAGAGGTTTTCATAATTGCTTTCATGTATATTGAATTGTTATATTATATGATGCACTTATAAAACACTATTTTATTGAATATATTATTGATAATAAATGAAATAATTCTCTCACATTGTGATATATATGTTTAATTAGAAAGTATTTGGGATTAGATCATTCATTTGAATATTTGATGAAAATTTCAGTTTTACCCATTCAAAATCACTATAGTATTTCACTCATAAATATTTTTATTTGAATTATTTGAACTTAATAATTTGTAACTGGGTTCCTTACTTCATGTGATACAACTTTTATTCAGGACACTAGATAAAAAATAATGCATTTGGATGTAGTAATTGGGAAATAATGTCAAAGGTGGGCTGGACACGCCAGAATGGAAAAGCTTAGGTATTTCGACCATAACTCCTTAATCTAGGCCTGGATGGAGCCCAAATGTTGAGAGGCGATAGAGGCCCCATATCCTCACATATGATACTGCCGGAAGGCCAATTAATTCACGCATTTTGGTGGTCAAAGGGGCGGTTCAAGGTGGCATAAAATATTTGGCCGAGATTCACCATTTACACTTGAAACCACTTTGAACCAAGCCTCCCCACCACTCTATAAATTGTTTTTTTTCTAATTTGGTGGGGTTTGGACGTGAATTGGGAAGTTTAGTGTATAGGAGAAGTGGATCAACTCAAATTATCTAACCATTTAAAAAAGGGTAGCTCTTGAAGCAAGGACGCATTCGATGAAGCCTTCTTCTTCTCCTTCGTGTTGTAATGCTTTTGTTTGTGTAATAAACTTCTTTGTTCTTATTTTATTTCTATTTTTTTCTGTTTTGTTTAAATTTCTTCTTCTATAAATATTTTTCTTTGGGCTGGAATTTTTTTATTAGAATCGTTATTGGGTTATACCCATTATAAACCTTTGCACATGCAAAACGCTTCTACGATGACTACGCCACCCATGGAAGAGTAGTCCTTTAGTAATCTATCTATCTTCTACCCTATTCATTTAATTTTTTTGAATCAATGAGCTTCTGTAATTAAATTAATATTATCCATGAATTTTGTTTTTAAATTGTAAGAAACTAAGAAATCAATTGATTAATTAACAAAAAAACACGCTTGGTCTAGATTTTATGTAAATTGTTAGAGCGCGATCTTAATCGGTAATGAAAGACCACAAGGGATAAATTTGTAGAGTTCAAATATAATCTCTAAACACAATTCATCCCTATTTCTAGAATGAATATGTGCTCTAATTAACCACTGACCATAAGCTAACCTTACAACAACAATCAAAGCAGGGTGCTGCGATTGCGTTTTTCGAAGCTAGCCTAGGGTTTAAGTAATTCTATCTTTGTGGTTAAGTAAACTCTTGTAGGGTTCAAGGGTTAAAAAATTAGGGGATCATAATTTAGTGGATATTGATTTATATTATAATGATTAATAAGTAAATGAAGAGGTAGAGTTAGATCAATTACTCTTTTTAAATATTTACTAAAAAACATCTTTTTATTGTACCATTTTAATCGAACTTCATTTTAAAACTAAAAAAATGAAATCTTCTTACATCAAACTTCTTCTAGATTTATAAAAAATAAAAACCCCTATTCTTTTAAGTAGTTTTGTAATTTTATTCTCTTTTTAGAATATCTTTTAGAAGTTCTTTTAATTTACTTCTTCTATTGAGATATGACCTTTGTCAGCCACTCTGCTGCACCTAAGTACCAGAAAATCGCAATAATCATTTGAGGGAGCCCACGACAACGCTCTTTCATGCACACTTAGTGTTCGATAAAATAAATAGTTAGATTTTTTAAGTAATTTTTTATTTATATAGAATTCCTTATCCTTAAAAAATGTTTTGTGAAATTTATAATGGTGGTTTCGGGTTTCTCAAATGGATTTTTAAATGGTTATGGACACAAAAGTTGGTTTTCATTTAGCTCATGAAAATTGAATGACGTGTGATGTTGATGTGTGGCCTGGTTTTAATTTTGGTGAAAGTGATTTTGGTTTGCACATGTGGTGTGAGAACATAAATGAGACATTGTAAAATGGTTGTGAAATGTAAATTGTTGTTTTTATCCTTTTTGGAACGCTGATTTTGGTTCTTTGAAAAAGGATGCATTGAGCCTATTTGAATCTTTTGTGGAAGAAGTTAAAGTGATTATGATGAATACATTCCTTGGATAATATTATATCCCTGTTTGTATTTAGTGGATTTTATTTCCTCATTGTGAAATCCTCATAACCCATTTTTGTGAATTGGTGGGACTTCCTCATTGTGGACTCCTTGTGATCCGTTTACTTTGAGTGGAATAAGAGATCCTTGGTGTGGACTCCTTCGATATTTAAGTTTTTTAAGGCAAGAGATTGATCCATGGGGAGATTAGGGCTGATTGTTTTTGTGTTAATTAATTATATATGATATATGTGTATGTGATTAGATGATCAGTTAGAATTGATTGTCTCATCCCCTTTATACTCATGACACGAGAACATGGCATAACAAGAAAATTTTATTTGAATTATTGGGGCACAAGTTAAGATTATTCTCTAAAAAGTGGACCATATAAGGTATTGGAATATTTTATTGTTATGGGATATTACCCGTCGTTTATACCATTTAGGATGTGACTGGGTATTTAAGTGAAATTTGATGTTATCAAGTGAGTCATGCTTTATGGGATGAGTCAAAATGTAAAGTATGTTCTAGATTATTTCACAAGCTCATAGGTTCTCCCATTTCTATTGGAACTTATTTAACTATAGTAGATGATTGAAATTTATTTTTGATTAGTTATCATTATATTCGTATTTAAATTTCCCTTGTTAAATTTTGATTTTTTATGCTCTCATGTGTAATGTATTTCCCTTGAATATAATGAGTTAGTTTTCAAGGTTTATAAAAATTGTTTCGAATTTTTTTTTTCAGTTCATGACAATATTTTCAAATGAAATTTCACTATTCTTATTTAAAATAATAATTTCTTACACATGGAAAGTAATTTCGATTTAAAGTGAGAAAAAGGGAAATGTACCTCATTTTAATTTTAAAGAGGGAAAATGTGGAAAATCATACTTTTATAAACTGTATCTAAAACATGAAGTTAATATTTATTTATTTAAATGAAGTGCACTGGGAATAGTTTTTTTCTGACATGCCTATTGATTTTTAATTTTTACGCTTATTGCTCACTCTTATTTTTAGTTTCGGGTAAAAGTTTCATATTTATACCAGTCACCAAAGGTGAAGGTTGGTTTTAGTATCATAGAGTGACCCTCGGGTCACATGGAGACATTATGGTCATCAGGTCTCATTTGGATTTTATTGTTCAAATGTTGAATTTTAAGCATTGTGCAAATGTCGTTTAGTTTGGATATTTATATATAACTGGTTTCTATATTTTTTTACAATATTCAGTTTATTTATTTATATTGGGTGAAACCATTCGTGACAAATTTAATGAATATATATTATATCTATGACATAGTAATTATTATATAATTATGAATTATTTTTTACATTCATTTTATTTAATTCACCGAAAATTTGAAATATCACACATGCATATGTATGAACTATCTTCTTCACCAAGTGATGTGATTCATTTTAACCACTACTATTTATGAATGTTTATAATAATTTATATAATGAATAAATATGAAACTTATATCTTGATTAATTTTTTATATGGTGAAATTATGACCATGTTTCATGTATTGGATCCATCAAACTGAAACATGCATAAAAAATGAACCTTTTTTTACCCAAATGATCATTTTAATGATGCAATTTTTAATAAAAAGATAATTTTAATTTATAAAGGAATGATAGATAGTAAGTTATATATGAAATTTTTTATGGAATTTATATATATATATAATAAATATTTATTTATCATATAGGATAGTTAACATGTACGAAGAAATTTGGTTCTTGAGGTAATGAGTTTTGGCTTTAATCTCAATTTAATCGAGATTGTTTATGCTCAAATTTCCATTGAGGTAAATTATATTGATATTATCCCTTAAAAACATATAATCTATTATAATATTTTTATTTACATATTATTTATGTATTACCTCCATTTTATACTCTTTGGTAGTTAAAATGATTGATAAAATGTTTTTAAATAAAATTCAACCTTATTTCATATTTGGTAGATGAAATTCTTCTCCAATTTACGTATACATAAAAAATATTTTATTAATGTCTTCAACTATACTTTATTTTCTTAAAAAATGTAATTTTAAAGAACATTAATGTTATCTAATTTTTTTAAAAAGGAATATTTGTTAAAAAATTCTCAAAAAGTCATTTTTTTACTTTTTACCAAGGTCTGGATGGAATGATTTATTTTTATATACACAAAATGAATAAAATATATCATCATCATGAACAATATTTTATATGAATATTCATTTATTATTTTTCTGGGTTATTTTCATGTAAAATAAATTTCTCAATAATATGTTACTTTTCAGTTAATTTTTTACAAAAGGAAAAGGATATTTTCTCTTGTTTTTAATGAATGGTTAAAATGTTAATTTAAAAGGTATTTTTCATCCATGTAAATATATAATAAAGTTTGTTATCATTTATTATGGTTATTATCTTATGATAATATCTGATTTAGTTATCTATAAGGATTATAGTGATTATGATTTAATGATCATTCAACGAACCCCAATTATTTTTGATAGGTTTATTAAGATATAATGAAAACACTATGAAAATAATTTATTTTATATGTGTGATGTTATGATGGAATGATCAAATGTTTCTAAAAATCATTTCCCTTATATGGGTTATGATATGATTATATGATAAAATTTTTCAGATATTTGTTCATACATATGAATGTATTGCGATTATGTGATGGCTAGGCCTAGAATTATATATCCACCTAATGCATTGGGTAATAATGATGGAGTTAATAAACTCCTAATAGAAAAAAGATAATATAGTCATAATATATGGTGGAGTTTACTAGATGAATGTTACTCCTAAGATTAGTTTGGAAAATTTTTGGTATGCATTTCCATTATAGTAGTTTTTCCACCATGATAGTGTTGGGAGTGAAACATGTCAAATTGATTTTATAGGGTCATATATACTGAAAAAACATATATTTAATGCTTATGATGTGTTCTATTTGATCTTGATTTATTATTTATAATTCGTCACACATATCACTTATCTATTTTTTTATGAAAACTAATTTTTCCTTGAATTATTATTATTGTTCTTTGACTGATCTGGAGTGATTTTCCAAAGTTTTGAACAAATTTTCATACCCTTATGTTTATCATATACCTACTTATGATCAATTGTTAATATCTTTTATGTTTACCCATACTACGAATTTGAGATCACCCATTCTTATTTTTTATTTCTCCAGTTTATGAAGAAAGGGTTTAAGTAGGGTATATAAAATAAGTGTTCTAAGTGGTAAGAAATTTGTTTGAGATGATAAATATCTTTCATGAAATAATTTTAAATGCATCTCGTATCCAAATACATTAAAAATTTATAGTTATAGGGAATTTATTATGATTAGATTTAGGGAATATTCATAAAAAAATTTGTAATATATATATATATATATTAAGGAAAACATGGGTCACCTCATGTTCTACACTAGATTGTTATGTTCCCCCCTGATCTATTGTGTGCTATCCAACAGGACATGGATTTTCCTTTCTGATCCTAAATGGGTGAGATATTTTTTTTCATTAATTGATTGAGTGATATACTTTTCTTATGATATGATTTTATTTCTATCCCATTCATTCATAGAGATGCATTTTCTTGTAAAGAGAATGCAGGTTCCTTCCGAATTATATGAGACTAACCATCAACAGGACATGCTATGTGTGCTTCAATGGGAAAGGCCATAAGGGTTTATGATGAGGGATTGGGTCTTAAGTGACTTAGGATTGTATAGATTCTCATTATTATATTTGAATATTTATAAGGATTTTATTGAATAGATGTAGATTCTTGTATTGATATTCTTATATTGAAAAATGATGCAGTAGTTGATGATGTGTTTTTTAATATCTTAATTGGACTTATCTATTATGGATAGAGTTTGAGATATTTTCTAGGATAGATTCCTATCAGAGGAGTTTGAACCCACTATTGGGTGGAAAAACCATGTTAGAGTATCCATAGAGGCATATATACCACAGAGGTGTTCTAGAGACATGTTTAATGGTAGAATTATTTGAGATAAATGGTTTGGTGGGAGACAGAAAGAGGAAGAGGTTATGATTTATGGTTATGTTTCCATTTATATGAATCGTTAAAATATCTCCCGAAGGTAATAATCATTAGTGTGGGGATTCATGGTGGGATGTATCCTAGCTTTGAGAGAATTTTGGCATTTTCTCACATGATATAAAAACTGGTTTCTGTGTTGAAACATAATTTTGTAAAAAATAATTTTTTTCATACAAATTTATTTTATTTGATCAATTTATTACTAAGAATTGGTTGGGTGGAGGAGCTAGTGGTGGGAGGGTGGTCATAGGTTAATGATGATTTGATCTACTCCCATGAACACCACCTTTACATAGTTCTTGTATAGTTTGGAGTAATGGTGTTTAGATTCGTGAGAATATACACATGGTGTATTCTCATGGTAAGAAGCCATATTATGAGGTTTAGAGTGTAATAAATTTCGTTTTTAATGGTACTATGGGTGAATAATAAAATATAGTGGGATGGGGAATTGACATTTTTCAATAGTGATGGATTTAACTACATCATCACTGGTGAAACAATTCCCCTGTTAAGGTTGAGGATCACCCATGAATAATTTTATACTAAAAAATTAAACAACAAATACCAAGTTCATTCTAAATATTTGTGTTCATCATTTGTTGATATTTAGAGATCCCTGATTACATAATATAAAGTCAAATTTCTTTACATCATCCACACACACATAAAAAATCATTGGGATCATTGATCATCAAATTTCAGTTTCTAGCATATATATTTGATGATGCCTTCGACGTCCAGATGGTCAAAACATAGATGTTATTGTGATGCATGAGGGGGAGCTTGAACTGATCACTCAGATTGAGTTATTATCTCTCTATAAAGTGGGAGAGGAGATAGAATATCTTAATAGATTATAGTGAATAGTACAAATACAATATATTCCATTCTCTTATTTATAATGAGTTTAAATTATTCGAAAAGGCACCCCACCCCATGAATATTTATTACTCAATATAAATTATAAATGATATATTATGACTATTTCACTGAATCATGAATTTTATTTATAGTATTATCAATTTCTTGTAATATACATAATACATTACAAGATAAGATATAGCCTTTAGCTCGACCCATCGTTCCTGTAAATATTAAACGTTGAGTATCAAATTAATATTGGTTTTTATAATATTTTCATTATATTTAATTTAAAAATTATAAATACATTAAATATATAAATTAATTTATAATTATTCTATATTTTGAATAATATGAATTTATTTATTCATTGGAAGTCTTATATCCTCAGAAAAATTTTGAACCTCTATAATGGGGCCAACTATGAAATATATACCTATTGACAAAAATATAGTAGATTATTGAATATGGTATTATGTGTAACCCTATAGGACCTTATCTCAATAGCATTGAATACTATTTATAGACCAAGAGTGGAATATAGTAACCTATCAGGGCCTATAAAGAGCTATGAAGTAGTCATAGGAATGTAAATTAACCAAAGAACACACACTGAGTAATATAATATATTTATATGTAGATATCCCATAAAGAAGTACACACACTTATTTCATCGCCATTTCTTACATTATTATTTTTTGATCAATCTAGATGAATTTACCTTCAACTACCATGTCCAAGGATTTATAAAGGTACTACCATCTTGATCAACTTGGACCGCGATATTACTTCTTTAACTTGTAAGTGACAAATTGTTTCTTAACCATTTAACCAATGACATATCACCAATGATGCACCCAACACAAGCTACATCACCATGATTTGATTATCATGGTTTTCCCTTGCATCAATGTACAAGGTAAAATTAAAAAAATGATAATGATCTCAAGTAAGAATACCTATGCGCATATTGGTAGACAATAACAACCAAACGGACACGAATAAAGTGTTGTTCCTATTTTAGAGTTAGTATTCAAGATATTAACTACTAGAGATCATTATGTGTGGACCCCATGAGAATAAATATCAATTCTTATGATGTTCTATAACCTGATATCAATACATAAACTATGTTCAAGAAATATGATTTATCTAGACCGTATGCCCTTTTAAAGAAAAACATTATAGTATTTCAGTGTTCTCATTATAGACTGAGATATTTTATAACCTTTTGAAGTTAAAAATAATCTATGATCATTACCATTTAAATAGAGCGCATAGAAATTTAAACACTATAATGATAATACAACATCACACATAATATAAAATATACATGTTATGGTAATTAAAAGTACTGATAAATTTGGGTCTAGGGAACCCACATTTATAACACTCTAACATGCACAAGAGAAAACTTGATAACCATCATTTTTATCTATCAGAGGATTAAGATATTTTTCTACTATGTGATGGATTTAGTTTCTAGGTCTTCCATATCTCTATTATATGCCTATTATTCTATATGAAATATCATCACCCTGAGTAAAACACTTTGAGAGGTGTAATCCATGAATGTATACTTATTTTTCCTCTATGAAAACATGACATATTGGATGAGAATTGTATCATAATTTACATTATGAAAATAATTTTCTTCCTAGGAGGTACTATACAAAAAAAAAATAATTTCAAATTCTAAATTACTTATTATCTTCATCAATGTAAAAAAACTCGGTATTTATATATATGGATACCACTAGATTTTTTGAGATTGTATTACTCATTTCCTTAGCCTAACTGTGATAATTGATCATATATACCTTATAGTAAGACTAGTTTTTATCCCCTAAAAAATATTACCCATTCCACTATACATACCAGGTACATGTCCTTTGTAATTATCAAGTAAAATTTCATAGTTATGAAAAAATATCTTTGAGTTATTCTAGATATATATAATATTTTCTAAAGTTAAATCTTGTGTTTTCAAAATCATTTCTTATTTGTATATTTGAATACGTGATTGATCCATCACTGAAGTATATAGATTCTATTCAATAATTCGATATCCTTTTATTCATATACTTGTCTATTTAAATGGAAAATAGATGACTATAAAACCCTATCAAGGTGGATTCTATTTAAACCAATGGTTTATTGTGAGGGGATTCAATTCTTGAAAAATCATTATCATCGACTCACCATTGACATTATTAAGGGAAATTCCCTACAGTTACCTTATCCATAACAGGGTATATACATTCTTTATAGAGGTAGGGGTTAAATTGGGGTTTCAATCCCAATGATTCTTGGGTAGTCGAATTGGTCAATGGGATTGGAGTTTGGGATCCTCACATCCTTTTTGTGGGAATGTTTGTTGAGTTTGGGGATCTCTTATATATTTAAGATATGTTCAGGAATATCTTCCTAATCTAGATATGGGATGGGTTACACTAAAAAATGATTATAGGTTAAGTAACTTTTTTTATTTTATATAAATGGGGTTATTTAGTGAATCTACTTTAAAAATCCATTGTTCTTCATTCATTTCCCAGTAATAAATATATTTTCATATACTGATGCCACATAACCAAGAACTTCAGAATTTGATACCATGCAAGGATGTAATTAATATTTCTAATAAGGGATTGATCCATTACAAGGATTCCAACATATAATATTTACTACAGGAATAAAAACCCACATAGTTCCTTAAACCCATACAATTTTACATCATTCATAAATGAGATATGTGCAGGAACATAGGCCCTAAATATTTGATCTGGAGTCTCACAGAGATGTCCTAATATCCTATTTATATCTGGAATCAGTGTTATTCTATTTTGATCACACTGTTGGGACTGGATGATGGTAGATACCCTTATACGAGGTATATTTTTATCATTCCACTCGTCAGGGATTACATAATAAGATTTCCTTGGCCGGTGGGGATTCATGATGCAAATGATGTGCTCATTATGGCTACCAAGATCACATGATCTTTGATTGTCCTGATAAATAAGGGATAGTATGTCATCTCCTAATTTAATATAGATGTGGGTATTATATACTAGGACAACCCTTAGTATGTTTAATATAGAGATCGAGCCTTAAGAAGGTGTGTTGCATATCCTGGTTATGGTAGGAATCAGAGTTATCATAGTTTTGTTGGAATCTCATTATACTAATGGATGAGGTATAATGATTATCCTATAGAAATGATTAGGTCCATATGGTTGAAATGTCAGAGACATGATTGGATTATATTGTGGTGGATTCCCATTTGAGATTAGTGTTGTGCCTTAAGAAGTCATCCTATATATCCTGGTAATGATAGGTATTAGATTCATTGTAGTTCATCCGGTCGGGGATTACACACTGATGTTTCTATTATATGTGTGGTATATCATATTAATCCACTTATTAGGGATTACACACTAATGTTTACCTTATCCTAACTGAGTATTAAATGAAATTGTCATTGCGACTCCCTAAGAGAACATGTGCTATGATCGGTGTGAGAAACAAGGGGAGAAATGTAATCAGTCTCATTTATTGTGGATTACAGACTTATTCAATGGGACTAAACTTTTGGTTTTTAATATAGAGATCGTGCCTTAGAGGGGAGTCCTATGTATCATGGTTATGGCATGAATTTGTGTCATCATAGTTCATTTGGTCCGAGATGACACACTAACGTTTCCCTTATATGATAGAAATAACATATTATGTCACTGATTGGGGATTACACATTGAGAGTTCCCTTATATGGGAGAAATATCATATAATGTCATGAATTTGTGCTTAAAAAATGATGGTGGAAAATGTTATCAAGCCTGGGGATACCCTTTTGACCTTGCCTACTCGGCATGCTTCAAAAAATACCATACATGATTTCATTATTTGTTTGACATGTCATAGGATGTATTTATGTGTCGGTTATGTTATATACATTTCCAAATAAAAAGAAATTATCCATTTGAAATGTCTGAGGGATGATTCATACCCTATATAGAATGAATGAGGGTCATCAAATGATAAATACCGACCTGTCTGGAGTACCTCATGAGACTTGTCATGATGATCCTATAATCCATAACCTGATATTGGATGATATGATTTGAGGGCTCCACATGATCTTCCATACATGATTTGGTGTAATCAAAAAAGCAGGATAACATGCTTGAAGGGAATTGTGAGTGTCAAGGTGACATATTTAGAGGGTGCCGCATGATCCAGGATGAAATGTCTTGATGTCATCATGAGATCTAGTCTACAAGACTATAGGTGGTCATGAGAGCCTATTGACATTCTAGGGTGATACCAAGAGTCTCAACTATCATTTTTAGTGCCTTCATATCAGTCTATAAACATGCATGAAGGATACTATAAAGTTTATTATGATGATCCTGAGGTCCCCACAAGAATTGGGTGGCATACCCATGGGTATCCATATGACTTTCTTTGACAAGTATAGGGAAATTTATATGATCCAATTAGTATACCAAAAGAGTTTCACAATATTAGGGTGGAAAGTCCTGGTGCTTTCACATGTCCTGGGTTGTTCATGAAAAGTGAATGAGGATAGACGAATATTTTCTTCACATAAGTCTACCATATGTTAGTCATTAGTCCAACCATTTACTAAAAGCTCCTTATATTTATTTAATAATATCTTCTCTTATGTCTCACATAATTTATCAGATCATGGGTTGTTCTTTTAATGTCTATCCAAAAGTCCTTCGTGTGATATATGAATGAACACCTAAAGTTATTTATGCATGATTCATGATTTCTCTACTTGTTCTTAAGATCTTACCTAATGAGAAGATTTTATAGTTATGAGATCATATACTATGAGAAATCCCATCTAGAGATTTGGTGCTCCAATGTGATGTTCCATAAAAAAGTCTATATTTTCACATGCTTGAAAGAGGTTCATTTTTATGTTGGGGTATGGGATTTATAGGACACTCTACATCTATTATTCATCACTTTGTGTGTAATATATCATGAAAATCTTGGCTCGAGTTTGTGGAGGTATTTTTCATTAGTTTCTCTATCAGTTCTTGATGTAAGTCATTATAGAGGTGTCATATCATTTTTAGAAACCAATGGATCATCACATCAATGCCTACTATATTAGATTATTTCAAATTAATGAGGTATGTTTAGATCATGGGTACATGCTGAGGGGTTTCATATTGTCTGGACGATATGTCCATGTTACTTCACTAGATCGGGATGCCCATTAGAAGGCCTTCACATGATCTTAGGATACTTCTCTGGAACCTTTCACAATACAATGATGTTGTTTAGGGGTCCTTCATGATATCAGATCTGCTAGTTAATGGGTCTTAAAAGACAATGTTGCAAACAAACTGGGCACGTCTCATGATTTTTACGACCATGATTGCCTCATGTCATTCCCATCATTATTTCGTTTTTTTTAATTTTCAGGGGTTGGGGATCTCTTGGGGTTGTGTGAGGGTTATCAAAGACAATCAATCTAGTCATTAGTGAAGCATAGTGTGAAACATAATTAGTTTTGTGGAGATTTGCATGATTTTCATGGAAATCTCTATCTATTTATTATTTGGAGGAAAATGGGGAGCACGTGGTCACTATTACACATTTGAGTCCCTTCAGGTGACGATGATAACATGTCAGCAAGCTCTAATGGGATAAAGAAGACATGTCACTGGGTGTTTGTAGTGTCTTTATTTTTCTAGGGGCATGATATGTGATGTTTATAACCTCAAGTGGCTCTCACTTCCTCTCTTTTTTATGTCAATTGTTTATTTTTTATATTAATGGGGGATGTTTTAATAGTTTTCTTGAATGTTTTTGAGGGAAATCATTCTCCTTTTCAGTGATGCATTATGTGATTATCACAACGGTAAGAGGCTCCCTCATTTTGGTAATTTTTATCCTATTTTCCTTGGATATTTGGATGGTTTTTTGGGAAACCTATTGTTGAAAATTTTCTTGGTATGGGGATCCTATATAGCTACCATCATGTGATCAAGGATTGTTTGAGGCACCATTTTAAGAGAAAAAGGACTCATCAAACGGGATTCAAGGGATCTTCCGCAGGCTATGTGATGCACATGCTAGTCCACAAGATCATCCAAAGTGTCTTCTGAGGGTTCATGTGATCCACAAGATGTTTAACATCTTCTTATTCCATTTATTTGTGGGTAAAATAATACACATTTTTAGGTATTATTAATTTATGTAATTTCAAATGCACATTTTGTAGGAATCAAAAAATTCCCCCACTCTCAAGAGTGACATTTGATGGTACAAGGCCTGAGATTAGATGAAAGTAAATTCCCCACTCGAGGATTTGGAATTGCATCCAATCATTGTATTGGGTGAGGATTGGTCTTCCGAACAATGTGTAGAAATCCATGGGATGTCTTATAAATAGGGGCATGGAGAGTGTATTCATTCACCCACCACTCGATTCTCCAGGGATCATGCACCCTTCTTTAATCATGTGTCCTCATCACAAGACCATCCCACAAGAACCCATCTTGAGACCTCACATCGATCATATTTCACAAGAACTATTCTAAAAGACCTTACTTTCTCAAGAACCAACTCAATCCAATCCATATACTCATCATTAGAAATTCTTTCAACTTTGGTCATTGGGATTCATGATTTCTTTATGGATTATGCAGATCTATTGTCTTAATCCAATGTTCATTTTAGTTCATTATGACTCGCATGAACATTTCAAGGTCATGCAATTTTGCATCTTCAAGGTGTCAAGAGGTTTTGCAATGCATTGTAAGTTTATGTGATATGTAAGAACATTAGGAGTTGTGTGATTCACAAATAATTCATTTAATTCAAAAATCTCTTGGGTAAATGTGATGAAAATGATGCTGATACTTTTTATATCATTAGTTTTAAAAGATTTTATCTAATATGTCTTATATATTCCAAATAGTTTTGGTCAATTGGATTCTAGATCTCATAAAAGTTCATTGGATGGGGCTAATCCAAGGCTCATGATTTCTGGAAACCATAATTCTAACCCTCAATATAACGTGAAATCTGGTAACAACATTTTAAAATGGATTCATCCATTAGAACTTCAAAACTACCCCTTATCACACCAGATTTCTCTATATGGAATTAGATTAATGGATGTTGTTATCATTCCTCCCTCAGAATTCAATATTCCATTTTTCTCGATTTCATGTTTTATTGACAATATTCAAGAAACAATTTTTGACGATGGCTAACTGGCTACAACTCAATCCTTCGGGTTGTCTTATATGATGGAAAACACTCCCTTTGGTCTAGAGAACTATGATTTTTTTGCAGTAGTCTATTGCTTAGAGTTACTTGTGTATATTCATATCTTCTCTATATAGCCTAGGTAACGGATGGATCATGAAATGGGATCTCCATCCATGTGTCAATTTTTCAGATGAATGGGTTGGCCATTGCAGGTTAGCCCAAGCTGTTTGAGTTTTTTAACCAGTTATATAGGGTCCATCTTTATGAATTAGTATGGACTTCCCAATTAAATTCCTATCACCATCCCAATATTCATCGAAAAATTATCAACCATTTGTGAAATTGAACCAAATAGTTTTATCTATCCCATGATTATGTGTGAATCATCCTATGAGATTTAAGTGAACTGGGTGATGTCACCACTATCAAAGAGATGTATGATGAGTTTCTTCATATAGAAGATGGATAGGATGAACCTTTTAAGACTTTATTATTGGTGAAGGATGTGATCATCATTATGATGTTGAAGTTGAGGAAGGAGTGGACTATATGCTTGTTTATCTCCTTCAAGGACTAGAAAAATATTTCCCTTCCCGCAATGAAGTTAGAGAAATTGGTATACTCACCCATCGGTGCCCTTCCCAGCATGTTCAGGATAGTACTGGCTCATATTGTAAAATTTAAGAATCTGGGGATCATACATCATGGGGATATTTAGTGAAGTCACATAACTATCCGAGCTTTAGTATGGCAGGATTTATGGCCAAGTTCCTGAATGGACGTATTTTCCTTGTTGTGGATGCCAGTATTGGGATCTAATTCTGTATGCTAGTGATGAAAACATGACTACTGAATGGAAAACACCTTAGTCTATTAGTCCCAACCCTTTAATGCATTTAAAAACTCTTGGGACACATTCAATAAAGAATCATCAACTACAAGAGCAGTGGTCCTTTCCCATTTTTATTCGGCTGGATAGGGGGGAATTTCCATTGAAAAGAATTATAAAATGTATCCAAGATCCCATAGGCATTATCTTGTCCTAGGTTTCTAAACATATAGGGGTTAGGGCTTTGTACCTAAGTGATGATTGGGTTACAGATGTGTTGAACTGATATGTTATCTTGGATTTCACCCATTATCTCTCACCGATTGGGCTGATTATTGAAAATGGAAAAATCTCTCTCGATGAAAGGTCGTACATGATCTCCCTTTGATATGGGGTTATTATAGCTATAATGGAAGAGATGATCATCTGCAAGCTATACACACCATATCAGTTTTCTCGTCCGAGTAACTGAACCCAAAGGGTCCCTCCCCTTACATTGATTAGTGCTCAAGGAGGGAGAACTCCTAGGATCATCCACTAGTTTTTTATGTTTTTTCAAATCAAGGAACTGATGCTGAGATCACTATTGTATACACTAATGCTTGTACCTTTATTACTCATGACTATGCTCAGGCTTGGTTTGAAACCTATCGAAGTGGTGTGCTAATCCAACTAGTTCTTCATATAGACATTCCATTTTCCATAACTATCTCTCTGTCTACAGAAATGATTGATTTTATTGAAGAATTTTGTGTGACTTCAAGGAAGCGCACTCATACTAGCGATTACCATACCAATATTGGGAGAGAATCTTCTGAGGAAATCAACCCTCCGACATAAACAATGGGTGATGAATCTATTGATTAGAGGATATATGGAGCCTCCTATCATGTATAATTTCCAAGTCATCTGAATGTTCATAATTTTAAAACACCCATCATGTTGGTCTCAAAAGCCCAGACATGGCATAGGTTGATCTAAAAACATATTGACTCTTTTATTACTCAAACTCTTTTAGAAACATTTCATGACCAGGGGGATTTATTCAATCATCTATTTCACAAGTTTTGGGTTGGTGAATTTGATAAACAGTACATTTATGTTTGCATGAAAAAAGTTATCTTTACTCATAAATATTTTTCCACCAATTAAAGGGGATTTCATGATCTCTTAGGTGAGGTTCGCCTTTAGGAATTGACGTAGGAGGCATTAGAGGAACTGAAATAGAGCCTCCAGTTCATATCTAAATTGAATGCTTACTTGGATGTATGGAACATGATAATATGAAAGGATGGGGAAATCATAACTCTTGTGAGGTTTGATATTTAATGTCGCAGTCCTCATTGTAATCTTCTCAAAATATAGTTGAGGCACTGCCTAAATTAGACAATACTCTCCATCTTGGAGAAGAAGTAGAAATGGTTGGGCAAGTGACATTTCACTATTCAATTTATTTTTCTCACCAAACTCTTTCCAAATTGGATAAATCCCCCAATAAAAACTTATAATCGTTAGAACATTGACATACATACATTTTTTCTAAGATTCCTGGAGAGACTCCAAAATCTGATGATTCCTCCTCTTCCACCCTATTAATGAATGGATTTTCAGAAATATATAAGTTTTTGTCATGTTTTTTCCTATAGTTTTTGAAGTTAATTACTTTTAATATATAATATTTCATATTAATTTACAATTATACCCATCATTTTTATAATATCATGTAATTCTTAATTCCTGTGTCTGAATTTTATAATCATAATTGATTCTTCTCTGGATGTTCTCATGAATGACTACTAACTCGAGTTTCCTTACTTATATATTTAAGATAATAATTTATAGATTAACTAAATCATGTAGGGATAATTGGGTACAATACATATCCTAGAGGGAGATTACATTATTTTTTTCTAAAGCCAATAGTCTTGACCAGATGAGATTAAATTTTCTCAAGGACATATAGTGGTCCTTGAAATCTTCTTTGTTCTTACGGACAAAATCAATATTGTGTTATATTTTATGGTCTTCTAGCTCTATCATTATATTTCTTAAGTTTTGTATATTTTATAACAGGCCATCTATCCTTATAGTTTTTGGTGTTTTAGCTCGAACATTCTATTGTTTTAGTTTAAGTCCTTTTGGCCTGGACCTTCTATTGCTGTAGTTTAAGGTATTTCAGCTCGAACATTCTATCAATTTAATTTAGGGCCTTCTATATTGGACCATATATCACTATATTTTAGTGTGTTTTAGATTTTATCTTATATCGTTTTAGTTTAGGGTCTTTTTTCCAGAACCTTATATCTTTTTAGTTTATAGTCTTTTAGATCAGACCTTGAATCATTGTAGTTTAGTGTATTTTAGCTCAGTCCATCTATCCCAATAGTTTATATATTTTTAGGTGATACCTTGTATCCTTGTATATTAGGGTCTTTTATCTTGGACCTTCTATTAATGTAGATTGGAGAATTTTATCTTAAACATTCTATCTCTGTAATTTAGGGTCTTTTAGTTCGTACATTATTGGTGATCATGGAATATGGTGAAGATATGACATGAATAACCCAAAACACTCTTGGTTGTTGAGTTATTCCATGGTGTTTATAAGGATTGTAGGGATCATATCTCTTTTCCTACATGGAGTATATTCCACTAGGTTTTTGGTGAAATACCTTATGCATCTACATCATTTTCAAATAGAGGTGTCTCCACTCTTTTGCAAAGGTCATGAAAGGTTTATAGTGGTAATGTTGGTTGAGGGATAAATAATTGGGATGTTTGGTCCACCTGTATAATCAGAATATGGGTGATATAATTCATCACCCAAAATTTATAGTCTCTAAAAATGATATGTTGAAAGCATTCTAAGGATGAATTGTTACACTCTGAGAATCCTTGTTCATCCATAGTGTTTCCAGGGCTCACAAGGATTGAATCTCTATTATTTCAAGGAGGATATTACTATCGTTGGTAGGTCAAGTACGATATGCATAATTACAATGGTAAATAAAATATTCTCCCCACTACTTTTCAAGGTTCATTAACGATTTATGAAGACTCAAACATCTATATGATAAGGTTCGGTATGGGAGGAAAGCTATCCATGAAGGGTTTTGGAACCCTAGGGTTGTTAGGACCATAAATTCAGAAACTCGAGCCCTAAATCCTATGGTTTGGAATAATGAGGTGTGGTCTATCAAAGTTTCTGGAATTTAGAGTCACATTCCATCTGTAACACCCCAAGCTTCCACGATACGTTTCCTTTTGAATAATGCAATAGCTTGCATTGTACGCAGTTTCGAGACTCTAACACACCGCGACTAATCAAAGTAGACGTTATGAATAGTAATGCCCACATTTTGAAATTTTATAAATTTTATCTTTCAAAATGGACTTCATATTTGGATTCAGAATATCGAAATTAGCCTAGGATGAATTTTTGGTATTTTTCTAAAAACTTACAATTTTTGATGAATAGGTAAAAAAGAACTTAGTTATAGTTTAAAAACGAATTTTTATTTAAAAAATTATTTATTTTATTTAAATATAATTAAGGTTAAAATAGATACATAATACCTATATAAGTTCAATGTAATTAATTGATGTTAGTTTAGAATAATTTTATATATATAAAAATTTTATTGAACTTTTCACCGTCTTTTACCCACCTCCTAGGAGAATTTGGAAATTCGCGTAAAACGTAATTTAACCACTTATATAAGTGGAATTTCAAAAATCTGAGAGACACGCTTAATATCAAGGAGTAAAATGTGGTTCAATAAGATAAAAATAATATTTGGTGAATAGTAACTTTTTACTTTTATTTACCACGGTTAAAGGTAAATAGGGTAATTAAGGGTAAAAATGATATTAATATTACCCTAAAACATGTCCTAATTCTATTGGACAAGTTTAACTCGACCAAAAAACCCTTATGAATGAAATATTATCATTTAGGTTCACTTGGATTAGATTAGGACATTTATTATTATTTAATTCAAAGAAGAGTTAAAAATGTTAAAATCAATGTTTAATTACTAATTTTTTTTAATATAGAGTTATACACAAGATAAATTAGAATGTAAACATTAATTAGGAAGCTAAAAATATTTCCTAAATAATGGTATTTTATTTTTAATTTTTAGACATTAACTAATTTAATTTATTTATGAAACAATGGTGATGAAGTAATTACCAAATTAATATAATATTAAAATAATTGATATTATAAATATCAAAATAAATGTAATTAGGGACTTTTAATGAATTATCCTAACTTTATAGGTTAATATAATATGTTAGTATTTATGTAATTATGTTTTTGTGAAGTAATCATGCTGTTATAATTTTCAAAAAAAATCAAAAACCAAATATAGTGAAAATTGACATAAAAGAGTTTTTAAAACAGATATTATATTATTAATTGATATTCAATTCTTAAAAATCTAAGGTTCTGAGAAAAAAAATTATATCATGATATTTGTATAATTAATAGACCACTTAGGGGTCTCTTGGATGTATATAGTAAGTTTATTAACTATATAATATAAAAATACAACGTGACATGGTAAATGTCAATCTAATTAACTAAGAGTTAAAACTAAAATATTTGGTTAATATAATGACCCAAACCTATCTAAATTCTATTGGTTGAGTTGTTTTAGACATATCCCCACCTTATACTATAAATAATACAGTTTTGAGCCATTATAAACCGAATATGAATTTATTATAAAATAATACTTTATGTTTTTCCTAAAGAGCCCCTCCTCCCCCTTATAAAAGGACACCACTTATAAAAAAATCCTAACACCTCTCAAGCCTTTTTGTTATGCTAAACCCTGACCAAATACTCTCTCAACTTCCATCAATTCAACCCATAGGACTTAGTTTGATTATAAATCCATCCTAAAGAGCCCTTTTGATTAAATCAAAAGGAAGAACCGGAAGAAGAGGTAATGTTTTCACCACCCTCTTTCAAGTTCCTTTCTTCTTAAACTTATTTTTTATTTGTTATTTCCATTCTAAAATAATAACTCCTATATCTCCTATATACTATGATGTTATTATAAATATGGTACAACCATATTCAGTATTCTATCCATCCCTTGAATGACATGTCACCATACGTGCGTACGTACGGCTTACTGTCTCCACGTCGTGGTGTAATTGTTATTCAATACATTATTATTTGGATGGGTAAAATAATGATTTGTATTTCATTTAAATAATAAATATAACATGATAATTATTCTGTATATATGATACACCATCCAATTATATATTATTTTAATATCAAAGTAATGATATTGTCACTCGTGCGTACGTACGGACTACCGTCTCCACGAACGCGATGAGATTCATTCTCCATCGTATCCATTCACGTATAATTCTCATTTGATAATTAAAAATAATTTTTAAAGACTTGATATCATTCTTTATATGAATAAGATACAACCTATCTATAACAAACACGACTTATGTAACAAAACATATAAAATAAAATGTGTAAGATAACACCTGAAACGACGATAATACTAAAATATTATTAACAAAGCAATGTTAAAAGATTATATATAATATCATATTAATATATATGATTCTTGTATAATTTAATATCAATTATTTCACCATTATACTGGAGGTTAACCAACCCTCAACCAAGGAAAAGTACATGGTAAGGGGTTTTCATCTCACTCCTTATTCCCGTGAGATTCATGCCATATTGTCACTAATACCTTTTGTGTGGTGTATGTACTGCCCATAATTGCATTCATTGTGTAATACACTTTAATTTATTTGTATTTACATATGAATTGTATGATACCTCTTTCATGGAGTGTATGTTTCGTAAGTTACCGAATTGGTAAGGGTTTATTTCCCAATCTCTTCAATATCTGAGGTTGTTTATACGTAATTATCTAGTGGGACCTCTTTATCATCCACATCCATGTTTCTTAAAAATGTTTTTCAAAACATTCTTACAATTTTATAGAATATGGGTTAAAGTTATTTATAACCTTGTTTGACTTTTTATATGAAGTTTATAAAGGAATCTTTTTGTCGTTTTCAAACAAGGTCCTTTTTAACCTTTTCGATAGAATTAAGGTAAGAATATCTTTTTTTAACTTATACGGTGGGTGCGGATATTTTCCACTGTTATAAAATATATGAATATTCCCTTACAATCTTATAAGAATATTTTAAAAATTAAATGTTTTCTTTTTTAATTATGTTACTTTTAAATGATTAAAAAAAGATATATTTCTTTCAAATAGTTTTGATTTCATCTATGTCAATATCCTTTGATAAATTTTACACTTATTTGAAGTTTATTTATTATGATACAAATCTTCCATATTGTATTTAAGGTTTTTTTATATGTTTGACAGTGGATGAGTTATTTTTAGGCCATTAATGGTTTATGATTAATTTTTTGGAATTTCGTATGCTAGTTGTAATACAAATGTTTATGTTATATTTCATCCTCTTATTAAGATGAATGTGTTGGAATAGTATGTTCCAAGTTGGGGGCTGGTAAAAGTAAGCCCTCAGGGTTGGGTTCTCGCTACAACAGACCCTCCAGTTTGGTGTACAGTTATTAGAGGCACTCCGGGTTGGTGCCCAGTTGTTAGAGGCACTCCGGGTTGGTGTCCGGTTAGTAGAGGCAATCCGCGTTGGTGTCCGGTTATTAGAGGCACTCCAGATTGGAGTCCGATTACAGAGGATCTCTAGGATAGAGTCCGGTTATAGAGTCTCTCTGGGTTGGGTTCCAGTTACAGTTATCCCTTAGGTCTTGGAACGAGGCCTTGACACAAAAATTAAAGTTTGGCATTATGCATTCAATCATTATGAAAGTGGTTAGTGATATTTCATGTAATTATTCGACTAGTAAAATATCCATGTAAATAAGTAAATGGCATAATTTCATTTTATTTTTACCATATTTTTCTAAAGTTCATGTTTAAAAGGCTTTTGTTTTAGTTATACATTGCCTTAAATGTTTATGCTTATTTATGAAAGTCTCCACTGTATTCCTTACCCTTACTGAGCGTTTGATCTCACCCCTTTCTGTATTTTATTTTTTTCTTAGGATTCCAGGAAGTTTATTGCGATTGATGTGCAGGGTTAAGCCAATGGAATAATGGAATTAATAAAGGATTATTTATGTTGTTTTTTATGTCTTAAAGTGTAATGTAACATTCATGTATGTAATATATTTTCCAAGACTTCTAAACCGATCGGTCCTTCGGGACTTGATTCCTTGTAATCACGCCAATGAATTAAAATAATGCACTGACTCTGGGTAACTGGGGTCGAGTGTTATAGTTGGTATCAGAGGAAGTTTAGAAATAACCTTGGAATCTATATTTAGATAAAATCTAATTATATCACATAGCCATAAGATAGAATTTGAGGATTAGTAGAGATGAAATTCCTAGAATTTTGATATTGTAGAGATTTTGTGAGTTTTCTGAGAAATACATCTCTGTCTGGATACGAGCAGGTAGAGGCGACTCTGGCATAGATGTACCAAGGGGTAAAACCCGAAAACACCACTTTGAGCTAGACTCGAACAGGAACTGGTGCACGACAATGAGCCTTGTTGCACTCGTGGTTACGACACTCCTGGGGGATATTCTTAGGATAATTCTCATTTTCATTACAAACCATTATGAAGGTTTTATGAGTATATACTTCCTCAAAGAAGAAATTTTTATGATTATGGATTATATCTATAAAATGTTTAATTTATGTCAAGTGTTTTACAAGTTTGAGATTAGGTATTTCTATTCATAAACTAATCTAGTGTATGTCGTTGTTTAGAAATGACGCCCAGTAGAAGGAATGAGAACTCCAGCAATACGCATGATCCAAAGAGTAAGAAAGGTCATATCTTTCATGGTCTTAAGCCAAAATTTAGAAGGTAAATAGTATCCCATGTATTATCATTATATGAAGAAATAGTATCATGTGTTGATATGATACGTAAAGAATTCTCAGAGTCCTATGGCTTTGATGGGAAGCCAGAGAAGGAAAGGATGGTAGAGAGAAGGAAAGATAAAGGGAATAAGGTAAAGAAGGATTTTCCCATATGTGATAACTATAGAAAGAATCACCATGGAAAATGCTTGAAGGGAATGGCAGTATGTTATAAGTGTGGAGAAAAAGTACACCAAGTACATGACTGTAAGGGTAAGAAAAAGGTTTCAAATGTACAATGATTCATCTACAAGGAGTTTGGACACTACGTGAACCAATGTCCCAGTCATCAGACTATGCCACAAATGATGCTATTGGATAATAATCAAGTAATGATACTACCACAGAGAAGAGGAATGACTAGTGTTATTACGTTTTTATTTTGTAATTATTTAATTGAAGTGTCGTGTCAATGATTTAGTGGAAATAAATAAGGATTGTACTACAGTACTATTTCATTGAGGATTTGAGATTTTATGGTACTAAGAAAACTGACTTTATAGAGAGTTAAACATTTTGGAAATTACATGGTTAAAGGAAAGATAAACCTTAATATGGTCCTAATATTGAGGTACTGATTTTGGAATAAGATATGGTTGATTTGGGTAAATTATATTGGATATTCTTGACTGCCTTGAAACTGATTAAATATTTGTATATTCCATCATTGTTGGAGTTTACAATAATTTTGGATGGATGAAGTATATTCAGTATTCTATATGGAATAAGGGAGCATGAATGTAATCAATAAGGTTTTATGGTAATTCAGGATGTTTCAGTGTTTTAAAAGAATACATGATGAAGGTATTCACATGCAATTATGGGGTAAAAAGGATCTACATTATGTTTAACATTCATATAAATTTTGGACTGAGAGTTTACAGAAGTGTTTTCGATATGTCTAAAGTTTGGAAGGGATTAATATTGAAAGGTTATTTTTTGATTTTTATAAAAGGTCAACACACATACCGATTGACAACCTGTCGCGTCAGACAAAGCTGCGGGAATTGAACCCACAACCATAGTGTAATTGGGATTTATCGCCTACCACTGGACTACATGAAGTTCCTGGATGGTATAATGTAGTTTTTTTTAAAAAAAAGGTCTGATATGTTAATTATAAATTCATTATATTTGGAACCCTATACCACTAGGATAAATATAGTATTTTTGAGTTGTATTATGTTTTGAGGTGAAATATGAGTTTCTAGTAGAAATTTATTAATGGATAAAAATCTAATTATAAAGTAAGTATATCTCCTTATAATCTTATCCAATCCCATAAATAAATTCCACAACATTAAGAAAAAAAACTTAGAACAAAAATGTTGTCATAGATGGTACCTTAAACCATCACAAATCTATGGCTTTGGGATTGTTGGCCTTTTCATATCCATGTTCTCTACTACTGTCCATCAGATATTGAGGGTGATATTTATTTTCCATATCCATATTTTCTTGCATGGAAACCTAGTATGTGTTATTTTCGGTAACCTTCATGTTTACCACTCTTTATTTAAAACAGAGGCCTCATTAATACATTTTTCATTGTGGGATTTCAACTAAGATATTTTGAAATGTCAACCCCAAGTTTCCAATACCGAGCATAAATTTTGAGGATGCAATTTATTGAAGGAGGGGAGAATTTAACACCCCAAGCTTCCATGGTACGTTTCCCTTTGAATAATGCAATAGATTGCATTGTACGCAACTTCGAGACTCTAACACACCGTGACTAATCAAAGCAGCCGATATGAATAGTAATACCAACTTTTTGAAATTGTATAAATTTTATCTTTCAAAAGTGGACATCATATTTGGATTCAGAATATCTAAATTATTCTAGGGGGATTTTTTGGTATTTTTCTGATAACTTTCAATTTTTGATGAATAGTGAAAAAACACTAAGTTATGGTTTAAAAACGAATTTTTATTTAAATAATTATTTATTTTATTTAAATTTAACTAAGGTCAAAATAGATACATAATACCTATATAAGTTCAATGTAATTTATTGAAGTTATTTTAGAATAATTTTAGATATACAAAAATTTTATTGAACTTTTCACTGTCTTTTACCAACCTCCTAGGAGAATTTGAAAATTCACTTAAAACTTAATTTTACCGTTTCTTTGAGTATAATTTCAAAAATACAAGAGACGCGGTTAATATCATGGAGGAAAATGTGGTTCAATAAGATAGATATAATTTTTGGTAAATAGTAACCTTTTATTTTTATTTACCACGGTTAAAAGTAAATAGGGTTATTAAGGGTTAAAATGATATTAATATTACCCTAACACATGTCCTAATTCTATTGGACAAGTGTATATCGACCGAAAACAACCTTAGGAATACAATATTATCATTTAGGTCCACTTTTATTAGATTAAGACATTAATTATTATTTAATTCAAAGAAGAGTTAAAAGTGTTAAAATCAAAGTTTAATTACTAAAACATTTTTAATATTGGGTTATACATAAGATAAATTCGATTGTAAATATTAATTAGAAATATGGATAGATTTAAGACATAATGGTATTTTATCTATAATTTTTAGACATTAAATTATTTAATTTATTTATGACACAATAGTGATGCAGTAATTACCAAATTAATGAAATATTAAAATAATTGATATTATAAATATCAAAATAAATTTAATTTTAGAATCTTTATGAATTACACTAGTTTAATAGGTTAATATAACATGTTAGTATTTATTTAATTATTTTTTTCGAATTAATCATGCTGCTATGATTTTCACAAAAATCAAATACCAAATTGTGTCAAAAATTGACATAAAAGAGTTTTTAAAACAAATATTATATTATTAATTGATATTCAATTCCTAAAAATCTATGGTTCGGCCAAAAGACTTATATCATGATATTTGTATCATTAATGTACCACTGGTGGGTCTCTTGGATGTATATTGTATGTTTATTAACTATATGATTAAAACATACAAAGTGACATGGTAAATGTGAATCTAATTAACTAAGAGTTAAAACTACAAGATAAGGTTAATATAATGACCAAAACCTATCTAAAATACATTGGATGTGTTGTTTTCGACCCCTACCCACCTTAGACTTTAAATAATCTCGTTTGGAGCCATTATAAACTGAATATGAATTTATTATAAAATAATAATTTATGTTCTTCCTAAAGAGCCCCTACCCCCCCCCTTATAAAAAGACACCAATTATAAACAATTCGTAACACCTCTAAAGCCTTTTGGTTCGGCCAAACCCTAAAAAAATACTCTCTCAACTTCCCTCACATAAACCTAGAGGCCTTAGTCTGATCATAATGCCATCCTAAGGAGCCCTTTTGATCAAATCAATAGGAGGAACCAGAAGTAGAGGTAATGTTTTCACCAACCTCTTTCAAGTTCATTTTTTCTTCAACTTATTCTTTCTTTGTTATTTACATTCTAAAATAATAACTCCTATATCTCCTATATAATGTGATGTTATTATAAATATGGTACAACCATATTTAGTATTCTATCCATTCCTTGAATGACATGTCACCATACATGCGTACGTACGACTTACCGTCTCCACGTCGTGGTGTAGTTGTTATTCAATACATTATTATTTGGATGAGTATACAAATGATTTTTATTTCATTTAAATAATAAATATAACATGATAATTCATCTGTATATATGATACACCATCCAATTATATGTTATTTTAATATCAAAGGAATGATATTGTCGCTCGTGCGTACGTACGGACTACCGTCTCCACGAACACGATGAGATTCATTCCCCATCATATCCATTCAAGTATAATTCCCATTTGATGATTAGAAATAATGTTTAAGGACTTGATATCATTATTTATATGAATAAGATAAAACCTATCCATAAAAAACATGAGTTATGTAACAAAACATATAAAAGAAAACGAGTAAGTTAACACCCAAAACGATGATAATACTAAAATATTATTAACAAATCAATGTTAAAAGATCATATATGATATAATATTAATATATATGATTATTTTATAATTTAATAAAAATTATTTAACCATTATACAGGAGATTAAACTACCCTCAACCAAGGAAAATTACATGGTAAGGGGTTTAATCTCACTCCAAATTTCCGTGAGATTCATGCCATATTGCAACTGTTACCATTTGTGTGGTGTATGTACTGCCCATAATTGTATTACTTGTGTAATAATCCTTAATTTATGTGTATTTACATATTAATTTTATTATACCTCTTTCATAGAGTGTATGTTTCGTATTTTACCAAATTGGTAATGGTTTATTTCACAATTTCTTCATTATCTGAGGTTGTTTATACGTAATTATCTACTGGGACCTCTTTATCATCTACCTCCATGTTTCTTAAAAATGTATTTCAAAACATTCTTAATATTTTAAAGAATATGGGTTAAATTCATTTATACGCTTTTTTTACTTTTTGTAAGATGTTTATAAAGGAATCTTTCCGTCATTTTCCAAACAAAGTCCTTTTTAACCTTTTTGACAGAATTAAGGTAAGAATGTCATTTTTTTACTTATACGGCAGGTGCAGCTATTTTCCACCATTATAAAATCTTTGAAGCTTCCATTAAAAGCTTATAAGAATATTTTTAAAGTAAATGTTTTCTTTTATAATTATGTGACTGTTAAATGATTTAAAAAAGAGATTTTTCTCTCAAATAGTTTTGATTTCATCTATGTCAACATCCTTTGATAAATTTTACACTTGTTTGAAGTTGATTTATTTTGATACAAATCTTCCATATTGTATTTAATGTTTTGTGATATTTTTGACTATGGATGAGTTATTTTTATGCCATTAATGGTTTATGATTAATGTTTTGGTATTTTGTATGCATGTTTTAATACGAATGTTTATGTTATATTTCATCCTCTTCTTAAGATGAATGTGTTGGACTACTATTTTCCGGGTTGGGGACCGGTAAAAGTAATCCCTCTGGGTTGAGGTCTGGTTACAATAGACCCTCCAGGTTGGTGTTCGGTTGTTAGAGGTACTCCGGGTTAGTGTCTGGTTATTAGAGGCACTCTGGGTTGGTGTTTGGTTATTAGAGGCACTCCGGGTTGGTGTCCAGTTTTTAAAGGCACTCAGAGTTGGAGTCCAGTTACAGAGGCTCTCCAGGATGGAGTCTGGTTATAGAGGCTCTCCAGGTTGGGTTCCAGTTATAGTTATCCCTTAGGTCTTGGAACGGGGCCTTGACACAGAAATTAATGTTTGACATTATGCATTCCATCATTATGAAAGTGGGTAGTGATATTCCATGTGATTATTCGACTAGTAAAATATCCATGTGAATAAGTAAATGGCAGTATTTCCTTTTATTTTTACCATATTATTCTGAAGTTCAAGTTTAAAAGGCTTTTGTTTTAGTTATACATTGCCTTAAATGTTTATGCATATTTATGAATGTTTCCGCTGCATTTCTTACCCTTACTAAGCGTTTGATCTCACCCGTTTCTATATTTTATTTTTTCCTAGGATTCCAAGAAGTGTATTGTGATTGATATGCAGGGTTAATCCAAGGAAATAATGGCATTCATAAAGGATTATTTATGTTTTTTTCTGTCTTAAAGTGTAATGTAACGTCTATGTATGTAATCTATTTTCCCAGACTACTAAACCGATCGGTCCTTCGAGACTTGATTCCTTGTAATCATGCCAATGTATTAAAATAATGCACCGAATACGGGTAACTGGGGTCGGGGAATTACACCATCCTTGGAAAAGGGTACAAAACATGATGGCTTAACATCAAGGATGTCAAATCTGCTTGAATAGTTTGGTACGAGAGTTGTAAATCATGGTCTAAAGTGATCATTTCAAGAGTACGGTGTGTGAAATTATTACTAGGAATGACCCATGACACCCTAAGATGTTAGATTATTTGACGATGATGTCAAGGATCATATGGATTGGAAATAACTTTTTTCTTGAGTGATGCATTTGGTTGACGACTATAGGTGCATATGTAGGAGCCATAGACATACATGCATCGTTAAATAAAGGGTACCTTGAAGCTGGGTATCCTTTCGAATTTCCATAAAAGATTTTGGAGATCTGGGTAACTCAAATCATGAAGTGTTATTTGTGGATATTTTAATATCTATGAAGTGTTTCAACACTGTTATGGGTTTTCACTACTTTTTGTACATGTTCTCGTAGAAAGAATAATTGAAAAATATTTACTCCAACTTTCTTCTGAACCTTGGGGGTCTAGAAAAAAATTATTGTATTTTTATAGGGATGCATATTATGATCAATGAGATTTATAACTTCAAAATTTATACTATAATTGTTTCCTAAACTCTGGATTTGAAGAGTTTAGTCATAGAAGACTTTACTTTTACTCAGGAAACCCTTTGTGGGGTTTCAACCTGAAATGTTTTGTATCTCTTTCACTAGTAGTTTAAGGTCTTATAATTTAGACCATTATAGGCTAGAGTTTATGGTTATACATATTTGACCAATGTGTAGGTAGTGTATGGTCATAACACACATGGACCTAATGTTGGGGATACAAGGCAAAAAACACATGTGTCACAGCTCCTGGAGAATAATGATGCATGCATGCTGATAGAGTGAGTTGGAAACTGAAACGGTGAACCCAACCCGAACTCTTATACTCGACATGAGATTAGAATTGTTTGAGACATCTAATGTTAAGAGTGTCATGAAATACATCTATATATTACAAGTTTGGCCAAGGAAATAGTGGGTCTAGCATGGAACTCACCAAAAATTGGGGTATTAGACCATTGGAAACATTGATCTGTGGATTTATCGGTGTGGATCTCTATCTCCACCTATAGAAGATTGAACAATGATTGGGAATTGGACATTTCATTACTATTATCTAAACTAATTTCTAAATCATTCTACTTTGTAGGAGAAAATTCAGAAGTAATCAATTCGCCTCTACATATAGTTTCATGGATTGGAGGAAAAATAATGCGGAAATCCCTCACGACTCTACCTCTATCACAACATCATCTAAGACCATAAAAACAGGGAACCCATTCTATGTCTCACCCCATAAAATCATTCATGTAAGGGTGATATACACCATCATATTTCGATATGAAAAGGAGGGGGTCATTCCCATGCGGGGCATGTCCCAACTTGACCTGGAGGTTTCCATGCCTCACCATCACCATCGCACCCAAGGGCTGAACAGAGAGCCACTACTTCCCACTCTGAACTTTGATCGCTTCAGTAGCCTCTCCTTGGAACATTATTTTGAGTCACTCCCCTAATCCAATGTGGCATGGTATATCCAAGTCATCGTGTATATGACTTCTATCTGGGGGCTACTAAGGACGGATCCCACTAGGCTGTGTCAACACCATCAACTACCAGTCCCTCATGTCAAAGAAAATGTACTCTATACCCATATCCCACTGGCCTTGATCTAAATGACCTAATTCCCACATCAAGAGCAAGATAAGGAACATTACCATCAGGGGGAACCATATTCTATAGCTTTAGTGGACCATACCACCCCTTGTGCATTATACAGTGTCCCTGCAACCACAAAACAAGGAATCAACTATTCCCAATCAGAATTTAGACCTTATCTACCTTGTAAGAAGGATGAGTTAACTTTCTCAGACACCTATACAATCAATAGTCTTCATGGGCCAACCCATGATGATGAGATATAACGCAAAGGCCCTCCTGATAATTCCATAAATCAGAGTTAATGTACTACATGATCTCACACCCAGATTGGAGGCCCTCCCCATGTTACCAACAGATATAAAATTTGAGGTCCTCTGCATATTTTTGACATCCAATATGGAGGCCCTCCCTGTTTCTATGATTCCAGACACACAGGTCCTCCCCATGTATTAGATAATAGATTTGAAGGACCTCATCACACCATTTTCAACTCAAATGGAGGTCCTCCCTATAGAAGCATTAGTCCAAGTAGAGGTCATCCCCATCTTGTCACCATACACAATGGGGGTCCCTGACATGTCCTCATCAGATCAAGTGGAGGTCCTCCCTGCTCCAGCAATCATCCATGTGGAGACCCTCCACACTTCATCAACAGTCACCACAGAGGTTCTCCCCAGGTTTAGTTTGATCAGTACAAAGTCTCTCTTTATCCTACCACTATCAATAAACGTGGTGGCCCTCCCCATGTTCATACTAGCTCTAATAGAGGTCCTCCCCACTCTAGCACACCCAACCACGGAGGTCCTCCCCATGTGTACAACGAGCCACACAGAGGTCCTCCCTGTGTTCTATTTAATATATGCCCAAGTGATCCTCACACCTCAGCACACCAAAGAGGAGGTCCTCACCATTCTAGCAATAATAGTGACAGAGGGCCTCAAAATTTCCCATATAGTACAATATTAGGTTCTTCCCATTCTTTAACCAATCAAAACCATGGTAATCTACATGAAAGAGGATTAAAATACATTCAAGTTCCATCTAGGGGCCGAACGGAAGACCATTTCCCCCAAAGGAAGAACTCTGAGAATTATCAAATCATTTCCAATACATTTTGATTCTCAGATAATGAAGTGGAGTGTGTCTCAATGATGGATCCTTCACCGTGATCATCTTCATTAGGGTCGAGAGTAGGAACCCAAAATATGTGTTTGGTTATCTTGGCAGGTGAAATGTACCAGATCCCCAAATCGCTCTATAGATACATGTAAGAGGTGGAAGAATTGGGTCCCTTCTAGTGTTTTTCCATTCATCCACATATATCATTTCTAATGTCATTCTCTACCTCAAAACGAGATCATAGAGAGTTGTTCTAAGTCCTGGTATATGAATATCATCCATTAGTATCATCACCAACAACTTCTTCCTTTATGCATGAAGTAGTGGTAAGTACTCTACCCTACAGGGATGTGATGTTGCAGTTGGAACCACCCTAGAGAGACTTCCTAGTGAGGGGTAACCATTAATCCCACAAAGTGTTTTCTCCACTAGCCTATCTGTCACCATAGTGGTCTATGTTAGTGTCTTTTCTAGTACATCATCCTATAACACCTATATTTTTTATGAAATATTTTCATTATATAATTTTAATTCTCTAATAACTCTCATTGCACTAAATCATGGGTGTAAACAAACTATGAGATTCCATAGTATAAAATGGCCATTGTAACCTAGTTGTTAATTTAGTGGGAATAAATATAACAAACTTATGATGATATTAGGGGAATTCATTGGCTATCAATTATTTATGAAAAATATAAACCAATTAAAAATAAATGAAATATTTGTATTTTTATATTATTAAATTATGTGAGTTACAATTAGTAAATGAAATTAATTAAATATATAATTTATATATTTGTTAAATAATTTTTTATATTCATCCGATAGATATTTGAGTCATAGGGTTTGAATAAACCCAATTTTATGTAAAAAACATTTTTTTTTCAAAAGGGTAATTTTTCGAACTTTTAAAAGAGAAACAAATTAAATTTTATATATTGACACATTAATAATTTTTATATAAAAAATAAACATCTTATTGGTAAAAAGGATATAAAAATTTACATTGGATGAGTATTTTATATTTTTTTTGATAAGTTTCATGTTTCGATGAATAGTAAAAATATAAAAAGATTCAAATTGAAAACAACTTTCATTCATCAAAATAATTTATATAGTAAAATTATATTATTGAATGGTTTTAAATTATAAATAGATTATATTTTTATCATTCAATATATTTTAGTTCATTTTCATCAGTTTTACACTGAATTTAGATGTAAAAACATTTCAATATTTTATAATGTTTTAACTTTCAATTTTTTTTTCTCATTCAGAAAATAGGATTAATTTTAAATTAATTACTAAAATCTATAAGTTTTTAATTTTGAAAATTTTATTTGATATTTGGAATCAGTTTTACAAAACTATTTAAATATATTTATTTTATTTTTGGGTATTATGAATATTAACTTTGATAATTTTTATTAATACTGTAAAAGGGTAAATCGAGTAATTATGGGTAAAAATAATATTATAAATTTACCTTAATACTTGTAATAATATAATTGGATTATTTTTTAAACTAAATCATCCTTGGATAGTAATTTTATCTTTTAGAAGCCACTTGGATGAGATTAGGAAATTTAATTTATTTTATTTAAAGAAAGGTTAAATATATCTTACTGAAATTTGTATAACTATATCATTTTTAATATAAGTTAATACAAAAGATAAATTCAACTATTAATAATAATATGAATGATAAATTTTTTTATTTATCATAATGTATTTTTTTATTTTTTGGGAAGTAAATAGTTACGTGAAAGGATTATAAATTGATGATGGAGAAATTATTAAATTGATGAAAAATCAATAATATAATATTTAATAAAATAATAATGACCATTTAAATGCCAAAAAACCAACCCAAATATTAATTTTATACTATATATAGACCATAATATTACAAGATTCTAGTTATTGACCATTTGGACCCATATATAAATGATTATGACACGTATAATATTTTATTTAAACTGTTATTAAAGTGGGAACATTCATGTTTCAATACATGTAACATTTTTGATATAGTATTTTTTAGAAGATAATTTATAAAATAAGAATTGTTATGAAATATATAGTATTTATATTAATCATTGTACATTATTTCTAACTTATATTCATCATATAAATATATTAAATAATTACACAAAACTGATGTTGTAATTATCTCATTAATGGAGATAAAAAATAAATGTTATTTAAAACACTAAAATTAATATAATATGAATAATTATTATATCCAATGAATTTTTTAGATTATATTTACATCTTAGTAATATAATGAAATATTGTGTTCTATGCTAACTAGTCATCCTTATATTTTTAATAATTAATGAATTTAGTAGTGTCAAAATAGATACAATTATTTGTATATCAAAATAGTGTATATTAAATTATTCAAAAATAATAATTTTTTTAAAAAAATATTAAGTAATTATTATATGTTGTAAAATTTTATAAATTAATAATATATGGTTTAATTTACATCAGATATGTAATTATTTCACCCGTTTCATATTTAAATATTTGTTACCATTGTTAAATATTAAATATAATAATTAAGTGTTACTGAAAATGATATGGTTTAAATTGAGATAAAACATGTCTAAAATTTAGTTTTTTATGATATTAAAACCTTATATCATCAAATATTTTAAAATTTTAAAATTTTTGTATTTTTTATGTGATTTGATTTTATTTTAAATTAATACTTTTTGAGATTTCAAAAGTGTCCCTCACCTCAATTATAAAATAGAAATCCTCCCTCGCTTCTTAACTTTACATTGATCATTAAATATCAAGAATAACTCTACCTATTTACATTATCAACTAATCTAGTCACATTATATAGGTTACAGTATTCTCTGAAGAACAAATCTAGTGCTTTAAGAGGATATCTGGAGGGAGCAGGTCGAAGAAGAGGTAATCTTCTCTATTGTTTCATTCAAACTTATTTCTTCTTATTCTTCTTATTAATGGATTTTTTACACTAAAAAGTAATAAATACAATAAAAGTATATACTGAGATATTATTATGATTATTATCAACCATATTCCTCCTTTTTCCCTCCCAAAAAATGAAATCACCACACGTGAATACGTACAGCTTACTATCTCTACGTCATGATGCAATTTTTTTTTCACCACCAACTTACTTGGGAGGGTATAATGATGGAAATAATAACTATATATTATTATTATGAAATTATATGTATTTTATATTAAAAATATTTACCATGAAATTCCATTCCATTTCAAAATTATTTGAATGATATCTTCGCTCGTGCATACGTAAAACCTACTGTCTCCACAGTGCGATAAGATCTATTATACAAGATATAAATTAAATAATGATTTTGTAAATGTATATAATTAATAAAAATTATATATTTTATATTAATATGATTTTTGGAAATGATATAACTATAAACAAATAAGGTTATCCAAAACTTATTCGACAAAACATGCATAAGAAAATGAAGCAGTTTGTATGTGAATAACGAGTAATAATGAAATGTTATTAACAAATGGATGATAATATGATCATATATGATATCATAAAAATGACTATAATTATTGAATATGTGAATTAAATTATTTAAATCATTATAAAATATAATTTTATATATACAAAGGTTATTAGACCAATGGTAAGGGATAATTTCACAGTCTAATTATTATTAGAGATTGTTTATACATAAGTATTTATTGGGGTATATTTATCTCACATTCAAATGTTTCATAAATATATATCACAAAATAATCTATCTATTATTATAAAATTGTTTAATTTCAATTTTACCCATTTTTTTTGATTATTATACTTTATTAATGGAATCTTTTTTCATTTTCGATACGCTGTAATTTTGGAGTTATCTGACAAAAGTACAAAAGAATGTTTTCCTTTAACTTATATGTAATGAACTGAGTTTTACATATTCATAATTCCTTTTTCCAAGAATATTTCTTTATAATATTTAAAGGTTATTTAAAAAAATAATTTCTTCTAAAATATCATGGAATTTTGAGAAATGAAAATGAATTTAAATAAGAAAAGATATTTTCCTCATGAATTAATATCAACTGTTATATAATAATAATTTTCCATCTAATATGGATTTATTTAATTGGTTTTTCTATCAAGTATACTAAAATTATTTTTCCTAGGCCTTTATTTTGTTTATTATTGAATTATATTTATGAAATCGATTTTTTTTAAAGTTTTATGTTATGATGCAATGATTTTTATGAAAAAAATTTTATTTCTTGGGATATAATTGGATGAATGATTTACATTTGTGTGTCAGATGAAAGAATGATTTCATTATGATATGGGTGGGACTTATATCTCCCTCTAATTAATTGGTTAAATATTTATATCTCATGAGATATATAGGGATGGAAAGGGAAGTACACCTGGTTTAGTAATACAGGGCTGGAATGTGGAGTGAACTCAGTTCAATAATGGACTTTGTGGGCTATGATGGTATTGGAAATGACCCTTTAATAATATGAAGTGATATTCTATGCTTATCTGTATTCAAAAATTCAATGTCTTATGTTATGACTTGTAGAATATATTCGTTCATTCATTATAATGTTTTATCATTTATCCCATGACATGTTTTACATGATATTTAATATATAGGATAAGTTTATCAAATGTTATTTTGTTATGTGTGATGATTGTGATATGATTGATATATCCTTTGTTTACCCTTACTGAGCAACTTAGATCACACTCTATTTTGTTTCTTTTCCCCATGTTTTGATTAATGTTATTAAGTATGATTTGTCAAACATGGGTATATTTATGATGGAATAAGTTGTCACGACCCGTCCTCGGGGCCCGTGCCATGACTACCCCAAGCCCAACTTCCATAGGCTAGGGGCTGGCGACTAGCACCAAGGCGTAAATCCCAACAAAAGGGAAGGCATTTCCTTTGAAAAGTAATAAAGCACCACAGAGTAAGCAAGAGGAAAAGTAAACACTAAGTAAAAACTGTAACAAGCTGTGTTGAAAGTAAATGAGGCCGGAAATACAAGCCCAACTGTAAAGTACAACTGAAAGGGAAAAACAGCAACTGAAAAGAAAAGCAGCAGCGTCGAGCCATCCTCTGGATGTCCCACCTGAAGGGTGGGTACAGATAGCCTCCACTACTCCTCGGTTCCACCTGACCGCTCCAAGTATGTCCCGCCCAGTGATCCACCTCTAGGTATCGTCCTGCTCCGCAAGCCTCCACCACGATCAGCGATGTCCGTCGTCTGCATCCAACACAACGAAGTGCGGGAATAGCCCATGCAGGGGTGAGTATAACGATACTCAGTGGGGACCCTGAGACCCTCAAGGTCTCACTAAAACCAACGAGGATAACCACAAAGAAGATCTCAATAGATAACCTCTACATAGGTATATGCCCATACATATGCCTCTGTTACCAAGTATCCCATATCAATCATGAGGTAACACAAGGATTGTGAAATCAATGGTTAACCACTACCCAGATATATGCCCATACATATACCTAAGTTATCAAGTGACCCATCTCAATCATGAGGAAACACAAGGATCAAAGGCTCAGCTCAAACCAGGATTTTCATTATCGAAACCGCAACTGCCGAAGAACCCCATCTCTAGAGTGGACTGTGGTCCTGTCACAACTCCGAGGTACTGCTCACTAACCTAAGACTACTGTAGTACTCCACCTATCGAGTACTACGTGCCAGCTGCTACAACCAAGCGCTCTCCCGTGCCGCTACAACCAAACGCTCCTCCGTCATGGGTCTGCCGCTACAACCAAGCGCTCCCATGTGCCGCTACAACCAAGCGCACCTCTGTCGTGGGTCTGCCGATATAACCAAGCACTCCCCGGTGCGGCTACAACCAAGCTCACCTCTGTCGTGGGTCTGCCGCTACAACCAAGCGCTCCCCTATGCCGCTACAACCAAGCGCACCTCTGTCGTGGGTCTGCCGCTACAATCAAGCGCTCCCCTGTGCCGCTACAACCAAGCGCACCTCTGTCGTGGGTCTGCCGCTACAACCAAGTGCTCCCCTATGCCGCTACAACCAAGAACACCTCTGTAACACACCGAGTCATTCGATCAGCAGTCGTCGGGTCTCAGTCAGCTACACGGTCTCCGTACTCCGCACTCTCGTCTCCGGGAGGGTTCTCTCCACGAGCTGCTGGTCGATACTAAAAGTATCACAAGGTTCCATGAAGAAGTATCTCTCAAGGACCTCTTCGTCACTGGGGTCTCAACACAACAGACGACGCGTCAATCAGACGCCTGGTCTGTGAGTTTTTAGCCTTTTCGTCCTAGTGGCCCGGTTGGTTTTGTAAGCGAACCAACCCGGCCGTATCTCAACTGTACCCCGAACTCTCATGGGGTATACTCATAGGGACCGCTTCTCGACGAGATCACCAACGCCGCTGACGGTTCGTCAAATGGACGTCCGGTCTGAAAGATATCATCTTTTTCCGTTCCAGGGGCCCGGTTGGATTTCGGGTACAACCCAACCTGGCTATAACCCAACTACATCCCAATACTCGGGCAGAGGATGCCAAATGTTCTGTATCATCAACAGGAACGCAACACAACAGACGCCGCGTCAATCGGACGCCCGGTCTGGAAGTTATTGGCGTTTTCGTCCTAGGAGCCCGGTTGGTTTATAAGGCAAAACCAACCCGACCCTACTCCACCTACGCCCAAACCTCGGACGGAGTATTCCAAAAGATCCGTCTCACTTAGAGGAATCCACCAAAGCCGACGGCACGTCAATCGGACGTCCGGAGCTCAAGATATGAGCGTTTCCGCTCCGAGGGCCCGGTTGGTTTCGTGTACGAACCAACCCGGCCGAACTCAAAGTATTCCGAAACCTTGAGTGCGATGTACCGAAACGACCGTCTCGATCCAAGGATAGTGTTGCCGCTGACGGTGAGTCGTTTGGAGGCCCGTATCTCATGTTACGGGCAAAAGACCGAAAACGGTCCGAAGACGAGGGGTCCGGGCCCGGGCCGACCCCCCCCCCCCCCCCGGGTCGGCCGACCAGGGTCGACCCGACCCGACCGGTCAGACCGGGCTGGCCCAGCCAGCCCGGCCAGACTCGGCCGGGCGACGCGGGGGGGAGCCGCCGCCCCCGCTTGACACCCCCACGGCACCCGCGGGGTGTTGCCCTGGCCGACCCGAGCGACGCGGGGGGGAGCCGCCGCCCCCGCGTGACAACCCCGCGGCACCCGCGGTGTGTCACCCTGGATAGCCGGATGCGGCTTCAGCAGCGTCCCGCGCGCACCGGACCCGCACGGCCGCGGGTCAGCGGGCGCCGCCGCCTCCGCCCGAAGCCGCGACGATTCTTCTAGCGCCGCGCCGGGGCGCCACCGCCTCCGGCCGCCGGAGTCGCTCTGGTGGTCCGATTCTGTTCCCGTCTGCGCCGCTGCTCCTCCCGAGACTCTTTCTTCACTGCGGAACCATCAAACTTACGTTGCGGCACGTTCCGTCATCGCCCGTCAAATCCGCACAACAATGAAGAACAACGGAAGGTTGTCGGGCCGTGTTCTTTTGGCCCGCACCCTCCGCGTTAGAGATAAACAACGGGAGAAATACATTCAACACATGAATCATCAATTTTAATGGATTAAAATTGTTCTTATTGTCCAGTTATTCACTTTTAAAAGAAACGATCACGGGAAAAAGGAATTATTCACAACAACACCTACCTCGTAGTTGTCGTCGTACACACGTTCTTCGCAGATTTGTTCGTCGCGGAAGGAGGGGATCGTCGCGTCGTCGCGGAAGGGCGTCGCGTCGTCGCGGAATCCGGCGTTGATTCGGCGAACTCAACGGACCAAGAAACAAAAGATTTAATTTAATTATATAAAATTAAATCATTGTATTGTTAAAAAAAACAAGGGAGATTTAATAGAATCCCGAAGTCTTTTACCTCAAACAGCTGATCAAAGATTTCGTTGCGGAGGAAGAGACGTCACAGAAGAACGTTGCAGGATGGGAACGTTGGCATCACGGAACACAGCGTCGCATCTTTGACTTCCACGGGTTCGGCGTTCTTCGTCGGAGGCCGGAGTTCTTCGCGTTCTTCGCGTTCTTCGTGTTCTTCGCGAAGGAGGATGAAGGCTCAAGAACTCTGACAAAACCTCTCGACGAGTAATCCTCCAAAAAGACTTGTTGGTCTTATTTTATTATTTAACCAACAAATGAAAAAGAGGTAAGTAACGACCCATCAATTCGTTGAATTAATTCAACGAAAGAAACTGCCCAATTAATTCATGAAATAAACCGCCCAATTAAATGGTGCGTTAAGGATTTAAGAAAACGCGTCAGTTGACTTTCATAATGATGGGTTTTCGCGGGTGCGTTACTGAGCGGAAAAAAACGGTGGGGCTCGTGCAGGCCCCACCTCACAAATATCCTACCAAGGGGGTAGGATATTTCTGGATAGCACCCTATCCGTTTTAACTCAGTTTAAGTGGCTTTCAAGTGGTTTCAAGTGGCTTAAGTGAAATAAAATAAAGTTGTCGTAAAATTATTTTATTTCTTAACTTTAAGCCCAAAAATTAAAAACCACACCCGAGAAAACGCAACTCCGGAGGAGGAATTTCTAAGCGAATATCGGCACTGCGATTTCATCGGTGCCCTCAGAATTCGATTCTGGGCACCGGTTCAAAAGTTAGAAAAACCCGCTCGTCCGTTCACTGAACGTACCCGAGCCAAACATCGGAAAATGATTCCAAGCACACCGGGCCTCAGAATCAGGTGCCGTCAGAAACTGCGCTCTTGTAAAATTCCTAAGAAAATTAAGAAAAAAAATTCCCTTGAAATTTACGGGTCTTTACGTTACTCCCACCACAGGGATTTACGTCCCCGTAAAGCTTCAACACAAACTAGGGATACAAAGATGGTAGAGCTAGGCGGTAAGCCACATCTCCAATCCTGCTGAGGACCTGAAAGGGTCCGATGAAGCATGGAGACAACTTGCCACCTTGGCCAAATCTCCATAATCCACGTCAAGGTGAGACCCGCTTTGAAACGTGATCGCCATCCTCAAACTCTAGTGGCCTCTGCCTCCTGCCAGCGAAAGAATTCTGTCGGCTCTAAGCTGTCTTCATCCGCTCCTGGATGACCTGGACCTTCTCTATCGTGGCCTAGACCACCTCTGGTCCCACAAGAGCTGCTATGATTTCTTCCTTGCTGATAAGAGAAATCCAGTCTCATCCCCGGGATGAACCACGTTCTTCGCCTTATACAGTCAATCCCAACATGGACGATACTAACCCATACCAAGGATGACGTTGTAAGGCCTCGAAGCTACTACCAAGAGATCCAACCGTTACTCTTGCCTCCAAGGGTTGAGTCACACTGTCGGCATCAGTGTGTGGTAACTGGGTCTCCTCTAGTAGGTACCTCTAAAGTGAGGGTCAAGTCAATGGTCTAAACCGAAACCTCTTAGTAACAACACAAGAGAGGATAGGGTAGTAAATGCCACAAGAAAAGGTGTCTTTCATTACTGCAGCTCAATTAAAAAGACACAAACCATCTAAAAACATACATCAACAAAACTAGAAGCAACATGAACAAAAGTCTCCAGGTATGGAGCTAGTCCCACTCCTGTCCATCTGCTCCCAGAGCCCCATGATCGTAGGCCTCAACTGCATAAAGCTGAGGTCCTCCATGTCCTCCTTTCCCCTGCGGTCAGGGTGGACCTTCTGGTGGTGGTGGTGGCAACACCCCGAAGCGTCGTCCACCTCCAGCTGCATGGCCAGCTCCCCTGCCATGGCCGCCTGCCCCTTGCTGCCCGCCCTGTTCGAACCTCTTCCTCTGCCTGGGGGGCCCTTCGTCCATCTGTTGGTCATCCATATGGCGGGTTGGACAGTCACAAGCCATGTGACCAATACCACCGCAGGAGTAACACTGCCCACTCATGGAAAGTCGTTGCCCACCCCGAGTTCCTCGCACAAATGATCCAGATTCATGCTGTCGACCACCTGTAGGTCTCCTCTTGGACCCCTGCGTCATCCGTCTACTGCCCGCTGCAGAAGACTCTGCCGCATTCAGTCAAGTGGTGGGTCCTGCTGCTGGAGACTGCTCAGTAAGGAAACTCTCCACTAAGAGGGCTCACTCCAACACCCCTCCCTGAGTCGGAATGTTAAGGGAGATCATCGAAGCCCTGATCTCGTGCCTCAGTCCCTGCTCGAAGGTCCGGGCCCGGAAGAATGGGTCCCGTACCATATTTGTGGAGTAGCGCGAGAGATCAGTAAATCTCGCCGAGTACTGGGCCACTGTCATGCTTCCCTACCACATCTGTAATAGCTCCTGGATGCGCACCGCTCGGAGGGTGGCTGGGACGAACTCGGAGTGGAAGATGCTCTCAAAGTCCGTCCAGAGGAGAGATGTCTCGTCGTGCACCTGGAGCATCAAGCTCCACCATTTGCCTGCTTCCACGAGCAGGAGGCTCGCTGCGAGGATCACCATGAGGTCTGCTGGTGTCCTCACTAATCTGAAAACCTGTACAACTGCCTCCAGCCAGTCCTCAGCGGCCTGAGGGTCCATCTCCCCGTAGAACCTGGGCGGTCGCTGGTGCTGGAACTCATGCAGTGCACTAAGGCGACGTGCATCGTCAGCGGCTGGGGCTGGTAGCATCGGTGGCTCGGTGGGTATAGGTACCGCCGGTGCCTCAGCTGTCAAAGGGCCCTGTACTGAGTCCTTGATGCTCGGTGGGCTCTCGCCACGCACATCGCTCGGAACCCTAGTTGGCTGTCGTCGTGGGGCCATCCTGAAAAGGAAACAAGTGCGCCACGTTCAAAACAGTATACCTGGTGAGCTGACACAAGTAATCACAAAGAAAAATTGAAACACACATGCAATCAATGTTTTCATGCATTAAGTTGGAAATCAGAAGTCAGGGTCCTGGTGTACGGATACGTCGGCCACCGCACCAACACTGGACTCCCTGGACTGATCACCACACTCAATACGCTAAACACTGTTGCTTCACATAGAAGAAAGATCAGAGTCTGCGGTAGAACCGACCACCTTTCATACCAATTTTTCACAACCCGTCCTCGAGGCCCATTCCGTGACTACCCCAAGCCCGCCTTCCATAGGCCAGGGGCTGTCGACTAGCACCAAGGCGTAAATCCCAACAAAAGGGAAGGAATTTCCTTTGAAAAGTAAACAAGCACCACAGAGTAAGAAAGCGGAAAAGTAAACACTAAGTAAAAATTGTAACAAGCTGTGATGAAAGTAAAAGGGGCCGGAAATACAAGCCCAACTGTAAAGTACAACTGAAAGGAAAAAAAACAACTGAAAAGAAAAGCCACAGCATCGAGCCGTCCTCTGGAAGTCCCACCTGAAGGGTGGGTACAGATAGCCTCCACTGCTCCTCGGGTCCACCTGACCACTCCGAGTATGTCTCGCCCAGTGGTCCACCTCCAGGTACCGTCCTGCTCCACAAGCCTCCACCACGATCAGCGCTGTCCGTCGTCTGCATCCAACACAACGAAGTGCGGGCATAGCCCGTTCAGGGGTAAGTATAACGATACTCAGTGGGGACCCCGAGACCCTCAAGGTCTCACTAAAACCAACGAGGATAACCACAAAAAAGATTTCAACAGATAACCTCTACTTAGGTATATTCCCATACATATACCTAAGTTACCAAGTATCCCATCTCAATCATGAGGTAACACAAGGATTGTGAAATCAATGGATAACCACTACCCAGATATATGCCCATAGATATACCTAAGTTATCAAGTGACCCATCTCAATCATGAGGAAACACAAGGATCAAAGACTCAGCTCAAACCAGGATTTTCATTATCGAAACCGGAACTGCCGAAGAACCCCGTCTCTAGAGTGGACAGTGGTCCTGTCACGACTCCGAGGTACTGCTCACTAACCTAAGACTGCTGTAGTACTCCACATATCAAGTAATGCGGGCCAGCTGCTATAACCATGCGCTCTCCCATGCCACTACAACCAAACGCTCCTCTGTCGTGGGTCTGCCGCTACAACCAAGTGCTCTGATGTGCCGCTACAACCAAGCGCACATCTGTCGTGGGTCTGCCGCTACAACCAAGCGCTCCCCTATGCCGCTACAACCAAGAGCACCTCTGTCGTGGGTCTGCCGCTATAACCAAGCGCTCCCCTGGCCGCTACAACCAAGCGCACCTCTGTCGTGGGTCTGCCGCTACAATCAAGCGCTCCCCTGTGCCACTACAACCAAGCGCACCTCTGTCGTGGGTCTGCCACTACAACCAAGCGCTCCCCTATGCCACTACAACCAAGCACACCTCTGTAACATACCGAGTCATTCGATCAATAGTCGTCGGTTCTCAGTCAGCTACACAGTCTCCGTACTCCGCACTCTCATCTCTAGGAGGGTTCGCTCCACGAGCTGCTGGTCGATACTAAAATTATCACAAGGTTCCAAGAAGAACTATCTCTCAAGGACCTCTTCGTCACTGGGGTCTCAACACAACAGACAACACGTCAATCCGACGCCTGGTCTGTGAGTTATTAGCCTTTTCGTCCCAGGGGCCCGGTTGGTTTCGTAAGAGAACCAACCCGGCCGTATCTCAACTGTACCCTGAAATCTCATGGGGTATACTCATAGGGACCGCCTATCGACGAGATCACCAATTCCGCTGACGGTTCGTCAAACAGACGCCCGGTCTGAAAGATATCATCTTTCTCCGTTCCAGGGGCCCTGTTGGATTTCGGGTACAACCCAACCCGGCTATAACCCAACTTCATCCCAAAACTCGGGCAGAGGATGCCAAAAGTTCCGTATCGTCAATAGGAACGCAACGCAACAGACATCGCGTCAATCGGACACCCGGTCTGGAAGTTATTGGCTTTTTCGTCCTAGGAGCCCGGTTGGTTTTTAAGGCAAAACCAACCCGACCGTACTCCACCTGTGCCCAAACCTCGGGCGGAGTATTCCAAAAGATCCGTCTCACATAGAGGAATCCACCGAAGCCGACGAAACGTTAATCGGACGTCCGGAGCTCAAGATATGAGCATTTCTGCTCCGAGGGCCCGGTTGGTTTCGTGTACGAACCAACCCGGCCGAACTCAAAGTCTCCCGAAACCTTGTGTGTGATATACCGAAACGACCGACTTAATCCAAGGATCGCGTTGCCGCTGAAGGCGAGTCGTTTGGAGGCCCGTAGCTCATGTTACGGGCAAAAGACCGAAAACGGTCCGAAGACGGGGGGTCCGGGCCCGGGCCGACCCGGGCCGACCCCCACCCCCCCTGGGTCGGCCGAACCGGGTCGAGCCGACCCGGCTCGGCCGAGCGACCCGGGGGGGAGCCGCCGCCCTCGCGTGACACCCCCGCGGCACCCGCGGGGTGTCGCCCTGGACGACCCGAGCGACGCGGGGGGGGGGGGGGGGAGACGCCGCCCCCGCGTGACAACCCCGCGACACCCGCGGGGTGTCGCCCTGGATAGCCGGACGCGGCTTTAGTTGTGTCCTGCGTGCGCCGGAGCCGCGCGGCCGCGGGTCAGCGGGCGCCGCCGCCGGCTTCTGCGGGCCACCAGAGTCACTCCGGTGGTCCGATTCCGTTCCCGTCTGCGCCGCTGCTCCTCCCGGGACTCGTTCTTCACTGCGGAACCATCAAACTTCCGTTGCGGCACGTTCCGTTGTCACCCGTCAAATCCGCACAACAACGAAGAACGGTGGAAGGTTGTCGGGCCGTGTTTGTTTGGCCCGCACCCTCAGCGTTAGAGATAAACAACGGGAGAAATACTTTCAACACATGAATCAAAAATTTTAATGGATTAAAATTTTTCTTATTATCTGGTTCTTCACTTTTAAAGGAAACGATCATGGGAAAAATGAATTATTCACAACAACCCCTACCTCGTAGTCGTCGTCGTACGCACGTTCTTCGCGGATTTTTTCGTCGCGGAAGGAGGGGATCATCGCGTCGTCGCGGAAGTGCGTCGCGTCGTCGCGGAATCCGGCGTTGAGTTGGCGAACTCAGCGGACCAAGAAACAACAGATATAATTTAATTATATAAAATTAAATCCATGTTTTGTTAAAAAAAAACACAAGGGAGATTTAAGAGAATCCCGAAGTCTCTTACCTCAAACAGCTGATCGAAGATTTCATTGCGGAGGAAGAGAATTCGCAGAAGAACATTGCAGGAAGGGAACGTTGGCGTCGCGGAACACGGTGTCACGTCGTCGACTTCCACGGGTTCGGCGTTCTTCGTCGGAGGCCGGCGTTCTTCGCGTTCTTCGCGAAGGAGTATGAAGGCTCAAGAACTCTGACAAAACCTCTCAACGAGTAATCCTCCAAAAAGACTTATTGGTCTTATTTTATTATTTCGCCAAAAAACGAAAAAGAGGTAAGTAACGACCCATCAATTCGTTGAATTAATTCATTGAAAGAAACCGCCTATTTAATTCACGAAATAAACCGCCCAATTAAATGGTATGTTAAGGATTTAAGAAAATGCGTCAGTTGACTTTCATAATGATGGGTTTTCGCAGGTGCGTTACTTAGCGGAAAGAAACGGCGGGGCTCATGCGGGCCCCACCTCACAAATATCCTACCAAGGGGGTAGGATATTTATGGATAGCACCCTATCCGTTTTAACTCAGTTTAAGTGGCTTTCAAGTGGCTTCAAGTGGCTTAAGTGAAATAAAATAAAGTTGTCGTAAAATTATTTTATTTCTTAACTTTAAGCCCGAAAATTAAAAACCACACCCAAGCAAACTCAACTCTAGAAGAGGCGTTTCTAAGCGAATACCGGCGCTGCAATTTCATCGGTGCCCTCAGAATTTGATTTCGGGCACCGGTTCAAAAGTTATAAAAACCCGCTCGTCCATTAACTGAACGTACCCGAGCCAAACTTCAGAAACTGATTCCGGGCACACCGGGCCTCGGAATCAGGTGCCGTCAGAAACTGTGCTCTTGTAAAATTCCAAATAAAATTAAGAAAAAAAATAATTTCCTTGAAATTTATGGGTCATTACGTAAGTGGGAGACAATATATATATATATATGTATATATATATATGTATATATATATATGTCATATGAATCTTTTTTTATGTTTCCCAATTTCTAAAGACACTAAACCTACACAGTCCTAGAGTGGTCATGTTGTGATTTTATTGAATATTATTCAATTTTGAAGTAATATCTGTGTAACTAAAGTATGTTCCATTATAATTGGTATCATAGAAAAGGTATATTAAACCATTGGAAAATCAGATGAGAAAACATTAGTAAAAACCCTAAGGATATATCAATGTGTAAGTTAAAATCCTAGTGTTTTATAAATTGTCATGAATAACCTAGGATAAAACATACAGTATTCAAAATTGAAATTTTAGTCTAGATTATGTGGTTTTCTAATTATGATTAATTTTTCCCACACTATTTTACTTAGTTTTAGTCAATGGATAGAACATGGAGGAGTCACCTTAATGATTAATGCGAGGGAAAATGCAAGGATTGTCTTTCTATGCCACTGAATGTTATTAAAGATGGAAAGAAAAATCTTGTAGATATGAAAATAGAACATTCTCAAGATATGAATCATATAGGACTTCCAAAACAGTAAAAGGGGTAACATCATTCTGTTGAGTCCTTCATAAGGTAACATCGACCTTCATTAAATGGGTCTTCTAACCCACTACTATCTGAACAATGGATCAGTACCACTGAAAATATATCTTTAAGTTCTTCAATGATTATAACATAATAAATTCATCTTGGAAGTCTATCGTTTCTATGGTGAATCTAATCAATGGTGTAAAATTATCAATAATATGAAGTAGAGAGATGAAATTGAATTTATAGAATGGAACGAGTTCAAGAAATTATTTTTCAAAAAGTACATTCCATGTATTATTAAAAAATGGATAGATGGAGAGTTCCTTGAGCTTAAGAAAGAGGATAATGAATCCATTGGTACCTATGAAGAAAATTTTACTCGACTTGAAAGGTATGATTTTGGAATTATTTTCCCACATGAGAGTAAAATTGATCGATTCTTTTGTGGATTAAAATAAATTATCCTAAAGGAATTATCCATATGTGACATTAATAGCTATGAGGAAATTATTTAGTTTTCTCTCAATGTTGAGATGGAGATTGGAGTAATCCATTAGTCTGTGGGTATGATAAGAAGTGAAAAATGTAATTCTATGTAAAATATAAAGAACAAACTAAAAACCGATTATTTTTTCTGTATAATAATTTTTTTGGAAAGAGACATAGAATAAATTGTCATAAAGGGACTAAAAAATGTTTTATGTGTGGTGGATAATGTCATTAGGTAGTTGAATGATGATGTTATGGGAGAAATATATATAATGGTGAAAATAGAGAAAATGTTACAAAAAATGAACCTCATACACTTCAATGATACATGTGCATGGAAATGGGGTGTTATTCCAAACAATTCTCTAATACAATGGTTTTTTATGATTATCAATTTCAGAGAAATATTTTTTCCAAAGGAAAAGGTATGCCCCTTGTGATCACTATTGACAATGTGTTGTACGAGAATGAAGTGTTGAAAGGTACAATTACCATCCAATCGAAAGTATAAAATGTTTTATTTGATTCTGGATCTACCAACACTGTTATTTATGAATAGATTTATATGGGTATCATCGTATTACCTCAATAATTTGATGTTGATTAAGCTGTGACAACTCGTATTAGAACAACGATCACATCAAATGATTATAATTATTCTCTAGTTGATGTTTGAGGAAATGTGATTATGGAAAATCTTATTATCCTTCCTTTGGTGGAAGTTGATGTGATCATGGTTTGTATTGACTTTATCTCTATGGATATCATATCAATTTCTTCTTAAGGGAAGTAAAATTTCATATTCTAGATCAATCTATGATCATCTATTTATATAAGGATGAATATGACCTTCCAGAAAAATTTTCTTCCATATTATGGGTCTCAGTTCCTACAAATAAAGGTTATCTATCTCAAATGGTTGGGGATACTCTAATCATTAATAATACACCTATTGTAATATAATTTTTTATGTCTTTTCGAAAGAATTTACAGGTATTCCACTGAATTGTGAAGTTGATTTATCAATATAATTCATACCGGGTGCTATTCTTATTTCAAAGACACCTTATAGTATTTCCCTAATTAAGTTTCAAGAATCGAAGAAGTAACTCCAAGTGAATCTTGATAAGGTAATAATTTTCCTTAGTGTATCACCTTGGGGAGAACCTATTCTATTTTTTTTAGAAGAATGATTGATCAATGAGGCTCTGAAATTATTATTGGTAACTTAACAACATTTCTATAAAGAACAAATATCTTCTTCCCTATACTGATGACTTATTTTATTAACTATACAGAGATGAATATTTTTCCAACATTGATCTTCATTCAGGATATCATTAATTAAGGATTAAGGAGGAGGGTATACCACAGATGAAATTCTATATTGGGTGTGTACTATATAAATTTATAGCGATTCCTTTTTTTCTTACTAATGACCCCATTATCTTCATGGATCTAATGAATAAAGTCTTTAGTGACTATATTGATTAGTTTATAGTATTATATATAGATAATATTTATGTATATTTTAAGAGAAAGTAAGAACATGAATATCACATGAGAATAGTACTGAAGAGCCTAAGAAATGAGAATATTTAGGAAAAAATTACAAAGTGTGAAATTTGGATTAAAAAGGATTCATTTTTGGGTCACATAATCTCAATATAGGGGATATATATGGATCGAGAAAAAATAGAAGTTATTGAAGGTTTTCATTGACAAAAAACTGTAATAATGATCTGAATCTTTCTTAGTTGGACTTGATATTATCAACATTTTCTGAAATATTTTTTATAACCATCTAATCCACTCACCATGTTGAATCGTAAAGGATTTATGATTGTGTCATTGGAGGAATGTGAAGAGAATTTCAATGAAATATAAAATGTTAACCGGTGCACATTTTCTCACATTTCGTAGTAGTGGAGAAAGGTTTGTGATCTATAGTGATTTACTCGAGAAGGGTTTGGGATGCGTTCTCATGAAAATGAAATGGAGATAGATTATGTATCGTGATAAATGAGAATCCATGAGAATCATTACCAAAATCATGATTTTGAGTTAGCTATGATTATATTTTCATTAAATATATGGAGGAATCATCTTTATTATGAAAGGAGTGATATTTATACTGATAAAAAAAATTAAAGCATATTTTCACACAAAAGGATATGAAATGTGCCAAAGAAGATGGTTACAGTTGTGTAAATATTAGGGATTCTCATTACATTACCACACTCAGAAAGAAATAAGGTGGAATATTATTTGAGTCGAAAGAACTATGCTAGCCAATCCATGATGAGGATAAAAAAAGATCCATTATATTTGGATTTGAGAAGGATGTATCTTGAAATTTCAAAGTAAGGAGAGAAATGTTATCATTCTCAAATGAATGATCAACTATATATACAAGTTAAGGATAATGATAAACATAAGGAAGATGTAGAGACACAAAATATGGTGAAAAATGTTCCTAAATTCAACATTGATTTTGATGGAATAATATGTTTTGGGATCTAGAATATTATTCCTCCCATAGCAGAATTAAAGGAGCTATAGGATGAGGCTGATAGTTCTTCATTCTATATTCATCCTTAAAACACCAAAAGATTTATAGGGAGATGAAAGAGTAATTCTGGTGGGATGGAATAAAAAGATATGTTGCTGAATATATCTCTCGATGCATGGTTTTTTAGAAAGTTAAGGATGATAAATAGAAGCATAAGGGGATATTACACTCATTACCCACACCAGAATGGAAATGGTAAAACATCACTATGTACTTTGCCATTGGACTTCCCAAAAATTCTAAAATTCATAATTCTATATGGGTTATAGTTTATCACCTTACAAATTCATCACACTTCATTGCTATTAGAGAGGATTTCCCTCTTGATCATCTTTCCATGATATATATAATATATGTGGAAAGATTTCATATAGTACTACCTTCCATTATATCAGATTAGGATTCGAGGTTTATCTGGAAGTTCTACTGAAGAATTCAGTAGGATCTAGATATAGAGTTGTGTTTCAACACTGGTTATCATAATTGGAATGATGGTTTGTCTGAGTGAAAAAATGAAACTCTACAAGACACGTTGAGATATTTCTCTATTGATTTCAATGGTGGTTCGGATTAATAGCTACCTCTAGTATAATTTTATTACAGAAATATATTCCACTAATATATTCATAAAACTTCTCATAAATCCCTATAGGGAAAAAATTATTGAACTCCAACTTACATGGATAAAGCTGGGGAAAGAAAACTATTACAAACTGATCTTGTTGATGAAACAGAAGAGATGGCCAGATTTATTCAACAACACATAAGACCAGCACCGAGTTGGTAAATACGTTTTATTTACAGCCGAGAAAAAGACATATAGTTTAATGTGGGTGACAAGGTGTTTCTACAAATAGCTCCTGGGGGGAGAGTAATGATATTTGGAATGAAGGGAAAGCTAAGACCAAGGTATATCAGTAATATTGAAATTCTAGATCATATTGAGTAGGTGGATTATTGATTGACACTTCAAAAAAATTTCTCTCTAGTTCATGATGTGTTCCATGTATCTCCCATGAAAAAGTACATACCAAATATTTCACATGTACTAAACTCTGATGTCGTACCATAAGAGGACAATCTTTATTATGAAGAACAACTGATTAAGTTTCTAGATCATAATGAAAATGTTCACTGAAACAAGACCACTCACCCGGTTAAAGTTTTATGGTGGACCACCAATCTGGCGAAGATGTGTGGGGAATTGGGGATGTGATGAGGCCAAGGTATCCTCATCTTTTTGAACCCATGTTTTGAATTTCTATTGATAAATTCGGTTTAAAAGGGTAGAATGTAACACCTTAATGTTTTTATGAAATATTTTCTGTAAATTTTTTAACTTTTCCAATAGATTGCATTGCATAAAACAGTGAGGGTAAACAAACCATGTTATTGCATTGTAAAAAATGACCATTATAACCTAGCCTTTATATTAATGGTAATAAATATAACTAAATTATTAAAATGTATGGTGAATTCTTTGGCTACCAATTATTTAGGAAAAATATAAACCAATTAAATGTAAAATAAATATTTTTATTTTTTATTAATAAATTTAGTAAATTACAATTATTAAATTAAATTGATAGAATATATATTTTATATATTTTAAAAATAAATTTTTATATTAATCCAACAGATATTTTAGTCATTGGGTGTGAAAAAAACATATTATATAAATAAAAACACATTTTTTCAAATAGGCAATTTTATCTCCTTTTAATGGTGAACAAAAATAAAATTAAAATTTTTATGCATAAATAATTTTTATATGACTACATAAAAATCATATTTTTAATGAGGATATGCAAATTTACCTTTCAATATTGTTGTATATTTTTCTGATAACGTCCACTTTTTGATGAATAGTAAACATATACATAAGTTTAATTGAAAAACACTTTTTTCATAAACATAATTTATACAGTTAAATTTTACTATTGATTTTTTTAATGTATAAATATATTATATTTTTATAGTTTAAAAAATTTAGGAAATTTGATTTAATTTTAAATTTAATTTACATGTAAAATAATTTCAATCTTTGGCAATGTTTTAACTTTTAAAACATGTTTTCTCATCCCAAAAAGATTAAATTTAAATTAATTACTAAAACTTCTATGTTTTAATGTTGAAAAATATATTACATATTTGGAATAATTAAGTCCAAATTTGGAAATAGTTTTTTTTTATTTTTGGCCATTATCAATAGTAACATCGGTAATTTTTATTAATACAGTAAAAGGAAAAATCATCTATTTAAGGGTAAATATAATATTATAAAGTTACCCTAACACTTTTACTAATATAATTGGATGAATGTTTCAACCAAAATCATATTTGGGTTGAAATTATATCCTTTGTAAGACACATGGATGATATTAGAAAATTAAATTTATTTTATTTAAAGAAGAGTAAAATATATCTTTGTAAATATTTTATTACTGTTTCATTTTTAATATAATGTTATACAAAATATAAATTCTTATATTAATATTTATTTTAATTATAATAAGTTTTTATTTATCATATTAACTTATTTTTAATTTTTAGGAAATAAATAGTTACCATAAAGGCTTATACATCGATGATGGATAAATTATGTAATTGATGAAAAATCAATACTATAATTTTTATTAAAATAATAATAACCATTTAAAGACCAAAAAACATGGAAAAGTATTATTGGTTGATTATATCTCAATAATAATCCTGAATGGTTTGATTTATTAACCATTTGGATCCATACTAAAAACATTATGACACTTATAATATTTTATTTAATGTGATGTTAAAGTTGTCACATTCATGTTTTAATAAATATTACATTTATTAATTTAATATTTTCTAGAAGTTTTATTTTTCAATAAGTATTATTATGAAATCTTTAGGACTTATAAAATCCATAGAAATTTAATTTCAATTTTTATTCAATAAATATATATATTAAATAATTACACAAAATTCATTTTGAAATTATTTTATGAATATAGATAACAAATAAATGATATTAAAAATATTAAACTGACTAAAATTTTGGATACTTATTATATCCAATAAATTTTATATATTACCTTGACCTCTTATTAATATTATAAAATATTTATTTTCTAATCTAATTAGTTGTCCGAATATTTTTAATAATCAATGAAATAAGTAGTGTCAAAATTGACACTATTGTTTGATTGCTAAATTAATTTAGTATTAAATTTTTTAAAAATTAGAAAACATTTTTAAAAATATATAATAATAATTATTTGTTAAAAAAATGTAGTAATGTTTTCATTTATGTTTTAATTGACATCAAATAAGTAAATATTTCACCCTTTTAATATTGAAATATTTTTTACCATATTTAAATATTAATTAGAAAAACAATGTGTTATTTAATATGAAAAGGTTTAAATGAATAGAAAAACTTGTCTAAAATTTATTTTTTGATGATATTACAACCATATCTCATATAAAATATTAAATTATGACATTTTGGTGGTTTTTATGTTGTTTTATTTTGTTATAAATTAATATATTTGGAGATTCCAAAAGTGTCCCTCACCTCAATTAAAAATGGCACATCTTCCCTCACGTTTTTCACTTCACATAAAGACTTAAATATTAGAAATAACTAGCCTATTTATATTCTAAACATCCATTGTCAAATTATATATCTTATTTTCTTCTCCAATGACCGACTCTAGTGCCCTAAGTGGCGATCTAGAGGGAGAACGTCAAATAAGAGGTAATCTTTTCTACATATTCATTCAAACTAATTTCTTATTCTACTTCCCATTTATGAGTTATTTCCATTGAAAATTAATAAATATAGTAACAAATATATACTAATATTTTATTATGATTATGGAACAATCACATTATACATTTTAGTTATCATATTCAAAATGAAATCACTAAGCGTTCGTGCATATGTATTACCGTCTCCGCGTTGTGGTGTAAGATTTTTTTCACCCCCACCATACATGGATGGGTATAATGATGGAAATAATAAGTATATATGATTATTAAAAAATTATATGGATTATAGAAAAAAATATAAACCATCAAATTCCACACAATTTCACAATCATTGTAATGATATCATTGCTTGTGTGTACGTACAACCGACCATATCTATGAGGTGATGCGATTAATTCAACAATATATCCATTAAAACATGATTATAAAAATTTATATAATGAATAAATATTATAACTAGTATACTAATATCATTTTGGAAATTATATAAAAATATATTAATAAGAAAAACCAGAACTAATTCGATAAAACTTGTATAAGAAAATAAATCCATGTATACTGGAATAACGAGTAATAATGAAATTTTATTAAAAAATGGATGATAATATGATAATATATAATTAAATAAAAATGAATATGATTCAAGAATAAGTTTATAAAATTATTTAAATCAATATACAGGAGGTTTATATTCGTACAAAGGGTATCTGGCCTTAGGTGATGGATAATTTCACAATCTCATTATTATCCAAGATTGTTTGTACGTAAGTATTTATTGGTGAATATTTATCATCCATGTCCATGTTACCTAAATATTTATCCCAAAATATCATTTAATTTATTTAAAAATTGTTTAAAGTAAATATTACCCATTGGTGAATTTTATTAAATGGTACGAAAGGAATCTTTTTTCATTTTTGATACGAAGTAATTTTTTTGACTTATCTGAAAGTAGTTTGAGAATAATGTTTTCTTTTAACATACATGATGTGAACATATTTTTACATTTTAATAATGTATTATTTCCATGAATCTACCTTTACCATATTTCAATGTTATTTTGAAAGAAATTATTTTGTTGGAAAATTCCATGGAATTTTGAGAAAAAAAACATTATTGAAGAATAAAGGATATTTTCCCAGGGTATCAGTTTCAAGTGTTCTATCAAAATTATTTTACATCTATGATTGAAAATTTTTAATAGGTTTATGTTTCAAGTATAATATCCCTATTATTTATTTGGTTTTATTATGTTTATATAGGAATGATATTTATGAAATCCATTTGTTTTACATAGATTATATTATGATGCAATGATGTTTAAGAAACCCATTTTGTTCCATTGGTTATGCTTTGATGAATGATTTATGTTTTTGTGGAAAACGTAAGAATGATTCCATTATGAGGTGGGTGGGACCTATTTATCCCTCTAATGGGTGGGTAATGATTTATATCTAATGAGATATCAATGGGGATGTAAACTTGGTTATGTAAAACAAGGCTAGACTGAGGAGTGAACTCAGTTCGGCAATTGACTTTTTCCGCTATGATGTTACTGGAAATAAGCCTTGACTAATATGAACTAATTATAAATGCTTATTTTTATGCCAATAATTCATTGTCTTATGTTATGACATTGATAATATGATCATTTATTCATTATTAACATTTTTTATTTATCTCATTACATGATATCATGGTCTTTTTTATGAAAGATAATATTTTCAAATGTTATGTTCTTATTTATTATGATTATGATATGATTTATATCCCCATTTTTTACCCCTAATGAGAATTTGAGATCAACCTTTATTATGTTTCTTTTACCTAGGTTGTGAATAAGGGTATTAAGTAAGATTTATCAAAAGGTGTATATTTATGAAGAAACATGTGGGAGAAAATATAGATGTCTTACGAACCATCTGTTTATGTTTCCTAGTTTCTAAATACTCTAAACCTATATGATAATGGCATTGATTTTTTGTATTTTTTAATGAATATTCTTCAATTTTAAAGTAATATCTATTTCATTATATCATGGGTCCTTATACAACCATCCTAAATCAATGAATGGGGAAAGAAAGAGACTAATACAACTTCTGAGCATAGAATCTTGTGTAAGAATATTGTTGTGGATTAGTTGTTTGAGATGTTCTATCCGATCAGTACTCCCAAATTTGACATACTAGATGTGACCACCAAGGATGAGGTCCCATTCTTCAACCGAAACATATGGGTGATTCATTTTTGTCTTCAAAATCATAAAAGGACTCACCAAAAGAGTTTAGAGCACTTTGAAGACATTTCCCAATAATACCACATGCCTGATCTTGTAGCGCTTCTCGTGGATCATCATCCCAAGTCACTCAAAAATCACCAGAATCTTAAAAAACGATGACTTCTGAGCTTAATCTTGATCTACAAAATTACAAAGGAGGCTTCACAACATGTCTAGATCTATAGATTGGGGAATTATTTTACTCTTCAATTTAGTCATACACTACGGTAGCTGGACCTACCCGGTGACTTTGATGATACACCTCTAGGCACTATTGTCATTAATATGGTGGTCCTCGAGATATGCATGGAACATGGTGTAGATTGAGGTTTTGATGTAGATAATATACCTTCTAAAAAAACATTTGCTGGAAGCCCCATGTTATTTCACTCCTCAGCAAAGGCAGATACATGGCCTCGCAATACCCTCCATGTCCCTACATATAAATTAAAAAATTCAACAAAAAGGAAAGCACTAGAATAAGACCTTTAATCCCTATGACTCGTATAGTTCAAGGAGGAAGACAGAGTATGACCCTACTACAACCACTTTTCTCAATCAGCTTGCTAAAGACAATAAATCCCACTGATGAGATTATTGATTAGCATCTGGAAAAATGATATCTGGACTATGGTGTTACATGATACGATCATATCCCTACCATTCTGAGTTAGAGGGGAAACTGCATGTCCTTCTCGGTGAGTCTCTACTAAATGTACAAGAAAATATCGTGCATCCTGATAGGGTAATGACTATATCCAATAACAAACGTCCACATTACATATCACCAAATATACATGATCTTCATGATAATACTCCTTGATACCCAAATCAGGTCATTTCTATATGTTCACAGTAATTGTATTGTATCACTAAGAGTGGGAGGTGTGAATTAGTGAATCTATTTTTCTTCTATGTTTTATTACAATTGAAACAACCTTCACCTCTTGTTAAATATTTAATTAAATACTAAAAAAACAAACATCCATAGGAACACAAGTATTTATAAGGTTCAATATTAAATATGAATAGATATTTCCTTGGTATTTTTGGGAGACGATCCAATACCATAAAATCCACTAGAAAACAATCACTGGATTACATTGAGTAGGATATTCCCTTTCACTTGTATATCACTTCGAAGAAAATGAAAAATAGTGTGTGAACCCCCTTAGCAGAAATAGGGTAATATAATTGTTATGAACCAATTCATGTTACCTGAGCTTATTTTCAATTTAACATGTGCATTATATTGAAACAGAATTACTCATTTACTTACCCAGAAAAAAGGTAAGAACCTCTAGGGAATTATTGCAGAAAACTCAGTCCGATTTTTCTGGGTCGGATTTTCCCGGTTTGATTACTTCGAGTCCTATTCTACCTGATACAATTCCCTCAGATCAATTCTTTGACAGAATAGAACTGAAATGAATCATAACCACTACAACACAAAACAAATTTTTTCCTTAGTCTATAAATTCCGAGTACGGAAATATGTAGTACAAAACCTATTCCTGGTTAATTCCGCCCGATATCAAAATCAGCTAAATACAATTGACAAGATGAATAAGATGATCCATTAAGTAAGAAAAATCCTTCGTAAAATTATCATTCTAATACAATAATTTCAATATTGTGTTCTTAGATATTAAAATGTATTCAATACAAAACAAAACGGTATCACATTCTCTCACTGAAAACTCTGAGCTTCTCTCCCTCTCAATAATGATGAACAATACACCGTCATCCATCATGTACAATGTACTTATTCCCTTTTATTGGTGAACCCCAAGTGTTTTGGCAGGAATCCAAAAAACCATCCATGCTCACCCAAATTCACTAAAAATGTTATTTCCCCTGAAATCTCGGAAAACATTTTTACTTCATCAACTCTTTTAGATTCTTCTTGAAACATCTAAAATCTTCACCTCTTCTTTTCAAGAATTACATTTCAATTTTTAGTCTGCTATTAATTGCTGAGTCAGATTCTCTATGGATTATTTCTTCAAAACAAAGATCTATACTAATTGAATGTGATAAGAGAAATACACTTATCCACTATATATACAATCATTATTTTTTTAAAGGATCTCCCTTGACAATTCCCACATTGAAAATTCATTCATCAATATATTCTTTCTTCAGCACGTCATCTAAAAAAATTAATTCAACCCTTTTGAAATGGTTTACTATATTTTTTATCATCATCTTCACATATGTTCTTGTAACAATTGAAAATATCACTTCATTTGTAATCCTATGTTTCTATCATGACTAACTTCTTGAATTTGAATTCACTGAGGAACTACATTAACATCATTTTATTTTAATTGGAACGTATTGTATCATTCTATTAATATCTTCTTCATTCTTTTCATCTCAACCCAAGAATGATATATTCAGAGTACAACTAGTTTAGATACAATCATCCTCAGCACGATCATTCAAGGTATGATCATTTTTGATACGATCATTCTGATATTGATCATTCTGGTATTGATCATTCTCAGATTGATCATTCTGAGATTGATCATTTTGATATTGATCATTATGGGTATGAATTTTTTTTATATCATCTTATGGAATACATGTTTCTATAATAAATTGGTACCATAATTTTAAATCTATAGAAGCTTTTTGATCAATACCAAATTATCGATCTATACTACCCTTTTTAACAATACAACCTTTTTGATCAATAAAAACTTTTCGATCATTATGGGTATGATTTTCCTAATTTTGATAAAAAAAGATAGGGTTGATGGAAAACAAAATACTATAGTAATTTGGCGTCGAATTTTCGATCAGCATGACATTACATTGGAAGCACTTTCTTCGGAACCACATTCCTTGACATCACATTCATTTTCTTTCACCGAGATACAATTGATTTGAAAAACAATTGGTATCACTTATTTCTCACTGCCATCTGAATACAATAAACATTGATAAAATATATTTTCGATTGAGAACATCTCTTTCAATATCCAATTCTTCCATCAAGATTACATCACATGTTCTGCATTCAACTCATGATTTATATGAAATAAAAATCAGCAAAGCTTAATCGCATTTAAAACATAATAGTCATGCTGAACCCAATTCTCCACCAAAGACAACACTTATTTTAAAAAATCTTCTTCTCATTATGATGGACTATAATAGGGAGTCTAATTCATTAAATAATATGATGATTCCTATTTTTAACAATCCCCTAGTGAGACTGATTTTTATAAATCCCACAGTGAGTCTAATTTTTATCAAACCTAGAGTGAGTATGATTTTTATCAATCCCATAATGATTCTAGTTTTTATTAATCCCGTAGTGAGTATGATTTTTATCAATCCCACTGTGATTTTATTTTTTATCAATCCCATAATGAGTCTAATTTATATCAATCCCAAACCCAACCATCATCCTTCACAACATACTTTCTTCCATTAAGGATACTAATCGATTGACAACAAATACAACCAAAACACAACATTGCCCTAACAATATCCCCTTTTTATTTGTTTTCATTACCAAATCCAAACACTTCAGTCTCATAAAAACAATTAGTGGTATTTTTTCCTTTATTGATCCCCATATTTCATTCATCTCCCCCCTTTGTCTTATCTACCCCCTCAATCATTAATCAAATTAAAAGGGGCCATCATGATAAGATTATCCCATATCGAAAAACGATTTCCATTTCTAAAGGATGGGAATATTATTCAAAATGGGTATCACATTATATTCATAACAAAGAAACTTTAACTAAACACCTCTAAGACAATGTGGGATAAACCAGTGTAGAAAAAAAGAGTGTATAATCAAGGTGATCAATGTTGTCCATAACACAACATTCATGCAATGACTTTCCCATCATTCTTAAATCATCCTCATGACTGGGGGAAACCTTAAAAGAATTTGTTTAGGATAAATTTAACCTACATCCATCTCGACAAACACATTAGAAGGTTCATGTGTATAAAAACACAACATTTCAAATCAAAATTTTTGTTTCCTCATTACTATATTTTCCCTGAAAAGTAAGAGGATCATTAATTGCATATTCCTTATTTATAATCCTTTAATTCCTTCAAATTTAGCACAAGTATACAATGATATTTGGAATAAAGAGGAACCCTTACTATTCTTTAGAAAATACAAGCAGACTGAGAGTCCTCTCTCAGTCTTTCCTTTTTCTTCTTCTTCTTAGATTTTTCATTGGACTTGATTTCTTCCTTATGTTCATTCTGCTCAGATTTTATAACATCTTCTTTGTTATGTACATAATCTTATGACGAGGATTTAGAAATTTCTCCATATTTAGAGAAATCTTTGTTACAATCTATTTGTAATTATTTTTCTTATATATGTTTTTTCTTCTAGAAATATAACTGAACAACTTTTTAAATCATGCCTCACTTTCTCATATTCACAATCTCTTCATACCTTTTTGTTAAAATTTCTCATATATTCATATGTCCACTTATTCCCCTCTTCTTTCACATTATTTTGTACTTCTTCCAATTTACTATCCATGTAAATTTGTTCTAGATAGACATCTAAGAACTCTTTCTTTTGAAACATAACAAATTTATCTTTCTAGACTTCCAAAAAATTTGGATTCTGAGAATTATTAAGAATCTGTTGTTCTTCCGGGATCAAAACAAGACATCCTTTCAAAAGGTGTCTAGGTTTTTCACACCTTTCATGAATAATTTCTAATGGTTTGAACCTAATTTCAATATATACTTCATTCATCTAATTTTTCGTTAACACAACCTTCTTAGAAATCTTCTTGTGAGAGAATTAACTTCCCCTCAAACCATGACTTCCATATCCTATAGAATAATTGTAGTGTCTTTATTTGAACCAACACATATTATATATATATACAAATCCACCAAAATACTATCAATATCTATAAAATGAGTATTTACCACTGAAACATTCATACTGGCTAGAACTATTAATACATTTCTCAACAACATTCTCATCTTTCTTTTCTAATCCACTAACCTTTCTATTATAAATCACTTTCTTCCTTTTATTTTCTATACTAACCAAACCAAAAGTATTTTAAACCATTCTATGTTTAGAATGTTTTAAAAAATCATTGGACTCAGGTTTCTTTGAGATGTCATAATTCCCAACCTTTTTATCTAGGCCACATACTTAACTTTACCAGTTATCTTTTTTCAAAAACAATTCAATTATTCATCTCACAAATTGAAGGTAACTTTTTTTGAACCATCATATGATTCTCATTCCAAGAAATTTCACCAATTTCAGTGATGGAGTTTTAGACATTTGTATTCCTCAATTTAGCTTCAAATAACTAATATTGGACAAGTCCCAATTCTTATTCAATTATTTTTTATTAACTTGTAGATAGTTGAGATTATTTTTTTCTTCAAATATTTCATCAAATATTTCTTCATATCTTCAATATCTTTATCCATATTATCTTTCTCATTGACAAAAAATATTTTAATTCTTGTTGAAGAACATTCATCTTCCATCCTTTTGTTTTTATTTTCAAGCGTTCTGATCTTTCTCAGGAATTCTTTATACTCTTCTTTCAAATACATCTCAATTTGAGTATCTTATTCAACAGAATGGCTTATTTTGAATTATTCATCATCCATTGTTATGATAAGTTTATTTTCCCCAGAATGCTCAATTGAATTCTCAGATTCAATTTTACATTCTTCTTATTATTATTCTTATTTATAATATCTACTTTCTTTGCTAGAATAACCTTACTCTTTATGTATTTCAATAAAAAAATTTCTTCACCATAATTTATCATATATTTAATAACATCTTCCTTAGAAAAAAATCTTCTCCTTTTGTATTTGGATAACTTCGTATCTTCCCTCCTGGAATATAATTTTCCTTTATCACCCTTTTTCCTCTACCTTTTTCATGGATTTCATTCTTCTTCTTTACTTTATTATCCCTCACATTAATTATCATTACCAAATTGTAGAAAATTGGAAAAAAATTCCCAATGAACCTATATCCAGAACATTTTAACGGAATTTTCCCTTTAAACCTTCATATACCTCTTTTCACATTTCTATAAAACAAGGATAAAATATCTTTGTGATTTTTAAATACCTCGTTTTTAGAGTCAGAATCAAAATCATCTTCTTTAGAAAGAATCTACTTTGAATTTTCTTTTATTATATCATTGAAAGAAATTTCACTACAAACTTTTTATTTTCAATTCATTTTGTTCTCTCTTCTCAATTCATATGTAATAAGAGTTAGGTTAAAATCATCAAGAGATAATGTTTCAAAATCATTGTATTCCAACAAAGAAACATTTTAGTCAAAAAATTTAGTTAGGATTCTCATGATATTTTCTACAATAGTAGAATCATCCAACTTTTCACTAAGACATCTGATAGTATATGTCATTCATCTTGGTAAAGAAGACTCCAACAGATTCATGCTCATCCATCTTGAGATATTTATACTTCAATATCAATATTTTTATTTTTTCCTTCTTCACTTGTCTGTTTCCATTATAAATGTTTTTGAATTTATCCCATATACCTTTGTTTGAGGAAACTATTTTCACTCTTAATAATTAAATTTAAAAAGGTGATGAAAGTATTGGATTCTTCTCCATTCCACCATTCTAAGGATTCTTCTTATCAATAGGTGTAAGTGGTGCATTATCATCAATGGGTGGAAAACCAACTGTTGTAGCTTCAAGAACATCGTAACTGATAGATATTAGATAATTTTTTTAAACCTTCTAGATATGATAATTCTTTCGATTAAAAATTAGAATCCACTTATTGTTCATAGAACTGACTTTATCCATCACAACTTCTTCTTCAAATACATCCACAAAGAAAATGTGAAGGGAAATTACCTTTTATACCTATTGTAAGTTGACAATCAGTGTATTATATAGCTGATATGGGGAAGGGATAATAAATAATACTCTTTTCTTTAATATTTCATTTCAATTAAAACAGCCATATCCTCTTGTTAAATATCCAACTCGATGCTGAAAAAACAAAAAAAACATCCTTATGAAAATAGTAATTTACAGGGTTTATTATTAAATATGAATATCTACATCCTTGATATGGTTTGGAGACAATCCAATACTAAAAAAACCACTTGAAAACAATCATTAGATTACAAAAAATATGATATGCCCTTTTACTCATGTAGCACTTTAAAGAAAATCCAAAAGTGCATGTGAACCTTATAAGCACCAATAGGGTATTATAATTGTTATCTAACAACTCATATTCCTTTCACTAATTTTCAATTTGACAAATGTATTCAGTTTAAACACAATTCATCAATTCCTTTTGCAGAAGAAAGGTAAGAATAACATGTTCTTTGTTGTAGAAAACTTAGTCAGATTTTTTCTGGGTTTGATTTTCATAGTCCGATTCCTTAGAGTCAAATTTTACATGATACAATTATATCAATACAATTCTGTGATAGAATACAATTGAAATGGATTGGCACCACTTTAATCTCAAATACTATTCTTCCTCAGTTAGAAATTCCCAGTATGGTAAAACCCCATTCGGATTAATTCAACCTGATATCAAAATCATCCTAATATAATTGACAGGATGAATATGATGATACACTAAGTACGAAAAATCTAGAGAATGATGATCAGATGAATACAATTTTTTTAATCTTGTATTCTTTCCCATCGAAATTTATTCAATAAAAAACCAAATGGAATCACTTTGTATCACTAATGACATAGAGCTCCAATCTCTATACTTTGATGAACAATACACCATCGTTAGTCATGTACAATGCACTTTTTTCATTTTATAGGTGACCCATGAGTATTTTGGTGAGAATCCCAAAAAACATTCCGAATCATACAAATTCACTAAAAATATAATTTCCCCTGAAATCTCGGAATACATTTTGAATTCATCAACTCTTCTCTATTCTTCGAGAAACTTCTATAATCTTTACCTCTTCTTCTCCATACTTGCATTTCAATTGTCAGTCTGATTTCAATTGCTATGTCCAATTGTCTCATGATGATTTCTTCCAGACAAATCTCTATACCAATTGAATGTGATTAAATAAATACAATTCTCAAATTGAGACACAATAATTGTATTGAATGAAAGTCTCCCCATTAACAAGATTCTATTTGAAAATTCATTCATCAATATCCATTATTTTATGAGCCTCCTATAAAAAAAGTAAATCAATGCTTTTGAAATGGTTTAATACATTTATGATCATCCTATTCATATAATATATAAACACAATGGAAAAAAATAACTTCATTTATAAACCATTTATTGTATCATGACCACCTTCATGAATTTTAATTCATTGAGGAACCACTTTATCATCATCTGATTTTAATTTGAATGTATTGTAACTTTCTATTAATTTATTCTTCTTTATTTTCATATCGACCAAAGTATGATATTTTTTGAATAGAAGTAGAATTTATATGATCATCCCAGGTATGATCATTCTACATAAGATCATTTTTGATATAATCATTCTAATATCAATCATTCTGGTATTGACCATTCTGAGATTGATCATTATGATATTGACCATTCTAATATTGATCTTTCTAGGTATGAAAAGATTTTATATCATATGATGGAATACATGATGATATAGTATGTCGGTACCACACTTTTCAATGAATACCACATTTTCGATCAATACAAAAATTTCAATCAATACCACCTTTTCAATCAATACCACATTTTGACCCAATACCACAATTTCGATCAATATGGGTATGTTTATCCTGATGCTGATCTTAATGTTAGGGTTTTATGGATAAAAAAATCCTAGAGTAAATCGGCATCACCTTTTCAAATAGAACAACTTTCCATAAACATCACTTTTATCGACACCACATTCCCCAGAACCACTTTAATTTTCTTTCACGTTGATACGATTGTTTTGAAAAATAATCGTTATCACTTATTTTTCTCTACCACCCGGATACGATATATCTAGATAAGATATTTTTCATATTGGAAACATATATTTCTCCCTCCCATTATTCCATAGAACTTGCATCACAAGTTCTCCATTAAAATAATTATTTATGTGAAATATAAATCAGAAAATCATCATCACATTTAAAACACCATAGTCATGTTGACCTTAATTCTCCAGAAAACCCAACACTTCATTCAAAACAACTTCTTCTCATTATAATGGACTATCACAGTGAGTCCAATTTTTTACAAAATAAGATGAGTTTGACTTTTATAAATCCAATAGTGAGTCCAATTTTTATCAATCCCACAGTGAGTCTAATTTTTATCAATCCCATAGGGAGTCCGATTTTTATCAGTCACATAGTGAGTTAGATTTTTAACAATTCCAAAGTGAGTCATATTTTGATCAATCTAACAGTGAGTTTGGTTTTTATCAATACCATACCCAAACATCATCATTATCATCATTATTTATTCCTTCCAAGATATTGATCGATATATAAGAAATACAACCAAAACAAAACTTTGGCCTAACAGTTCCACAAGTGGCTCCAAAGGTCATTGTACACCTGCTCAACCTGCCGATCCACAAGATAGTGATCTTGCCTATAATGTTGAAGATATTTACAAAACAATGGAAATTAAGATTACTTGGTAGGATAAGAATCCCTACTAGGACAATCTGATGGCCAATCTCATTGCCCGCCTCGTAGCCTTTGAGATGCGATAGGTGGAGATCCCACCTGATGGAAAGTGGTATCTGATACTATTGAATTATATGTCAGCACCCTTAGATTTTATAAATCATAATTTATTCCTTTAAATGGTACATGGACCCAATGCAGTATCTACCCCCATTATATCATGGTGTGGACCCATGCTGGGCTCCAACATAGAAGGATATCTCCAAGCTCTGGTGTTTCATATAGACATTGGATGGGATCACGTTCGTCTGGTAGATCTAGTTACCATCAGGTGAATTTCTAGTTGGGAAGAACATAGTAGTTAGTTTATTGATTATTTTCGATCCAATATGCACAATACATGTATTTATGACCTCTTCATGTGCAAACAATGGAAAAATGAGTGACTCACAACCTTTGTCTCCAGGTGGAAGGGCCTGATGTATTCACTCAAAATGCTGTTGAACCAAGAGAACCTCTTGAAAATGTGTATGGAATGTAATAACTAAATTGATTCCCCCCTCATCTTTCATAATTTACCATGTGTATTATATGATTTAAATAATTAAGATCTGTTCCTAGAGGTTGGTTTGCATCATGGTAATCTAGAATGCTCATTGCCTCCTACAACTCCTTCATAAAGAGATGTGAAATCCAAGACTACTACGGTCGCATTGGTAGAGTCCCATAATCAATTATAATTGTTGTAGGATGATCCTATTCCATAACATCATTGATAAAAAAATCCTCACACCTATCCTTAGGCTCAACATGACATGCCATAGAATCGGAAGATTCCACCACATCAATCGTCCCCACCAAGGTGAGGAAATCATGCTTTGGCCCCTCATTGACCTCTAGCCCCACTAAAGGGCCAGGATCATAGTGTTACTTTTCTAGATAAGAGAAATTGGATCTACTTATTTAACAAGGATCATGTTCATATTTTTTTAGGGACTTAGATCATGGTATTATGAAACTTCTAGAAAGCAGAAGACATGAGGAGGCTGATCTCATTTATCACCCCAACTACTTCCCCTACCACTGATTCCCTACTAATACCATCAAGTAGTTCTATATATTCATGTAATAGATCTGGGACAAGGTTTATAAAAATATTTTCAGGTTGGGACCTACCTTGGAATAGGTATCCTATATTTATGAAAAGCCTGACTGTGATATCGAAGATGAGTGGAAGTTGGTCTCCAATTGTGGGTCTCTAAATTATGACAATTCGTTATCCCGCTGAACAATTATTCACTCCCATGTAGTAATTAATGCCCATTTGAATCATCCTATGTATCTTGATGTTTCCATACATCCTTCAAATATTTCTTCTTCTTCCATATATCAGCCTTCTACTTCTTAAAAGAGTGGGCAATGACACTGCAAGGGAAAGGATGATTCCCCACTAGCATCAAACCAATATCAAACCCTCTTCAATTTCATTCTTATAGAAGTAGGAATATCCCCATTATTCCCATTAATATTGGAATATTCCATGAATGATTATTAAAAGTATGCCTCCATGAATTTCCTTGAGCTAGTGAACCCCTACATTATTCCCAATGATGTAGAGTATCATGAAAGACCTCTAAATGTTCCCGATCGATGCCATATTCGATGATGCCTAGTATATGTGAATCATCATGATGCTTAGGAAAGTGATTCCAATAATTCCATTTATGATATCAAGACTAGATAGTAAGTTCAACATAGACATTAGTTTTTACAATCCTCTCATCCCATCTCATCAGGTTCACTGCCACCACTATTTTTGTTACTCATCCTGATAGAGTCACCACGCCATTTTTCATGATTAACTGAATACAGAGATGGACATACCTCAGTTGTTTTACAATTAGTTGGTATCATTTTTTTAGGTTTATTTAATGATTCTTAGGGACATTCCAAATACCATCCAAAATCTTCCAATTCAACCAGTGACCCTGGTCTTACCTTCAGATGATAGAAATTTTCACCTAGCATGAAAGTATGACATGATTAAGGACCTTTCCAACATTCATAACAATATATTGATTCTCTAGTCCCTATGACTATCATAATATATCCATGAATCTATCATAGAGGCTGTAAAAATCCCCTTCAAATTTGAGACGGATGTACTGACTATAGAGGCCTTCCATTATGAGGAAGTTGAGTGTGTAGAATGACAAGCCATCATCTCTTTCTCAAGAAAAGATGAATTTCCTTTCATTTAGAGGCACATTTGAGCATTTTAAATCACATTCTAGCTTAGTGGAATGGAATTATATCTTTTTCTCATCAATATAGGTTTCAGGAACAATATCAACTTGACCCAGATGCTCCATATGTTAGGAATGACAGGAGCATATATGAGTCTCTCTGACATAAAGATTCAAGGTTATGAATGGAATTACCAAATATTCTTTTGAATAATCTTCCTAAAGGCACAGTCTGGTGTCCTAATTATGAGCATTGAATTTATGGTGGAATCAAATGATACCGCTTACAATGAACGGATGGGTAGACCCTAGCTCCAACTACATGCAGCAGTTCACTCCTCATATAACCAATTAATTATGTAGTCCATTAATGATTGAGTGGTCATGATTTAAGGTAAAACCTCTCCTATTCCCTATTTTGAATCCCACTATTTGGATACTACTATTTGGATACTGACTATTACAAGAGAATCGAAAAATGGTTTCATACTAATGAGGGTGAGAACACATCTACTGTGGACCATCCCTGGATGGATTTGGATGATGCATTCATCCTCCTAATTCACTGGTAGGAGGCTACAACACTAGAAATAGGACATTGATTCATCATCTCCAAGATTCGGGGAAGACTGGTTCTGAGGTATATGGAACATCAGATGTTAACCTCGTACTCTTATACAAGACATGCTAGAGTGATACAAGAGCCTCTTACAACTGTGAGGTATCAAGATGTTCTCTCCATAACCATAATAGAATTCCATACCTTCTTGTTTAATTAGGTTGGGCTATGTTGAGACAAAACAACCTACCACCATTGCTTTAAGTTCATCATGTGTGGGACCCTCAGTTGATGGTCTGATGGAATTAGGTCAATATCTTTTTTAGATGGTTTCAGCAGTACAAGAGTCTCCTGAAGAAGATTCCACCACCACTCAAGTTGACACCATCATTCCTCTAGGGTCAGTTAAATAATAAAAATTACCTCCTTTTGATGATCCCCACACCTCAGATGATGGAGAGGATTTGGAAAATTATCTTCTTGCATTTGAAAATGGAGTCTCCTCCACCATCGATGAGTTGGAAAATGTGAATCTTGGAACTAAGATAGATCTAAGGATGACACTGATCAATGTAACTATGCCGGTAGAGAAACAAGAATAGTATTTGGGATTTATGAATAAATATCATGATGTTTTTTACTATAGTTATGATGATATTTCTATGTTGGACCCTTAGTTTTATATCCAGCATCTCGGTCTCCACCATGTCATCGTGGTTTCAAACAGTATCCTAGGAATATGTACCCTTCCCATGGTGACATGGTCAAGGATGAAGTTGATTAGATTATTAAAGAGATCTTCACCAAGGAAGTTTAGTTAACCATATTATTAGCTAATATTTTTTCCATCTAAAGGATGAACATACAAGTTAGAGTCTTTATCTATTTCCATGATCTCAACTTGCACTTCCCAAAGGATGATTTTCCCCTTAAAGTGACAGAGCTACTGATTGGTTATACCATTGGGTTCCAAGATCTCACCTTTATGGGTGTTCATTATGGGTATAATCAGATCTAGATATCCCCCAAAGGTGAGGATTCCACCACCTTTAGGGAACTGTAGGGTACATTCGGTTACTAGGTAAATCATTTGAGTCTGAAGAATGCTGGAGCAACCTATCTGCGTTCCTTAAACTGTATCTTCAAATTGATTCTCAGCACAGTAGTGGAATGCTATATAGATGATTTTGTGGTAAATTCGCACCAATTTCTTGACCATATCAGATTTCATGATAAATTATTAGGTTTCCTCCTCTCTCTCCATCTTAAGATAAACACATTCAAATGTTCTTTCGGGGTGGACTCTTGAAATATTCTTAATTACTTCATCATATACCAAGGCATTGAGATTGACCTAGAGAAGATCAAGGCTATCTGTCAGATTCCTTCTTCGAGTAATTTATGGGAGCGCCATGGCTTCCCAGGTCACTTTTCATATATAATCTGATTCATCTTGAATATAACTGGAACGTGCAATCCCTTTTCTAGACTCACAATGAAATGTGTTTTCTATTAATGGGATGAAGAGTGCCAGACCTATTTCAAGGAGTTCAATAAGTACTTGTTTAATCCTCTAGTTTTGATTCCACCCATATCTGGAAGGCTTCTGGACTTTAATTTGAACTCCCCGGAATGATCATTCAGTGCCCTTATCAACCAGAAGAACAACTAGGGGATATATAACAATTTGTACTATATCTGTCGCAGGATCCTTAAAATAGAGACTAGATATTTTCTTATTAGGAATAGTTTCCTCATGCTGGTTTTTATGTTAAAATGTTTTAGTAATTCATGACAAATTTTTGGTGTCCCATGTGAATATGCTAATGTATATTTGGAATCTATCTATGTTGACAACCTATCTAGCTCCTTGGGCTGTGATTATTTAGCAGTTCAACCTCAAGATTGTTCCATAGAAGGACATCAAGGTTCATACATTGGTATTATTTATTGCCACACATCTATCCCCCATATATAATTCCTCATATCTTGATTTTCCTAATTAATCCATTCTCACATAAGATCAGGCTATTCCATGATATAATATTAACTTCGATGGAAACTCCCAAAGACCCCCTGGAAGAAAGCTTAATGATACTCAACTAAGAAGAGTAGGCTTGGGGATTGTCTTCATCCCACCTACACATGCTACCCTTCCCATTTCGTTCTTATTGTCAAAATGTTGCACCAACAATGAGACAGAGTATTAGGATCTGATCAATAGTGTTGTGTTGGATCTTGATATTGATGTTCCCCACCTATATGTGTAGGGGGAATCTTATCTAGTCATCAAGAAGATCAATGGTGACAATATCGTCAGGAATTTAGATCTCATACCCCTGTTATAATGCACTCTCCAGCTAATGGTGTAGTTCCATTCTATGCCAGATGTGACTCATGTTCCCTGGTCATAGAATAGTCAATATGAGTCCATTTGGGCTCCCTAAATCTACAAAAATATTCACAGACATGATGAATAGAGTCTTTATAGATTACTATAAAAACAATTTGTAGTATTTATATATGATATTCATATCTACCTTAAAATCGTGGAGAAACATGAGGAATATTTTAATTATTTACAAATTACCTTGCAGAAATAAAATTTGCATGTGAAATATAGTAAATGTGAGTTTTGGATGGGGAAATCAACATTCTTGTGACGTGTTATCACTAGTAATGGGATGTATATAGATCCTTTAAAAATATATGCAATTGAATGGTGGACCAAACCAACATATAATTTAGAAATCTATTATCTCATTTGGTTATATGAGTACTATAATTGATTTTTTATAATATTCTCAGGATTGTCCAGTTTGAGAAAATAGATAAATTAGATAGGAGTAAAGGATATCTTGAAGGATGAATGTGAGGAATGATTTGAATAGTTTAATAAGAGGCTAATCACTACAGATGATCTCACATTACCCAATAGTGTGGAAGGATATGTGATATATAATGATGCATCCAAAAAGGGATTGGATTTTGTAATCATGAAAGATGAAATAGTGATAGATTATTCTTCTATCCAATTAAACATCCAAGAGCTGAACTACAAAACACATGATCTTGAACTGGATGTAATGACCATTTCATTTATGATTTGAAAACATTATATCTACAATGAAAAGTGGACATATATACAAATCACAAAATCCTCTTGAATATATTCATATAGAAAGAGCATAAGATGTGCTAAAAAATGTGGTTAGAGTTGATTATAGATTATGATATCTCAATCAATTTGCATCTTGGGAATATAAAAAAATTAGAAGATTCTCTAAGTAGAAATGTTCCAAAAAACCTATCTTAGATGAGGATTAAAAATAATACCATATTTTGAACATTTAAATAATGGGAATTGAAATTAAAAAAAGGATATTTATACTATATTTCATGATTAAAATCTCAATCATATTCTCTTGAGAGGATCACTGAGGTCCATAAAGCTAATTTGGTTCTACAAAAAATGCTGGAGACTATTCTGAATTTCAAATTTTCTAATAGTGGAGTTATAAATATTCTAACCGAGATATGTGTACCATAAAAACTAGAAGTATAGAAGGATATTTTGGATGATGTGTATATGTCATCCTTATCTATTTATCTAGGATTCCCTAGAATGTATAGATATTTAAAGAAAAACATCTTGTTGGATAACCTGATGTGGGAGATTGTGGAGATTAAATCTCGATGCATGGTATTCCAAAAAGTATAGGTGGAATGAGATACACCTAAGAGGATTATGTGACCACTTCCCATACAAATATAGAAATGGGAAAAAATAACCATGTATCTCATTATAGGACACCCTCAGACATGTAAACTCAATAAAACCCTCTTGGTTGAAGTAAATCACCTTATAAAGTCAGATCATTTCATTATTTTTAAATAATATTCCTCTCTCAACAAATTAACCAAGACATACACAATAGAAGTGGTAAGACTATGTAGTGTTCCAGTCTCAATTACATCTGATTATGATATGAGATTTACATCAAAGTTATTGATAAGTAATAACTAAATATTAAATATGGTTCTAACTTTCAAGTCTAATTATCACCCTTAGAATCATGGTCAATTTCATAGAACCATAAAAACTCTAGAGGAAATATTGAGATCGTGTTAAATTGATTAACAAGGATATTGGGAAAATCAACTTCCCATATTTGAGTTCTCATATAACAAAAGTTTTCATTTTTTTATTCAAATGGAACATTAGGAAACATTGTATGGGAAGAGGTGATAGACCCTAACATGATACTAAAATGTAGTCGAGATGATTCTTATTGGACATAATATCTTTTAGGAGATGATAGTGATGTTTCCAAACATTTATAATCACATGAAATATATGAAATTTTTTAAAAAATTGTGAACTTCATAGTCAATACCATCAGTTTTAGATTAGTGATATGGTGTTCCTTGGTATATCACCATGGATGAATTTTAGGCTGTTTGGGAATAAGGGAAATATTATTTCTATATTCATCTGACCCTTTAATTTCCTTGATCTCATTGGAATGGTGTCTTATTGACTTCAAATCCAACCAAACCTACCTTAGGTAAATGATATATTCCAAGTACCCCTCCAGAGGAATAGCATTGAAATCCCTCACATGTAATAAATTCATAGTGGGTATGATTAGAGAACAATATTTCATGGGAGGAGAAGCCAATGAAGATATTAGATCATAGATAAAATGTTTTATGAACCAATACAACTCATCTGGGAAAAGTGTGGTGGTGGAATGAAAAGTTGGAAGAAGCCACGTGAGAATCAGAAGATGCGATGAAATAGAATTACCATTATCTATATTATTGTTCGAGATGAAAATTTCAATGGAGAAATTTACTAAGGGGGAAGAATGTAAGAACCAAAATCTAAGAATTGAAATTCCATTTTAGAATGAATAAATTTTTTATTATTTAATGTAGTTCTAGAAGCCCCATATAACATCCTCTGATCTAGAACTCTATAACATGGCCGAAATATGAGGGTTAAGAGACCTCAAGATAACCTTCCCATATTTTAGAGTGTACTACTAGATTTTGGGTTGTTATTTTCATAGTGGGAGGACTATACTCCCTATTTACAGAGTTACAACATCCTGGAATAATTATATAATAATAATAATACATATCCCAATGTGGAAATAATGGAAACTATAAACACATATGAAATAAAAACAATAAAATCCAACTGAATAACCCATGACATAATTATAGAATAATGTAATGTCATGGTGGAATGTTACTAAATGTCATTCTAGAAGTAATACAAAATAAAATTCTAGAAGACTCAAAAAATAAAGAAAGTTCACGATCCTGAACCCCATGCCAGTCGATCACAAAACTCCAACCCATATATTAAGAAACCAATAAACATAAAGGTCCCATTCAATTATCTAATCATGCCCCCATTTAATCTGATTGGGAACCAAATGGGGGACCGAGTTGATTGTGAGTATAAATCAGTAGTTCGACACCACAATTTATAAACACAACCAGTCTTATAATATATATGGGAAATAATGCAAAAATTATTTGTATTAATTAATTAAAATATTAAATTAATACAAAATTAACTTATTTTGGCTCCATGACAGAATATATCTACGCATCTATCAAGACCATTCTAACCAAAACCATATAACCATAGTAAAACATAACCTGCCTTGGTACCATGATAGAATTTTTTTAATCATTTCTTTTAACCATGTCATCCATAACCTTAAAACCAAGGTATATTTTACACAAATATAGGTCAAAATCCACTATACAATAATTTCAACAATCAATCATGGAAGAGCCTAGTATATAAGAATTTCATCATAGGTTAGTACCAATCTTAGTATAGTATAATTTCCACATGTCTTAGGGAAAAGCCGAACATATAAGAATTTTTACATGTATCACTGGGTATAGACCTCTATATAATAATTTCAGCATGTACCAGAGTATATAATGATATATAATCATTTCAACATGTAAATTGGGAAAAAACCCCATATAATAAATAAAACAATGAAACTAGGACAATTTCCCATTTAATAATTACATCATATAAATCACAAAACATGTTATAGGAACAAGGTTATCATAATATCACATCATATGGATCAATTATTAATAATGAAAATTAGAATTTATCTTTCATTAATCTATTTATTTACCCTTTGGCCTTAAAAGAACATGAAGCTGATCATCTTGACAAACAAGCCAAGACAAGGTGAATCTAAACCAATCAATCACTCAAAACACATGTCATATTAAACCCACTTTAACACATTAATAAATTTATTTAAAATCAAGGGTTATATCAACCAAATAGTATCCAAAATCATGTTCAACAACCTATTTGATCCAAATGTATTCTGATGATTAATCCAGTTCACCATTCTATTTATTTGGTGCACGATACAATGGTGTAGTTTCAATATTGCACGTACATGAAAATTATCAAACCATAAGATTATGGTTCAGACCCCTTACCTTTTTCTATCAATCAATCAATTATTCCACCTTCAAATATTAACAGGGAAAATGGTGAATATTAAAACAAGAAGGATCCTAGATCAAACTAATCATGATCAAAACGAACAATGTTCATAGTCAAAAGGTTACACATTAATGACTAGAGAAAAAAATAAGAGAATGGAAAACCAAACCAAAACCAATTTCAACAGACCATATGCATGATCAGGGCAACTAGAATTAACATAGGTTATTGAAAATAACCTATATTCTTCTCTAGGGAAGAGAGGAAGAGGATGAATGAAGGTGTGAGAAACACAGAATACACACAACACCTTTAAAATTGATGGTTAGGAAATTATAGACGTTTTAATTTAGTTAAACATTGTGTTTTTTATTTTAGATCGATACACCAAAAAATGTATCACCTCATGTGATTTTAACACTACCCAAAAATTAAATGATGTGTAATACATTCATGGTGTATATTTATTTTATGCCATGAACCAGGATCATGTATTATTCCTAGAAACAGTTACACATTGTGTATCTTCATTTCATGGAATGTAATTACCATGTACAAATCCTTCATTCTATTTCCCATGAAAAACCCAAACCACCTGTGAAGCCATCCAAAGCATGGAAAACTATCATAAACCCATTTAAAAAATTTACACGTAGACTCTATAAATTCAAACAAACACACTTCCCTTGAAATTAGGTTATCTTCCCCAACAAAGGGTCTCTGTCTCTGAAAAAGTATTAGAGAACATGATTCAGATGAAAAGATCAAGGTTGGACATACCTAAAAAATTATAGAATCTTAAAACCTCCCCACCATACAATACCATTTCTTTGAACTTATTTAATATCACTATTTTTCTCTTAGAGAACAAGACTAACCATTACGATTTCATATCAAAATCACACTCTGAGGTCTCCTCTTAAACTCAACTATTCTACCACTACACTAGACACAAAGGAATTTCCATAGCCCAGTGATTATTCTCAGTATAGTCCATAATTAGTATTAGATGCACATAAAAGGAATCATCAACAATAAGATTGATGTTTTCTATTCATATCACATGAGAAGGATCTGAATAATATCTAAAATGTTACAGGACATAAAAGATGTCATGTATGGAAATTTATCTCTATAGAAGGTCTAATCAGTACACTACTGGACATTCCCTATCCACTATCTCAAATAGACAAATAATCCTATGTGCTAGATTGCAATTGTTTTCTAATACCAAATTTCCCCAAACTGGGTAACACCCAAAGAAAATAATGATGAACAACCATAAACTCCATAGGTATTCTCTGATATTCATCCTACGATTTCTTCCTACTTTTCACGGTCTGCAATAACTTCTTGTTCAACAGATCCTGATTATACAACTCCGACATGAGACTAGTCCGAATAAGAACTCACTCTATTACCTCTAACCAGCAAAGAGGAAAATATAATAGCCTTACATACAAGGTCTTGAAAGGTTCAATATAGATAAATTCCTCGAAGTTGCTATTATATGAAAAAACCCTAAGTTTTACATGATTCTACAATGAACTGTCGAAATCCAAAACACGGTCTTGAAAAATATCCATTAAAATATGAATTATATTCTCAAATTGACCATTATTCTAAGGATTATTGGACATAATCAAAATAACCTACAATCCCAAATCCTTTTAAATACCCTTCCATATCAATGATGTGAAGTGAGGATTCCTATATAAAATAATACTCATCATTACACCGTGCAATAAAAATTTCACACACATATATATATGACCCAAATCATCAATAGTGAATGTATCCCTGCTAATAAAAAAGTGGGATACCTTTTCCAGTTGACCTAGAATCACCCATACAACATCATTATTTTCATTTTTCCAATTTGATACTATCATGACATCCATAGTAACACCATCCCATTTCCACCAAGGAATAGTACAAGGCTATAAAAGCCTAGTTGGCATATGATGCTCAGATTTCACTTAAAGACGAGTGAAACATATCTCCACAAATCCCACTACCTCCTTATTCATTATTTACTACCATTAAATTATTAACAGATTAACATACATATATGTAAAACTATGATTTAACTCCCATGTATAAGCATGAAACTCTCTCATCATCTTTTCATACAGGCCCACAGAAACCCTTTTCCAGCCATGGAAAATTATAGAACATCCACTTCCAAGAGACAGTCCAAATTGATTATTCCCACTATATAAGATGTATCCCATAATTAATCTCTCCAGATCAAATAATTTATTAGTATTTATTTAGTAGAAAAACACATGTAAAATAGATACCAATGTTAGGGATACTCATCCCTGAGACCCTTGAACATCTATACACAAGTCAGTAAAGAGTTACATCACCTACCACTCCTTGCAAGACTCCCATAATGCCTCATCCTACATCATTCGACGTAAAAAATTGGCAATTATGTATCTCTTTCCCACTATATAATCTTGCCCGATGTTATTATGAGGCTGATACTTGACCCACCTCCCCTACCGTAGGTTCAGGTCCCATTGAGAAAAGATGTACCTAATTATCTTGACGTACATGGATGCCATAGGCCTCTCACCCATTAGATAATATCTTCGACATCTCAGGATATTTAAAACCGCTACTAAATCCAAATCATGAGTATAATGATTCCTCTCATGCACTCTCAGCTGTCAAGATCCATACACAACCACTTGATCATCCTACATCATAAAAACTCTACGCCCAAGTATGGATGAAAAATAGTACATGGTATATGCTTTACCCATCAGAGGAAAAGTGAGGATATTTACAAAGGTCATATTTCCTTTTATCTCTTAAAAAATATATTGCAATAATTATAAAAAAAATTCACCCCTTTCTTGGTCATTCGTGACATCAGTTCTACTAAACGCAAAAATTCATTGATAAATTGTTGATAATAACTATCCAAACGTAGAAATATTCGAATCTTGATGATATTATTGGGATTCTATCAAGGTATCCTATCTGAAACATTATCTAGGTCCACTGAACAAATACTTCTGAGATTAAATTCCCTATGAAGTGCACCTTATCAAACTAGAAATGAATTTTTGTCTATATAAAATAATGTTAATTCTAATTTAATGTACTATAAATGATGTCAATACATTTGTAATGTTCATTTTATTACTGATATTACACTAATATTTCATTAGAAAAAACACCTAAAACTGATCTATAAAATGATGATAGATACTATTTATCAAGGCCTTGAATACTTACAGTGTGTTGGATAAACCAAAAGACATCACTAGAAACTCATACAAGCCATATCGGCTACTAAAATAAGTATGAGATATGTATAACAGTCTCTCCCAAAATTCAGGGTATCCTGATCTCAAATAAGTTTGTGATAACATCTTATAAATTGATGAGATCATTGATTCATAATAGATTATATCAGTTCGTGACATTCATCTTGTTCAATCTACGATAGTCCACACATATGGGAAAATACCCATTTGACTTCTTGGAGAAGAGAATTGGACCATTCAAAAGAGATGTACATGTAGATATAAAATAATTTTTTTTCTAGATATTCAGACATAGAATTGAACTCCTAAATGTCTGTCGATGTTATTCCATAGTGGGGTAGAAAATGGTTCTTCTCAAAAAAAAAAAACTAAATCGTACGCTCGATCAGTCACTCGAGAAATAATCCATTAAACTAGAATATAATACAAAGAAAAACAATATACCACATAATAAAAATAATCATGCATCATTCCATCGACATCTAGAGAAAGATCGACTATTTGAGACAAGAGAAAATCCAATCTTCATTAAACTGGTCCTCTACAACCAGCCTAAAGATCCCACACACCTAGGTCAGAACTGATTCATATTTATAGATACATGAAGATATAACACCTTATTAAATAGTATATAAGATCTAGATATACAACTAACTTATTCTTAAAACAAATAAAATCGAATCCTATCATTCCTAGAACAAATGGTTCCCAAAATAAATAGTGACCACAAATTTGTAGAGAACCCATCTTGAAACATTTGATATTATTTGAACGCACTCATAAGGGTGTGATAATGATAAAAAAACATCCATTGTTTCCACAACCGTTACCGGAAAATGTCCAGAATGTGAAGATAAAAAGGAATATTATTCTCCTATATCAAACAGAACACAAGAAAGGTTATACGATTCATGAATCTTACCTCTAACTGTATATGGTTCTATATATTATATTGTTGCATTAGTCTACATAACATGCAGCTTATGAGACCCACTAACTTGGGATCCATCCTGACTCCATTGGGAAATACCCTCTTCTAGGTAATCCCATTCCTGTAAAGGGAAACCAAATCCCCGACCTGGCCATAAAAGCATATGGAACTCCAGTTAATTTTATATTTCGGAGTAGTTGATACCTTCCAACACCTTCAATCCTATCTTATTCCCCTACCACTACTCTACTATTGTGTTCCCCAAAAAATTCCTATATTGGATGGCCAATCTTCTGTAAGCATGACACTCTAAAGTAGGTTATAGACAGTATGTTTGTTTGTGACCCATCTTACCACACTAGAATCACTAAAATGGAACATGATCCTATGATTGGAACCAAATTCATTGACTACTATAACCGCTAATTACATAGAGAAAACTGTCATGTCAATGCTTCTGTCCCCCAGAAGAAGAGTTTATATTTTTTTCGGCTAAAATAGCCTAGCTTCTACCCAGGGCCTCTCTCACATTACCTTCCAAGATAAGTTCTAGATTCATAACATCTGCAAAACACCTTAGAAGGAACACCTTCAGCTAAAACATAATCTAATGTTGAATGAAAACCTAAAAATGGTCTCCTTGGAGATCTCACCAACTTTCAAAGATGTCACATAGTGCTGGAGGTTAGTGAATTATTCACCATAGTCTAGTATTGAAATACCATCATGTGTCAGGTTCAAGAACTGAAGAGCCTTATCATCCCTCAAGGAATCATCAATGAAATGGATTAGGAAATTCATCTCTATGTACTTATTGGATAAATCCTCATACTTCCCTACCCAAATCAAAATTTTCCAAATATTCATGTCAAGTCTACAAATCATATATGAAGCAACCTTTACCCTCTTTTATATGGGGGTCCCAAGCTACATAAAGACCATATAGACAGACTCAATCTAGAACTCAAATTCATGGAGGTCTCAATCCCAAGTGACCTTAGGATGATGCTACACCTGGAACACTGTCGTTATCATTGAGGTAAAAGTAATGGTGTTAATAGTATCCCCTCTAGAGATCACATAACCCTAAGGAACACGTCATGATGCTGGACATTCATATGATCCACAAGAGCTACATGAAGATCTATCTCATCTACATTAAGAGTGTGTTTATTTCCACTAACTTTATAATAAACTCGAAGATGATGAAAATAAATTTTCTCTACAACAATACACCTCCTTAAAATAATAGTTATAACAAATTCAACCTCAATCGGTGACAATAATAGAGAACCACTCACTCATGGTCTCTCTAAACATGGTTTGCATCTATTTTAGCATGACATAATAGTTTATTTATTTCATTTAATTTTACAAATATAACATGTATCTTATATCATGTTTAACAATAAATTATATATCACATTCAATAAATATGTTCCTATAATGTCGAATGCATGTCAATATATATCTTTTTGTTCCCATTATGATGTATGAATAATTATCTAATGATATACTAAGCCATGATTATAATTTTGATGATCCAAATAACATCATGAAATCATAATCTCACACAACATCTGAATCACTCAGGGTGAAATAATATCAAATGTTACAATAAAACAATATAAATATCAATCCACCCCTAGGAACTAGGAGTTTCCCCCACACATGGGTTAGCTACCCTCATACAGAAGATCATTACTAATTCTTAACACATCATATTCTCTTTTATACCCTTCCAAAAAATAAATAAATATTAAATTAACCTCATATGATATTACTTTATAACATCCTATGAATTATCACTCTATCACATGGAAAAAACTAGTTTATTAGGTGACTTCAACCACAGCTCCCCATATTCCAGAGGCTGTTAACTAGCAACATGGGTGTGATATATATAGTAGGTAGAATATAACCCCTAGTTATAGAGTTTCAACACATAAGAATAATTATATAGTAATAATAATAAATATCATAGTCCAAGAATAATGGAAATGATACCATGTAGATGAATACAATATAGTAAAATAAAAAAATTAACCAAATAAAATGTTAGGGGAAAAATTAATGTCATTAAGTAATGTAATAAAATATAACTCTAGTACTAATACAAAATAAAAGACTATGATACTCAAAAAAGACTAAAAAAATCCTGATCCTGAACCCCATGTAGGTCTTTCACCAAAATCCAACCCATCTAACAAAAAAACAATTCATAGAAAGGTCAGTAAACATTTTCCAATCTGGAATCCATGCAATCTACTTGGTAACCAAATGGTGGCCAGAGTAGGGTGAGTATATAACTCAGTAGGTCAACACCACTATGTCTAAACATTATCAGTCTAATTAAAAGTCTGTCCAATAATGCAACAAACATTTGTATTAACTAATTATGAAATCAAATTAATACCACATGAACCTCCTTTATCTCCCTGATGGAATATCATTGAATATGTCTCACAGCCATGCTAAATAAAAAACATATAATCATGGTATAACTAAACATGCCTTAACACCATGCTGTAATGTCTCTAGGCATGTCTCACAACCATGACAACCATATCCTTATAATAAAGGTATAAATTCAATAAATATGGTTCAAAAACATATATATATATATATATAATCATTTAAACAATCAATAAATGGAGATATCAGTATATATTATTTTATGCATGTTGAAAGGACAAGCCTAGTATATATGTATTTAGTCATGTCTCAGGGCCAATCCTGATATATAATCATTTCATTATATATCACTTAGTATCGGTCTCTATATAACCATATCAGCATGTCTTCGAGCACAACTCTGTATATAAGAATTCTATAATTTTATATTTTCCAACATCCCATACAAGAATTAAAAATAATTATTTTGAAGATACCCCATATATTCATTACAACATATAAATCACAACACATGCCATAGAAATAATCATATCAAAATATCACATCGTAAAGATCAATGATGGATTATGAAAATTACCATTTTCTTTCTATTACACATTACATTTTTACATTGGTCAAAACCAACAATAATCTAATCATATCGATAAATATGCCACAAAAAGTTGAATCTACATTAAACAATGACACAAAATCCATGTCATGCAAAACACACTTTAATACATTAACCAATTTACATATAATCAAGGGTTTGATCACCCAAACCTAAGACTCTAGATAAGTAAACAACCAATTGGATCTAAAGAGAATCCAAGGAATAATACAATTAACCATTTAATTTATTTGATGAATGATATGTTTGAGAAGTTTCAATATTTCACATACTTGATAATTATTAAATAGTAGGGTTATGTTTAATACCCCCTTACTTAAACTCATGATTTACCAATTTTCCAATGACTAAAACCAATGAAAAATAAGGTGCATATAATCACAAGATGGATCATAAACCAAATCAAACATGATAAAATAAAATAAATCTCATGATAAAATGGTTACCCCGAAATTACAGGAAAACATAAGGAGAGAAGGGGAAACCTATCCAAAACCACTTACCAGGGATCAAATGCCTGATTGGTCTGTCCAGAATCAAGAGAGGTGCTCTAAAATTTCCTAGATATTTCCATAAGGTTAATGGGAAGATATTACTTGAAGGAATAATAAAAAATCATCCTCAAAACTCAATTAAAATTGATGCAAAAGAAATGTACATAGAGTGTAATATAGTAACACATCATGTATTTACTTTTAGATGTATATAGTGAGAAAAAACATTCCTTGGGTGATTTTTAACACTACCAGAACATTACACGATTTGTAATTACTTCACAAAATGTATTTATTTTATGTCATGAAATATGAACATGAATTTCTCATGGAAATGGTAACACATTATGAAGCTTCCTTACATGATGTGTCATTGATCTGCTAAAATCCATCAGTCTACTTCCCATGGAAACACATGGACATCTTATGAATCCATCCAAAGCATTAAAACCCCTCATTGAAAAATTTAACATATTTATAAGCAGACTCCATTAATCCAATGAAGAATAATTTCCTAGACATTAGTCCATTTTACTAAACAAATCCTCCCCATCTATGAACAAGAGTCGACAAACAAGGCTCAAACAAAATCTCAAAGAAGGATATACTTAGAAAAAGACGGGATCTAACAACACATGCACTGCTCTGGTTATTTTGGACCATTATATTTTATGTCAATTTTTAGAGAGAATTAAGAATCCTAATCATTGATAATATATCCATTTTAGTGACCATTAAGATTACTATGTTAATGGTTATGATAAAGTCCAATTAAAAATGATTGAAGAAATGATGGCTTAGTCTAACAGGATCATACCCAATGAAGACCATTTATGGGAGATTCCAAAGAAGGTGAAATCACAAGGATTTTCCCTTGACCATGATCAAGATGATATTAAATAACTAAAAAATGAGAGAAAATATTTACAGGATAAGATCATGATCATCGATATCTTGTCCCAAATCATGTTTTTCAATCCACCCCAAGAAAATTTCGTCATCGCAAAGCGTAAGCTTAGGTAATTTGCTGGTGTAATAAAGGACTATATATATGAACCCTGATAGTATGAATTTATATATATTTATTTCTAATAAAATAAATATGATCTTAATTTTTTTTCATTAATACATATATATTATTAATTAATTTTTTTGATAAATATTTGATTTTGATATAATGAATAATAAATTCTATTTTTGGTAAATATATAATTTTAATTAAGAAAATATTTTTATTTAATTAAATAATTTTATTACTAAAATATATTTTAATAAAAAATTATTAATAAATAATATTTATTAAATATGAATTATAATATAATTTTATAATGATAGGTGTAAATTGTAAGGGTCAGAAAACTATTTTGTCAAAAAACCCAATTTTCTTCAATAAATTGGAATTTTTTATTTAAAAGTGTAAATTATCAAATTTAGATAATTGTGTTGCTAAAATAAATTTTATTTCGGCAAAAAGAACATTTAAATTATTAAATGATTAATTTCTCATAATTTTCTAAGATAGACTAATTTTTGGCTAAAAATTAAAAATGTTATAAATATATGGTATGTATTAAAACTAGATAAGAGAAAAAAAGTGATTCAATAAATACTATAATGTTTAACCATAAATAAAATTATGTCTCTCCTTCAAAATAAATTGTTTTGACCAATTTTTAATTAATTATATAATCCCTTAATGAAACCTCCAAAACATATATTATAGGTTAATGTATGAAAAGTAATTATTTTTAAACATGAATCACTTCCACAACAACATTGGTATTAATTTAATGATATTTTATATTAGCCTCATAAAATATTAAAATCCACCCCTTTGTTAGAATACATGGGAAAAACCATTGTATTGTTTTTGGTTTGGATAATGTTTTCATATGGAGTCCAAAACCTGTGTTTGAAAATTAATATGAATCCCCCGTTATTTTTCTATATAAAAAAACACATCCTACCATTACATTTGACTCCAAAGACATACATAATTATTTTTCTATGTATTTATACCTATGGAACACAAAAATATATTCCCCATGAATTTAAGACTATCCTCACTAGAATTTAGAAGTTCCATCTCTATGTAAGGGATCTTATCCTTATCCTCTTTATACAAGAACCAAATTTATATATTTAAAATTAATTTTTAAAATTTCATGTCGGGATATGTTTTGAAACATCCAGCTTCGTTTTCTTATGATTTATAAGTTTTTAGATATACCTTTAACAATTATTTACCCTTCCATAAACCATTATGTAGACCCGTTATGATGTTGAAATTATCCAAATATTTTATATGCCAACCATTTGTGTAGTGATTACCTATCCGCATTTCCACTCTAGGCTAGAAACCTTGTTTTAACTATAAATAATTTATTAGGGAATTCTATATATATAAGACAAACTTTCTAATAGTGGGTTTAAAGGTGATGAAATGAATCCTTGTGTGGTATGATCTATGTGGAGAACTTAAGCATATAAATTAAATGAATGTGAAAGGTGTGAATTGAGTTATATAGACCTCCAATGCATTTGGTAATGTTTTTTTCTCCAGAATTGAAATTTATGGTCCATGAGTGGTTATCCTAAGTACACTAAATAATGAAATATTAGTGGCTATTATTGACTTATGTTTATGATGTCATGTATTATGTTGTTTCCAAATTACCATGATTACATTATATTGTCATCTAATATCCTTTTTTGTTGTTCAATCTAAGGATTATAACCCCTCTTATATTACCTTGATATTCTTACTGAGTCACATTTATTAATTTTATCATGTTATTATTTTATTATTCTATTTTTAGGGTTATATATCACCCATTTGTAATATACATTCCCATGTTATCCCATGTATTTTTGAAAGATCCATGGAATATAAGAGAATGTTTTTGATTTTCTAAATAAGGATGTTGTACCCATATTTTATGTTATTTTTTCGTGTGCTTAACTTACTAAATACAATATGCCTCACAATTCTATAAGAAGTTATTATGTTAACCCATATGTAATAATTCATGAAATAAAGTGTATCAAATATATTATTTTTCAGTCATAATGAATATAAATAGCATGTTTGACCCTTCACTATGTAGAAATTTTTGGGTGCACAAAGATGGAAAATATAACATCTAGCAATGAATAACTAGCATGTGTGCTACAATACCCTATGAATGTAGGCGGATGTTTATACTGAAATTCTTATGTAAACTATACCTTAAAAGGTTAATGTTGTGAGTCTTCCTACCATTTCTACATGAAGTATAGGAAACCCTCTATAAAATGACCATCAGTTCCCAGATCAGGTATAACAGTTCATAAGTAGGGGGAACCATATGATGTAATACTAGTAGTTCTTTACCCAACACATCTAGAGAATTCTCATCAATACCTTCCTAGAACTCAACCTGAGGCTGTCGTGGAAGAACATATCTAAAATTACAATAACATGGATGAAAATGATATTTATCATTTAAGGATTACTCAGAGGAAACAAGACGGACCAAATCCACTGTACACAATAACATAACTAATAAATTTAGTTATGATATCATGATTTGAATAAGGGTCAATAATTAAGAAAAAATAACCCAAATTCCCACTGCTGAGGCCAACGTGTTATTTATACTTCAAATGTTTTAACAAAATTTCTATTCTATAGAGTTTAAATTCCCTGTTATATACGAATAAAATTATGTTCTAATTTTCATCCACATTTAATGGTACAAAATTCCACTAAAAATTTCAAATCAACAATTTTATATATATAGTGGTTGTTTTGGATTCCTCTTACATTAAAAAGACATAATTTCATATTATTTATAAGTTTCAAGTGGAATTTCATGACACTAAAAAAATCATATGTTATATATGGTCATAGGATCTAAGTGGTTGATGCAAAAATATTGAATTATACAAATCAATATTCTCAATTTATAAATGCTTATATACTTTAAACATTAAAATTAGAATCAATTTAATTGAAACCATTAATGACTCAACCCATAAAACCAATGATTCATGTCTTAACATATCGTAATTGGTTAGTTAATGTGTCACCGTAATGATATGAGGTAAAATTACATTAATAATGATGAATAAAATTTAATTATCCCTATATCTATCCCATTTATCCTGTAAAAAATAATTGAAAAATTTAAAAGCATAACATTCCATGAACGCACAATAAGTATAAGGAAGTCATGAAATTAAATCTGCATCTCATGTTATATTCATGGCATGTGAATCTCTATATGACTATAATGATGCATGAGACGATACCTACCATCCATACTGAGAAATGAATAACGATCCATATTTATAATAGAAATCATAATTAATGTTCTTCATGAAATGGTGAAATTAGTTCTAGTGTAATAGGTAAGAACTAGAATAGTATGTACCATCCCTATAGAATTTTATTTACCTTTTATGTGGGTTAGTGACTATTACACCGCCTATATTTTTATGAGATAGATTTTTCATTATTTTCGTATTCTTATTTAGTTATGTTTTAATAATTATTTGATGTCTTGTGTTGTATGCTAAACCAACACAATATTTTCCTACACATAATGCTGTCTTAGCTTGGGGTATACACTACTCTATTATTGGTTTGTGTTACACACAATTTCATGTTCTTTTGATAGATTTCATTTCATACCAGACTGAGTTTAAGAGAACAACTAAATTTTATAATGTTACCATGTGAAATATCCATTATAATAGATGGAATGAACAATATTAACCGAATTATGATAATATGATTTACACATGATTATATAATTAATTATTTGGTGTGAAATTAATTATAAATTAATATAAAACCATTTTCAAATAAATAGAAATGTTTTTCTGAGTGAATATTTAAATAAAAATTATAGAGTTTATAAAATAATAACATCACTATTGATGGATTTTATTAATGAAATAAATAAATAAATAAATATATATATAATATAATCAATCTAGTTTTTAAAATCCCTCTAATATGATTTCTGGACCTGATATAAGAATAAATAAATTTTTTCGAATAAAAGAAGTATTTTTCAATAAATATTGTTTTTAATCTTCGTTATGGAACAACAATTTTAAATAAAATTTTAACAAATATTAATATTATATTTGAAAAAATGTACTTTTTATTTGGAATCAATGTATAAAAATTTTATTTCGATGAATTTTTGATATTTTTATAATAATTTGCACGATTTGATGAATAGTAAACACATACTAAAATTTAATTAATTTTTTTCATCAATATAATTTATATGGTTATGTTATATTATTTAATGGTATTAAATTATAAATAGATTATATTTTTATCAATTAATATCATGTATGTCATTTTAATTAAATTTATATTAAATCTAGATGTAAAAACATTTCAATATTTTGTAATGTTTTTACTTTTGAAAATCATTTTCTCATTCCGACAATGATTTTTATTTTAAATTAATTATATAAAATATTATGTATTGAATTTTTTAAAATTAATTGTGTATTTGGGATTAGTGGGTCCACATTATGTAATTATCATTCTTTTATTTTTGGGTATTATGAATAGTATCTTCGATAATATTTATTAATGTTGTAAAAGGGAAAATCGGGTAAATAAGGGTAAAAATAATATTATAAAATTAACATAACACTTGTCCTAATATCATAGGATGAGGTTTTTCTAAGCTAAACCATAATTGGGTAGAAACTATATCATTTGGAAGCCACTAAGATGTGATTAATGAATTTAATTAGTTTTATTTAAAGAAAAGTTAAATATTCGCTTACTCAAATTTTAATAATTATATAAATTTTAATATAAGGTTATACATAAGATAAATTCAACTATAAATATTAATTCTAAATCTAGTTTTTTTTCTTTATCATGGAATTTTATTTTTAATTTTAAGGAAATAAGTAGTAACCCTAATAGTTTATACATTAATGGTATAGAACATAGTTAATTAAAGAAAAATAATTAAAATAATTTGTATTTAAATGATAGCTACCATAATACGGCAAAAAACAACACCATATATTATTGGTATAGTATAAATCAACCATAATTATTCATGGCTTGACTTATTGACCATTTAGATCCATATGGAGAAGATTATGACACTTATAATTTATGATTTAAATTGATGTCAATGTTTTCACATTAATGGTTTAATATATGTAACATTTTTAATTTATAAATATCTAGAAGATATATTCCACTATAAAAATTACAGTGAAATATAGAAGAGTTTTCTTCATTATTTTATTTCATTTTTAAATTTTAACTGATAATTTAATATAATAAATAATTACACAAAATTAATGTAGTAATTATTTTATTGATGGAAATATATAATTAATTTTATTTCAAATATCAAAATAAATATAATTTTGGATAATTAATATATATAATAAAACTTACATAAGAACTTAAACCCATAAATATATAGTAATTTTTTTGAGGTTAACATCTTATTTTGATATTTCTATAAATCAATGAAATTAATAGTGTCAAAATAGTACTATTAATATTTTATCAAAATACTGTTTTATTTAAAAAATTATTAAACGATCTAAAATTGAAGCAATTGTTACCTCAGTTTAAAGAAAGATAAATTAACTGGGGATTAACTAAAATCATAATGTTTAAATTGATTGATAAACTTGCATAAAATTTATTTTTTAGTCAGATTACAACCTTATCTAATCTAATATTCTAAAATAATACATGGGGGGGGGGTTTATTTAATTATAAATTAATATTATTTATAGATTATAAAAGTGGACCTCACCTCAATTATAAAAGGAACATCCTCCCTCCCAAAATCAATTCAATTAGACCCATTATGCTTAAATATCCCCAGTTGATTTACCTTATAAAATTACTCATCAAAATTCTAGAGGTTTTGGTCTTATCAAAAGTCCAACTCTAGTGTCCTTAAGAGGAGATATATAGGGAGCTCATCAAAGAAGACGTAATCTTCTCTAAAGATTCATTCAAACTTAATTATTATTCTACTTTCTCTTCATGAGTTTTTTCCATAATATTTTAATAAATCCAATGTCAACTATATAATAAGATATTATTATTAATATTTAACAACCATATTCCACCTTCTATCCGTCTTAGTAAAATTAAATCACCTCAAGTGCATGCGTACAACTTACCATATCCACGCCATGGTGTAATTTGTTTTTTCACCACCATCATACATAGATGGGTATAATGATGGAAATTATACCAATAAATGATTACTATAACAGGATATGGACTCTGGAAAAAAATATATACCATCCACTTTCATACCAATTTACAATTATGTGAATGATATCACCGATCGTGCGTGTGTACGACTTATCATCCCCACGATGTGATACGATTCATTCTACATGATATACATTAAAAAATTATTATATGAATGTATAGAATAAATAAAATATGATATATATTGTGATAATTTCATTTTAAAATGATATAACTATAACCTAATTAAATAGAACTAGAACTTATTCAAAAACATTTATAAGAAAATAAAGTTGTTAATAACCTAATAACGAGTAAAAGTGAATTTTTATTTAAAAACAGAAGGTAATATTATATTATATGATATCATAAAAATGAATATGATTTTTGAAAAATTCAATTACATTATTTAAGTCATTATTATTGAGGTTGGGATACATAAAAATAATATCTAATCTATGGTAAGGTAAAATTTCAAAATCTCATTATTTTCTGAGATTGTTTATACGTATGTATTTTTTGGGGAATATTTATCATACATGTATATAATTCCTAAATATGTTTTCCAAAATATTCATTATATTATTATAATTTTTTTAAAAGCTAATATTTACCATTGGTGAATTTTTTATTAAACAGTATAGACAAAATCTTTTTCCATTTCCGATATGAGGTACTTTTGTCTTATCTGATAAAATTACGAGAAGAATGTTTTATTTTAGATTATATGGAATGAATTGTTTTTTGCATTTTCATAACTCCTTATTTTCATGAAGATTGTTTTGAAATATTACAAGGTTATTTTCAAAGAGAATATTTTTTTAAAAAAATTTATGGAATTTTGAGAAATGAAATCATTTTTGAAGAAGAAATAATATTTTCATCAAGAATTAATTTCAATTGTTCCATTAATAATATTTTCCATCTAATATAAAATTATTTAATAGGGCTATGTTTTAATTGTATGATCCCTATTATTCTGATGTATTGATTATTTTTATGATGGAATGATATTTATAAAATCCATTTGTTTTACATTGATTATGTTATGATGGAATGATGTTTAATAAACCAATTTTATTCCTTTGTTTATGCTTTGATAAATTACTTATGTTTTTGTGGGAAACATAAGAATAATTTAATTTTGAGATTGTTGGGGCCTATATCTCCCTCAAATTAATTGTGTAAAGATTTATATATAATGATATAAATAGGGCTATAACAGGAAATGATATCGGTTCAGTAATACATGGATGGAACGAGAAGTAAACCAGTTGAGTAATACATGGATGGAATTCAAAGTGAACTCAGTTCAGTAATGGAAATTTTCTTCTAGCATGGTTATTGAAATTATCCTCAACTAATATGAAATGGTTTTTTATGATTATGCATATGCCTAAAATTCCATGACTTATGTAATTGATATTGAGAATAGGTTTATTGATTCTTTATGAACTTTTATGTTCTATCAAATGAAATTAATTCAGTGTCATTCATATATCGTATAAGATTTTTAAATGTTATGTTCTTATATATTATGATTATGATATGATTGATATATCACTCTTTACCCTTTATTAGAATCAGAGCACACCTTCATTATATTTTTTTATTTCCCAATGATATAAAAACGTTTTTATGTAGGAAAACTAAAGGATATGATATTTATGGGAGATGTTGAATATCTCTCACTAAATTAGAATAATGTGTTACAGGTGTCCAAATTTACTAGATTAATACATTATTTAGACATATGATTGTGTAATGTATTAATTATTCTGTAAAATTAATGTAATGTCCATGTACTAGAAGTTTGATTCATTAGAGTAGGTATTAGAGATAAGGATAAGAAAAGCATATGAAACTATAATAAGAAAAATTTATTGAGATCACTATAAATATTTTTAAGGATACAAGGATGTGCCAACTGTAAGTCAATATACAGGTTCAGTACATGAATTTTGGTAATGATCATGGTTCATCTATGATTAAAACTATGATTTTAGAGATTGAAATTACATTACTTGGATTATCTTATTTTCCTTGTATGAATTTTCCTCTCACACTATTGTTTTTGGGTTTTAGATAATGGTTGGAACCTAGGGGAACCATGTTAATGATGAATTCAATGGTAAATACAATGATTTTCTTACTGAAAAACTAAATGTTATAGGAGGTGGCATACAACATCTTATCTCTATACCTACACAACGTCTAAATCATTGTATACTTCCAAATGATAAAATAAGGGAACAATATTCGGTAGAGTCCTTTATGAGGAAATATACAGCTTATTTTAGTGGGTTGTATGATCCACATGTTTCTGAACAATGGATTAGTACCACTGAAAATATATTTTTCTTACATCAATGTTTGAAATATGAGAAATTTATTTCAGATGTTTAATATTTTGAAGGAGAAGAAGTCCAGTGGTGGACTCTAATCACAAATATGAGGTAGTTAGATTAAATTGAATATAAGGAATGGGATGCCATAAGGAAATTATTTTTTGATAGGTAATTTCCGCATATTATTTGTATAAATATGGAAAAAGGAGTTCCTTGAGCTTAAGTAAAAGGATGATGAATCAGTCGGTTTGTCAGAAGAAAATTTTAGAAGAAATGTGATGTATGATTTCAAAATTATCATCCAACATAAATGTAAAATTGATAGGTTCTTTAGTGGATTCAAAACAAGTCTTGAAAAGTAAATTTCCATAAGATACTTTAGTAGATATGAAGGGATTAGGTGTTTTTCTATCAAGGTAGAAATGGATGTTTGGGTTACATATCAATCTCATGGTTGTGATAAGAAAAAATAGATGGAGTTCAAGGGAAAATATCAAAACAATGGTGAAAAGAAGATGAGTGTTTCATTATGGTCAAGGTGTGGAAATAAAAATGGTAGATATTTTCTTAGAGGGAATAGTAAATGTTTTATGTGTGTAAAATAAGGTCATCGGGCAGTTAAGTGTTAATGTAATGGGAAGAATATCATTAATGATGTGAATAGATAAAAGGATATACAACATTCACCACCCACACTTCAATGCAGCAAGTGCAAGGAAATGGGGCACCATGCCAACCAAATCCCTAATCCAAGGGTTATCAATGATGATTGATTTCAACAACCTCTTAAGGCAAAGATAAAGGAAAATCACAAGAAATCACAGTTGGCGATGAAGTGTACAACAATGAAGTAGTGGAATGATTTAGTGTTTATTTATTCGGATTCTGGAATAAGGTTGAAAAATCACATTTATGGTATTATGGAATAATGAAATATCTATTGGTCTAGTGTGGGTTTTCCATATTTGTTTAATAGTATATTCTAAATGGTACTCATATCCATTAAAAGAGATTTATATTTTTTGGGAAAAATATTATGGGAAGGATAACCCTTAATATATCAATAATGTTGGGATACAGAATTAAATAGTTTTTTGATAGAATAAATGACCTTCACACTGATATGATTACAACGTGATTTATGATATCATGGATAGAAAATATAGAATCATTGGGATTTATGTTATATAGAAAGAGTTAATTTTTGGAAGCATGTATTTTTTAACCAAGGTTCAATGGTAATTCATATTATTACCATGTTTTAAGAAAATAAATGATAAAGGAATTCAAATGTTTAGAATGTTTCCAACAAGATATAACTTATGATATATAGTAAACAAGTGTTATGCCGAGTTAGTGAACATATTTTTAAATTTTTTAATTTCAGTATTCAGAAGGTTTATAAGGGTGTCAATTTATGGAAATGTTAAGATAAACATGTGCTGATGTTTGATAGAATAATGTATCACCATACCATTGGTGGCGTTATGAAAAATTTTATAACATGTGCTCACCTTTTGTAAGATATATGGAATAACATGTAATCTTATTTATGGATCACATGACCTGATAATTCATTAGGAATGAAAAATAAACATTCATTTTATAGAATAATATATTAATAGGAAATTTATGATATTATACTTAATCAAGTAAGTATTTATTCTCATGAAAAAATAGTCAACTATAGGGAAAGGATCTTAACAAATATATCATATTATCTTCATTTCTAATGAATCAAATGGCCAGTTACATAATCATAGATTTATGTATTCTTGATTATTAACTTTCTCCTAACCCTATTCTCTATCACTATCCATCTAAACTCGACGGTTATATTTATCTCCCATATTTTTGTTTTCACTTTCAACCTGATCTCTCCTTTGTAGAAACCTAGTTATGAGTGAATTTGGTAACTGTTAGGTTTCTCACCTTCCTTTTTTAAATGAAGTTTTATTATTCATTTTTATGATTTGGGTTTTTATGAAAGAAACTTTAATGTATTGTTTTAACCCATAGGAATTTAGAGGGTTAATTTCTTTTTAAGGGGTGTATATTGTAACACCCTGAGCTTTTGATGAGATTGATTTTTTATTTTATTTATTTATTTATTTATTTATGTATTTATTTAAATTAATTAATGTCTTGTGTTTTATGAGACCCCAAGATAACATTATTACTCCTGAATCACAAACATATCATTTGGAATTATAAACACAATTCTTTTCTTGCATTATACACAATTTCATGTTCTTTTGAACGATTTCATTTTACACAAGACTGAGTTTAAGAGAATAACTAAATATTATTATGTTACTTTATAACCTAGAAATTATAATGGAGATTATGAAAACTATTAATTTAATTATGAATGAATTATTTAAATATTATTATATAATTAAATATTTGGTGAGAAATTAAATATAAATTAAAATAAAACCATTTTAAAATAAATGGAAATGTTTTTGGAAATACTATTAATATGAAAATAAGTGAGTTTATAAAATAATAAAATTTCTCTTGATGGATTTTATTAATGAAATATATATGTAATATATGTTTAGAATAATTTTTAAAATTCATCTTATATGTTTTATAGACTTTATACAAGAATAAAATAAAATTTTCAGATAAAATAAGTATTTCTAAAAAAAATTAATTTTGTTGGATTTTGATGGAACACCCATTTTAAATCATATTTTTTAAACATTTTTATATTATATTTGCATATATAAATTTATTCTTTCAAATATGGTTTTCAAAATTTACTCTTAATTAATTTATCATATTTTTTAATAACATTCATGTTTTGATGAGTTGTACAAATGAACTAGATTTTAATTGAAAACAAAATTTTTCATCGAAATAATTAATATGGTTATGTTATATAATTTAATGGTTTTATAATGTAAATAGAATATATTTGTATCAGTTAATATTATATATGTCATTGGAATTAATTTTTGATTGAATTCTACAGTAAAAATATTTCAATCTTTTATAATGTTTTAACTTTTAAAACTCATTTTATCATTCCGAAATTGATATTTATTTTAAATTAATTACTAAAAATTATGTGTTTTAAATTTTTTAAAACGGATTCCATATTTGTAATCAGTAGGTCCAAATTATGTAAATAAAATTATTTTATTTTCGGGAATTATGAATAGTAACATCAATAATTTTTATTAATATGGTAAAAGGTTAAATCATTTAATTAATGGTAATAATAAAATGATAAAATTATGCTGACACTAGTCCTAATAAAATTGAATGAGTTTTTTCGACCTAAATCATTCTTGGGTCAATATAGCATCTGTTTCGATGTACATGGGTGAGAATAGGACTTTTAATTTATTTTATTTAAAGAAACATTAAATATGTCTTACGAAAATTTTAATAATAATATCATTCTTAATATATTGTTATCCAAATGTTTAATATGACTAAAAATACTTAATTGATATCCAATTTTTTTTTCTTTATCATGGAAATTTGTTTTAAATTTTAAGGAAATAAATAATCACCTTATTTATATATTTCCGTTTATTTCTATATTTTTCATGTTAATATATATTTCCAAAGGTACATATTACTTTTCATATAATACCCAAGTGATTATAAATCCATTTCACCCTCAATAACCCATTACATAAATATTTGTGTACAACTGTTATGTTGTTGGAATTAGTCTATGATTTTACATGCCAAACATTTGTGTAGTGAATTCCCATCCCCATTTAAACTCAAGGGTACTCACCAAGTTATAAATATCTTTAATTGATTTAGGAAATATATTCATGTAACCCTCACTCCTCAATGATGGGGTGAATGGTGATAAAGTTAATCCTTGTGTTGTGTGATCTATGTGGCACTTTTATGTGAGTACATTATATGAATCTAAGTGGTGGCCCATGAATTATATATCCCTCCAATCAGGTAATGTTTTTATTTCATTAGATTTCATATATGGTGCATAGGGGGATATCTTAAAAACACTATGTTATGATGTCTTGGTGGTTAGTCTTTACTTATTATTATGATGTCTTGTTTTATGTTGTTGCCAGATTCCCATGTAACCTTTATGTTATCATCATATATAATTGTTTCATATTAAAGCTTATGATTATCACCCCTCTTATGTTAGATTTATAATCCTGTTGAATATCATGTGTTACTTTCATCATGTTATGATTTAATTATTCATATATTGAGATTTATATCTCACCCCTTTCTAGTGTACATACCAACATTATCACATGCAATTCTAGAAGATCCATGGAATGTAAGGGAACGTTTCAAAGTTTTTAAATAATAATGTTATACCATTATTTTATATTATTATGTCACATACCAAATTTTCCAGAGAAAATAGGCATCATGATATTCTATGTTTATTTTATTTAAAAGATATGTTATAAATTATGAAATAATGTTTATTGTAGATATCAATTGTCATAGTTGGAATTAGAGGAAATTCCATTCACTTTTTATTATTAGGATTAGACGAACCTATTGAAAGGCTTAGAGGTAAAACTAAATATTGGAAAACAACCCAAAATTTTAGTAATGTATAGATTAGGTGTTTTCCAATAAAGTAAATGTAGAGACCCCAAACCTAACGTACTTGGAAATTAAATTAATTTTGAGTAATACTTAATAAATAATAAAAACAAACACACAAGGACCGTAATAGTTTGGTGTCATTGAAAACTCGGAAAAAAATAATCTTCTAATCACGGTGAAAGATCTTCAAAATCTACCATAAAGATCTTCCCCTATTGTTTTCTTAACTAAAACCTTTATTTATATCCTTTAGAAAAGGAAACATGAAAAGGGTGAGCTCAAATTTTCAGTAAGGGTAAACATAGAGAACATAAAACAATCCATAAATATCTAAATGCAAAAACTTGAACATAAAATCTAAACATCAAAATATTGAGTAAAGACATAAATATTGGAAGTACATAAGGAATATATCATAAAGGAACATAAATCATGATAAAATTGAATGGGAATAAAACATTTCATTGTGTAAAACCATTAATCACTTGATATGATTTTCAGAGTAGCCAATGCATTGTTGCCAAGACTATCTTAGTGGACAAATTCCCTTTCTGAATCGAGTTCACTCCTCATTCCAGTCCTGTATCACTGAACCAGATTAACATTCTGTTCCAGCCATGTCTATATCATGAGATATAAATCTTTACCCAATGAATTGGATAGAGATATGTCCCACCCATCTTATAATGAAATCATTCTTACTTGTGCCACAAATAAAACATAAATCATTCATCATAACCTAAAGAAAAAAATGGGTTTCATAAACATCATCCCATCATAATGTAATCCATATAAAACAAATGGACATCATTTGATCATAAGAAAAATCATAACATGTAAATAATAGAGACATTATATTTGAAACATAATCATACTAAATAATTTCATCTTATATGGAAAACAGTTTTGGCAAAACACTTGAAATGAATTCTTGAGGAAAATAACCTTTCTTATTCAAAATCATTTTCTTTTCACAAAATTCCATTCAATTATATATGAAAATTATTTTTTTTAAAATAATCATGAAATATTGTGGAGGAATCTTCAATAAAATTGGGCGTTATGAAACAGTAAAAATCTGTTCATGCCGTATAAGTTAAAAAAACATTCTTCTCGTACTTTTGCCGAAAAAGACAAAAAAAGTTACTCGAATGGTAAAAAAAGAATGATTCCTTCCATAACATGTGGTAAAAGTAAAAAAATGGGTAAAAAGGAAATTAAACATACATTAAAACATTTTTAGAAACCTGGACATGGATGATAACAATAACCCCAGTAAATACTTACGAATAACAATTTCAGATAAGAACGAGAATGGAATAGTTATCCCTTACCTTAGGTCTGACATGATTCGTACGTATTCAAACCTCATGTATAATGATTTAAATAATTTCATCGACTTATTATATAATCATATTAATTGTTATGATATCATATATGGTTCAGTTATGACTTTATGTTACCCGTTATTTTGTAAATTCAATGTTAAAGAAGCGTTTTGGGTAAAATTGTTTTATTTATTGTACGTGTTTGGACTTGTTGTTATTGATATTATTATTACTTATATCATGATTTAATTACGTCCAGAATATAAGTCATGATTTATATATCATATATATTCAGTATATATATTTATATATATATATAAGAGATAGATAAATGAAATGAAATACACCGTTCATGGAGACGGTAGGCTGTACGTACACCTAAATGATGTTTTCGTTTCCTTATTGAATTAAATGGAATTAAGTAAATGAAAAATATATGTACATAAGTCCAGTATCATTATTATGTAATATATTTTATGATTATTTATTATATATATTTTATAATCATTCTTGAATGGTTAATCATGGAAAATGAATCTCATTGCGTTCGTGGAGACGACAGTCTCTACGTATGCACAAGCGATGATATCATTCCCATGATCATGGAATTGTATTGAAGTGAATGTATAATAATTAATAATCAATATCACTTTACAATAATCATATATAGTTATTTATTTACACCATTATACCCATCCAAGTACTGTGGTGGTGGAAAACAGATTACACCACGACATGGAGATGGTATTCCGTACGTACGCACATGCGTTGATTTCGTTTTCCATAGGATGGATCGAAGGTGAAATATGGTTGTTTCATATTTATAATTACATATCATTATATGAGTGATACTGATGTCATTACATTATTATGAAACTACAAAAGAAGAGGAAGTAGAAGAAAAAATGAATTTGAAAGAATCGGTAAAGGATTTTACCTCTTCTTCGACACGCCTCTTTGAAACCTCCTCTTAGAATACTAAAATTGGACTTTAAAGAAGACCAAGACCTCTAGTATGTTTCTAGGGATGTTCATAATGGAAATGGGCAGGGGTTGGCCGAGCTTGAAGGCACAATGTTTTGAAAAGCTAAGAGGGAGGGGATTCTCTTTTATAAGGGAGGAGAGGGGCACCTTAGGAAAAACTTAAAATATTATTATATAATAAAGTCATATTCGGTTTCTAATAATTTCAATTTGATTTATTTCAAAGATAAAGTGGGGATGTGCCGAAATACTCTTAACCAATAGGTTTTAGACAAATTCAGGTTACTATTTTAAACATATCATTTATATTTAACTCTAAGTTAAATAATTTAACTTTTACTGCGTCTTCTTGTTTTCTTACATTATTTGGTAAATAAACATATTATACCAAGCCAAAAGAACCCCAAGGGGTTAATTATTAATATATATAACCTTATATATGTCATTTTTAAGAACATTGTATTGTAAAAAATATAATAACAATTAATAATATGATATTTGTTTTAAAAACTATTTTATGTCATTTTTTGACATTATTTGGTAATCGATTTTTGTGAAAATTATAAAAGCATTATTAGTTCGAAAAAAGTTAATTTAATCAATAATAACATGTCATATTAACCCAAAAAATTAGTGCAATTTATAAAAAGTCTCAAAATTAATTTATTTGGGTATTTATAACATCAATTATGTTAATATTTCATTAATAAGGTAATTACTGCATCATCATTGTGTCATAAATAAATTTTATTATTTAATGTCTAAAAATTATAAATAAATTACCATTATGTAGGAAATATTTTTATATTTCTAATGAATATTTATAGTCCAATTTATCTTATGTATAACCCTATATAAAAAATGTTTTAGTTATTAAGCTTTGATTTTAACTATTTTAACTCTTCTTTAAATAAAATAATAATAAATGTCCTAATCTAATCGAAGTGGTCCTAAATGATAATATTTTATTTTTTAAGTTTGTTTTTGGTCGAATTACACTTATCCAATAGAATTAGGACATGTTTTGGGGTAATAATAATATCATTTTTACCCTTAATTACCCTATTCACTTTTAACCGCGGTAAATAAAAGTAAAGAGTTACTATTTACCAAAAAAATATTTTTATATTATTGAACCACATTTTAATCTTTGATATTAACCGTGTTTTTCGGATTTTTGAAATTCCACTCATAGAAGTGGTGAAATTAATCTTTATGTAAATTTTCAAATTCTCCTAGGAGGTGGGTAAAAGACGGTTAAAAGTTCAATAAAATATTTATATATCTAAAATTATTATAAAATAAATTCAATGAATTAAATTGAACATATAAAGGTATTATGTATCAATCTTGACCTAAAATAAATTTAAATAAAATAAAGAATTATTTAAATAAAAAGTCGGTTTTTAAATAGTAACCTAGTGTTTTCACTATTCATAAAAAATTTACTGTTTTCAGAAAAATACCAAAAATTAAACCTAGGATAATTTCGATATTCCGAATCCAAACATGAAGTCCATTTTGAAAGTTAAAATTTATAAAATTTCCAATAGTGGGTATTACTATTCATAACGACGAGTTCATAATAATATTATAATTATATCTCATTTAGTGAAACTCGGTATTGCGTACTACACACGCTATCGAGGAAGGTCTTGATTGCGTGTAATGCAAGACAAGTCAAAGATATGTGCAGTGAAAGCACTGTTTGGTGTTGCGTATAACATAATCAAAACTTATTTCATTTATAAATTAAACAAAATCTATACTGAATGCCGCGTAGAATAATTTCCACAAAAGAACATGAAATTGTGTGTAACACGAGCCAAGAAATGTGTTGTGTATACTACAAGCTAATACAGTGTTTCATATAGTACAATCTAATCTTGGTGTAGTGTATAATATAATACATTAAAGAAATTAAAAAAATATATCTCATAAAATCTCAGGGTGTTACATTCTACCCCCCTTAAAATGAATTTCGAACTCGAAATTCGTTGGGGATATAAATTTTTTACTACCTGAAAGTTTCGTTCGTAGAAACCCACATCATAAAAGGAATAATAAAACTTAATTTTAAAATTTAAAGTAAGAAATGTAATGGTTACCCAGATTAACTCATCAGTGGGTTTCCATATGGGAGAACATAGGTGGAAATATGGATTTGGAAGAAAAATCTAACCATCATGTTCTGAGGGAGAGTGGTAGAGGACATGGCTATGAAAAATCCAACAATCACAAAGCCATAAATTTGTGATGATTTAAGGTACCATCTGATTAATAGGATATAAGGACACTAGGAAAACAATTTTTTCTTTCATGATCATTTCCTTAAAGTTCAAGAATTTTTGAATTAAAAGAAATACTTACTTGATTTTGGTACAATATTACCATTGTACGTGCCTTAAACAATTTCCACTTATCTCTTAATGAAATGAAGTTAAAATTGTCATTCGTGAAGAGTTATCAGATCATGTGATAGAACAGTGGGTCATTCTATCAATCTCAAATAAAAGGTTATAGAAAGTTATTATCTATAAATAAGCCCATCTATGGTGAGATTAATCGTATATAGTTCCTAAAATTGACGTATACTTCGTATATCATACCACATAATAAATTGAAACTAATTTATACTAACCAGGGACTTCCTGTAGGCCAGTGGTATGCGATAAAGGCTTGTCGCACTTTGGTTGTGGGTTTCATTCTCGCATCCTAGCCCGACATGATGGGTTGTCGCCCATCCTATGGGTTGTCCTTTTTCTAAAACTACACTATTATAACATTCCAGAAATAATATAAAAAAAATCTATCCTTAAACAATACTATCTGATGTCCAACATAATCCATTCCAATCTTTAGGCTTATCCAAAATACATATGTCCAATCTCATAGTTTACAGAAAACCATTACTTGAAAGGTTACATAACAAGCACGTGAATACCATCATTTATCCCCCATATATAATAAAATATATCTTGTTGCTTACATTTCAGACATGTCAATACCTTAATCATGTATTCTCTTTAAAAATTAATACCCATTGAACCTTAGTGAAAACATTAATGCTATCAAAAGTTAACTCTTTCCACATACCAAAATCCCAAAATATCTATAGACTCAAACCATGATATAACTTCGTCCTTATATCAGTTATGATCTCATTTCATTTTCTCTTTATCCCTTCATTATGCGCATATCATCTTCTTTCCAAAAATAATTCAATCACTTTTCATGGTTATCGATACCTTTTAATTATTGAAAACCAATACATAGATATTCCAAAATTCCACAATTCCATAAATGAGATTCCATGATACTATTTTGAAATCCCATTACATAAAAACATAATCATTCCAAAACATCATTGTCATACTCAACATCACAAATAGTGATCTCATGTGACATCCCTTTATCTTTTTCCTTAAGAGGTAGCTCATGTTGATCATCATTAACCCTTGGATTAGGGCATTGATTAGCATAATGCCTCATTTCCTTGCACTTGTAGCATTGAAGTGTTGGTGGAATATTATTTGCAGTCTTTTCTCTATTCACATCATTAGAAACCTTTTTCCCATTACATTGACACTCATATTCTTGATGACCTTCTTTTCCACACTTGAAACATTTTCTTGAACCTTTTAGACAATCTCCACCATGCTTCTTTCCAAACATTGAGCATAAACAAACATTCAACTTCTTTTCACCATTGTTCTGAGATTTCTCCTTGAACTCCATATTTTGTTTCTTGTCAAAACCATGAGAGGGATATGTAACACCAAATTCCAGTTCTACCTTGATAGCACAACTCAAAATTTCATCATAGCTACTGAAGTCTCTTATCGCTAATGCCCTTTGAAGACTTTGTATTAAGCCACTGAAGAATCGATCAACTTTAATTTCAGGTTGGATGAAAATCTAGATGCATAACTTGAAATCCTTGTAAAATTCTCTTCGTATATACCAACAAATTCATCATCCTTTTTCTTAATCTCAAGTAAGTACTTCTCCATCTTTGTTCGAAGTATACAAGGGAAGTATTTATTGAAAACATGTTCTTGAACTCATTCCATTCCATGGATTCATTTTAATCATGGGGCCTTGTATTTTTAACTAGAGTCCACCACTGTACTGCTTCACCTTCTAACCTTTAAACAGCCAAAATGACTTTTTCATGCTCTGAACAATGAAGTATTGAAAATATCTTTTCAATGGTACTAATCCATTGTTCAGAAACAAGTGGATCAGAAGACCCACTGAAAGAAGGTGGACGTTGCCTAATGATGGTCTCAATATAATATTGTTCATTTCTCTGCTCATTTGGAAGTTCAGAATGATTCATAGATTGTGTAAGTATAGCAATAATATTTTGATCTCCATATCCCACAACATTGGTTTGTCCAGGAGGACAATCATTGCATTGTCCATTACATTGATCAACATGGTTCCTTCGGGTTCCAACCATCATCTAAAACCCAAAAAGAATAGTGCGAGGCAAAAATCAGGCCAGGGAAAACAAAATAATAAAGGGGGAGTACCTTCAATATATAACATCTTATGTTTATTTCCAAGATCATTACTATAATTCTAGGACTATTACCTATACGTATACTTTGTCGAAATAGTGGGTCCTCTAGACCCAACTATGTAGTACCATTGATTACAGTATCATGTGTACAGTATGATATGTGTGATGATATCTTACCATTATAGTTCAGACTTTTCTGCATCCACTATAATAATGGTAATGTCCAAAGGTTAATTGTCATTTCAAGAGGTTGTAACAGATCCCAGGCTACAATGAGAACCTCAAGATACAATGATATTGATCTTAAATATATGCTCTATAGTCTAGATACATCTTACTGACTAGACACCGTAGATGTCGGACTATCAGGTGCTGGGGGCTCATGAGAATTGAGACTTCTTCTCATGATGTTCGCACATGGTGATCTCTAGTAGTGAGATCATGAGGACAGACCCACCAATAAGAACACCACATGTTTTGGGTGTCATTTTTTGTTCTTATCTACAGACATGTGTATTGGTCTCCTGACTTGAGACCATTACCAATGTATATCATTTAATTACATACTTTGATGCAAGGTGAAAACCATGGCATTAATGTCGTGGCGAGGTAGTTTGTGTCAGGTGCGTCATTAGTGGTATGACGTTGGATGAATGGTCAAGAAAGGATTTTTATCTTCCATGTTTTGGAAGTTGTATATCTTAGGCCTGGTTGATCAGGATAGTGCAACCTTCATAAGTCTTTGGACAAAGCAGTAGAGAGGAAAATCTTTCCAGATAGATCAAAAAATAGTAAATCAATATAAGGATGATGACACAAGAGTACGCCCAGCTTTATGAGATATCAAATGACAAAGAGACTATGGTACACAGTCTGTGTTCGTAGGTTGGTAGTCGTTGCAATGACTATCCTTATCTCTTTAGGGGCCATGACGGGTTGTTAGACCCTGCTCTTGGTCTGTGGATTTTATTCACTACTACTGAGATAAGGGCCTAGAGGGTCAGACACAATAGCGTATTCAAAATTCCGTCCTATTCAGTTTAATAGGTATATGGACATAGTGGGCCCCACCATGGGGTCCGAGCATTGTCCAAGATGTCGATCACCAAAAGAGTTAAATAAATTCATTAATATTCAAGTTACGAATATTTGGGATTGAATTTAAATAATGTATTTACGAGTTCAGTAAATACGAGAAAATATTAATAGAACAAATATTATTTTAATATTCAAGGTTCGTTTAATATTAAGCGAGACAGCGAGTCGAGTTAAATGGCTCAGTTTTATCACATAATATATTATATATATATATATATTAAAGGTATATGATAAAATATTAAATAATATTAGCGCAGTTTAGTACGTTGAAATTATTTATTTAGAGAACGTTGATATTAACGGGGGCCTGGGAACCCTATCAGGTATTTATCAACATCTCTATAAATAAGATAGGAGGCTCTCTCTCTTTGGGGTGAATATCACTATTCATTCATTTATGGATTGAAAAATTTAGAGCCTCTCTCTCCTCCCGCTTCTTAGAGAGAGAAGCTGATGATCCAAGAGCTCAGATCATGTTATTCCTCATGCATCAGAAGATAAATGATGCGGTGATCATCGAGACGTCAAAGATATCATTGAATTTCCGCACTAGCACCCGGTGTTCGACGATCAGAGTTCCCACAGATATTTGGAGCGCGTGTGGATGATCTATTGGGATCCTGCTTTGGATCCTTCAAGCGATGATCACCATCGGCTAGCAGTAGTCGACCAAGCCTTCAAATTTGAATCGGGTATGTTTTTATTTTAATTTTGTTCTCTTAATAATCTACACGAGATCCTCAGACCTCTCCGGGGCTCGGATCGTTGGCGACGACAAGTACCGTCGTTCCACCGATGAAAATTTTAAAATCCCAGGCCCACCGGCTTCCGCTGCGGGCCCCGGAAACCTAACAGTGGTATCAGAGGGAGTCACATAGATTTTCTATGCCAAATAAAATTAATTTTCATAAATTAATTAAAGGGTACAAAATCGGTCACAACGGTTCAAACCGCACCCCGATCCGATTTAAAACGGCCAAGATATGGTCATTTGAAATTTTAAGAAAGGATCGCGTTTTCGGTATGAACACGGGTATTAAAATTTCTAATATTATTATAATAATATAATTCTAAAAATAAAATTATAATAATATAATTATAACAATAATAAATTTATTATATTATTATAATAATTTATTATTATTATATATATAAAGGCTAATTATAGCCTTTAGAAATGTGAAAAGAAAAGGGGAGTATACTTGATTTGAGGTCAAGTCTTCAAAATAAAAAAAGACCCATTTATGGGTCTTCCTGCATGGAATAAACCTGTAAAAAAATAAAAAGGGGTTCCGCGTGTGAAGTAAAACAGAAAAAAGGGGGGAAGCCGCGGCTAGCTTGGCCGCGACGCGTCTTCTCCCTCGGGACACCGCACAAGAGGGCGCCTCACCCATGCTGGCACCGCCTGCTCCCGCAGTGCACAGCTACAGTACCAGACACCGTGCCAGTGCCGCACCACCCATGCGCTCCTTCGCACTCAAGCGTGACCCCTATGCGCCCATCTCTGGCCACCTGTGTGCCCAACTCCAGCGCGACCCCCTGTGAGACCGGCCACACCGCTCCTCTGCACCAGCATCGATCCACGGCTTCGCTATGCGCCGGCTCCGACCACCCACCTGCCTCCTCCTCCATGCCGGTCCGCCTCTAGCCGGCTGCCCGAGCCTGCGCTGGTCCGCCGCCGTCCGGCCGCACGAGCCCGCCCCGCCACCATCAGGCCACCCCATGCCCGAGCCGAAAGGCCATTCCAGACTGCCTTTTGTCGGTAGCCACGAGCTCACCGTCCGAGCCTGCGCCAGACCGGGATGCCGCCACGCTTGTTCTCCGGAGAAGCGGGCGATCAGCCAAGTGGCTATCCAATTTCTTTCCCAGCCTCCTCCCACTCCCCTCGGACCATGCCGGAAGATGCACCCACCATGGGAGTCATTGGACGCCGTAGTCAAGCCGCGGTACCCCGTTCCAGGATGCCATCCCGTGGAGGTACACAGTCATGATGGAATACTCTCTGGCTGGAGGTCCAAGCCTTGGACAAACCCTCCCGCCGGAGACCCATGTTTCCGGAAGCCTCACGGGTACCTTGCGCTGCAAGACCCCACAACGCCTCCATTACAGTTTGGCTCCCACGGGTGTCACTGCCTCTGGCTGCCTCCTGGTCCTCCTAGCAGGCAGGTAACCCCTGACCTATGTTTATTAAATCAATTAATATAATTAATTCAATTAAATTAATTAAATTAATTAATATATTAATTGTAGTGAAAATAATTTTTAATACCCAAGTAGAATTAATTTAATTTAGATAATAAATAAATAAATAATTTAATTTAATTTTTAGTATTAAAAATAAATTAACTAAAGGACCATTAATTAAATAAATTATTTTAATTTTGTAATTAATTTAATTTAATTATATATCCATCATACTTATTTATGCATTTTTAATTTTTTTTCGCACATTCTATACCCGCCTAATGGTCTTGAGCACCGACCCCATTTTTCTGCATTTATTTATTTAATTAATTATTTAAATGTGTGCGATGATTGTAGTTATATAAATGACGATCTGTGCATCGTCTTCTTTTCGGTTAAAATGTATAAGGACCTGCATGTCCAATTGATTTGATGTATATTTATACCCCAGTCCCCCTCGTCTGAGCGCGAGTATTCTTGTACCACGAATGGAGAAGATGCAAAGGCGAATGACGTGGACCCCACCAAGTCGAGGTGGTGCAAGTTGATGAATACGGTGAAAGACAACACGTGGATTCTAACAAGACGTAGCGGTACTCCAAGACATGACGTCAACCCCATCATGACATGTCGATAATGCAGAAGACTAGAAAACATACAAGACAAGGGGAAAAAATGCATTTTGAGTCAAGCTTCAACTCAGGTATGATGCCCTTAGGTCATTTAGATGCTCAAGACCAGTCGGTTAGTAGTTTACCTTTATGCATTTATTTATTATTTTATCCATTTTAGAACAGTAAGAAAATATATAAAATGATAAATAATAAAATACATAAACAAGCGACGTTTGATTTTTATTGATGTTCAGTTCTGAGCGCGACAATGTAGATGAAAAAGATTAATAGAAATGGATTACATTCATCGAGAGAAAAAAATAAAACCCTCAATGGAAATATTAAGTCAGAAAGAGCCTCCCATCATTCATGTTTGAACAGAACCGAGTGTTCGAGGTACCGGTTCATGCCTCAGTTGAGGGTTCCTCATACTACTGGGGAGTTCTTATTTGCATGGTGGGTCGACTTAACTAAAATTGAAACAAAGATATAGCATTATCTTGTTTGTTGTAAATTTTAGAGGCAAGAATTGAGTAAATCATTAAATTATTTTTGAAGCTGGGACATCACTCAATAGATCAAGGAACCGTGAGCTAATGCGGTTGGCTAGTCAAAAGCTTACCTTGGACCCTCCGAGTAGTGGTGTAGCCCTTTCTTGTAGACTATGAAGAGGTTCAGGGATACTTGCCACTAGAATAATCAAGAGTATTCCAATTCTAGTACAGAGGGTTCCAAGAATTCGAAAAATTAGTGGGAGAAATTTAATGATTAAATAATCAGTAATGTCAGATTAGGTAATCATGTAAAAGTAAAATATTCTAAAGTATATTTGTAGATAATGGAAAAAAATACCACAATAAAACCACGATAAATATTAGATGAAGTTAATTTCTAGTCCAAGAACAAAATTCCAAGTGTTTTATAGGTGCTTGCGCACATTACTATCATAATGGAAGTTCAAGGTTCTTGTGTCCCAACATGTTAAGCCACCTTAAGAACCAAGGGTGTAAAACTGCTTACAGGAGACTCATGAATCAAGCATATGATGGTTCCATCATAATGCTATCATCAACGTTTGATGCTATTTGCGGTCGCTACATCTAGACATGGATGATGTTACATGTAATCTCATCTCCAAGATCCTTTCGAGGAGAAAGAAAAGCGTGATTTTAATGTGATGATTACACTCGGTTTATGTAAAGTGAAAGACAGTTCATAATCATTCATGCCATCCCATTTCATATACCTTTTACACTCAATTACTCTATTTTCTTTGAGGATACAAATGAACGGTATAGAGTAATCAATTCATTACCTTTATGGTAACATTCACCAAGTAATAAGAATATTGGATACCACACCATCTTTTATTCTTATGGCGAATATATTGAAAGACAAGGCAGAATGACCTATGGCAAGTTACGACGAAGGCACCTTCATCATGTCCTTCATTGAAAAGTGGTTGGTTATTTAACAAGATATTATTTTCATCACATAATGAAATAAATTCATAGAAGTTTAAAAATAGAAATACTAGAATCAATTCCCCGCTTCTTGTTCAGTTAATATTCATCAAATAAAATTATTGTTATATCAAACACTTATTGGGTATTAAAATACAATATGCTTTTCACATATATGTATTGAAATACAATAACCAAGTAAGTAGAGAAACATTACTTGAAGTAAAGTTTCCTCTTCAAGAAGATATGAAATGGTGATTCCTAAGTCAGTGGTGAGAAACACATAACTTCTAATTTCCATGTAATTGATGGAAATTAACAAGTAGTGTAGTACAACCAAAAAAATTTATCTCATATGCCCATTTGGACATGATGAGACATTATTCCATGTTTTGGAATGAATGTTGTTTGTGGTAACATACTCAACTAATAGTTCACTTCTATTTGAATCAATGGCAATACAAGATGAATATACAATGTAAGACCTACCCAGTTGTGGAAATGTGATTCTTTGTCAAGTAAAACTAAAATCAGATGTAAAATATTTACCTAGTATGGTATTTAGGCTTGGAATAGCTAAACACCTATGGTATAATTGACATCTTTAGTTAGACAAAGAAACCTTTGGAAATAAAGGTACGCCACAAAGCTTCCTAGGGTAGATCAACACGAGAGTGTGAACTGTTCCAAAGAAAACTAGCGATAAAGATACTTCATAAGATTACTTTATTTCATTATGGAATGTACCAATGAAGTATAAGTTTGGTCAGAAGATATGAGTTGCTTCGGATCGGCAGGCCGAAGAATATATTGACCAAGAAATCATCGATCATGATAATGTAGCATGGAGTAATTCCTGAATGCATGTTACCTTATGTACATAACCGTGTTGAAATTCATAAAGAGGATCAATGATAAAGTATTACGTATTAACATTTATCAATAAACTTGTAGCGTGGAAATATTCCTAAACACATATGTTACACATCAATGTTATGATGTAAGTTGTATCAATGCTACAACCTATAGAAACTTCCATTATATTTCATGATGTGCTTCGTAAATAACGGCTTAAACCCATAACCAATATTACAACTAAAATGACAAAAGGATATCATACGAGTCATAGTATGATGGAAGATCCATTATGTCATAGGATGTGTTTAGATGCAAAGCGTTTATTTGGATTTAAACAATCATTCATCAAGTTAAACACGTTGTGCATGTAAATTAATTATCCAAACAGTTTCTCAGGATATTACATTAAACCCTAAGATAGAAAACATGAAGTCAAGTATTAGACTACATTTCTATACAAGGGTGCACATCTCTATTAGAGATAGTGGAAGCTGAATTGACTTGGACTTAGTCAATGCTCGAGATGCACAATTGGTTGGCATATGGAATAAGTTCCACAAGTACATGTGGAATAAGAATGTTCCAGAGACACTTGCTGCATAGTATGAATGAGACCATGGTGATGGTTTTATATTCACCGTGGTCGGTGATATATTATTCATTAATAATAATAAATCATACAAGTAATTAGTATATGGAAACGAGCTAAGATTGACAAGATCAACTAAAATTCAATAATGGATTCCATGTATCAAATTGCAAAAGGGGCTTATAAATTGTATACTATGGTGGGTATTCAAATAAAATGATACATGGATGGTACAAGTATGGTACCAATAAGGCTCGATTGGTTATACCAAGTCAGTACGCCTAAATCTATTAGAATTTTAATTATCATAGCTAAACTTCTAAGATCTTTTTATTGTTCATTGGATGTCAAGATAATTTTTCGTGGAATGTGTCTATACGACGCGACCAGAAAGAGATGATGACATCAAATGATGACAATAAGGGTTGAAAGTTACTGAAATAAAATTCTAGATTAAAGTAATCAACAAGATCTTAGAGAGTTCATTATAAATGAATCTTTTCCATGTGTCTACCAAAGGTTAGTGGGAGCGCCAATGTTTTCCAAATGAAATAAGTTCAACAAGATATGGAAAAAGGATCTTGATCTTACAGTTAGATAAGATCAGGTTAAAAGAAATTCTCCAATGATTGAATTCAAGTAGCAACCTAAGTTCCAGGGAACATGATCCATTGAGGTAGATACTAAGGTTTCTTGGTCCTAGTAAATCGTACATATAATGACATTGTATTGAATAAATACAAGTTGGATCAATTCACGTTCGTAATTGTTTCCTATATCACATGGATTAATCTCTCCAGGTTAACATGTTTAGAGCATGTGTAGAGATTAAAATTTTGAATTGATACCATATGCTTTAGGGATAGATCAATCACATATGCCATAATATTTACAATAATTGAAACTACTAGGATATAATTTATTATAGGTAGATATCAATTATTTCCAGGAGCACTGCAAGTGATGCAGTCAGAACTATCATCTTGTACTTCGTCAAGTAAAAATGATATGTACCTGGAATATGGAGAGGTAGGTATACTAGTTATGGTGGGAAACAAACTAGTAATCCTTTAGATCAATTTAATCTAGTATCGCAGTTAGGAAAAGGAGATGAGCGAGTCAAGGTCCTAAAATCTTGTCGTATCTATACCTATAAATACCGAGTACGTTGCAGCTTCTATGGTAGCTTAGAAGCAGTTATAAATTGCAACGATTTGTTCCAATTCATGTATTCACTACTAGTGAGAAAATTATTATCATAATGAGAATTATGATATTCTTACTATCCATGTTTTCAAGTTATTAAAATGGACATAGTGATATACTCGGGGATACATTATCCTGAGAAGGTTTTACTCAAGAAGATGAGGTTACTTATGGAAGATAAGCTACACATAGAAAATGTGGCAGACCCAACAGTTAAAGCCATTACTCAGCAGAAGCATGGTATTTATCATGTGAGTAGCTAACAAGGTTAGTTATCAAGTTGGCTCTAGTTCAAGAGGGAGTGTTAAAATAGTGGGTGCCCTAGACCCAACTATGTAGTACTTTTGATTACTATATCATGTGTACAGTTAGATATGCATGACGATATCGTACAATTATAGTGAAGACATTTATGCGTCCACTATAATAATGGTAATGTCCAAAGGATAATTTTCGGGTCAAGAGGTTGTAGTAGATCCCAGGCTATAATGAGAACCTCGAGATACAATGACCTTGATCTTAAATATATGTTCTATAGTCTAAATTCATCTTACTTACTAGACATAGTAGATGTCTGACTAGCAGGTGCTGGGGGCTCATAAGCATTGAGACTTCTTCTCATGAAGTTTTCAATTGGTGATCTCTAGTAGTGAGATCATGAGGAAATACCCACCAATAAGAAAACCACATGTTTTGGGTGTCATTGGTTTTTCCTATCTAGGGACATGTGTATTGGTCTCCTGACATGAGACCATTACCAATTTATAGAATTTATTTACATACTTTGATGCAAGGTGAAAACCATGGCAGCAATGTCGTGGTGAGGTAGTTTTTGTCGGGTGCGTCATTAGTGGTATGACGTTGGATGAATGGCCAAGAAAGGATTTGTCGCTTCCATGTTTAGGAAGTTTTATATCTTAGGCCTGGTTGATCAGGATGGTGTCGCTTTCATATGTCTTTGGTCAAAGCAGTAGAAAGGAAAATCCATCCTGATAGATCAACAAATAATAAATCAAGATAAGGACGATGACACAAGAGTGCGTCTAGCATTATGAGATATCAAATGGAAAAGAGACTTAGTACACAGTTAAAGTTCGTTGGTTGGTAGTTGTTTCAATGGATATCCTTATCTCTTTAGGGGAAATGACGGGTTGCTAGACCCCTCTCTTGGTCTGTGGATTTTATTCACTACTATTGAGATAAGGGCCTATAGATTCACACACAATAGCGTATTCAAGAATCCACCCTATTCAGTTGAATAGGTCGATGAACATAGTGAGCCCCGCCACAGGGTCTGAGCATTGTCTAAGTTGTCCATCACCAAAAGAATTAACGAAATTCATTAATATTCAACTTACGAATATTTGTGATTGAGTTTATTTAATGTATTTCAGAGTTCAGTAAATATGAGAGAATATTAATCGAACAAATATTATTTTAATATTCAAGGATCAATTAATATTAAGCGGGACAACTAGTTGAGTTAAATAGATATGTTTTTTTCACGTAATATATGATATATATATTACAACTATGTGATCAAATATTAAATAATATTGGCACAGTTTAGTCTGTCGAAATTATTTTTTTTAGAGAAAGTTGATATTAACGGGTGTCGGGGAACCCTACCGGGTATTTATCAATTTTTCTATAAATAAGAGAGGAGTCTCTCTCTCTTTGGGGGTCATATAACTAATCATTCATTTTGGGAATGAATAATTGAGAGCCTTTCTCTCCTCCCGCTTCCTAGAGAGAGAAGCTGATTATCCAAGAGTTCGGATCAAGTTCATCCTCAGAGATCGCATGATCAACGATGCGGTGATCATCGGGACGTCGAAGATATCGTTGAATTGCCGCGCTAGCACCTGGTGTTTGAATATCGGCGTTCCCGCAGATTTTTGGAGTGCTTGTGGATGATCTAGAGGGATCCTGCTTTGGATCCTTCAAGTGACGATCACCATCAGATATCAGCAGTCGACCGTGAATTCATATTTGAAACAAGTACATTTTCAATTTAATTTTGGGATCTTAATAATGTACATGAGATCCTCGAACCACTCCGGGGCACAGATCATCAGCGACGACAAGTACCATCGTTCCGCCGATGAAAATTTTAAAATCCCCGGCCCCTCGGCTTTCACTGTGGGCCCTAGAAACCAAACAGTGGTATCAGAGGGAGTCGCGTAGGTTTTATTAGCCAAATAATATTAGTTTGCATAAATTATGTAAATGGTACAAAATCAGTCACAATGGTTCAAACCGCGCGCAGATCTGATTTCAAACAGCCTAGATATGTTCATTTTAAATTTTAAGAAAGGATCACATTTTCAATATGAACATGGGTATTAGACTTTCTAATGTTATTATAATTATTATAATTAATATTATTATAATAATATTATTATAATAATATTATTATAATAATATAATTATATTAATACAATTATAATAATATAATTATAAAAATAATAAAAATAATATATTATTATAATAATTTAATATTATTATATATATAAAGGCTAATTATAGCCTTTAGAAATGTTAAAAAAAGGGAGTTGACTTGATTGTAGGTCAAGTCTTCAAAATAAAAAAAAGACCCATTTATGGGTCTTCTCGCGTGGAAGAAACATGTAAAATAAAAATAAAAAAGGGATTCCGCATGTGAAGTGAAACAGAAAAAAGGGGGAAGTCGCAACCAGCCTTGCCGCAACGCGTCTTCTCCCACGGGACACCGCACAGGAGGGGGCCTCCCCCATGCTGGCGCCGCCTGCTCCCGCAGCGCACAGTTGCTGCACCGAACACCACGCTGGTGCCGCACCGGCCAAGTGCTCCTCCGCACTCAAGCACGACCCCTGTGCACCCAGCTCCAGCCGCCTGTGCGCCCAGCTCCAGCGCGACCCCCTGTGAGATCGGCCGCCCGCTCCTCCACATGAGCATCGACCCGCGGCTCCCCTGTGTGGTAGCTCCGGCCACCCAGCTGCCTCCTCCTCCATGCAGGTTCGCCTCCAGGCGGCCGCCTGAGCCTGCGCCGACCTCTTCCTCCACGCTGGTCCACTGCCGTCCGACCACTCGAGCCCATGCCGCTACCATCCGGCCACCTCAGGCCCGCACCAAAACCCCACGCTAGACCACCTCTTGTGGGAAGCCACGAGCTCGCCTGCCGAGCCCACGCTGGACCGGGCTTCCGCCACGCCCGTTCGCCGGAGCAGTGGGCTGCCAGCCATGTGGCTGGCTGGTTTCTTTTTCTACCTCCTCCCGCTCCCCTCAGGCCATGCCGAATGATGCACCCTCCGCGGGAGTCGTTGGACATCGCGGTCACTCTGTGGTCACGCTGTGGTCACGCCGCGGTCACACCGTGGTCACATCGCGGTCACGCCGCGGTCAAGCCACGATACCTTGTTCCAGGACAACATCCCGTGGCGGTACACAGTCTTGCTGAACTCCTCTCTGGCTAGAGGTCCAAGCCTTGGCCGAACCCTCTAGCCGGATACCCAAGTGACAGGAAGCTTCCCGGGTACCTCGCGCTGCAAGACCTCGCCTAGCCGCTATTACAGTTTAGCTCCCATGGGTGTCCCTGCCTCTGGCCGCCGCTCGGTCCTCCTAGCGGGCATGTAAGCCCTGACCCGGGTTTAGTTAAATCAATTAATATAATTAATTAATTTAATTAATTTAATTAATTAATATATTAATTGTAGTGAAAATAATTTCTAATACCCGAGTAGATTTTATTTAATTTAGATATTAAATTAATTAATTAATTAATTTAATTTTTATTATTAAAAAATAATTAAAGGACTGATAATTAATTAAATAATTTGAATTTAGTAATTAATTTAATTTATTTATATACCCATCATACTTTTTTTTATGAATTTTCAATTTTTATCGTGCATTTTATACCCGCCAAATGGTCTTGAGAACTGACCTTGTTTATCTGCATTTATTTATTTAATTAATTATTTAAATGCATGCGATGATTGTAATTATATAAATGACGGTCTGTGCATCATCTTCTTTTCAGTTAAAATGTATAAGGACCTACGTGTCCAATTGATTTGATGTACATTTATACCCTAGTCCCCCTCGCCTGCGCGTGAGTATTCTTGTACAACGGATGGAGACGATGTAAAGGCGAATGACGTGGACCCTGGTAAGTTGAGGTGGTGCAGGTTGATGAAGACTGTGTGAGATGACATGTGGATTCCGCCAAGACATAACAGTACTCCAAGATGTGATGTAAACCCCGTCAAGACATATTGATACTGTAGAATACAAAAAAACATACAAGACAAGGGGAAAGCTACATTTTGAGTCAAGCTACAACTCAGGTACGATGTCCTTAGTTCGTTTGGATGCTCAAGACCAGTCGGGTAGTAGTTTACCTTTATGCATTTATTTATTATTTTATGCATTTTAGAACATCAGGAAAATACATAAATTGATAAATAATAAAATACATAAAGAATCAATGTTTGATTTCTATTGATGTTCAGTTGTGAGCGTGACAATATAGATGACCATGATTAATAGAAATGGATTACATTCATCGAGAGAAAAGACATAAATCTTGGAAGTACGTAAGGAATATATCATAAAGGAACATAAATCATGATAAAATTGAATGGGAATAAAACATGTAATTATGGGAAACCATTATTCACTTGATATGATTACCATAGTAGCCAAGGAATTGCTTCCAATACCATCTTAGTGGACAATGTCCCTTTCTGAATTGAGTTCACTCCTCGTTCAAGTCCTGTATCACTAAACCCGATTAACTTGCTGTTCCAGCCATGTCTATCTCATGAGATATAAATCTTTACCCAATGTATTGGAGGGATATATAGGTCCCACTCATCTCATAATGAAATCATTCTTACTTGTTCCACATATTAAACCTGAATCATTCATCATAACCCAAAGAATAAAATGGGTTTCATAATCATCATCCCATCATAATGTAATCCATATAAAACAAATGGACATCATTTCATCATAAGAAAAATCAAACCATGTAAATAATAGAGACATTATACATGAAACATAATCATACTAAATAACTTCATGTTATATAGAAAATAGTTTTGACAAAACACTTGAAATGAATTCATGAAGAAAATATCCTTTATTCTTAAAAATCATTTTCTTTTCACAAAATTCCATTCAATTTTAAAAGAAAATGATTTTTTTAAAATAATCATGAAATCTTGTAGAGGAAACTTCAGGAAAATTAGGCTTTATGAAACCATAAAAATCTGTTTATGCTGTATAAGTTTAAAAAAACATTCTTCTCGTACTTTTTCTGGAAAAGTCAAAAAAAAGTTCCTCGTATGGTAAAAAAAAGAAATATTCCTTCCATAAAATGTTGTAAAAGTCAAAATTGGGTAAAAAGGACATTAAACATACATGAAAACATTTTTAGAAAACATGGACATGGATGATAACAATAACCATAGTAAATACTTACGAATAACAATCTCAGATAAGAACGAGATTGGAATAGTTATCCCTTACCTTAGGTCTGATATGCTTCGTACATATCCGAACCTCCTGTATAATGATTAAAATAATTTCATTGACTTATTAAAGAATCATATTCATTGTTATGATATTATATATGGTTCACTTATGACTTTATATTACCCATTCTTTTGTAAATTCCATGTTAAAGTAGTGTTTTGGGTAAAATCGTTTTATTTATCGTATGTGTTTGGACTTGTTGTTCTTGATATAATTATTACTTATATCATGATTTAATTAATTCCAGATTGTAATTCAGGATTTATATATCATATATATTAAGTATATATATATATAATAGATAGATAAATGAAATGAAATACACCGTTCATAGAGACGGTAGGCCGTACGTACGCATGAACGCTGTTATCATTTCCTTATAGAATTAAATGGAATTAAGTAAATGAAACATAAATGTACATAAATCCAGTATCATTATTATGTAATATATTTCGTTATTATTTATTATATATACTTTATAATCATACTTGAATGGCTAATAATGGAAAATGAATCTCATCGTGTTCTTGGAGACGGTAGTCCGTACGTATGCCCAACCAATGATATCATTCCCATGATCGTGGAATTGTATTGAAGTGTATGTATAATATTTAAGAATCAATATAAATTTACAATAATCATATATAGTTATTTATTTACACCATTATACCCATCCTAGTAAGGTGGTGGTGGAAAACAGATTACACCACGGCGTGGAGACGGTATTCCGTACGTACGCACGTGCGGTGATTTTGTTTTCCATAGGATAAATCAAAGGTGAAATATGGTTTTTTCATATTTATAATAACATATCAGTATATTAGTGATACTTATGGTATTACTTTATTATTAAACAACAAAATAAGATGAAGTAAAAGAAGAAATGAATTTGAAAGAATCAATAAAGGATATTACCTCTTCTTTGACACGCCTCTTTGAATCCTCCTCATAGATTACTAAAATTGGTATTTGAAGAATACCAGGACCTCTAGAATGTTTCTAGGGAAGTTGAGAAGGGAAATGGGTAGGGTTTGGCCAAGCATGAAGGCTCACAGTTTTGTAAAGAGAAGAGGGAGGAGGTTTCCTTTTACAAGGGAGGAGAGGGGCACCTTAGGAAAAACTGAAAATATAATTTTATGATTAAGTCATATTCAGTTTATAATAGATCCAAATTGATTTATTTAGAAGCTAAAGTGGGGATGGGTTGATAATATCTCCACCAATAGGTTTTATACAAGTTTAGGTTACTAATTTAACCTTATCATTTAGATTTAACTCTATGTTAAATAATTTATCTTTTACCATGTCTTCTTGTTTTCTTACACTATATGTGTAGAGACCCAAAGCTTGACGTACATGGACATTACATTACTTTTGCGGAATAATTAATACATAACAAAAAGAGACACACAAGGACCGTAATAGTTTAGTGTCTTTGGAAACTCGGAATATAATCTTCTAATCGTGGTGAAAGATCTTCAACATCTCCCATAAAGATCTTCCCTTTCTTTTCATACACAAACCTTTATTTATATCCTGGGGAAAAGAAAAAATAAAAGGGGTGATCTCAAATGCTCAGTAATGGAAAGCATAGAGAACATAAAACAATCCTTATACATTTGAATGTAAAAAGACATGAGCATAAAATCTAAACATCAAAATCTTGAGCAATGACAAAAAACATGGCAGTACGTAAGGTATAGATCATGAAGAAACATTAATCATGATAAATTATCATGGGAATAAAATATGTAATTGTGGAAACCATTATTCACATGATATGATTTCCACAGTAGCCAAGGCATTGCTGCCAAGACCATTTTAGTGGAGAAAGTCCCTTTCTGAATCGAGTTCACTCCTCATTCCAGTCCTGTATTACTGATCCGGTTTAACTTGCCATTCCAGCCATGTCTATATCATGATATATAAATCTTTACCCAATGAATTTGAGGGAGATATAGGTCCTACCCATCTCATATTGAAACCATTCTTACTTGTGCCACAAAATAAACATACATCATTCGTAATAACCCAATGAATAAAACGGGTTTCAAAAACATAATCCCATCATCACATAATCCATATAAAATAAATGGATATCATTTCATAATAAGTAATGTGAAACCATGTAAATCATAGATACATTATACTTGAAACATACACATATGAAATAATGTCATCTTAGATGGAAAATGTTTTTGATAAAACACTTGAAATGAATTCTTGAGTAAAACATCATTTCTTCTTCAAAATCAATTTATTTTCACAAAACGTCATGAAAATTTTAAAGAAAAATATTTTGTTTAAAATAGTCATGAAATATTTTGGAGGAAACATAATGAAAATATGGCTTTATAAAACCATAAAAATCCTTTCATGTCGTATAAGTTAAAAAAACATTCTTCTCGTACTTTTGCCGGAAAAGTCAAAAAGTACCTTGTAAAAGAAAGATTCCATACATACCATGTAGTAAAAGTCAAAAATGGGTAGAAATTACATTAAAAATACATGAAACCATTTTTAGGAAACATGGACATTGATGAAAACAATAACCCCAGTAAATACTTACGTATAAGCAATCTCGGATAGAAAACAATTGAGATTGAAACATTATCCATTACCTTAGGTCCGATATGATTCGTACGTATCCGAACCTCCCGTATAATGATTTAAATAATGTCATTGACTTATTATAGAATGATATTCATTTTTATGATATCTTATATGTTTCACTTATGACTTTATATTACACATTCTTTTGTAAATTCCATGTTAAAGCAGCGTTTTGGGTAAAATCATTTCATTTATCATATGTGTTTTGACTTGTCGTTCTTGATATTATTACATAAATCCTGATTTAAATAATTCAAGAATGTAAAACATGATTTATATATAATATATATTCATCATATACATATATATATTATACATCGATAAAAGGAATGAAATACACCGTTCATGGAGACGGTAGGCCATACGTACGCATGAACGCTATTTTCATTTCCTTATTGAATTGAATGAAACTAAATAGATGACATACATATATATACATAAATACAGTATAATTATTATTTCATATATTTCATTATTATTCATTATATAAACATTATGATTATTCATGTATGGTTAACATGGAGAATGAATCTCATCGCGTCGTGGAGACGTTAGTCCGTACGTACGCACGAGCGATGATATCGTTCCCATATTTATTGAATAGAATTGGAGTGGATGGTATAATATATCTGAATCAGTATGATGTTATAATAACCATATATAGTTATTCCTTACACCATTATACCCATCCATGTATGGTGTTGGTGGAAAAACAGATTTCACCACACCGTGGAGACGGTATTCCGTACGTAAGCACGCGTGGTGATTTTGTTTTCCATAGGATGGATAGATGGTGAAATATGGTTTTTTCATACCTATAATAACATATCAGTATATGAGTTATACTGATTTTATTAATTCATAATGAATCAACTAAATAAGAAGAAGTGGAAGAAGATATAAATTTGAAAGAATCAGTAACATGCATTACCTCTTCTTTGAAGCGCCTCTTTGAGACCTCCTCTTAGGGCACTAAAATAGGTCTTTGAAGAATAAAAGAACCTCTAGGATGTTTCTATGGAATCGTAGAAGATAATTTGGTAGGGTTTGGATGAGCTTGAAGGCTCAATGTGGTGTGAGGAAGAGAGGGAGGAGGTGCCCTTTTATAATGGAGGAGAGGGGCACCTTTAGGAAAACTAAAAATATTATTTTATTATAAAGTCATATTCGGTTTTTAATAGCTAGAAATTGATTTATTTTGAAGCTAATGTGGGGATGGGTCGAAATAATCTCATCAAATAGAATTTATACAAGTTTAGGTTTCTATTTTAACCTTATCATTTAGATTTAACCTTAAGTTAAATAATTTTACTTTTATCGTGTCTTCTTGTTTTCTTACACTATATGGTTAATAAACTTACTATAACAAGCCAAACAAACCCCAAGTTGTTTATTATTAATATATATAACCGTAACTAAGTAATTTTGCCGAACCTTATATTTTTAGGAATAAAATAATAATTAAAAATATAATATTTTTTTCAAAAACTATTTTATGTCAATTTTGACACTATTTGGTAATTGATTTTTTTGAAAATCATAACAGAATGATTAGTTTGAAAAAAGATAATTAAATAAAAAATAACATGTCATATTAACCTAAATAAATTAGTGAAATTCATAAAAAGTCTCAAATTACATTTATTTGGGTATTTATAACATCAATTATGTCAATATTTCTTTAATAAGATAATTACTGCATCATTTTTGTGTCATAAATAAATTAAATTATTTAATGTCTAAAAATTATAAATAAAATACCATTATTTAGAAAATATCTTTATATTTCTAATGAATATATATAGTCAAATTTAGCTTATGTATTACTTTATATTAAAAATTATTTACTTATTAAACTTTGATTTTAACTATTTTAACCCTTCTTTAAATAAATTAATATTAAATGTCCTAATCTAATCCAAGCGGGCCTAAATGGTCATGTTTTATTACTAAGGCTGTTCTTGGTTGAATTATACTTATAAAATATAATTAGGACATGTGTTAGGGTAATAATAATATCATTTTTACCCTTAATTATCCTATTTACTTTTAACTGTGGTAAATAAAAGTAAAAATGTACTATTCACAAAAAAAATTATTTTCATCTCATTGAACCACATTTTAGTCGTTGATATTAACCATGTCTCTTGTATTTTTGAAATTCAATTCACAGAAGTTGTAAAATTTAATTTAAATTAAAAAAGTCAATTTTTTAACTACCACTAAGTTGTTTCACTATTCATCGAAAATTGAAGTTTTTCGAAAAAATACCAAAAATCAGCCTAAGCATTATTTGATATTCCAAATTAAAAATTGATTTATATTTTGACAAATTCATAACATATAAGTGGAATTAATTAGTTTTAAATTTAATTCCCGTTATCAAAACAAATAGCGTGTTTTTAAGAAACAAAAACAATCAAAAGATTGATACTTGTTTATATCCAATTTCAAGTTGTAATTAATTCCATTGAACAACATTGGATTAAATGGTGAAAATATATTCTAATTACACTTTAAAACCAATTAGAAAGATAATCTAGCCATATAAATTATTGTGATGAAAAAAGTTGTTTTTAATTAAAATATAGCGTGTTTTTACTAATCATTAAAATATGAAAGTTATCAGAATAATATGAAAAATTTATCCAAAGTAAATTTTTATATCCTGATTCCAATGAAGAATTTTATTTTTTCAAATTTAACTTATAGACATGTCAAAAACAATATTTAAGGTGGGTGCGTCATCAAAAGGTGGGAAAACTGCAGTTTTTTAAAAATACATATTTTACACGAAAAATTTATTTTGTTCTCATTCCATATTCTAGAAACTGTGTAAGATGAATAATAATGTTATAAAATTCAAAATGTAGTTTATACTATTCAAAACGGCTAGCCCATAATAATATTATAACAATATATCATTGTTTAGTGCAAAATGGTATTGGATACAACACACGCTATCGAGGAAGGTCGCAATTGCGTGTAATGCAAGCCAAGTCAGGGTTGCATGTTGTGAAAGACTCCTCCATTGTTTCGTATAACAGAATCCAACCATATTTCATTTATACAGTAAAAATATATATATATACTCAATGTTTCGTAGAATAACTACTATCAAAATGGTGTGTAACATGATCCAAGAATAGTGTTGTGTATACTGCAAGCTCATACGGTGTTGCGTATAGCGCAATGCAATCTTGTTGTAACTTACAACACAAGACATCAATGAAATTAAAAGAATATTTTTCATAAAATCTAGGGGTGTTACAATATGGTTAATAAACATACTATAAGAAGCCAAAAGAACCCCAAGTGGTTAATTATTAATATATATAACCGTATCTAAGTCATTTGGCCGAACCATAGATTTTTAGGAATAAAATAACAATTAATAGTATAATATTTTTTTAAAACTATTTTATGTCAATTTTGACACTGTTTGGTAATTGAATTTTTGTGAAAATCATTAAAGCATTATTTGTTCAAAAAAATTTAATTGAATCAATACTAACATGTTATATTAACTTAAAAAATTAGTTTAATTTACAAAAGTCACAAATTACATTTATTTGGGTATTTATAACATCAATTATGTTAATATTTCATTAATAAGGTAATTACTATATAATCATTGTGTCATAAATAAATTAAATTATTTAATGTATAAAAATTATAAATAAAATACCATTATGTAGGAAATCTTTTTTTCTTTCTAATTAATATTTATAGTCCAATATATCTTATGTATAACCCTATATTAAAAATGTTTTAGTTATTAAACATTGATTTTAACTATTTTAACTCTTCTTTAAATAAAATAATAATAAATTTTCTAATCTAATCCAAGTGGACCTAAATGATAATATTTTGTTTCTAAGTTTGTTTCTGGTATAATTACACTTATACAAAAGAATTATGACATGTGTTAGGGTAATAATAATATCATTTTTACCCTTAATTACCCTATTTACTTTTAATCGTGGTAAATAAAAGTAACAAGTTACTATTCACAAAAAATTATTTTTATCTTATTGAACCACATTTTACTCCCTGATATTAACCATGTATCTCAAATTTTCAAAATTACACTTTCAGAAGCGGTAAAATTATATTTTATGTAAATTTTCAAATTCTCCTAGGAGGTGGGTAAAAGTCGATGAAAAGTTCAATAAATTTTTTATACATATAAAATTATTATAAAATGACTCCAATGAATTACATTGAACTTATATAGGTATTATGTATCAATTTTGACCTAATATAATATTAAATAAAATAAATAATTATTTAAATATAAAGTCGGTTTTTAAATAGCAACCTAGTGTTTTCACTATTTATCAAAAATTGAAAGTTTTCAGAAAAATACCAAAAAATCACCCTAGGATAATTTCGATATTTCAAATCCAAAAATAAAGTCCATTTTGAAAGATAAAATTCATACAATTTCAAAAAGTGGGTATTACTATTCATAACGGCTAGTTCATAATAATATTATAATAATATCTTATTTAGTGAAACTCGGTATTGCGTACTACACACGCTATCGAGGAAGGTCTTGATTGCGTGTAATGAAACCCAAGTCAGGGCTACGTGTAGTGAAAGCTCCGTTTGGTGATGTGTATAACATAATCAAAACTTATTTCATTTATATATTAAAAAAATCTATACTTAATGTTCCGTAGAATAATTTCCACAAACCAAACTTCAAATTGTGTGTAACACGAGCGAAGAATAGTGTTGCGTATACTGGAAGCTAATACAGTGTTTTGTATAATACAAGCTAATCTTGGTTTAGTGTATAATCGAATACATCAAAGAAATTAAAAATTATATACCTCATAAAATCTTGGGGTGTTAAAATACATCCATGTATTTATACAACAAGGTGGTGTGGCATTGGAATAGTTTTCCAAGGGTTAATAAACCTGAAAATGGTGTGTTGGGATTTAACTCAATCGTCACCTTGTTCAAAAAAAAACATCTTTACTGTACTCTAATATTGAAACTCATGGGGGATATTTTATAGTAAATTCACGAGATCTTTATGAACCATTATGAAGGAAAAAATGTTTCCCATAAAATATTATGTTATGAAATAGATAATTCATATATTTTATTGAATCCTATCAATTCATAAGTTAATGAATATATGTAATTTAATATTAATCCCATAAATGATTACATTTTCTTGTTTATAAGTTAAGTATTTTCTGGAAATTCTATTCCATATTTTTTTTCATGATGTTAATGAATAGAAGGAAAACAAAATTTTGATCAGTTGAATTTTCGTGCATGGTTCTATGCATTTTTTCATATAATTTTTTTAAATTTAAATGAAACACAAAACTATGGAAATTGAGTTTCCAATTAAGATTGAAAATGGGACAATTATTTCATCCAAAGCATATAACTCATACCTGGAAAAAATTTTATATAGAATTTCTTAGAAGCCCTTATAAAACTAACTTTAATGAAATTTAATGAAATTATGGCTATGGATTGGATTTAATTATAGAGTGCCAATATAAATTTCAAAGAGAATTAATTCACAATCCTTATCAAGAATCATCCTCCAATTCTATAAATTTGAAACGTGGAGGATGAATATTCGTTTGAAACATCATCCCTAGAATCAATATTATTTCTCTATAAGAAAACATATATTTCTCATATAATTGACATTAAGTAAAATATCATCATTTGAGATATGCCCATTGTGATTTAATATTCTAAGGAATTTCCCAAACAATGCACAATTATTACTCCTTGCAGATAGGTTGAGTTCTCAATTGATATTATACCCTAATATTTAAAAATATCTATGACTCCGTATAAAATAGTAACTGTTAAATTCATGGAGTTGAGTATAGAACTACAAGATAATAGGGATAAATGGTTTATATTCCCATGTTCTTCACTATGGGGTGCATAGGTACTCTTCATCAATAATAAGGATGGGTTATTTCACCTTTACCTTGATTATTATGAGCCTAAAAAAATATTTACAACGAATAAGTGTCCTCTAACATTGATTTGTGGCTTGTTTGATCAACTACATGGAGGCTGGTACTTCTCTATCATGGAAATTAAGTCAAGATATTATCAGGTAGAGGTAAATAGGAAGGATATACCTATTGTAGTGGAATCAATCTTGAGGCCACAAGGGATAATTTTTTAGAAAAAAGGACCCCAATTTACTAAAAGAACCATTTCGGGAATGCCAAGTATGTCACATGTATGTTTGGAGACTTTCACACAAGATTAAATTACCTGTACAGTGCCCTTACACACCCAATGCAACGTCAAAGGATATATTTCACCTTGGTCTCCAAAAAATCTCCATGGAATCCACATGTAAGTTCATAGGGATTAACGTAAGACATGAAACTATTTGTAAAAAACTTACGTTCCCAATTCCATGTCAATTGATCCCTTCTACACCGACCTTATTCAGTGCTCCCTCCATGAATTTCTCCTATAAATGTAAGGCCGCCCTTACATTTTTAGGGTATATCACTAGAAGTCAAATTATCACTCCCATGTGCGCAATACAAACCCTTCCACAAGAATACAATAGTAATGGATTCAAGGTATAAGATCTTTCGAAACAGGTCCAAATTGGTTCCCCCTTTGGGTGGACCCTCAATGACTTAAACCTCACCTATTTCCTTTTTTACATACAACTTATTCATGAAAAATACTTGTTACCTACATCAATCACCTTGGGTAGGTGTGTGAAAAATATCCTTCTTGTGCACACCTGTTACACATAAGCACATCAAACTTTTGCTCAACCCCCTTCTTTTTGTGTACAAGTTCAAAATCATGCATGAAAATTCTCATTAGAAATCCATTCCTTGTCATTACCTCAAAGCACAGTGTCTGAGTCCCTCTTATATGCAACACCCACATCATGTGTGAACCTCATACATGTATCCCTCCGGGGTTGTGCATCGTGATTTCTTAGTTCCTCGTGTGGTGTGCCACGTTGCGTTACCGTACCACTTGCTTTTTTGAATAGGTATGCTCATACCTTTTTATTTCTTGAATAGCCATTTTAAATTAAACCCCATGATTTACCACTCCTCCACCCCATTTTATCCCAACATTTATTTTGACTTCCCTTCCCTATGTGTGGGTAGGTTCAAGTTTTGTAAGTCCAAGGGATAAGGAGTGAGTCCACTTCATCCGAGATGCAGGATGTTAAACTACCAAGCACCATTATACATAGACCATGATGTTAAATTTTAGTCTTGCCCCATGAAATTCACATGGGGTGCCACACAATTGGTATTATCTATGCCCAATAGTCTCTCTAGTAGTGAGATATCCTTCACCTGCATGGGAGGGAATTATATCCTCCAAACATGGAACAAGATCCTCTCTGAGCATCCCTCCCAGAGTAAGCCCCAATCTCCTTCTCCCCGGGCTACCTCAACATGTAATCCCCACATCACTTATTGTGGCTGAAGCATTTGTGACACAATCACATGGTCTACTGGTACCTCTTGTTTCTCACACTAATCACGACTCAGATTCAATTAGAGATTAATAGTGACTGTGAATCTATATGGTCTGACTCAGCACGTAAGACCCATGCCCCTAGATTCCAAACTATGAGGGGTTTTGATCCATGTCTTCTAAAAAAGCTACATAGGAAGCTTCCTTAAGGTTAAGTCCCATCCAATGGAAAAATTCAGTTCCTCCTCCTAGGGGTCCACCTCCTTGATCCACCCATATTGGTGTCCAAATTAGCCTTCACATTGGTCACCTCTATGAGTAATCCCCTACAACATCCCTTATATCCATTTGGGCTGATAACCATGCATACGCCCCATTCGCCAAATCATCCCTCCACACCACATGGGTTTTTATCCCTATAATTTATAAGTGTAATGTAGGACACCTACTCACTGTTCAATCCCATACAATGGTAAACCATGGATCTCCCTCATAGGGAGGTACCCTTGTGATGTGACATCTTCCCTCTTAGGGACACATCATATGGATCCACCTCCCTAAGGTGTTATGATCCATCCACCTAGTTATCCAACCATGTGTAAGCCCTGATGTCATCTATAACTTCATGGGAATAGATCCTTATCTTATAAATAGGGTATGTAAGAAGCCTCCCTAAAGTTCGATCCCATCATCCTCTCACATCTTGGTCTTTACCTCAAGCCACTATGTCTCGAGAGGATCATTCCAAATACCAGAGGTTACATTTCCATTGGGTAGCCATCCTTGTTCTCCATTCATCCAAGTCTCCTCCTTTGGTGTATCATCACCCCTTCCCATACTACATGGACTTTGATTCCCACCCAATGGGATACATAGGAATCCTACATGGGGTTCAAAACTTCCACTCCCGACACTCCATCCATTCCATCAACACTTACTCTATATCCACTATGATTCTTACTTGGGCCACCACATCTTGGTGAGATCATTCCATCCACATCACCCTAGATTCTCGCAGAACCTTAGAATATGACCATGCAAAAGTACCACACAATCCAGATTCATCCAACCAAGAGAAATCCTCTATAGAGTGGTAGCGAGACAAGTGAAATCCCTAGTAAATCCCTTCAAACTACGTGGGGTTTGATCCCTGTCATCTATAAATCGTACATTAGAATCCTATTCAAGGTTCAATCCTAGACAATGGTAATCTTTTATGTCCCCCTCTATGGTGTCTACCCTTCTGATCGGCCCTCAATGGTGTCCAGACCATCCTACACGGTGTGAAATATTTTCTTTTATGGGACAAAACACCTAGGATTGTTGATAGAGGTGTTCCCCCCCCATCAAATGGAAAATCTCAGTTCTTCCCTCATAGGGATGTAACAAATCATGGAGAGAAACCTTATCTTTATGAGATGCACCTCCTCAGATTCTCCCATATCGAGAATTTTCATCCATCTATATGGTTAGAATTCTAGGATCTCCCTCCTAGGGACATACCTCTCTGATCTACCTTCGAAAGTGTTATGATCAACCCATTCTGTCTCCACAATATGTTAAATAGGGGACCCTCCATCTCTGTGAGACTTTAAACTCATGGGAAACCCCATGTTAATCATTAGATAATGAGTAATACCTCAAAATACATGCCTATGGAATAAGATACCCCGCTACCGATATGGGATGCCTTAGGTTTCAACACCCTTGAGAATCACTCTTATGAAAAAGAATATAGGTTACCAATGTTCTTGCATCAAAACTTTCCACTGATGCCCAATTTTACCACTTCCCTAATTTATGGTTGCTACCCTAGCAGGACCCCTTGTATTTTATAGACATAACCACTGTAATTAACCAACATCCATAAAGATATGGTACCCATAATGAGGTTCACAGGCGATATCTTAATCAACAAGGGAGACCTGGGATAGGTGATGTATTCCATGGAGAAATCCATATAAATAGGGATCAACATACCATCATCTTATTTGAATCATAGAGCCAAAATCTCTAACAAAGTTATGAATGACTCCCACCTTCGGAATGTGGGAATGTTGGGCAATAAACACAAGCATCAAAGCTCCCAGAGCCTAACTATGTGAGCACGACGATAGAGTGTGATGGATATAGAAATAGTGAACCCAACTATAGCTCTTCTACTCGATATGAGATTATAAGTGTTCGATACATTATATGATAAGTGTGTCACCAAATCTGGATATCCAGTGCAAGGTTTGACCAAGAAAATAGTGGGTCTTGACTGGAAGTCACATGAAATTGGGGTAGTTAATCATTGGGAATTATGATATATGGAATCATCAGTGTGGATCTCTATATAAACCTATGTAAGATTGAAAAATTATTTGGAATTGAAAATTTATTTACTATTATCCATACTAACTGCTAAATATTCCTACTTAGTAGGAGATATGCCACAGTCAATCAATCACCCAAAACTACAGATGCATGTATTAGAGGAAAAATAATGCAGAAATCCCTCACGAATCTACCTCAATCACAAAATCATCCAATAACACATAAATAAGGAACCCATTACATGTATCACCCTTTTAAATCATTCAAAAAATTGTGATAGAAACAATCATTTTACAATACGAGCAGGAGGGGGTCATTCCCATGTGGGACATCTCCCTTAAGAACCAAGATGTTTCTATTCTTCACCATCACCATTACTCCCAATGGACATATAAGGAGTCACTACTTGCCTCTCTAACATTTGACCGCATCAGTATCCTCTCCTCAGAACATTATTCTGACTCACTCCCCTTTGACGTTGAGGCAAGGATATCTAAGTCATCATGGATATGAATTCCAGTTGGGGGATGATAATAAGGGATCCCACTAGGATGTGTCAACACAACCGACTAATAGTCCCTCAACTCGAAGAGCATGTAATCTATACCCCTACTCCAATGGGCCTGATATGAATGACCCAATGCTGACATTGGGAGCATGATCAAGAAGATTCCCGTTAGGGGGAACAATATTCTAGAGCATTAGTGGACCATACTACCCTCAGTGCATTATTCCATGTACCCGCAACTACAAAACAAGGAGTATGATATTCCTAATTATAATTTAGACCTTAGAAACCTTGCAGGAAGGATGGTATGACTCTTTCTATCGGCAACACAATAAATAGTCTTTGTGTGCCAACCCATGAAGAAGATATCTAGAACAGAGTCCCTCCCCATAATGCCATCAGTCGGAGTGGATTTCCTCCATGATCTCACACCCAGCATGGAGGCACTCCGCATGTTACCAGCAACTGTCAAATTGGAGGTCCTCCCCATATTTTTGACATCCAATACGGAGTCCCTCTCTATGCATATGATCCTATACACATAGTTCCTCCCCACGTATTAGGTCATCTATCTAAAGGTCCTCATTACACAATTTTAAGCTCAACCATATGTCCTCTATATAGAAGTATCAGTCCAATTTGAGGTCCTCCCCATCTTGACAACATCTAGTATGGACATCCTCAACATTTTCTCATCAGAGCATGTGGAGTTCCTCTATTCTCCAGCAATCATCCTAGTAGAGACCCTCCCCACTTCATCAACAGTCAACAAAGAGGTCCTCACTGTGTTTAGATTGATCTTTACAATGTCCCTCCATATCCAACAACTATCAGTAAACTCATAGGCCCTCCCCATGTTCTTACTAGCTCAAAAGGAGGTCCTCCCCACTCAAGAACTCCCAACCGTAGCGGTCCTCCCCACGTGTCCAACGACCCACATAGAGGTCCTCCCCATGTGCTTTTTGATATATTCCCAGGTTTTCCCCGCACCTCAGTAGACCAAAGAAAAGGTCCTCAACACTCTAACAAAAATTAATACAACAGAACTCCCTATATCCCATAAAGCTCAAGAAAAGGTTCTCCCCATTCTAGAACCAATATATCACGACCCATCCCAGTGGGGCCCGAGTCACAACTCCCCAAGCACGCGTCCAATAGGCCAAGGGATGGTGACTAGCACCGAGTAAGAATGTTACTAACATGAGAGGAATTTCTTATAAACTTGTACACAAGCACACACATATCCCATCCCACAAATATGACAAAGTAAAAGCTACTAAAAATGGAAATGCATGTATACACTAAAATCCCAACCAATAGTGTACGACAAGAATGTAATGTAAAGTAAAGTAAAACCCAGGGCCAAAAGTACAAGACCACCAAAAGAGAGTCTCTAACAGTGTACAGCCTGTAAAGAAAGCTACTAGGACTGCAATCTGTAGCCATAGGAACACACCTCAGACAGTTTGATCTCACTGAGCACCATTCGGTCCTGGTCCTCCTAGAATCCTATCAAAGGCTCGCTCGTTTGAATAAGACAGGACATGTGCGGGCAAAGCCCGTGTAGGGGTGAGTATAACAATACCCAGTAGGACACCCCGAAACCACAAAGGAATACAACAAGGGAAAATACCACAAAAGAAAGATACAGTCTGTTCTACACAGCATATGTTTACAGAACTTATAACAAGAATATCCAGATATACTCTTACACGATCGACCATCGTGAAACCACAATTAAGATCCAGCTTGAAGATTTCAATAAGCACGTAACAAGGAGAACACACTCCTAGGTCTGAATTGAGAGATACTAAGTACTCATTCCGGGAGAACACTATCCACAAGTACTTGAGAATATGATGCTGAGATAAGGATCACAACCAATATCCACTCGGTGATTCCTTCAACTCAGTCCGAACTAATTTGCTAAGTAGAGGATCGACGCTCAGGTAAAGTTGGTCACGTCGATACCAAGAACTCTACTTAGGGTTCCAGTGATGAATAAAGGATCCAACACCAAGTCTTATATAGGGGATTCCAACAAATCTATTCAAGAAGTCCTGCAGAAGGGATCATACTCATGTACACAAGAAATGATACCAGAATCCATTAAGGGAAAGACCAAGGGTACGAACCCTATGAAATGTAGTCCAAGTCACAGAAGAGAAATGGATCAAGCCATGTAAAACAGGTTACACAATGTGTAGTATGGTTACACGCCATGTTCCTTGACCCCAGGTACAACCCGTGTAAATGGCCCGTGTCATCCTTCCAAGCTGTGTGAAACTCAACTACATGGCATGTAGTAGGATCTCACGCCGTGTTCCTCGACATCGGGTACTACCTGGGTAAACAGCCTGTGTCTCAAGGATTGTCATATAAAATTAGCTACAATGTATGTAGTAAGATAACACACCGTGTCCGAGCACCTGGGGTTTGGTACGTGTATGCTGGCCATGTGCCCATACATGGTCTCTGTCCGTGTCGCCTTGCCCATGTACCAGAACCTGGGGTATCCCGTGTATCCGGCCAGGTCTGTCCGGGGAAGGGTATACATGCCGTGTTCGTGGCCGTGTACCCAACTCGTGCCTATGTACTCTTGGAGTACACACCAGGTATTCTTCTGACAAACACATGCCATGTAGCCCATAATACACACCATGTAGTCGGGAAATGTCTAGAACCGTCTTCTTTTTCCATGCAGATCAACCGGATCTCTGGATCATGTTCCTCTTGTCCGTTTTCCGAGAAACTCAAGATCATGGGTCGCCTCGTCGTCATGATTCTGAATCTGTGGGTTTCGGGCCTTCGATCGACTCCGAAATCCGATTCTGGTCACCCGTGCGGAAATCATTCGAACAAAGATATCTTCCCATCTGCTTCGATCCATCCGTCACCACCACAGCCACACCTCCGTGGGGTTGTACCGATGCCAGATCTTCAATTTGGGATCGTTGAATCGCACAACAGAAGAGTAATGATCCACCGTTCATATCTCCATGATGAATGCGTAGAACGCACACAAAGAATGCGAGAAATCGGGGAAGAAAGGCACAACAAATTGAGAGGGACGAACCTCAATCGATGTTCGTGTTGATCTTGGTTCGTCACCATTATAAGGCTAAATGAAACCAAAATAATCTTCAAGAATCAGTCCCCAAAATCCCCGCAAAAAGCCCATCCAGAAAATACAATCGATCCATGGGCTAATCTATTCATGGATTAGTCCGCGTTAGTCAAAGGAATCAAGAACAGGGAAAGGAAACCAAAAACAAACCTCCTACCTGGATCCGCGGTGTTCATTGGCGTAGATCCGGTCACTGCATCATCGTCGGCGGCGAAAATCATCAAGAATGTCATCTCTGCGTTGGGGGTTTCCTACAGAGCCTCTAAAGGTTTCAGGGTTATGAGGTCTGTAACCCTGGACCCCTGCACAAATCTCTATTTAAAAAGATAATAGATATTTTATGCAACAAGATTTAATAAAATATTTTTATTAAATATTTTATTACGGTTACCTCCAAAATCTAGATTTCACTGCTGACCTATGCCAGCCGATGTTAGGACTCTCCTAGGGTGAACCCGCTATTTGGGATGCAACTGTGCCCTCATATTTTCGATCCGAGCACCCTTTCAAGATTTATACCAATTTCATAGGAAAACCACATGCGTGCCTAATTTAATTATTTAATTAAATTCAATCATTTGTTCCGGGATCACCGGGCCTCGGAACTGCACACCGTTTCAAAGCATGGTCTCAAAACAATTCCCATATAATATTAAAATAAAATCCAGAGAAATATGAGACATTAAATCACACCCACCTTAGGAATTTACATACCCGAAAAGACAAAACAAAAGCTACTAAAAATGTTGTGGGTACTGAACACGAATCTGAGCCTCCCGCTACCACATGCTCTCTTGTAGATTCTCGTGCTACCATCAGACACACACCTAGAGAATATCTCTCCCATGAAGGATCTTCTCCTACCGATCCTAGATCTCCACTGGGTACTCAACAAAGGTCTCTCCAACATCGATGTCTAGCTCACCCAAATCGATAATGTGTGATGGATCATGCATGTACCTCTGTAGCTGCGACACATGGAAGATGTTGTGTACCCTGTCCATCTGAGGAGGTAGAGCCAAGTAGTACGCCACCTCGCAAACTCTACCCAGAATCTGAAAAGGGCCGATAAACCTCATAGATAGCTTGTCGCCTCGGCCAAATCTCCACAATCCGTGTCGAGGTGAGGCCCGAAAGAACACATGGTCACCCTCCTTGAACTCCAAGGGCCTTCATCTCCTGTAAGCATAAGACATTTGCTGACTCTGTGTTGTCTTCATCCGTTCCTAGATGACATGCACCTTCTTTGTAGTATCTCACACCATCTCTGGGGCCATGAGTGATGACTCTCCTAGGTCATTCCAGCAAAGTGGTGACTTGTAAGGTCTTCCTTACAAAGCCTCGAATAGTGCCATACCAATGGCGGAATGATAACTATTGTTATAAGAAAATTCCACCATTGGTAGGTGTCCTCCCAGCTACGACCAAAGTCAAGTATGCAAGCTCGTAGCATATCCTCCAGAACATGGATGGTCTGCTCTGTCTGACCATCAGTCTAAGGATGAAATGTTGTGCTCAAGCGTAACTGAGTCCCAAAAGATTCCTGCAATCCCTTCCAAAATGGGATGTGAAACAAGAATCACGATCTGAGACGATTGTGGATGGTACTCCATGAAGGAGAACTATCTCCTACACGTAGAGGCATCCCGGAAACTCTACTGAACTCTACTCCCTTATGGTTAGGAAGTGGGCCGACATGGTGAGTTAGTCAACGATCACCTAGATGGCATCATGTCCCCTAGACGTACGTGGTAAACCCGTCACAAATTCCATGGATATCCCATCCCACTTCCACTCTGCCACCTCAAGCGGTGGTGTCAAAACTGCCGGCACCTAGTGCTCAGCCTTTACTTGCTGACAAGTAAGGGGCTGAGAAACAAACTTTTCCACTCTCTTCTTCATTCCTGGACACCAGAACTGACGTCAGAGGTCCTGGTACATCTTTTCCATGCTTGGGTGCACAACCAAAGGAGACGTATAGAAATCCCTCAGAAAATCCTCCCGCAATGTCACTGGTACTACTGTGCGCCCTCTAAAAAGAACAACGTGCTCCCCACATTTTGAATATCCTTCGGCAGCATCACCTATGGATATATGAGCATGTAGAGTATCACAGCTAGCATCCTTGAGCTGTGCTTCCCTGACTCGTTGTAAGAGTGGAGGGGTTACGACCATCGACTGAAGTTATGATTCCTCATCTATGTCCATGAAGGATATCTATAAAGAGTCCATATTCCATGTCACCTCATCCAGCAACTTTGAACTAGATTTCCTACTGCGAGCATCTACCACAATGTTCCCCTTCCCAGGAGTATAAATGGTCTCAATGTCGTAATCCTGGAGGAACTCAAGCCACCACCTATATCTCAAATTCAGATCCTTCTGACAAAAGATATATATGAGACTCTTTTTATCATAGTATACGATAAAACACTCTCCCATCAGGTAGTGCCGCCATATCATCAATGCGAAGACTACCACTGCCGACCCAAGATCATGGGTCGCGTAGTTCTGCTTGTGCGGCCTCAACTGACGTGAGATATAGGCAATCACCGCTTTCCTCTACATTAGGACACAACCAAGCCCGGTTCCTGATGCGTCACAGAACACCATGTAATCAACACCCTCTTCTGGTAGTCTCATGATCGGGGAACTCGTCAGACTCTGTCTCAACTTCTGAGAAGCCTGCTGGTATCTCTCGATCCACACGAAAGGCTGCCCCTTTCGGGTCAAAGCTGTCATGGGTTCTGAAATCCTGGAGAAATCAAGAATGAATCTCTGATAGTAGCCTGGAAACCCAAGGAAACTCCTCACCTTCGTCACGCTCTGGGGTGGATCCCATGCCAGCACTGCCTCTACCTGGTCTGGGTCCACTGCTGTACCATCTGTTGAGATAACATGTCCTAAAAAGTGGACCGCCTATATCTAGAATTGACACTTCAAGAGTTTCCCATACAACTGGTGCTCTCGGAGTGTGTCCAGAACCATCCTTAGGTTCCTCGTGTGCTCCTCCTCGGAGGCAGAGTAAACAAGGATGTCATCGATGAAGACCACCATGAATCGATCTAGATAGGGCTGAAAGATCCGGTTCATGAGTCCCATAAACACTGCTGGGGAATTCATCATGCAGAAGGGCATAAAAAAGTACCCATATTGACCGTAGCGACATCTGAAATCCGTCTTTGGTATATCCCCATCCCGTAATCGCAACTGGTGATATCCGGATCGTAGATCAACCTTCGAGAACCATCGTGCCCCTCTTAACTGGTCGAAGAGGTCATCGATTATCGGTTGTGGATACCGGTTCTTCATGGTCACCAGATTCAAGTGTTGGTAATCCAAACACAGCCTCAAACTACCTTCCGCCTTCTTAGAAAACAACACTAGGGTCGCCCAGGGTGAAACACAAGGTCTCACGAATCCCTTGCTCTGCAAGTCTTCCAGCTGCACTCTTAGCTCGCGAAGCTCTGCAGGAGCCATCCGATATGCTGATGCTGATATCAGTGTCGTCCTGGGTTGCAAATCAATGCAGAAATCTATCTCCCGATGGGGAGGTAGTCCGAGAACATCCTTCGGAATGATGTCCTCGTATTTAGAAACTACTACTCTAAAATAGAAACTCACGACATCTGCTGCGCCAAGGGCTGGGCTAGCCAACTGATGTGAAATCGACTGTACCTTCCTACGCACGAGTCCATCCTGCATTGCCTGGGTCTCCTTTTCATCGACAAAGGAGAGTATCATTCCATTACTACAGACACACCACACCCTTCACCTAAAATAGTCAATCTGGGTATGAACTATGGATAGCCAATCCATACCAAGAATGACATCGTAAGGTCTCGACGCTACAAAGAAGAGGTTCCAACAAAAACTCTCGACTCCAAGGGTCAGGTCACACTATCTGCAAAGGTTTGTGATCTCTGAATCTTCTCCAGTCAGTGTTTCTAGGCGTAAGAGTTGAGTCAATGGCACAACTGGAATCTCAAGGTCATGAACAAGATAAGTATCTAGAAAATAATGACTTGCACGTGTGTCTATCAGTACGGCATCCAAAGTAGAAAAGATACAGTTTGTACCTCTAATCATTTTGGGAGTACTTGGGTTATAAGCCTCTATTGCCTGCGGCTATCCCTCCCTTTTTCCACTAGCTCCCTCAGCCAAGGGTGGACCTCCTGGGGGTGGTGGTAAAAGGTCAAAATGCCGACCACCTCCAGCTTCTCTCCCAGCTCATCTACCACGTCCGCCGCCTTGTGGATCTGTCTGCTCCACACATTGCCTCTACCTCAGTGGTCCATTCACCACTCCCATGTCTGTATTACGACAGGTCGGACATTCTCGAGCGATATTTACCCTGCCATCACAAGAGTAGCATCATCTCTCTCAAGGATGGCTGGATGTGCCCTGCAAACCCTGTACGGAAGATCCCCTATCCTGGGATCTCCTCTAAAAACGTCCCCCATTCCTGTGTCCCTGACGTCGGCTGCCTGCTGCTGATGTCTCTACTCCATCTCACTCACTACTGACAACTGTCAACTATCTCTGCTCTGCCAAGAAGCTCTCTACCCCCAAAGCCCACTTGAGCACCCCAGTATAAGCAGGAATTCTCATAGGGACGATTCTATCCCGGATGTCTCTACGCAAGCCATGCTAAAAAGTACGAGCTCTAAAGTACTAATCCCTGACCATATCCATCGAGTACCATGAGAGGTAGGTGAACGTCGATGAATAGTCATCCACCGACATGGCTCCCTTCTTGAGGTGAAGAATATCCTGTATACGTACCGATCTTAGGGTAACAGGTGAAAACTCCTCTCTAAAGAGATGCTCAAACTCTGACCATGCAAGAGTCGCCTCGTCGTGGGTCTGGATAACCAAACTCCACCATCATCCTATCGAGCCCTACAGAAGGATGCTTCCAGGATCCCCATCTGGTCGGATGGTGTCTTGACCAAACTAAAGACTCTTGCCACTGCCTCAAGCCAGTCCTGTACTGCCTGAGGGTCAGGCTCGCCTCAAAACCTGAGGGTTCTCTATCTCTGAAACTTGTGGAGTGCACTCATCTTGTGCTCCTTCTCTACTAGTACAACATGCAGTAAATATTGCTCCGTAGGTGGTGGAATAATTGGCACACCACCCGAATGTAAAACTGGGGATCTGGTACCTATATCGAAGCTTCATCACTAAGGGGGTCATCCTTGTGATCAAGCTGCTGGATCCTAGTGGGTGCACATCACGGAGGAATCCTGTAAAGAAACATGATATATCTCAGTCAGCGAGTATATCTGGAGAGCTGACTGAAGAAGGATATAGAAACCACAACCCATTCTTCTATGATGCAAGTACTGTTATTTCCCCCTGAAACTAGTGTTCTCATGTTCCTAGTCGAAATTAATGTTATCAGAGTCCTATTGTATGGATACGTCGACTTCCCACACCCACACTGGGGTCCCTTTCATGAAATCCAAACTCAAAACACTTAACATTGTTTCCCCAAACCAACTCACAAACTCTTGGTCATACGGTTGAACTGACCACCTCTGATACCACTCTGTCATGACCCGTCCCAGTGGGGCCGGAGCCGCAACTCCCCAAGCCTGCCTCCAATAGGCCAGGGGCGGGTGACTAGCACCATGTAGGCATGTTACTAAAATGGGAGGAATTTTCTATAAACATGTATACACACACACACATCTCCAAGCCCACAAAGCTGAAAAATTAAAAGCTAATAAAAATGGAAATGCATGCATACACTAAAATCCCAACCAACAGAGTATGACTGGAATGTAATGTACAGTAATGTAAAACCCTTGCCCAGAAGTACAATCCCACAAAAATAAAGTATATAACAAAGTACAACCTGTAAATAAAGATAATGGGATTGCAATCTGTAGCCATAGGAACACACCTCGACCTGTCTGATCTCACTGAGCACCGTTCGGTCCTAATCCGCCTAGAATCCTGTCAAAGGCTCGCTTATCTGCCCAATACACGACACATGCGGGAAAAGACCATGCAAGGGTGAGTATAAGAATACCTCGTAGGACACCACGAAACCACAAAGGAATACAACAACAAGAAATACCACAAAAGAAAATATATAGTTAGTTCTACACAGTATATGTTTACAGAACATATAACAAGAATATCCATATATACTCATACACGATCGACCATCGCAAAACCACCACTAAGATCCAACTCTAAGATTCCACTAAGCACGTAACAAGGAGAACACACTCCTAGGTCCTAAGAGAGAGATAAAAAGTACTCATTCCGGGAAAACACAGTCAACAACTACTTGAGAATATGATGCTCAGATGAGGATCACAACCAATAGGCATGGGGTGATTCCATCAACTTAGTCTGAACTAATCCACTAAGTAGAGGATCAGAACCTGGTTAAAGTTGGTCACATCGATACCAAGTACTTCACTTAGGGTTCCAGGAATGAATAGAGGATCCATCCCCATGTCTCATCGAGGGGATTACAACAACTCAATTCAAGAAGTCCTGCTGAAGGGATTATAGTCCTGTACATATGAAATGATACCATAAACCATCAGGGGAAAGACCAAGGGTACGAAACCTAAGAAAGCTATTCCAAGTCACAGAAGACAAATGGCTCAAGCAATGTTAAACATGTTACAAAACATGTGGTATGGTTACACGCCGTATTCCTTGACCCCGGATACTGCCCATGTAAATAACCAGTGTCATTCGTCCAAGCTGTGTAAATCTCAACTACACGATGTGTAGTAGGATCACACCCCGCGTTCCTCGACTCTGGGTACTGCCCGTATAAATGGAACGTGTCTCTAGGATTGTCATATAAAAGTAACTACATGGCATGTAGTAAGATTAGACACCATGTCTGAGCACCTGGGGTTCGCTCCGTGTACGCTGGCCATTTGCCCGTACACTATCTCTTTCCGTGTCGCCTTGCCCGTGTACCAGTACATGGGGTATCCCTTGTATCGGGCCGGGTCTAGCTGGGGAAGGTTATACACGCTGTGTCCTTGGCCGTGTACCCAACCCGAGCCCATGTACTCCAGTAGTACCTGCCAAGTATTCCATCGACGAACACATGCCGTGTAGCCCATACTACATGCCGTGTAGTCGAGAAATTTCCAGAACCGTCTTCTTCCTCCGCGTGCCTTGGACGGATCTTCAGATCACGTTCCTCTTGTCCATTTGCCGCGAAACTCAAGATAATGGGTCTCTTCGTCATCGTGATGCTGAATCCATGGGTTTTAATCCTTCAATCGGCTCCAAAATCCGATTCTAGTCACCCGTATGGAAATCGTTTGAAGAATGATATCTTCTGATCCACTTTGATCTATCTATCGCCACCGCAGCCACACCTCTTTGGGGTTGTACCGACGCCAGATATTCAATTTGGGGTCATTGCGTCGCACTACAGAGGCACAACGATCCGTCGTTCATATCTCTTTGAAGAACACGTAGAACACACACGAAGCATGCGTGAAATCCGGGAAGAAAGGCACAACAAATCGAGAGGGACGAACCTAGATCGATGTTCGTGTCGATCATGGTTAATCACCATTATAAGGATAAACGAAACCATAATAATCTTCAAGAATCAATCTCCAAAATCCCCACACAAATCCCATCCCACAAATATGACCGATCCTTGGGCTAATCTATTCTTGGATTAGTCCACGTTTGTCATAGGAATCAAGAACGGGGAAAAGAAACCAAAACCAAACATCCTACCTGGATCTGCGGCGTTCATTGGAGAATATCCGGTCTCCACGTATTCATCGCCTGTGAAACTCATCATGAACGTCGTCACCACGTGGGGGGTTTCCTCAAGAACTGCATAGGTTTCTAGGGTTATGAGGTCTATAACCCTGGACCCTTGCGCAAATATCTAATTAAAAAGATAAAAGATATTTGATGCAACAACATTTAATAAAATATTTTTATTAAATATTTTATTATGTTTACATCCAAAAACTAGATTTCATTGCCGACATGTGCCAGCCGATGTTAGGTCTCTCATAGGGTAAACCCACTGTTCTGGACGCAACAGTGCCCTTGGATTTCTTATCCGAGCACCCGTTTAGGAGTTATCCCACATTTTTAGTAAAACCAAACGCGCACATAATTTAATTATTTAATTAAATTCAAACATTTTATCCGGGCTCACCTGGCCTCGGAACTGCATGCCGTCTCAAAGCCTGGTCTCGAAATAATTCCCATATAATATCAAAATAAAATAGTTAGAAATCTGAGACATTACACAATATACACCATGGACATCAATGTGACTGAGGATTAACCTACCTTGATGTGCCATCTAGGGGCTGAATGGAAGACAATCATAGCCAAAGTAAGAACTTTGAGAAGTATCAGTTCATTGTCAATCTAGTTTGTTTCCCATATAATATAGTTGAGTGTGACTCAGTGATAGATCCTTCACCCCAATCATCTTCATCGAGGTCTAGGGTAGAAACCCGACCAATGAGTTTGGTCATCCTGGTAGGTGAAATGTACTAGATCCCCAAATCCCTCCATAGATACATGTGGGAGGGGGATGATTTGGGTTTCTTCTAGTTTCATTACTATAAATTCTCTCTGTTAGTTACACTTTAATTCTCTACCTCGACATGAGATCATAGAGATTTATTCTAGGGCATGGTATGTGATGAGAATCCACCAGTCTCATCATTGACAGCCCCTTCCTTCATGCATGAAGTAGTGATAAGTACTCCAACCTAGAGGGATGTGATGAACCAGTTTGAACTGCCCCTGAGAGACGACCAAGTGAGTGGTAGCCAGTTATCCCATTAAGTGTTTTCAACACTGGCTAGTCCTCCACCATATTGGTTGATATTATTGTCTTTTCTGGTTCCTCATCCTGCAACAGCCGTATGTTTTTATGAACTAGTTTCTTTAAATAATTTTAATAGTACAATATCTTTCATTGCATTTAATCATGAGTGTAAACAAACTGTGAGACACCATAGTATAAAATGGTCACTGTAACATAGTTTTTATGTTATTAGGAATAAATATAACTTACTTATGAAGATATATGATGAATTTATTTGCTACCAATTATTTATGAAAAATATAATCCAATTAGAATTTAAAGAAATATTTGCATTTTGTAATTATTAAGTAATGTGAATTACAATTAGTAAATGAAATCCATGAAATATATATGTCTTATATTTGATAAAATATTTTGATATTCATCCAATTTATATTTGATTCATATTGTTTGAATAAACCCTATTGAAGGTATAAAATCATATTTTTTTCAGAAGGGTAATTTTACGAACTTTTAATGGTGATCCAATTTCAAATTCAAAAATTGAAACATTTATAAAATTTATATAGAAACAAAAACTTCTTCTTTGTAATAAGGATATGAAAATTTACATTGGATGAGTATTTTATATTTTTCTCATAACTATCAAGTTATGATGAATAGTAAAAATATATTAAATTTGAATTGAAAACAACTTTTTTCATCAGAATAATTAATATTGTAAAATTATATTATTGAATGGTTTTAAAGTATTAATATGTTATATTTTTATCATTTAATATAATTTAGTTCATTTTCATTAGTTTTACATTGAATTTAGATGTAAATATATTTCATTATTTTACAATGTTTTATCTTTTAAAAATTGTTTTCTCATTCAAAGAACACAATTAATATTAAATTAATTACTACAACATCTATGTTTTGAATATTGAAAATTTCTATAGATATTTTGAATCGGTAGGTCGAAATTATTTAAATATATTTATTTTTCTGGGCATTATGAATAGTAACATTAGTAATTTTTATTAATTAGGTAAAAGGGTAAATCGAGTAATTATGGGTAAAAATAATATTATAAAGTTACCCTAAAACATGTCCTAATATCATTGGATGATACTTTTAACCTAAATCATCCTTATATAGAAGTTTTATCTTTTAGAAGCCACTTGGATGATATTAGGACATTTAATATCTTTTATTTAAATAAAACCTAAATATTTCTTACTCAAATTTGTATAACTGTAACATTTTTAATGTTAGGTAATACAAGATATAAAATAAACTAAAAATAATAATTTTAATGATAATATGTTTTTCTTTATCATTATTTATTATTTGTAATTTTTCGGAAAAAATGAGTTACATGAAAGTATTATGCATTGATGATGGAGAAATTATTTAATTGTTGAAAAATCAATAATATAATATTTAATAAAATATTAATGACCATTTAAATGCCAAAATACCTACCCAAATATTATTTTTCAACTTTATATCGACTATAATCATCAAAGGGACGAGTTATTGACCATTTGGAGCCATATATAAATGATTACGACAATTATAATATTTTATTTAAAGTGTTAAAGTGGGAACATTCATGTTATAATGAATATAACATTTTTGATATAGTATTTTTTATAAGATATATTCTTCTATAAGTTTTATTATGAAATATATAGGATTTATATTCATCGTAGTATTTTAATTTTAATTTATTTTAATCATATATGTAAATTAAATAATTAAAAAAATGATGTCGCAATTATTTCAATAATGGAGATAAAATATAAATGTTATTTAAAATATTAAAAATAACATAATTTGGGATAATTATTATATAAAATGATTTTTTAGACGATATTTACATCATAGTAATAGAATGAAATATTAGGTTCCGAGCTAACTAGTTATCCATGAATTTTTAGTAATTAATGATCTGAATATTGTTAAAATCGACACTATTTTTTTTTCAAAATAGTGTATTATAAAATTAATTAAAAATCATAATAATATTTTAAAAAATATTTAATAATAATTATATGGTATATAATTTTATAAATTAATCATTTATGGTCTAATTTACGTCAAATATATAATTATTACACCGTTTTAATATTTAAATATTTGTTATGTTTGTTGAAAATTAAATAGAATAACAAAGTCTTAATTAAAATGATAAGGTTTAAGTTGATATAAAACATTTCTAAAAATTATTGGATGATGATATAACAACCGTATATAATCTTGTATTTTTTAAATTTAATTTTTTTTATTTTTATGTTGTTTAATTTTATTTTAAATTAATATTTTTTGATATTCCAAAAGTTCCCCTTCCCTCAATTATAAAAAGGAAATCCTCCCTCACTTATTAACATCAACTTGATCCTTAAATATTAGACATAACTATATATTTTTGCACTCTCAAATTATCTAGTAAGGTTATATAGGTTATAGTATTCTCCAAAGAATAACTCTAGTGCTTTAAGAGGAGATTCAGAGGGATCACATTGAAGAAGAGGTAATCTTCTCGATTGATTCATTAAAACTTATTTCTTCTTCTAAATCCTCTTAATGAGTGTTTTACACTCAAAAGTACTAAATAAAATAAATATTATATAGTGAGATATTATTATGATTATTATCAACCCTATTCCTCCTTTTATCCATTCTAAAAAAATGAAGTCACCATGCATGCATACGTACATCATACCATCTCTAGACTATGATGTAATTTGTTTTTCACCACCACCTTAATTAGGTGATTATAATGATGGAAATAATAAATATATATGATTATTATAATGTGGTATATATTATAGAGATAAATATATACCATGAACTTCTATACCATTTCAAAATTATTGTTATGATATCATCCTTTGTGCGTGCCCGTCTCCACGATACGATGAGATCAATTCTACAAGAAATAAAATAAAGCACTATTTTATAAATGTATAAAATGAATAAAAATTATATATTTTATATTAATATCATTTCTGGAAATGATATTACTATAAAATAATATGGATATCCAGAACTTATTTGACAAAACATTCATAAGAAAATGAAGAAGTTTGTATCTGGATAACAAGTAATAATGAAATGTTATTGAGAAATGGATGATAATATGATCATATAATATATCATTAAAATAACTCTAATTATTGATTATCTCATTGAAATAATTTAAATCATTATAAAGGTGGTTTTCATATATTCAAAGGGTATCAGACCAAAGGTAAGGGCTAATTTCAAAACCTCATTATTATCTGAGATTGTTTCTACATAAGTATTTATTGAGATATATATATCATCCATTCAAATTTTTCCTAAATATGTATCCCAAAATAATCTGTCTATTATTCTACAATTTGTTAAAGTCAAACTTACCCATTGGTTATGTTTATTAAACAGTATTAAATGAATCTTTTTTCATTTTTGATACAATATAATTTTTTACATATTTGACAAAAGTACGAGAATAATGTTTTCATTAAACTTATACACCAGGGATCGATTTTTACATTTTAATAATTCATTTTTTCCATGAATATTCCTTTATAATATTTCAAGTCTAGTTTCAAATAAATTATTTTCTTCAAAAATAACATGGAATTTTGAGTAAATAAAATGTTTTTGAATAGAATATGATATTTTAATCAAGAATTAATTTCAATTGTTATATTATAATTATTTTCCAACTAAGATGGAATTATTTAATTGGTTTTTGTGTCAAGTATACTATATTTATTTTTAAAATTCCTTTATTATGCTTTTGATAGAATTATATTTATGAAATTTATTTTTTTAGATGGGTTATGTTATTATGGAACGATGTTTAAGAATACAATTTTATTTCTTGGGTTGTGATTTGATGAATGATTTATGTTTTTGTGGCACATATAAGAATGATTTCATTATGATATTGGTGGGACCTATATCTCCCACCAATTAATTGGTTAAATATTTATATCTCAGGAGATATATTGGAATGGAATGAGAAGTACACATAGTCCAGTAATAGAGGGCTGGAATGAATAGTGAACTCAGTAAAAAATGGAATTTGTCCGCTATAATGGTATTAGAAATGAGACATGAATAATATGAAGTGATTATATATGCTTATATATATCCAAAAAGTTTTGTGTCTTATGTGATGACTTTTAGAATATGGTCATTTATTCATTATGAAATTTTATAATTTATCCCTTAACAAGTTATCATGATCTTTTATATGTAGGATAAGTTTATAAAATGTTATGTTATTGTGTTTTATGAGTATGATATGCTTGATATATCCCTTGATTACCCTTAATAAGTAACTGAGATCCCCCTTTCTTTTGTTTCTTTTCCCCAGGTTGTGAATAAGGGTATTGAGTATGATTTTTCAAAAATGGGTCTATTTACGAAGTAATAAGCGAGGGAAAATATATATAACTTATGAAACATCTATTTATGTTTCCCAGTTTCTAAAGACACTGAACCTACAAAACCCCAGAGTGGTTTTGTTGTGTTTTTAATGAATATTATTCAATTTTGAAGTAATATCTATGTAAGAAAAATATGGTTCATTATAGATGGTATCAAATCAAAGGTATAAATAACCATTGGAATCTTTGATGGGAAAACCATAGTTATAAACCTAAGGATATATAAATGTATAGGTTAAAATAAAATAATTTTAGAAATTATCTTTAATATCATAGGATAAAACCTATTGTATCGAAAATTGAAATTTTATTCTGGACTATGTGATTTTATCATTATGATTAATGTTTCCCACACTATTCTTATTAGTTTTTGTCAATGTGTGGAACCTGAAAGAGGCACATTAATGATGAATGTGATGGAAAATGCAATTATTCTCCTCTTAAACAACTGAATGATATTGTACATGGAATGAAAAATATTATATCTATGCTCACAAACAATTCTCCAGATATGAATCATATAGTACATCCAAACGAGAAAAAATGTACCAATATTCTTTTGAGTCATTCGTGAGGTAACACCCACCTTCTTTCAATGGCTATTATGATACCCTACTAGCTGAACAATGGATCAGTACCACTGAAATGATATTTTTATGTTCTTTAATGTTTAGAACATTATAAATTCATCTTGTCAGTATATCATTTAGAAGGTGAAGCTAATCAATGGTAAAACCTTATCAAGAATATGAGGCAAGCAGTTCAAATTGAATTCGTGCAATGGGATGAGTTGAAGAACTTATTTTTAAATAAGTACAATCCTTGAATTCTTTAAACTTGTATAGATAATATGTTTTTTGAGCTTAAGAAAAAGGAATATAAAACCATTGGTACCTGTGAAGAAAATTTTACTAGACATGAAAGGTATGATTTTGGAATTATTTTCCAACCTGATAGTAAAATTAATTTCTTCTTCAGTGGAATAAAATCAAGTATCATAAAATCATTAGCCATAATGGACTTTAATATCTATAAGGAAATTTTTCAATGTGCTCTCAAAGTTGAGATGGAGAGTGGGGTAACCCATCAGTAATATGGGTTTGATAAAAAGATAAAAATGGAATTCAATGGAAAATCTAAAGAAAAAACTGATTTTTTTATTTGTTCCTTATACTCAATTTGTGGAAAGAAACATTGAGGAAATTGTCATAAGAGACTAGATAATATTTTATGTGTGGGGTATAAGGTCATCCGGTAGATGAATTCTAATGTTATGGGAGAAATATATCAAATGTTGTGAATAGGGAAAACGCTACAAAAAATTCACCTCCTACAATTCAATTCTACATGTGCAAGGAAATAGGGAATTATTCCAACCAATTCTATAATCTAAGGGTTTTTTATGATGATAAATGTTAGTGAACTATTAAGTCCAAAGGATAAGGTATGTACCATGAAATCACTATAGACAATGTGGTGTGTGATAATGATGTGTGGAAAGGTACTCTTACCATCCACTCAAAAGTAGAAAATGTTTAATTTGATTAGGGATCCAACAACTCTTTTATTTAATATTAATTTTATAATGGTATCACCATATTAACTCATTATTTTTTTGTTGAGTTATCTGTGACTAATCCTAATGAATAAAAAGTCACATCAAAATATTATAAATATTATCATGTTTAGGTTTGTGGAAATGTTCTTACAGAAAATATTTTTATCCTTTAGGGTAATTTGATGTGATTCTTGGTTTGGATTGACTTTATCTCTATGGATATCTTTTCAATTTCCCTCGAAGGGAAGTCAAATTTAATGTTCCTGATCAAAATATAATTATCTATCGATGTAAGGATGAATATGACCTTCCAAGGAAAGATTCATCCATATTATGTGTCTTGGTTCCTATAAATAAAGGTTATCTGTCTCAAATGGATGGGGGGAAACTCATCATTAAGAATACACCCACTGTATGATAATTTATTGATGTCTTTTCAAAATAATTTCAAGGTATTCAACTGAATTGTGAAGTTCATTTTTCAATAGAAATCATACCGGGTTCTATTCTGATTTCAAGGACACCTTATATAATTTCCCCAATTTAGTTGCAGGGATTGAAGAAGAAACTCCAAGAGAATCTTGACAAGGGATTCATACGTCATACTGTGTCACCACTGGGTTCACGTATTGTATTTATTAAGAATAAATATCGATCAATGAGACATTGAATTGATTATCGAAAAGTTAACAAGATCAATATAACGATCAAATATCTTCTTCGCTATACTAATGAATTATTTGACTAACTATGCGAAGCTCAATACATTTCCAAATCTGATCTTCATTTAGGATATCATTAATTAATGTTTAAGGAGGATTATATACGAAAGATTAAATTTTATACAGGGTATTCCCAATATGACTTTATAGTGATGCCTTTTTTTGTCTTACTAATGACCCCATTATCATTATGGATCTAATGAATAGAGTCTTTAGTGACTATCTTGATCAGTTTTTGGTAGTCTCTATATAATATATTCATGTTTATATTAAGAGAATATATGAACATGAATATCACTTGAGAATAGTAATAAATACCCTAATAAAGGAGAAGATTTTAAAAAAAATACCATGTGTGAAATTTGGATTCAGAAGGATTCATTTATGTGTCCCATAATATCAATAGAGAGGATATATATGGATTCATAAAAAATAGAATTTATTTAATTTTGGCATAGAAAAGAAACTATAACAAATATCTGAAGCTTTCTTGGTTTGACTTAATATTATTGACATTTTGTGAATGATTTGTTATGATTTTATAATCCACTCACCAAATTGACTCGTAAAGGGGATATGATCATGTGGATGGAAGAATGTGAATTGAATTTCAAAGAGCTAAAAAATGATAACCAGTTCACCTTTTCTCACATTTCCTAGTAGCGAAGAATGGTTTGTGATCTATAATGATTCATTCAAGAAGGGGTTGGGATGTGTTCTCATGAAAATGATATGTTGATAGATTATGTATCATGATAATTGAGAATCCATGAGAAAAATTTCTCAACTCATGATTTTGAGTTAGCTATGATAATATTTGCATTAAATATATGTAGCAATCATATATAGGGGAAAAGTGTTATATTTATGCTAATAAAAATATTTTAAAGTATATATTCACACAAAAGGATATGAAATGTTCCTAAGTAGATGGTTACCATTGTGTAATGATTTGGGATTCTCAATACATTACCACCCTGGGAAAGTGAACAAGGGGAAAAATTATTTCAGTCAAAAGGACCATGCTAGCCTATCTATGATGGGTATGAAAAACGATCCATTATATTTGAATTTGAGAAGTAAGGATCTTGAAATTTAAAAGGAAGGTGAGAAATATTATCTTTGTCAAATGAATGTTTAACTATATATACAAGTGAATGTTAATGATGAACAAAAGGAGATGTAGAGACTCGAAATAAGGTGAAAATTGTTCCTAAATTCAACCATGATTATGATGGAATAATAAGTTTTAGGAACCGGTATCTTATTACTCCCATACTAGGATTAAAGGAGTTGTAGGATGAGTCTAATTGATCTTCTTTCTCTATTTATCCTTGAAACACAAAAATGTATATGGACCTAAAAGAGTATTTCTTGTGGGATGGAATTAAAAGAGATTTTGCTGAATATAACTCTCGATGTTGGGTTTTTCGGCAAGTTAATGTTGAGAGGTAGAAGTCTATGGAGATATTACAATGATTACACATACGAGAATGGAGATGTTAAAACATCACTATGTAATTTGTCATTGTATTTCCAAAAAAATCTAAAATCCATAATACTATATTGGTTATATTTTATCACCTTATGAAGTCAACACACTTCATTGATATTAGATAGGATTTATCTCTTGGTCGTCTTTCCATGATATATATAATGTAAGTTGAATGAGTTCATGGAGAATTACATTCCATTATATCTGACTAGGATCTTAGGTTTATCATGATGTTCTAGTGAAGTCATTAGTATGATCTGGATATAGAGTGATGTTTCAACACTTATTATAATAATTGGAAAGATGTTTAGTCAGGGTGGAAATCAAAAACTTTAGAAGACAGGTTTAAATCTTTCTCTATGGATTTCAATGTCAGTTGGGATCAAAAGCTACCTTCAGTAGAATTTTATTACAACAATATCTATCACTACTGTATTCATAAATCTCCTTATGAAGCCCTATATGGAAATAATTGTAGAACACAAAATTTCTAGGATAAATATGGGGAATGAAATCTATTAGGACCTGATCTTTTTGATGAAATGGTAGAGAAGGTTATATCTATTCAACAACACACAATAGAATCACATAGTTGATAAAAACGTTACAATGACAACAAAAAAAGACCTATAGTTTTTTGTGGGTGACAAGTTGTTTCTAACAATAGTTCTAGGGAAGTGAGTAATGAGATTTGAAAATAATATAAAGCTAATCGCATTCTATATTAGTACTATTGAAATTCTGGATTATGTTGGGAAGGTGGCTTATCGATTGACACTTCCACCAAATCTCTCTCTAGTTCATGATGTGTTCCATGTATCTCTCATGAGAAAGTACATACCCAATACTTCACATATACTAATCTTCGGTGTCATACCACTATAGAAAGATCATTATTATGAGCAAAAAATGATAGAGATTCTAGATTATTGTGAAGCTTTTCTCTGAAACAAGACCACTCACCCAGTTAATGTTTTATGGCGGACCACCAATCTGAAGAAGTTGCATGGGAAATATAGGAAATGATAATGAAAAGGTATCCTCATCTTTTTTAATTTAGGTATTGAATTTCTAGGGAGAAATTATGTTTAAGGGGTAGAATGTAACACCCTGATGCTTTTATGAATTATTTTCATTAATATTTTTTAACTTTCCAATAGATTGCATTGCATGAAATAGTGGGTGGAAAAAACCACAATATTCTACAGTATAAAAGGACCTATTTGACTTACCTATTAATTTAGCATGAATAAATATAAAAATATTATTAAAAGTTATGGTTAATTCATTTCCAACCAATTATTTATGAAAAATATAACCTAATTAAATTTAAAGGAAATATTTGTATTTTATAACTAATAATTTTAGTGAATTACAATTATTAAATAAACATAATGGAATATATATATATATATATATTATATTTTATAATTTCTTTATATTATTCCAATAGTTATTTTAGTCATTGGGTATGAATGAAGCCTATTTTATGTATAAAAACACATTTTTTTCAAAAGGGTAATTTTATCGCCTGTTAATGGAGAACAGATTTTAAATTAAAATTGTGATGCATTAATAATTTTTATATGACTACATAAACTTATTATTTGGAAGTATGATATAAAAATTTAATTTTCATGATTGTTTCATATTTTTTTGATAACATTCACATTTTTATGAATAGTAAAAATATAATTAATTTTAATTGAAAACCACTTTTTTCATCAAAATAATTTATACAGTAAAATTATAGTATTTAATGGTTTAAAAGTATAAATATATTATATTTTTTTTATAATTTAATATAATGTTTGAAATTAGAAGTAATTTTATATTGAATTTACACGTAAAATCATTTCAATCTTTTGCAATGTTTTACCTTTTAAAACTGGTTTTCTCATTCCGGAAACAATATTAAATTTAAATTAACAACTAAAACTTATGTGTTTTAATGTTGAAAAATATATCCCATATTTGGAATCATTAGGTCAAAAATAGGCAGTTTCTTTTTTATTTATTTTTGGGCATTATGAATAGTAACTTCGGTAATTTTTATTAATACGGTAAAAGGATAAATCAAGAAATTAAGGGTAAAAATAATTTTATAAAGTTATATAAAGACTTTTAATAATAGCATTGGATGATTTTTTTCGACTTAAATAATCCTTGGGTTGAAATGATATCCTTTGTAAGCCACTTGAATGATATTAGGACACTAAATTTATTCTTTTAAGAAGTGTTTAATATATTTTAGTAGTGTTTTTATAACTATATCATTTTTAATATAATGTTATACAAAATATAAATTCATCGGTAAATATTAATTTTATATCTAATATGTTTTTATTTTTCATAGTAACTTATTTTTATTTTTTAGGAAAAATATAATTATCATAAAGGCTTATACATTGATTATGGAGAAATTATTTAATTGATGAAAAATAAAAAATATAATTTTTATTAAAATAATAATTACCATTTCAAGAACACAATTCCTGAAAAAATCTTATTAGTCGATTATATCTCAAAAATGATAATCCAAGGTTTGATTAATTGACCAGTTGGAGCCATATAGAAAATATTATGACACTTATAATATTTTATTTAAAATAATGTTAAAGTAGTCACTTTCATGTTTTAATAAATATAACATTTTTTAATTTAATATTTTTTAGAAGATATATTCTAATATATGTATTATTATGAAATCTATAGGACTTATAATTTTCATGGAAATTTATCTTTAATTTTTATTCAAAAAACATGTATAGTAAATAATTACACAAACCTGTTGTAGTAATCATATTATCAATGGAGATAACAAATAAAATATATTAAAAATACTAAAATGAATATAATTTGGGATAATTATTATATACAATTAATTTTATATTTTACCTTGACCTTTTATTAATATTTTAAAATATTTTCTTTTCGAAGAAAACTAGTTATCCTTACATTATTAATAATCAATGAAATGAATAGTGTCAAATATGACATTATTGTTTGTTTGAAAAAATAATTTATTATTAAATTATTTAAAAATAATAAATCAATTTAAAATAATAAATCATTTTAAAAAATATATAATAATTTTGATATTTTCAAAAATGAATCAATGTATTCATTTATGTTCTAATTTAAAACAAATAAGTAAATATGGAACCGTTTTAATATTGATATATTTGTTACCATAATTAAAAATCGTGTCTAAAATTAATATTTGTTACCCTTTTAATATTTACATGGTTTTAATGGATAGAAAATCGTGTCTAAAATTTATTTTTTCATGATATTATAACCTTATCTCATATCAATTCTAAAATTTGGAAATTTTTGTGGTTTTTAATGTGGTTTTGTTTTTTTATAAATTAATATTTTTAGAGATTTCAAAAGTGTCTCTAACCTAAATTAAAAAAGGGCACATCCTCCATCACTTATTTCGTTCAAATCTATCCTTAATTCTCATCCATACCTAGACTATTTACATTTTAAAAATCCCTAGTAAATTTTATATGTTCTTGTCATCTCTGAAGACTGACTCTAGTGCCTTAAGAGGAGATCAAGAGGGAGCACGTCGAAGAAGAGGTAATCTTTTCTACATATTCATTCAAACATGTCTCATCTACTACTTACTATACATGATTTGCATAAATTAAAATGTAATATATCTAGTATCACATATATACATATATTTTTGTATTATTATGTAATAATCATATTATACCTTTTATTTATCCTACGCAAAAAGAAATCACAAAGCATTCGTACATATGTCTTACCATCTCCATGTCATGGTGTAATCTATTTTTCACCACCACCTTACATGGATGTGTATAATGATGGAAATAATAAGTATATATGATTATTATAAAATTATATGGATTCTAGAACAAAATATATACCACCCAATTCCATACAATTTCACAATTATTGGAATGATATCATTCCTCTGCGTACGTACAACCGACCATCTCCATGATGGGATGCAATTAATACAATAATATATCTATTAATTCATGATTATATAAGTTTATATAATGAATAGATTTTATAAATATTATATTAAAATCATTTTGGAAATTATATAACTATATAATAATAAGATAAACCAATACTTATTCGATAAAACATATATAAGAAAATGAAGCCATTTATACATGAATAATGAGTAATAATGAAATTTTATTAACAAATGGATGATAATATGGACATAAATTATAAAATAAAAATTACTGTGATTCTATAATAAGTTGATGAAATAATTTAAATCATTATACAAGAGGTTTAGATTCATAAAAAGGGTATCAGTCCTAAGGTAATTGATACTTTCACAATCTCGTTATTATCCAAGATTGTTTATACATAATAATTTATTGGGGTATATTTATCATCCATGTCTATGATACCTAAATATGTATCCCAAATTATTATTTCTATTATTCAACAATTTTTGAAATTCAATGTTACCAATTGGTTAATTTTATTAAATCCTACCAAAGGAATATTTTTTCATTTTTTATACGAAGTATTTTTTGACTTATCCCACAATAGTATGAGAATAATTTTTTATTTTTTCTTATAAGAAATGAACATATTTTTAAATTTTTATAATTCAGTATTTACATGATTCTTCATTTACAATATTTCATGGTGATTTTAAGATAAATTCATTTATTTTAAAATAACATGTAATTTTGAGAAAGGAAAATGTTTTTGAAGAATAAAGGATATTTTACAAGGAATTAATTTCAACTATTCTATAATAATTATTTTTCATCTAAGATTTAAAAATTTAACATGTTTATGTTTAAAGTATACTATCCCAATTATTCATATGGTTTTATTAGGTATATATAAGAATTATATTTATGAAATCCATTTTTTTTTGAATGGATTATATTATGATAGAATCATGTGTAAGAATCCCATTCTATTCTATGGGTTATGATACTTTGAATGATTTATGTATTTGTGGAACAAGAAATAATGATTTCATTATGAGATGGGTGGTTCCTATTTCTCCCTCTAGTGGGTTGGGTAATGATTTATATATAATGATATATCTGTGGGGAAGTAAATTCGGTTTAGTAAAATAAAGCTGGAATGAGTAGTGAACTCAGTTCAGTAATTGACTTTGTCCTCTATGATGGTACTGAAAATGAGCCTTGACTAATATGAGATGATTATAAATTATTATGTGTATTGAAAATATTCAATTTCTTAATGTATGACTTTGAAAATATGATCATTTATTATTTATTAACATTTAAGATATGTCCCATGACATGCTATCATGATCTTTCGTATACAAGATATGATTTTAAAATGTTATGTTCTTAGTTCCTATTATTATGATATGATTATTATCTCTCTTATTTACCCTTACTAATTATATGAGACCACCCTTTGTTATATTTCATTTCCATAGGTTGTTAATAAGCTTATTAAAAAAGTTTTATCCAAAATTGTATATTTATGAAGGAACAAGTGGGAGAAAATATAGATGTCTTATGAACCATCTATTTATGTTTCCTAGTTTCTAAAGACACTAAACCTATATGGTAATGGATTTGATATTTTATGTTTTGTAATGAATATTTTTCAATTTTAATGTAATATCAATTTCTGTATATTATGGGTCATTATACAGGCATCCCCGATCGAAGAATGGGGAAACCTAGAGACTGATCCAACATCTTAGAAGAGAAGCTTATGCGAAAATATTGCAGCGGATCAGTTGTCTGAGATGTTCTATCTGATCGATACTCCCAACTTTGACATCCTTGATGTGCCCACATGGGGTGAGGTCACGTGTTTCTTCCAAAGCATATGGGTGATTCATTTCACCTTCACAACCATAAAAGGACTTACCAAATGAGGTGAGAGAACTTGGATGACATTTCATAGTAGTCCCACATTCTTGATCTAGCAGCGACTCTCATGGATCATCATCCTGCATCGCCCAACTATCATCAGACTCTTAAATAAAGATTAAATATGAGCTTCATCATTCTCTACATTATTAATAAGGAGGAATCACCACATGTTTAGATTTGTGTCTAGGGGTAGTATTCTTCTCTTAACTTTTGTGATACACTACTGCAACCAGACCTACCTGGTGACATTGAAGATACTCCTCTCGGAACTGTTGTCATGAATATGGTTCTTCTTGATATATGAAAGGAACATGTTGTAGATGGAGGTTCTGATGGAGAGAATATACCTTATAGGGAAAACACATTTGTTGGACCTCCCATGCATTGTCACTCTATAGAGAAGGTAGATAATTGGCCTTGCACTACCCTCCATGTCACTACCTATCGATAAAAAAATCAAAAAAAGGAAATAAGTAGACCGGGACCTCTAATCCCTACCACACATCTAGTTCAAGGTGGAAGAAAAAGTTTGACCCTACTATAACTTATTTTCTCAATCATCTTGCTGAACAGAAAAATACCATTGATGAGATTATTTCTGAGAATCTTGTAGAACGATGAATGGGCTCTGGTGTTACGTGATAAGATCCTATCCATCCAACTATATAGGAGGGGAAATCGCAAGTCCTTATCATTGAGTTTCTACTTATGGATCTATAGAATCTCGTGCATCCCGATAGGTTAGATACTATATCCTATATAGAGCGTCTACATTATATATCCCCAAATCTACCAGATTTTCATGAGAATACTCCTTGCGACCCAGATAAGGTCATTCCTGTATGTTCCTAGTATGTGTATTTCATCACTAAGAGGGAGAGGTATTAGCCAGTGATACTCTTTTTCTTCTATGTTTTCTTTTAATTGAAATAACCTTCACCTTCTGTTAAAGATTCAATTCAATACTGAAAAAACAAACATCCACAGGAACACCTATATTTACAAGGATCAATATTCAATATTAATACCTATGGACTTGGTATGGTTTGGAGACAATCCAATATCATACAATACATTAGAAAATAATCCTTGGAGTACATTGAGAAGGATATTTCCATTCACTCATGTAGTACATCTAAGAAAATGAAAAAGTGTGTGTGAACCCTCTTAGGACAAATAGAGTAATATAATTATTATGGAACAATTCATGGTACCTAATATTATTTTCAATTTAATAAGTGAATTAAATTGAAATAGAATTATTCAATTCCTTAACAGGAAAAAAATGTAAGAACCTCCTAGACTCTGTTGCAAAAAACTTAGTCCGATTTTTCTAGGTCTGATTTTCCCTATCTGATTCCTTCAAGTACGATTCTCCCGGATACAATTCTCTCAATTAAATTCTTTGATAGAATAAAATTGAAATCAATACACACCACTTAAATCCAAAATACAATTATTCCTTAGTCTGGATATTTCTAGTATGGTAAAATGAAGTAAAAAAACCTCATTCCGATTAATTCAACCCGATATCAAAATCAACTGAATACAATTGACAAGATAAATAAGAAGATCCAATGAGTACGATTAATCCAGAGTTGGATGATCAGCCAAATTAAGTGATTTAAATATCATGTTCCTCTCCATCTAAATGAATTCAATACAAAGAAAAATGGTATCACTTTCTCGCATTGAAAACATGGAACTTCTCTCCCTCTCTACTATGATGAACAATACACCATCATCAGTCAAGTACAATGTAATTTTTTCCTTTTATAGGTGAACCATTAGAGTTTTGGCTAGAATCTAAAAAATCATCAACGCTCACACAAATTCACTCAAAATGCAATTTCCCATGAAATCCCAGAATGCATTTTTTACCTCTTCAGTTCTTCTCGATTGTTCTCAAAACTTCTCTAATATTCACCTCTTATTTTCTAGATTCACATTTCAATTTTATGATCAATTTTAATTTCTATGTCCAATTCTATCATGATGATTTATTCAAAAAAATTATATGTACAAATTTAATGTGATTAAATAAATATAATTCTATACTTGAGATATAATCATTATTTTTAATGAAAGGACCCCCCTTGAAAAGTTCCCCCTTGTCAATTCATTAATCAATATCCACTTTCTTCAGCTCCTCATCTAAACAATGTAATTCAACCCTTTTGAAAGGGTTGACTTGATTTTTGATCATCATTTTCACATATTCTCTTGAAAAAATAGAAAATATAACTTCATTTATAAACATATGTCTGTATCATTACTACCTTCATGAATTATAATTCATTGAGGAAAACCATTAGCATCATTTTATTTTAATTGTAAAGTATTGTAACTTTACATTCATTCCTACTTCATTATTTTCATATCATCCCAAGTACGATATATTCTGAGTAAAAATAGTCTAGATATGATCATCCTGGTTTTGATAATTCGGGGTATGATCATTCTAATATCGATCATTCTGGTATTGATTATTCTGAGAATGATCATTCTGAGAATGATCATTTTTAGACTGATCATTCTGAGATTGGTCATTTTGATATTGATCATTATGGGTATGAAAAGTAATCATATCATCTTTTGGAATACACGATGTTATAGTAAAAGATTACCACCATTTTAAATATATACATCCTTTTCGATCAATACCACATTATCGATCTATACAACATTTTCGATCAATACAACCTTTTTGATCAATACAAACCTTTCAATCAATATGGGCATGAGTTTCCTAATGCCAATCTGTAATGATGCGATTGATGGAAAAAAAATACTATAGTAAATCATCATCACATTTTCAATCAAAATGACATTACATTGGCACCACTTTCATCAGAACCACATTCCTCGAAACCACTTTCATTTTCTTTCTCCAGGATACGGTTGTTTTGAAAAAAAACCAGTATCACTTATTTCTCATTACCACATAGATATAATAAACATTTATATGTTTTCTGAGGATTTGTAGTATCTCTTTCACTCTCACATTCTTCTATCCGGATATCATCACTATTTCTCAATTCAACTCATGATTTATATGAAATACAAATTAGAAAAGCATCAACACATTTAAAACATCATAGTCACGCTGAACCCAATTCTCCAACAAAACGGACTCTTCATTCAAAACAGCTTCTTCTCATTATAATAGACTATCAGGGGGGTCTAATTCATTACAAAACACGATGTGTCTGATTTCTATCAATCACACATCGAGTATGCTTTTTATCAATCTCACTGTGATTCTGATTTTTATCAATCCCATACTGAGTCCGGTTTTTATCAATCCCAGAGTGAGTTCGATTATTATCATTCCAACAATGAGTGTGATTTTTATCAATCCCAAAGTGAGTATGATTTTTATTAATCCCACAATGATTCCAATTGATATCAATCCCAGAACAAAACATCATCTTCCACAACATACTTTCTTTCATTCAGGAGACTAATTGATTGACAAAAAATACAACCAAAACACAATATAGTCCTAAAAATTTATCCTTTTTATTTATTTTCAATTCATACTTAAAACACTTCAATATCATAAAAACCATTATTGGTATTATTTCCTTTATCGATCCCCCTATTTATTTCATATCTCCCCCCTTCTATTATTTTTCCCCCTTATTAATAATCAAATTAAAATAGGATATCATGATTAGTTTCTCCCTTATTGGAAAATGATCTCCATTTCCATAGGTTTGTACATTTCTTCGACATGGGTATCACATGAATTTTACAACAAATAAACTTTAACTAACACCTCAAAATCTACGTGGAATAAACTGTTGTAGAAAACAAGAGTTTATAATCAAGGTTATCAATGTTTTCCATAACAAAACTTTCATGTAATACCTTTTACATCATTATTCCAACATTCTTATGACTAGATAACCTTGAAAGAATTTGTTTAGGATAAAAGTAACCTACATCAGTCTCATCAGACACATCAGAAGCATCATGTGTATAAAAACACAACTTTTCAAAAAATAATGCTTCCTCATTACTAACTTTGAAATGAAATGTAAGAGGATCATTAATTTCATCTTCCTTATTTACTGTCCTTTAATTCCATACAAGTTAGCACAATTACACAATGATATTTGGAAAAAATAGGAACCCCTATTGTTCCTTAGAAACAACAAGAATACTGAGAGTCCTCTCTTAGTATTTCCTTTTTCTTATTCTTCTAGTTTTTTTCATTGGAATTCATTTTTTCCTTTTGTTCATCCTTCTTATATTCTATAAAATTTTATTTGTTTTCAATAGAATCTTATGATGAGGATATAGATATTTCTTCATCTTCAGAGACATCTTTATGACAATCAGTTTATAGTATTTTTCTCATATCGATATTTTCTAATGGAAATATAGCTGAACAACAATTGATACTATACCTCACATTCACATATTCACAATATGTTGATACATTTTTTTTATCATTATTCATATATTCATAAGTACACTTATTACTCTCTTATTTGATGTTATTCCATGCTTCTTGAAATTTTCAATGCAAGTCAATGCGTTCTTGATAGACAACTAAGAACACTTTCTTTTGAAACTTAACAAATCTATATTTATCGACTTCCAAAACATATGGCCTCTGAGATTTGTTATGAATTTTTTTTTGTTAGTATCAAAACAACAGATCCTTTCACAGTTTTTCATGGTTTATCACACCTATCATAAATAATTTCCAATGGTTTGAACCTATTTTCAATATTTACTTCATTCTTCTTAGGTTTCTTGAACACAACCTTCTCAGACTTCTTCTATTCATAGAATTGAATCCCCCTCAAACCATTCCTTCCATATCCTGTGTAATAATAGTAGCATCATTTCTTGAACTAATACATATTATCTATATGTACAAATCCACCACAATACTATTAATATCCATAAAATGAGTATTTTCTTCTGAAACTTCCACACTGACCAGAACTATAAATACATTTCTCAGTAACATTCTTATCATTATTTTCTAATCCACCAAACATTATACTATCAATCATATCCTTCATTTTATTTTATGAATTATCTGGACTAGATGTATTTGAATCTATTCTAGGTTTTAAATGATTTAATACATTTTTGGACTCACGGTTCAATGATACTTCATAATTCCAAACCTTGTTTGTCTTGGACACATATTTAACTTTCCCATATTTCTGTTTTTTCAAAAAAAATTACTTTCTTTTTCTCACCATTTGAATGTAACATTTGTTGTGATTTCATATTTTACTCATTCCAGAATCATTCCCCAATTTCAGTGATGGAGTTTTAGACACTTGTATTCCACAATTCAGCATCAGATAATTATTGTTGGAAAAGTCCCAACTCTTCTTCCTTATCCATTTGATTAACTTAAATATGCTCATTTCTATTTACTTCTTCTTCAAATATTTATTCAAATAATCAATCTCTTTCTCCATATTCTCTTTCTCATCGAAGCAACATCATTGAATTCTTTTTCATGAACATTCATCTTACAACTTTTGGTTTTTCTTTTCAAGACTTCTGATATTTATCAAGAATTCATTTAACTCTTCTTACAAATGCATCTCAAATTGAATATTTATCCATTATAAATACTTATTTTTTATTATTAATCGTCCATTATTCAATAAATGTATTTTCCCTAGTATGCTCAATTGGTTTTTTAGATTTATCTTTACTTTATTCTTCTTCTTATTCTTTAGAACAACTACATTCATTGCAAGATTAACCTTACTCATTATATATTTCAAGAAACATGTTATCTCCACCATCATTTATAACATCTTCAATGTCATATTCCTTAGATAAAAAGATTCTGCTTTTTTATATGGAGAACTTATTGTCTTCCCTCCTGGAATATAATTTTTCTTTATCACCATTTTCCTCCAAGATCATCTTTACCTTATTTATTCTTCTTCACATTATTATTCATCACTTTATTATTAATTAACTCTTTATGGAAAACGTGGAATAAAATCCCCAATGACTCTATATCCAAAAAAGTTTAGGTGAAGTTTCCCTCTATACATTCATGTACCTCTTTTCTCTTTTTTATAACACATGGATAAAATATCATTAAGATTTTTACATAACTCATTTTCAGAGTCATAATCACATTCTTCTTCTTTAGAAATAATATTTTATGACTTTTAATTCATTATATCCTTAAAAATAAATTTCACTATCAGATTTTTCTCTCTCCTTATAGTGTTCTCTCTTATGATTTCATATGTAATAAGACTGATATGGAAATCATCAAGAGATAATGTTTCTCAATCTATGTATTCCAATGAAGAATCTTTTGGCTCAAATTATTTATATAAGATTCTCATGATCATTTCAACCACAGTAGAATCATCTTACATTTAACTAAGACATGTGATTATATTCACAATGTCATTTACCATGGTAAATAAGTCCGCAAAGGATTCATAGTCATCTATTTTGAGATCTTTATACTTCAATCTCTATATTTGTAATTTTTCCTTCTCCACTTTTGTATTTCCTTCATATATGTTTTTCAATTTATCCCATATAACTTTATTTGTGGAAACTCCTTTCACTCTTAATAATTAACTTTTAGAAAGTGATGATAATACTACATTCTTCTACCTTCAATCATTCTCAATATACTTCTTATCAATAGGTGCAAGTGGAGAATTTTCATCAATGGGTGGAAATCCAACTGTTGTAGCTCATGAACATAATAACTAATAGATGTAAGATAAGAAAGAATTCTATCCTTCCAGATATTATAATTCATTCCATCAAAAATTGGAATCTACATACTATTCACAGAACTCGGTTTATCCACCACAACTTCTTCTTAAAAAACATTCACAAAGATTAAGGGAAGGGAACCTCCCTATAATAACAATTGTATGTTCCCAGTCACTATATTATATCGCTAATAGATTGATGGGTGAATAAATGATACTCTTTTTCTACAATGTTACCATTCAATTGAAACTACCTTCGCCTCCTGTTAAATATTCAATTTGATGCTGAAAAAAAAACACACATCTGTAGTAACAAAGTTATGTACAAGTTACACTATTAAATATGATTAACTAAATTCATGGTATGGTTTGGAGATAATAAAATACCATAAAATCCACTAGAAAAAAATCCTTGGATTACGATGAGTATGATATTCCCTATCACTCATGTAGCACTTAGAAGACAATCCAAAAATGTGTGTGAACCCTATTAGAGAAAATAGGGTAGTAAAATTGTTAGGTAATAATTCATGTTACTTATGATTATTATAAATTTGACAAGTGTCTTCAATTGAAACAAAATTCATTAATTCCGTTCCCAGAAGAAAGGTAAGAAACTCCAGGTCTTTGTTGAAGAAAACCCAGTCAGATTTTTCTGGGTTCGATTTTTCTAGTTTGATTCCCCTGAGTCCAATTCCACCTAATACAATTCTCTCAGTCCAATTATATGATCGAATACAATTGAAATAAATTGGAAGTACATCAATCTAGAATTCAATTCTTCTTCAGTTTGTAAATTTCCTGTATGGTAAAACCTAGTATGAAAACCCCTTTCTGATTAATTTAAGCTAAATATCAAAATTAGTGGAATATAATTGACAAGATGAATATGATGATCCGATAAGTAAGAAGGATCCAAATTATGATGATCAGCTGAATACAATTGTTTCACTATTGTCTTTTTACCCATTGAAAATTTTTCAATAGAACAAATGGTATCAATTTCTCTCACTAAAAACATAGAGCTCCTCTCTTTCTACCATGATAAACAATACACCATGATTAGTTAAGTATAATGTACTTTTTTAACTTTTATAGGTGACCCATGAGTATTTTGGTGACAATCTCAAAAATCATTCTTACTCACACAAATTCACTAATAATATAATTTCCCATAAAATATCAGAATTAATTTTTAATTCATTAACTCTCCTCAACTCTTTTAAAAACTTCTACAATCATAACTTCTTCCTCTCGAGACTCCTATTTCAATTCTCAATCTGATTTAAATTGATGAGTTCGATTCTTTCATGATGATTTCATCCAAAAAATGATCTATAACAATTTAATTTTATTGAATAAATGCACCTCTCCAAATGATATAAAATATTTCTGTTGAATCAAAGTCTCCCCTTGACAAGATTCCCCTTAACAATTCATTCATAAATATCTACTTTTTATCCACCTCATCTAAACAATGAAAATAAATACTTTTGAAATTTTTGACTACATTTTTGATCATCCTATTCACATATTCTATTGCCACAATTGAAATCATCACTTCATTTATAAACCTATTCTTGTATCATGACTACCTTCATGAATTTTAATTCATTGAGGAACAACTTTATCATAAACTTATTTTAATTGGACTGTATTGTAAATTTCATTTCATTTATTCTTTTTTATTTTCTTCTAAACCCAAGTACGATATTTTTAGAATACAACTAGTCTTGATGATATCAATATGGGTATGCTCATTCTACTTCTGATCATTTTGGATAGGATCATTATGATATATATCATTTTGGTATTGATCATTTTAAGATTGATCAGTCTGAGATTTATCATTCTAACATTTATCATTCTAGGAATGAAATGTTTTTATATAATACAATGGAATAAATGATGCTATAGTGTTACAGTACCATCCTTTTCAATCCATACTACCTTTTCGATCAATACTAGAATTTCGATCAATATGAGTATGATTATCCTGATGCCGATCTAAAAGTAAGCGTCTGATGGAAAAAAATGCTATGGTAAATCGAAATCACCTTTTCAATAAAAACCAATTTCCATCGACACAACTTCCATCAACACCACTTTCATTTTCTTTGACATTGATTCATTTTTTTGAAAAACAATCGGTATCACTTATTTTTCTCTACCACCTAGATATGATATATCTAGATACAAACTTTTTCAGATTGGAAGGATTTATTTAACTCTCCTACTCTTCCATAAACTTTCATCGAATGTTCTCCGTAAAAATCATGATTTATGTGAAATAAAAATCATTAATTCATTATCACATTTAAAAATTCATTGTCATGTTGACCTTGATTCTCTATAAAAAATGACACTTCTTTCAAAATTTCTTCTCCCCATTATGATTGACTATCACATTGAGTCTGATTTTTTACAAAACATGAGGAGTCTAATTTTCATAAATCCCATAGTGATTCTAATTTTTATCAATACCAAAGGGAGTAGAATTTTTATCAATCCCATAGTGATTCTAATTTTTATCAATCCCACAATGAGTCCAATTTTTATCCATCCCATAGGGAGTATAGGGATGCGACCTTAAAACAATACCTAATCATGAATTAAATGTATAATTCACATTGAGGATATTTATAGGTTTAGAGGTTTAGAAAATTACTCCATAACTATTACAATACACCTCAAAAATTAAAAAGTAGACACTTATTCACAGTTTACATTTTTTGCATAAAATAAAACCCTTTAAAAAGAAGAGTCATGTCTAGTTTCATGTATTAGACAACATGACTTATCCTTGATCCCATCCTTAACCCTATTCATATTTAAGTCCTATGAAAAAAATTTCAAAAATTTGGAAGAGCATGAAAATCTCACTAAGGGTAAAAAACAAGGAAAGATAACATTACGCCGTCAATAAATACAAATCAATGAAACCATGATTTTTAATAATAACATACCTCATGAAATCATAAGATTTATGAATAGAAAATAGGAATCATAAATCATAAAGGTAACATGTGGAATCCATATAATACTATATTATAGCTATCATAGCTATGCAGGAAGTTACATTTGGAATACCCATCATAGTACATTCCCAAAATCTATTAGACCTCTGTCATGTTACCCAATGAATTGGAGAGTTATCTCTAGCTCACCCGCCCTTGGTTTATCACAGAACCACCCATATACGTAATCAATTCCCAAGAACCATAACCTATTCATAACACATAAAACAATCATAAAGGAAATATAAAATTTCCACACATCAATTACAATATATCATTATAATATATTGACATAACAATTCCATTATCTAATCCATTTTAAATACCAAAATATGTAAAATAGAATATGGTATTTATTTTAAATTTTAAAAACATTACGGCTTGTTAATGAAGCCAAAAATAAAATAAAACTCATAGAAGTGGAAAGGACATTGTCCATGCTAACGTTAAAAAGAATCATTATTTTTTGTCGTTTAGTAAAAAACCTCATACAAAAATATTCATTTTCAAAGAAATGAATAGTTAAAGTTGTTTATACACCGTATAAAAGAAGGTTGTGTAGAAAAGAAAATATCCCTCAATGAATTGAGATTTATATGTTGTCTCTTACAAAGATTGTATCTTTAGATTAAGTATAAATCAATGAAATAATTATGTGTGAAAAATAAGAATACACCCAATATAAGTGGATATTAAGACTAAAACTATCAAAGTTCATTCACAAATAAATAAATCACAACATAATCAAGAATTATAAGTTTAACCAAAAGAATTGAAATTGGGTAAAGAAGTTCCCTTATAGAAATTTGACAGCCTAATGACGTCACTTTTAAAATCAGAAATTTTTTTGATGAGAGGTATAATGGTATCTCATCACTAGGAAATAAAATTTACCGTAATAAGGATATATAAGAACATATACCAACATTATAGGATGTAAATTAAAAGACATAACAAAAATAAGTCCTTTAAAAAAGGAGGGTGAAAGGTTCCCTTACTGATTTGGTAACTTACGAAACAAACATCCAATGAAAGAAGGATCATAAAATGGAGATGTAAATACCCATAAATTGAAGTATATTAAACAAATAATACCATCATGGGCAGTACATACATCACAAAATATTAAATAGTGGAAAATATAGAATCAATCTTACGGGAATATGAAGTGGGATGAAAACCCCAGACCACATTGTAATCAATCAATTCATAAGACCAAAAGTTAATAAACTCCGAATTAATCAAAAAAATCAATGAATATAAATATATTCCAGATAATATATATCTAATTGTAGTTCACAATACACCACATGTAATAAATAAGTGGCGAACAATGGAAATCACGCGGAATTAAAAGTAAGATAAGAAACCCCTAACCTCGTGCCTAACATGACTCGTTTGTTTTTTTTATTCTTGAATAATAAACTTAAGTTTATTTCTACTTGATTAAGAACCTTTTTCAAGTTTATTATTCTTTTTATACCACTTATTACCTTTCTATAACAATTTTTTAATTATTCGAGTTTATATTGGTCATTTAGTCAATGTTAGGAACTTGAGTCAAAAATGAACTTGTTATAATTACAATTTTTCCGTGTGGTAAAAGGTCCATTATATAAAGAATTATATTCATGATTTAGATATCATATATATCATACATATCTGGTATATATATGTATTTATAACAGTACATAGCATTTGGGGATAAGAAATGGAATGCGCTGTTCATGGAGATGGTAAGTCATACGTACGCATGGATGCTACATTCATTTCTATTAAACATTGTAATGGAATGAAAACTTAATTATACATAGTTATATTATAATTATAGTATATTATCATATTTAATTTCCTTAAATCATTCCTTTATATGTCCCACATATGGTATGAACGAGTCATATCACTTTGAGGGGGCGGTAGTCCGCACTTCCTCAAATGAAATTGTCATGTTTACCCATAAAGGTATGGTATAAATGGAAAATATAGAAGAGTAAAGAAAACATAAACATAATATATATTATATCTAAATACAGTTCCATCATAATGGCCACCATGAGAGGCGGTTGGAGAAATTTGAAAAATCATCATTTCTTGGGGCATCAGTTCGCCATCTACAGAAATAATATGATTTTTACCCATTAGATGGAGGTGTGTGTAGGTGTATTTAGAATCCATAACATAAAAACAGCCTTGTATACTTAGGATACATGATTTCTTATAAAAAAAATAATATAAATAGTTTGGGGGGTTGGAGAATTAAATTAAAATAAAATAATATAGGATAAAATGTTACCCAGAAATCGGGTAACTCCATTTCGTTTGAACCAAACGTTTTACTTGAAGTTCCTTATTCCTAAAGTAAGGCTTCTAGGTGGAAGATAGGGATGTAGAGAGATTAATTTGGATGGTTTTGGATGAGCCAATGGGCTTGAGATGTGTGAGGAATGGGTTATAAGTGAGGGCTTTTTATACGAGGCAGGAGGGGCTATTTAGGAATGTTTGAAAATATTATTTTATTATAAACTTATCATTGGTTTAAAAAGATCCAAAACTCATTAAAGTTCATGATACAATGAATCATGTTTTAAATAATATCATCCAATAATAATTGGATAGTGTTTGGATATTGTTTTAATATTTATAATCTTATTTATTTAGATCATTCATTAATGAGGTAAACACTGAATCATTATTGTGTCACACATAATTTTATTTATTTGATGACAAAAAATTATAAAAAATACCATGATGTAGGAAATATTTCTTTTTCAAATTAATATTTATAGTAGAAAAGATAACTTATATAACCCCATTTAAAATTGATTTACTAAAAGATATTTGTGTATGTCATTTGGTAGTAAATGTATCAACCAATAGTCTTAGGACACATGTTAGAGTAATTTAATGTTATTATAATATAATAATATTACCCTTATTTACTAGGGTTACCCTTTAACCATTGTAAATAAAATATTTACTGATGTAAATATTCATAATTTCTAAAAATAAAATTTTCGTAGTTACACAATTTGGAAATCTTGATTGTAAATATGGAATCAATTTTTCCAAATTCAAAACACAGAAGTGTCAAAAATTAATTTAAAATTAATTCTCACTGCTAAAACAAAAACAGTGTTTTTAAGAAAGCATAATGATCAAAAGATTGACACTTGTTTATGTCCTTTTTCAAAGTAAAATTACTTCCAATTACCAAAATTGGATTAAATGGTAAAACACAATCTATTAACACTTTAAAACAAATTAAAATGATAATCTAACCATATAAATTATTTACATTAAAAGGTATCTTTGAATTAAAATACAATATTTTTCACTATTGATTAAAAATGAACTTTATCAGAAAAATACCACATCGAAAGTAAATTTTTATGTCCTAATTCTAAGGAAGAATTTTATTTTTCCAAATAGAACATATAAAAGTAAAAAAAACTATATTTAAAAAGGGATCGCCATCAAAATTCTGTAAATCAACCTTTTAAAGAATATTTGAGTATTTTTACTTAAAATGGGATTCATTTTTATTTTAAGCATATAAAATTTATTAGAAAAATGTAAAGTCACTTAACTAACATGTATAACCATATTTTAGTTAGTTCTGTTCATTCCAGTCAATAAAACAACTAGGTGTTAACTGCCATTTGAAATAATAATAATATTATATTATTTTTTTCTATTAATCAACGTTGTGTGAAACATAAGATTTCAAAGAAATCCGTTGTTGTGAGTTGAGTACGATATCAGAAATATAATCCTATTTAAAGTAAAATTAAAATTAAATTAAAAAATAATAATAAATATGAAAATTTCATATTGTATATTTACTGGGGATGTTACATCCTTCGCCCATTTTGGGAATTGCGTCCTCGCAATTAGAAAATTGGGCAAATAAACTTCAATAAAAGTACCACATTGAAAAAGATTCAATAAATCTCTCTTTAAAATAAATAAAGAAAAGAAAAAAAAGGAATCTTGAGACAACAGATACTAGTATTCCATGAAAACATGGATATAGAGGAGAAATAAAACATCTTGTTCTGATAAAGAGTAATAGAAAACATGATTAGGAGAAAGTTAACCAATATAAAATCACCAAATTGTGATGTGTTAAACATTATTTGATTTCCCAGTAAGAAAAGTAAACGGAAAACGTTTTTGTTTTAAGTTCCTTTTCATAAATATGAAAATTTTATTTAAGATATAGAATAAGAACATACGGAATTATACTTACTTTTCATGTTGACTTTCATCCTTCACTTGTTGTCTACCACAAAATAATATTTTCTCCAAACGATGACTATTTAGGATGAGTTTTTTCACATTAAAAGTGTTATAATCAACTTCTATAGAATCACATAATCCAAAAAAGATGAACTATATATTTCCATTGTCTTTATACATTAACCACAACCAAAAAGGTTAGTACAAGATTTGATAATCTTCAAAAAGGGTAATCGTTTTACAAAGATAAAAACAACTCTTAATCTCTAATTTTTTTCAAACAATACCCAAAGTTCAAGAAAGACCATTCAAAAAACAACTATCCATAAAATTCTTCAATTCTATCCATACTAAGATTGAAACCCAAATCTCAGAAGGATTTAATCACAAAGTCTTCCAAGATAAATCTTAAAATTTATCTCCTAATGACATCAGTCACTCTTAATGTCTCATATTGAAAAGTAATTAACCTAATAACATATTATTCATGATAGGTTAATAATTTCAATAGATAAACCAAAATAAACTTATTCTTCATTCATAAAATCATATAACTAATAATAATTATTCATACAAACCAGGACATCACGTAGTCCAGTAGTAGGTGATAAATCCCAGTCGCACTTTGGTTGTGGGTTCTATTCTCACAGATTTGTCCGACGTGGCATGTTGTCACGTGGTCTGTGTGTTTTCCTTTTTCAAAAACTATATAATTTAATCATTTTCCCAAAAATGAGAAATATGAATTAAAAATAACCATTACATATTTTAACCAAAAAGGTTGTCTAATAACATTCATTTTTCATCGAAACATGTATTAACCTGTAATAGCCTCAAATTCAAGGATCATATAAACCCAAATGGTTATTTCTAACTATATCCAAAACAGAAAAGATAATTATTCCTTGAATACAATTTTCATATATCAAACTTCAGGGTTACACATACTATAAAAAGTCATCTAATGTAATCCCATCATCAAAAGAGCCTTAATACTTTTAATCATTTTACCATCCTAAATTCTACAATAAATCTTAAATCCCTTATATGTTGACTTATTACTCATTGAATGTTATTTATGATCCATTAAACATTATTTTCCAACTTATTCTGAAATAAATCTTTCATACAAACAAAATCATGAATCATATCCTAATATTCAATAATGTCAAAACATTATTTATGAAATAATCCATACCATTCATTGGTAAATGTCAGTTTCCTCATCCTCAATTGTAATGGAAATAGGTATTGGTTAACATGTATTTTTATGATCATGATGATCCAATTCTCAATCATTATTCATAGGACATATATTTGTATAATGACCATGCACACGACATTTAAAACATTCAACTAATACCTTAGAAATAACTTCTTTCCCTTTCCTATAGTCAACTAGATGCTTCCTTGTTCCATGGAATGTTTTTTCCTTATAACCTTCATTTCCACATCTATATAATCTTCCTGTCCCTTTGAAACATTTTCCTATGTGTTTATTTCCACATACTTGACACATAAGTATTTGAGTATACTTACCTTTATGATTATTACCTGAACTTCCATGGGTATTTGTTTCTCACATATTCTATGCTTTAAAAACATCACTAAGGCTCATGTGGTCAATCATGACTCCAGATAGTTGGTTGAGAATAACTGCAAGAGTTCTTATTGCAGCTCTCATTTCATTCAATTACTCATCCAGAAATCCATCACTGTTTTCTTCACATCCACTATTACTTAGGTGCCTTCTAGATCCAACCATTTACTAAAAGAAAGATGGTCCATGTGAGTATATTAGAAAAATTTTCATATAATATTTTATGAAGAGGGTAAATACTAAGATATATTTATGAATGTTATATTAAACTCATTAAATTTATCTTTAATAACCACGACTCTTTCTAAAATACTAACCATTATGGTAATTTGACTTATGCTTAAAAAGCAACCTAACCTCCAAAGTTATCTAAACTGACCTCTGATACCACCTATAAGGACCCAGCCATAGAACATTACATAATCATGAATTAAATGAATAACTCACATTACAGATATTTTTAGGCTTAGAGTTTTATAAAATTAGTCAATAACTATTATATTACATCCCAAAAATTAAAAAGTAGACACTTATTCACAGTATCCATTTTTTCATAAAATAAAAACTCTTTGAAAAATAAGAGTCATGTCTAGTTCCATATTTTAGACAAAATGACTTATCCTTAATCACATCCTATACCCTATTCATCTTTTGGTCTTTTTAATAACATTTCAAAACTTGGGATGGGCATAAAAATATCAGTAAGGGAAAAAAACAAGGAAAGAAAAAATTAGCCCATCAATAAAAAAAACCAATGAAACCATACTTTTCATTCATAAAATACCTCATAAAATCATAAGATTTATGAATAACACATAATAATCATAAATCATAAAGTTAATTTATGGGATCCATATCATAATTACATTGTAGCTATCACAGCTATATAGGTAGTTACATTTGAAATACCCACTATAGTATATTCCCTAAGTATCTTAGGAGAAACATTCACGTTTAAGTCCATCACGTTAGCTAATGCATTAGAGATCTATCTTCGGTCACCCGCTCTAGGTTTATCAGAGAACAACCTGTATATGTAAACAATTCCCAAGAACCATAACATATTCATAACACATAAAACACACCTAAAGGAAAGATAACATTTCCACACTTCAATCACAATATATCATTTAAATATATTGATATAACAAGTCCATTACAAAAACCATTTTCAATACCAAAATATGTAGAAGATTATATGGTATTTATTTCCTTTTTAAAAACACTACGGCTTATTAAGGAATCCAAAGGTCAAATAATATTCACGTGGAAGGAAGGTCATTGTCCCCACTAACGATAAAAAGAAACATTATTTTTTTTTCATTTAATAAAACTACTCAGAAAAAGATTTCATTTGAATGAAACGAATAGATAAATATTATTATACCCTATATAAAAGAATGTCGTGTATAAAAATTATGCTTCAATTAAAGGAGAATGAGACGAAGTCCATTACAAAAATCATATCCTGAGATTAAGGATAAATCAATGACATAATTATGCGTGAAAAATACCAATACGCCAAATATAAGTTGATATTAAGTGAAAAAAATCAGATGACATTCACAAATATTTATATCACGACTTAATCCAGAAGTAGTGGTTTAACCCAATGAATTGAAATTGGGTAAAGAAGTTCCCTTACAGAAATTTGATTGCCTAACGATGTCACTTTAAAATATATAAAATTATTTAATGGGAGAATAAATGGCATCACATCACTTGGAAATAAAATTTATACCAATAAGGGTATAGAATAACATATCATAAAATTTTAATATGTAAATTAAAATACATATCAAAAAATAAGTCTTTTAAAAAGAGGAGGGTGAAAGGTTACCTTACCGATTTGGTAACATAAGAAACATAAAACCCATAAAAAGAAGGATAATAAAATGAAGATGTAAATACCCATAAATAGAAGTATATTAAACAAATAATAAAACAATGTTTAGTACATACCCCACAAAAAAATAAATAGTGGAAAATATAGCATGAATCTCGCGAGAATAAGATGTGAGATGAAAACCCCTTACGACGTTGTAATCAATTGAGTCGTAAGACCAAAAGTTAATAACCACCAAATGAATCACCAATTACTATGAATATAAATAGAATAAAGATAATATTTATCAAATTGAAGTGAAAAATACAACACATTAAATAAATAAGTGATGAAAAATGGAAATCTCACAGAATGAAAAGTGAGACAAGAAACCCCTTACCTCGTGTCCGACTTGACTCGTTTGTTCCTTTTTATTCAAAAATAATAAAATTAAGTAAATTTCTACTTGATTAAGAAAATTTTTCATGTTTATTATTTCTTTTATATTACTTATTACCTTGCTAAAATAATTTGTTAATTATTTGAGTTCATATTGAACATGTTGTCGATGTTCGGAACTTGAGTCAAAAATAAACTTGTTATAATTTCAATTTGTCCATGTGGTCAATATTAAATTATCTCCAAAATGATATTCATGATTTAGATATCATATATATCCATTATATATATATGTTTTTATTATGGTACAAAACACTTGGAGATAATAAATGAAATGCACCATTCATAGAGATGGTAAGTCGTACGTACGCATGAAAGTTACTTTCATTTATATTTCATATTTTAATGGAATTAAAACATTATTATACATAGTTATATTGAAATTAATGTATAATATAACACACAATTTCACTAAATACATGCTTTATATGTCCCACGTATTGTATTAATGGGTTATATCACTTTGAGGGGGTGGTAGTCTGCACTTTCTCAAATGAAATTATCACATTTACCCATAATGGAAACATTAAAGGTAGGATATAAAAAGAAAATATAGAGGCATAAAGAAAAAATAAACATAATATATATCATATATAAATACATTTCCATCATAATTCCCACCATGAGAGGCGGTAGGATATTTTTTAAAAATCATCATCTCGTGAGGCAGTAGTTTGCTGTCCACAAAAACAATGTGGTTTTTTCTATTAGATGGAGGTGTGTGTAGGTGTAGTTTGAATACATCCCATAAAAACAAACTACTATATTTAAGACACTAGTGTTGTTATAAAATAAAATAATAAAAATAGTTTAGGGGGTTGGATAAGTAAACTAAAATAAAAGAACTTTAGAGAAAATATTATATTGGAATCGGGTAACTCCCTTTGGTCTGAACCAAAAGGCTTACTTGAAGTGCCATATTCCTAAGGTAAGGAATCTAGGAGGCAGAGTGGTATTTATAGAGATTAATTAGAAATATATTTTATGAGACCATGGGCTTTAGAGGTTTGAGTAATGGGTTAAAAGTGAGGGCTTTTTAGATGGTTGAGGAGGGGCTCTTTAGAAATGTTGGAAAATATTATTTTATTAAAAACTTATCGTTGGTTTCAAAATGTCAAAAAATCATTAAATTTAAAGATAATATGGCTCATTTTTTGAAATAAAATCTTTTAATAATAATTCGATGGGTTTTTTATATTGTTTTAAAATTTAAAATCTAATTTATTTAAATCTTTCATTAATGAGGTAAACACTACATCATTATTGTGTCATAAATAATTTTATTTATTTGATTTATACAAGTCATAAAAAAATACCACGATGTAGGAAATTATTTTATCTTTAAAAATAATGTTTATATTCTAAATAAATCTTATATAACCCCATGTAAAAAGTTATTTACTAAAAGATATTTGTTTATGTCATTTTTTGTCTTTACTTTAAGTTAATTTAAATAAAGTGTCATTATCACTCCATGTGGCTCCATGTGGTCCAAAAATCGACCCAAGGAAGACCTAGGTCAGAAATGTATCAACTAATAGTATTAGGACAGATGTTATGATAATTTAATATTATCATAATATTATTTTTTACCATTATTTACCAGATTTACCATTTAACCAGGGTAAATTAAATATTTACCGAATTAATATCCATAATGCCTAAAAATTAATGTTATGTATTTACAAAATTTGGACCAAATTATTAAAAATACCGAATCCATTTTTCCTAATTCAAAACACAGAAGTGGCATAAATTAATTTAAAATTAATCCCCGCTATTTAAACAAAATCGGGTTTTTATGAAATAATAACTATAAAAAGATGGACAAATGTTTATGTCCAATTTCAATGAAAAATTACTTGTAATGACCAAAATTTGATCAAATGATAAAAAATAATTTAATTTTAATTTAAAACCAATTAAAAATATAATTTTACCATATAAATAAATTAGATTAAAAGGTAGCTTTTAATTAAAATACAATATTTTTGACTATTCATTTAAAAATGAACTTTATCAGAAAAATACCAAAATTTCATTCAAAGTAACTATTGAGGTCCCTATTATAAATAATAATTTTATTTTGTCAAATAGAACATATAATAGTGACAACAAATAGATTCAAAAAGCGCTCTCCATCAAAAGGCGGTAAATCTTTCTTTTAAAGAATATTAGAGTATTTTGTGCTTAAAATAGAATTTATTCTTATTTTATGCCACTAGAATTTAATAGACAAATGTAAAGTAATTTAACAAACATGTATAATAATATTTTAGTTAGTTCTATTCATCACTGTCGATATAACAACAAGGTGTTAACTACCAATTAAAATAATAATAATATTATTTTATTTTTTGTTATAACTCAACGTTGTGGGAAACATAAGATTTCAAAGAAACCCGTTGTCGTGAGTTGATTACACTATCAGACATAGAATCCCCTCTAAGTAAAATTAATATTTAATTCACAAATATTAATAAATATGAAAATTTCATATTTTTTATTTACTTGGTATGTAACAGGGAGTCCAATTTTTATCAATCCCACTGTAACGCACCAACCCCAGTTACCCAGAGTCAGTCCATTATTACATAACATTGGCATGATCATAAAAGATCAAATCTCGAAAGACCGATTAGTTTAGTATCCTTGGTAACACTAGATACAATCATCAGTATTACATTACATCATAAAGTGAAAACTACAACATTATGTTGTCTCTACACTCATATCTTCGTATACTATCCCGACAGGTCATTCATAAAATATTTCTTCACATCCTGGGAAAAATTAAAACATTGAAATGGGTGAGATCAGATGCTTAGTAAGGATAACAATATCGCGGAAACTTTCATAAATAAACATAAACATTTAAGGCATGTATAACTAAAACAAAAGCCTTTTAAACTTGAACTTAAGCATAACATGGAAAAGATAAAATGAAATAATGCCATTTACTTATTCACATGGATATTCTACTAGTTGAATACTCACTTGAAATATCATTAACCACTTTTATAATGATGGAATGCATAATTCCAGACTATCATAACCACATATTCGAGGCCTTGTGCTAAGACTATAAATAAGATTTTGTCAAGGCCTTGTTCCAAGACACTAGTTTGTCTCATCAGACCTACCGATGCATCAAGGATCTATAGTGGGCTCCACCAATCACTTATTAAGACCAATTCATTCCTTACATGAATAGGTTTAAACATAACATAAACATTTGTATTAAAACTAGCATATGAAATGTCAATACATTCTCCATAAACCATGAATGGTATAAAATAAACACATCCATAGTAAAACATTTCAAAAAAACTTCAATACAATATGGAAGGTTTTTATCATAATAAATCATCTTCAAATAAATTAAAAATCCATCAAAGGGTGTTTACATAGATGAAATCAAAACTATTTGAGAGAAATATCCCATTTTTGGAAATCATTTAATAATCACATAATTATAAAAGAAAACATTTACTTTGAAAATATTCTTTTAAGCTTTCAAGGGAATCTTCGACGAGTTTATAATGGTAGAAATTAGTCTCACCCACCATATAAGTTAAAAAAGACATTCTTAGCTTAATTCTGTCAAAAAGGTTAAAAAGGACCTTGTTCGGAAAATGACGGAAAGATTCCTTTATAAAATTCTTATATAAAGTCAAAAAAGGGTATAAATGACTTTAACACATATTTTTTAAAATATTAAGAATGTTTTGAAATACATTTTTAAGAATCATGGATGTGAATGATAAAGAGGTCCCAGTAGATAATTACGTATAAACAACCTCAGATAATGAAGAGATTGTGTAATAAAACCTTACCTTGTACTTTTACTTGGTTTAGGGGAGGTTAACATCCTATATAATGGTGAAATAGTCGTTATTAAATTATAAAATAATCATATACATTAATATGATATCATATATGATATTTTAATGTTGCTTTGTTAATAATATCTTAGTATTATCATCATTTCAGGTGTTTACATTCTCATTTTCATTTATAATTTTTTACATAATCCATGTTTTTTATGGATAGGATGTATCTTATTCATATCTAGAATTATATCAAGTCCTTGAACATTATTTTTAATCATCAAATGAAAATTATACTTGAATGGATACGATGGGGAATGAATCTCATCACATTCGTGGACATGGTAATCCCTACGTAGCACGGGCGGAAATATCATTCTTTCGATATTAAATTAATATCTAATTGGATGGTATATAATATATACAGAATCATTATCATGTTATATTTATTATTTACATCAATTACACATCATTATCATACCCGTCCAAATAATAATGTTTTGAATAACAATTACACCACAATGTGGAGAGGGTAAGCCGTACGTATGCACGTATGGTGACATGTCATTCAAGGGATGGATAGAATACTGAATATGGTTGTACCATATTTATAATAACATCACAGTATATAGGAGATATTGGATTTATTATTTTAGAATGAAAATAACAAATAATGAAGAAGTTGAAGAAGAATGAAACATGAAAAAGGGTGGGGGAAAACATTACCTCTTCTTCGGGTTCTTCCTTTTGATTTGATCAAAAGGGCTTCTTAGGTTGTCTTAATGAATAAATGTTGGCCCCTAGGATAATTGGAGGATATTTTAGAGGGTATTTTTTCAGTGGTGGGCTGATCCAAAAGGATTTGAATTTGTGAATTTGTGAGAAGGGGGAGTTCCCTTTTATAGGAGGGGTAAGGGGCACCTTAGGAAAGGCTAGAAATATTATTTTATAATAAATTTATATTCAGTTTATAATGGATGAAAAGTATATTATTTAAATTCTAAGGTGGGGATAGGTCTAAAACCACTCAAAAAATAGGTTTTAGACAAGTTTGGGTGACTATATTAACCTTATCTTTTAGTTTTAACTCTTAGTTAATTGGTATGACATTTACCAAGTCACTTTGTATTTTTATAATATATATTTAATAAACTTACTATATACATCCAAGTGACCCCCAAGAGGTCCACTAATAATACACCTATAATTATGTAATTTATTCGGATGATCCTTATATTTTTAGAAATAAAATATCAATTAATAATAAAATATTTTTTTGAAAACTCATTTATGTCAATTTTGACACTATTCAATAATTGATTTTTTTGAAGTCTTAAGAACTTTATTTGTAACACCCAAGAATTTTATGTTATATAAATCATCAAAGGAATATTTCACTTGCTTGAATTTCTTTACACGAAATCGCGACCTTCCTCGATAGCTTGCGTCGTACGCAATACCGGGTTTCACTAAACAATGATATGCTATTAAAATATTATTAAAATTAGCCGTTATGAATAGTAATAACCACTTTTTGAAATTTTATAACTTTTATTTTTCAAAATGGACTTCATTTTTGGATTCGGAATATCGAAATTAGCCTAGGGTGAAATCTTGGTATTTTTCTGAAAACATTCAATTTTTTATGAATAGTGAAACCACTAAGTGGTAGTTAAAAAAATGAATTTCTCATAAAACATAATTTTACCGCTTCTGTGAGTGGAATTTAGAAAATCCGAGAGACATGGTTGATGTCAGTAAGTAAAATGTGGTTCAATGAGATGAAAATAATTTTTTGGTGAATATTAACTTTTTACTTTTTTTACCACGGTTAAAAGTAAATAGGGTAATTAAGGGTAAAAATTATATTATTATTACCCTAACACATGTCCTAATTCTATTGGACAAGTGTAATTCGACCAAAAACAACCTTAGGAATAAAATATGACTATTTAGTCCCACTTGGATTATATTAGGACATTTATTATTAATTTATTTAAAGAAGGGTTAAAATTGTTAAAATCCATGTTTAATAAGTAAATCATTTTTAATATGGGGTTATACATAAGATAAATTCGACTATAAATATTAATTAGAAAGATAAAAATATTTCATACATAATTGTATTTTATTTGTAATTTTTAGACATTAAATAATGTAATTTATTTATGACACAATGATGATGCAATAATTATCTTATTAATGAAATATTGACATAAGTGATGTTATAAATACCCAAATAAATGTAATTTGAGACTTTTGATGAATTAAACTAAATTTATAGGTTAATATGACATTTTATTATTGATTTAATTTACTTGGTTTGAACTAATCATTCTGTTATGATTTTCACAAAAAACAATTACTAAATAGTGTCAAAATTGACATAAAATAGTTTTTTAAACAAATATTATATTATTAATTGTTATTTTATTCCTAAAAATCTATGGTTCGGAAAAATGACTTATATAAGGTTATATATATTTATTATAAAAAACTTGGGGTTCGTTTGGCTTGATATAGTAAGTTTATTAACCTTATAGTGTAAGAAAACAAGAAGATGCGGTAAAAGTTAAATTATCAAACATAAAGTTAAATCTAAATGATAAGGTTACAATTGTTACCTAAACTTGTCTAAATTCTATTGGATGAGATTATTTGGACCCCTACCCACCTTATCATCGAAATATATCAATTTGGAACTATTAAAAACCGAATTTTACTTGATAATAAAATAATGTTTTTAGTTATTACTAAGGTGCCCCTCTCCTCCATTATAAAAGGGCACCTCCTCCCCCTCTTCCTCACACCACTTTGAGCCTTCAAGATCGTCCCAACCCTGCCCATTTCTCCTCTACACTTCCCTAGAAACATCCTAGAGGTTCTGGTTTTCTTCAAAGACTTATTTTAGTGCCCTAAAAGGAGGTCTCAAAGAAGCACTTCAAAGAAGAGGTAATGTCCGTTACCGATTCTTTCATCTTTATATCTTCTTCCACTTCTTCTTCATTAGTTGTTTCATTATGAAGTTATAACATCAGTATCAAACATATTCGTATATGTTATTATAAGTATGAAACAACCCTATTTCACCATCTATCCATCCTACGGAAAAAGAAATCACCGCGTGCGCGTACGTACGGAATACCGTCTCCACGCTGTGGTGTAATCTATTTTACACCACCACCTTACTTGGATGGGTATAATGGTGTAAATAATGACTATATATGAATATTATAAAATGATATTGATTCTTAAATAGTATACATACACTCCAATACAATTCCACCATCATAGGAATGATATCATCACTCGTGCGTACGTACGGAATACCGTCTCCACGATGTGATGCGACTCGTTCTACATGATCTTCATTTCATAATGATTTTATAAATGAATTGAATGAATGAATATGATATATATTAAACTAATACCATTTTTTAAATGAGGTATCTATAACATAAAGAGAAGAATAATAATTTATTCGACAAAACACGCATAAGAACAAAAAGTAATAAACACCCGAATAACAAGTAGTAAAGAAATATTACTAATAAGAAGCTAATAATATGAGCATATATGATATCATAACAAAAAGTATGATTCTGTAATAAGTCAATAACATTATTAAAATCATTATACAGGAGGTTCAGACACATACGAAGAAAATCGGACCAAAGGTAAGGGAAATATCACAATCTCATTTTTATACGAGATTGTTTATACTTTGGAATTTACTGGGGTGTATTTTATCATCCACATCAATGTTTCCTCAATATGTAATATTTATATTCTTATATAGTAGTTTATATTCAATTTTACCCTTCGGTGAGTTTTTAGTAAAATATATGAAAGGAATCTTTTGTCGTTTTTCGTACGAGGTACTTTTTGACTTTTCCGATAAAAGTACGAGAAGAATGTTTTTTTAACTTATACGGAATGAATGGATTTTTAAAAAATTATTTCCAAGAAGATTCCTTTAAAACTTTTCAAGTTTATTTTTAATCAACTTCTTTTAGTTTAAAATTGTATGACATGTTAAGAAAGAAAATGTTTTTGAATTTGAAAGGATATTTTCCTCAAGAATGGAGTTGAAGTGTTTTATCAAAATTATTTTCCATCTAAGATAATATAGGGTTCTGTTTATATCCCTATTATTAAATTGATTCGATTATGTTGTGATGGAATTATTTATATGAATTCCTTTATCTTATATGAATTGTTTGATGATGTCATGATGTTTAAGATTCCCATTTTTATTACACGGGTTATGCAATGATGTATAATTTATGATTTTGTGGCACACATAAGAATGGTATCATTATGATATGGGTGGGACCTATATCTCCCTCAAATTCATTGGGTAAAGATTTTATATCTCATGAGATAGACATGGCTGGAACGGTAGGTTACACAGGTTCAGTGAAATAGGACTGAAACAAGGAGTGAACTCAGTTCAGAAATGGACTTTGTCCACTAAGATAGTCTTGGCAATGAGTCTTGACTAATAAGAAATGATTCTATATGATTATTTGTGTATGCCACAAAGTTTCATGTTTTATGTTATGATTATTGGGATTCCATTTCACTACTATGATTTATCCCATGATATGAAATTATGCTCTCTTTTGCAGGTTAAGATTTCCAAAAGTTATGTTCTTATGAATATGATGTGATTGATATTTCTTTTTTTTACCCTTACTGAGCATTTGAGCTCACCCTTTTGTATTTTTTCTTTCCCCAGGTCAGGAATAAGGTTATTAAGTAAGATATTCCAAAAGGGACTATAGATATGATGAAATAAATGGGAGACTGTGTAGACGCTTTATGAACCAGTTGTTTATGTTTCCCAGTTTCTAAAGACACTATACCTATACGGTCCATTCGTGGTTTTTTTATATTCTGTAATAAGTATGCTTCAATTTTGAAGTATTAACAATGTATGTAAAGTATGGGTCATTATAGTTGGTATAAGGGAAAAGGTATAGTCAACCTTTGGAAACTAGGATGTGAAAGCCTTAGTAAGAACCCTAAGGATAAGTCTTGGCATAGAACACAATCTTAGTGTTTTAGAAATGACCATGAATAACCTAGGATAAGACCTTAAGTGTGAAATTTTATTCTTGATTATGTGGTTTTCCTATTATAATTAGTGTTGCTCACACTATTCTTCTTGGTTTTAGTCAATGGATGGAACCCGAAGGAACCGTGTTAATGCGGAATGCGACATGAAATGCAATGATTGTCCCCCTGAGCAACCAAAAATTATGGGAGCTAGAATGCAAAATCTTGTAGCCATGCTCACACAACATTCTCAAGCTATGAATCATGCAGGACTTCCAAACGAGCAAAGGAAGGAGCAACATTCTGTTGAATCCTTCATGAGACAGCGTCCACCTTCATTTAGTGGGTCTACAGATCCATTAGTTGGTGAACAATGGATTAGTACTACTGAAAAGATATTTTCAGTTCTTTAATATTCTGAGCATGATAAAGTCATCTTAGCAGTGTATTGTTTGGAAGGTGATGCTGATCAATGGTGGAATCTTATTATGAATACGAGGCAAATGGATGAAATTGAGTCCATGGAATGGGACGAGTTCAAGAACTTATTTTTCAATAAGTACTTCCCTCGTATTCTCTGAACAACGATGGAGAATGAGTTTCTTGAACTGAAGAAAAAGAATGATGAATCTGTTGGTACCTATGAAGCAAATTTTTCAAGACTTTCAAGGTACGCTTCCGGTGTTATTATCCAACCTGAGAGTAAGATCGATCAATTCTTTAGTGGCTTAAATCCAAGTCTTTAAAGGGCCTTATCCATAAGGGACTTCAATAGCTATGAGGAAATCGTTCGACGTGCTCTCAAAGTTGAGATGGATATTGGAGTAACCCATCAGTCATATGGGTTTGATAAGAAGTGGAAAAAGGAATTCAAAGGAAAATCTAAATAGCACACTGAAAAGAAGATGAGCTTTCCCTTATTCTCAAAGTGTGGAAAGAAACATGGAGGGAGTTGTCTTAAAGGGACAAGTAAATGTTTTAAATGTGGAAAGGAAGGTCATCAGGCATTTGAATGCCGCGATGATGGGAAGAAGATGTCTAATGATGAAAAAAAAGGAAGGGATACACAGAATAAACCTACTACACTTCAATGTTTCAAGTGCAAGGAGATAGGACATTATGCCAATAAATGCCCTAATCCAAGGGTTGATGATGATGGTCGACGTCAACAAACTCTTAAGGCTAAAGAAAAAGGAAAGTCACATGCAATTTCTATCAGTGATGTGGAGTACGATAACGATGTGGTGAAAGGTACACTTACCATCCACTCTAAAGTAGAAAATGTTTTATTTGATTCTGGATCCACCCACTCTTTTATTTATGAAGAATTTTCTAAGGGTATCACCATATTACCTCAACAATTAGATATTGAGTTAGCTGTGACAACACCTAATGGAACAACAGTCGCATCAAAAGTTTGTAATTCTTCTCCGATCGATGTTGGTGGGAAAGTGCTTCCTGCAAATCTTGTGATCCTTCCTATAGTGTAAATTGATGTGATTCTTGGTATGGATTGGCTTTCATTATATGGAGCTCATATGAATTGCCAAATAAGGGAAGTCACATTTCATATTCCAGATCAATCTATGATCATCTATCAATGCAAGGATGAACATAACCTTCCAGTGGAAATTACTTCTACCTTATGGGTCTTGATTCCACTAAATTAAGGCTATTTATCTCAAATGGTTGGTGAGAAACTCATGATTAAGAATATTCCCATTGTACGGGAGTTTGATGATTTCTTTCGGGAGGAATTACCGGGTCTTCCACCAAATCGTGATGTTGAGTTTTCAATAGAACTCGTACCGGGTTCTTTGCATATTCCAAAGACACCTTATAGAATGGAACCAATTGAGTTGCAGGAATTGAAGAAGAAACTCCAAGAGAATATTGATAAGGGATTCATACGCCCTAGTGCGTCACCTTGGGGAGCACCTTTTCTATTTGTTAAGAAGAAATATGGATCAATGAGAATCTGTATTGATTATTGAGAACTTAACAAGATCACTATCAAGAACAAATATCCTCTCCCACACATTGATGACTTATTTGACCAACTATGCGGAGCTCAATACTTTTCCATGATTGATCTTCGTTCAGGGTATCATCAATTAAGTTTCAAAAGGGAGGATATACCAAAGACAGATTTCCATTCAAGGTATGGACACTTTGAATTTATAGTGATGCCATTTCGTCTTATTAATGCCCCTGCTATCTTCACGGATCTGATGAATAGAGTCTTTAGAGACTATCTTGATCAATTTGTGGTAGTATTTATAGACGATATTCTTTTATATTCAAAGAGCAAGGATGAACATGAAGATCACTTGAGGATTATATTGAAGACCCTTAGAAAGGAGAAGCTTTATGCCAAATTTACCAAGTGTGAATTTTGGCTTCAAATAGTTTCATTTTTGGGTCACATAATCTCAAAAGAGGGGATACCTGTGGATCCAACAAAAACAGAGGTTATCCAATGATGGTCGAGACCAACAACAGTAACTGAGATCCGAAGTTTTCTTGGTTTGGATGGATATTATTGAAGTTTTGTGAAATATTTTTGATGATTATCTAATCCACTCACCAAGTTGACTCGGAAAGGAGTTAAATTTGTTTGGACGTAAGAATGTGAAGAGAATTTCAAGGAGTTTAAAAGAAGGTTATCCAGTGCACCTGTGCTCACACTGCCTTGTTGTGGAGAATGATTTGTGATCTATTGTGATGCATCCAAGAAGGGATTGGGGTGTGTTCTTATGCAAAATGATATGGTGATAGCTTATGCCTCACGATAGTTGAAAATCCATGAGCAAAATTACCCAACACATGATTTGGAGTTAGCTGCGGTAATCTTTGCATTAAAGATTCGGAGGCATTATCTTTATGGAGAAAGGTGTGACATTTATACTGATCATAAAAGTTTAAAGTATATTTTCACACAAAAGGAGCTGAATATGCGTCAAAGAAGATGGTTGGAGCTGATTAAGGATTATGACTGCTCAATCCATTACCACCCTGGGAAAGAAAACAAGGTGGAAGATGCATTAAGTCGATAAGACCATGCCAGTTTATCCATGATGAGGATCACAAAAGATCAAATATTTATGGATTTACAAAGGATGGATCATGGAATTATAATGGAAGGGGAAAAATCTTATCTTTCTCAAATGAATGTTCAACCATCAATTCATGTGAAGATTAAAGAGGCACAGAAAGAAGATGCAGAGTTACAAAAGAAGGTGAAAAATGTTCCTGAATTAGACCTTCATTGTGATGGGATAATAATGTTCAAGAATCGGGTTTTTGTTCCTCCCATCCCCGAATTAAAGAAGGAGCTGCTGGATGAGGCTCATAGTTCTTCATTCTCTATTCATCCTGGAAGCACGAAGATGTATAGGGACCTGAAAGAGTACTTTTGGTGGGATGGCATGAAAAGAAATGTTGCTGAATATGTCTCTCGATGTTTGGTTTGTCAGCAAGTTAAAGATGAGAGACAGAAGTCTAAGGGGATGTTACAACCATTACCCATACCCGAATAGAAATGGGAAAACGTCATTATGGACATTGTCACAGGACTTCTTAAAACATCCAAAGGCAATAATGCTATCTGGGTCATAGTTGATCGTCTTACCAAGTCTGCACACTTCATTTATATTAGAGAGGATTTCTCTCTAGATCAGCTTGCCAGGATATATGTGAAGGAAGTGGTAAGATTGAATAGAGTACCACTTTCTATTATATCTGTCAGGGATCCGAGATTTACCTCGATGTTCTGGCGAAGTCTTCGGCATACTCTGGATACAGAGTTGAGTTTCATCACTGCTTATCATCCTCAGACAGATGGTCAGTCTGAGAGAACAGTTCATACTCTAGAAGATATCTTGAGAGCTTGCTATATGGATTTCAAAAGTGGTTGGGATCAACACCTACCTTTGGTGGAATTTTCTTATAATAATAGCTTTCACTCCAGTATTCAGATGGCTCATTATGAAGTTCTATATGGAATGAATTGCAGGACTCCAACTTGCTGGGATGAAGTTGGGGAAAGACAGATATTAGGACCTGATCTCGTTGATGAAATGGCAGAAAAGGTCAGATCTATTCAACAACACATAAGAGCAGCTCAGAGATGATAGAAAAGATATGCTGACAACCGAAGAAAAGACCTAGAGTTTGAAGTGGGTGATAAAGTGTTCTTTCGAATATCTCCCTGGAAGAGAGTCATGAGATTTGGAAAGAATGGGAAGTTGAGCCCTAGATATATTGGTCCTTTCGAAATACTAGATCGTGTTGGGAAGGTAGCTTACCGATTGGCGCTTCCACAGAATCTCTCTCAAGTTCACGATGTGTTCCATGTATCTATCCTGAGAAAGTACATACCTGATCCCTCACATGTACTTAGCTCAGAAGTTGTACCGCTGGAGCAAGATCTTTCTTATGAAGAACAGCCGATAGAGATTCTGGATCGTAGCGAAAAAGTCCTACGAAGCAAGACCACTCGATTGGTGAAAGTTTTATGGAGGAACTACCAATTAGAAGAAGCTACATGGGAGCTTGAGGATATGATGAGGGAGAGGTATCCTCATCTGTTTGTTACAAAGTGACAAATTTTGAGGGTGAAATTCATTTTAAGGGGGGTAGAATGTAACAGCTGAGACTTTTATGTTATATTAATCATCAAAGGAATCTTTCACTTGATTGACTTGCTTTACACGAAATCGCGACCTTCCTCGATTGCTTGCGTCGTACACAATACCGAGTTTCACTAAACAATGATATGCTATTAAAATATTATAAAAACTAGTCGTTATGAATAGTAATAACCACTTTTTGAAATTTTATAAATTTTATTTTTCAAAATGGACCTCATTTTTGGATTCAAAATATCGAAATTAGCCTAGGGTGAAATTTTGGTATTTTTCTGAAAACATTCAATTTTTTATGAATAGTGAAACCACTAAGTGGTAGTTAAAAAAACTGAATTTTTCATAAAACATAATTTTACCGCTTCTGTGAGTGGAATTTCAAAAATACGAGAGACACAATTGATGTCAGTAGGTAAAATGTGGTTCAATGAGATGAAAATAATTTTTTGGTGAATAGTAACTTTTTACTTTTTTTACCACGGTTAAAAGTAAATAGGGTAATTAAGGGTAAAAATGATATTATTATTACCCTAACACATATCCTAATTCTATTGGACAAGTGTAATTCGACCAAAAATAACCTTAGGAATAAAATATGACCATTTAGGCCCACTTGGATTAGATTAGGACATTTATTATTAATTTATTTAATGAAGGGCTAAAATAGTTAAAATCAATGTTTAATACGTAAATCATTTCTAATATGGGGTTATACATAAGATAAATTCGACTATAAATATTGATTAGAAATATAAAAATATTTCCTACATAATGGTAGTTTATTTGTAATTTTTAGTCATTAAATAATTTAATTTATTTATGACACAATGATGATGCAGTAATTATCTTATTAATGAGATATTGACATGATTGATGTTATAAATACCGAAATAAATGTAATTTGAGACTTTTTATGAATTACACAAATTTTATAGGTTAATATGACATGTTAGTATTGATTTAATTAACTTTTTTCGAACAAATCATTCTGTTATGATTTTCAGAAAAATCAATTACTAAATAGTGTCAAAATTGACATAAAATAGTTTTTAAAACAAATCTTATATTATTAATTGTTATTTTATTCCTAAAAATATAAGTTTCAGCCAAATGACTTATATAAGGTGAAATATATTAATAATAAACAACTTGGGGTTCGTTTGGCTTGATATAGTATGTTTATTAACCTTATAGTGTAAGAAAACAAGAAGACACAGTAAAAGTTAAATTATCTAACTTAAAGTTAAATCTAAATGATAAGGTTAAAATTGATACCTAAACTGGTCTAAATTCGTTTGGATGAGAGGATTTCCACCCCTACCCACCTTAGCTTCTAAATATATCAATTTTTAGCTATTAAAATCCGAATTTGACTTTATAATAATATAATATTTTTAGTTATTCCAAAGGTGCCCCTCTCCTCCCTTATAAAAGGGCACCTCCTCCCACTCTTCCTCACACCACTTTGAGCCTTCAAGCTCGGCCAAACCCTACCAATTTCTACTCTCCACTTACCTAGAAACATACTAGAGGTTATGGTTTTCTTCAAAGTCCTATTTTACTGCCCTAAAAGGAGGTCTCAAAGAAGCACTTCAAAGAAGAGGTAATGTCCATTACCGATTCTTTCATCTTTATTTCTTCTTCCACTTCTTCCTCTTTAGTTGTTTCATTATGAAGTAATAACATCAGTATCACTAATATACTTATATGTTATTATAAGTATGAAACATCCCTATTTCACCATGTATCCATCCTACGGAAAAAGAAATCACCGCGCGTGCGTACGTACGGAATACCGTCTCCACGCCGTGGTGTAATCTATTTTCCACCACCACCTTACTTGGATGGGTATAATGGTGTAAATAATGACTATATATGACTATTATAAAGAGATATTGATTCTGAAATATTATACATACACTCCAATACAATTCCACGATAATAGGAACGATATCATCACTTGTGTGTACGTACGGAATACCGTCTCCACAATGTGATGCGACTCGTTCTACATGATCTTCATAAAATAATGATTATATAAATGAATTCAATGAATTAATATGATATATATTACACTAATACCATTCTGGAAATTAGGTATCTATAACATAAAGATAAGAATAAGAATTTATTCGACAAAACACGCATAAGAACAAACAGTAATAAACACCCGAATAACAAGTAGTAATGAAATATTACTAATAAGAAGCTAAGAATATGACCATATATGATATCATAAAAAGAAGTATGATTATGGAATAATTAAATAACATTATTTAAATCATTATAAAAGAGTTTCAGACACTTACTAAGCAAATCAGACCTAAGGTAAGCGAAATATCACATTCTCATTTTTATCTGAGATTGTTTAAACTTTGGAATTTACAGGGGTGTATTTTATCATCCAGTTCAATGTTTCCCCAATAAGTAATATTTATATCCTTCTAAAATAGTTTATATTTAATTTTACCCTTCGGTGAGTTTTTTTTAAAAGATATGAAATGAATCTTTTGTCGTTTTTCATACGAGGTACTTTTTGACTTTTCTGACAAAAGTACGAGAAGAATGTTTTTTTTAACTTATACGGCATGAATGGATTTTTAAAACATTATTTCCAAGAAGATTCCTTTACAAGTTTTCAAGTTTATTTTTAATCAACTTCTTTTAGTTTAATATTGTATGACATGTTAAGAATGGAAAATGTTTTTTAATTTGAAAGGATATTTTCCTCAAGAATGGAGTTCAAGTGTTTTATTAAAATTATTTTCCATATAAGATAATATAGGGTTCTATTTATATCCCTATTATTTCATTTATTTGATTATGTTGTGATGGAATTATTTTTATGAATTCCTTTATCTTATATGAATTGTTTGATGATGTCACAATGTTTAAGATTCCCATTTTTAATACATGGGTTATGCAATGATGTATGATTTATGATTTTGTGGCACACATAAGAATGGTATCATTATGAGATGGGTGGGACCTATATATCCCTCCAATGCATTGGGTAAAGATTTTATATCTCATGAGATAGACATGGCTGGAACGGTAGGTTATACCGGTTCAGTGAAACAGGACTAAAATGAGGAGTGAACTCGGTTCATAAATGGACTTTTTCCACTAAGATAGTCTTGCCAATGAGTCTTGACTAATAAGAAATGATTATCTATTATTATGTGTGTATGCCACAAAGTTTCATGTTTTATGTTATGATTATTGGGATTTCATTTTACTACTATGATTTATCCCTTGTTATGAAATTATGCTCTCTTTTGCAGGTTAAGATTTCCAAAAGTTATGTTCTTATGAATATGATGTGGTTGATATTTCTTTTGTTTACCCTTACTGAGCATTTGAGCTCACCCTTTTGAATGTTTTCTTCCCCCAGGTCAGGAAGAAGTTTATTAAGTAAGATATTCCAAAAGGGACTACAGATATGATGAAATAAATGGGAGACAGTGTAGACTCTTTATGAACGAGTTGTTTATGTTTCCCAGTTTCTAAAGACACTATACCTATACGGTCCTTTCGTGGTTTTGTTATATGCTATAATAAGTATGCATCAATTTTGAAGTATTAACATGTATGTAAAGTATGGGTCGTTATATTATTAATTATAATAAAATTAATTTATGAAATCCTAAAATTAAATACTATCCATTAAAATTCGTGGATGTCATCAAAACTTTAAAATTATTTTTATTTTGAATTTTATAATACCAATTGTTTGATTCTTTTATTATTAATGAAAATACTCCATCATTATTGTGTCATAAATAAATTTAATTATTCAATGTATAAAAATTATAAATAAAATAACATTATTTATTAAATATATTTATCTTTAGAATTAATATTTATATTTGAAAATATAACATATATAACCCTATGAAAAAATGTTTTCTCTAAAAGATATATTCTTATGTCATTTTTTATTTACATTAACTTAATTAATATAAAGTGTCATTACCACTTAAAAGTGGATCCATGGGGTCCCAAAATCGACCCAAAGATGTCCATGGTCGGACATGTATCAACCAATAGGGTTAGTACATGTTTTAGGGTAATTTATTATTATTATAATACAATTTTTTACCCTTATTTACCGTATTTACCCTTTAACCATGGTAAATAAAATATTTACCGAAGTAATTATTAAAAATGTATAAATATAAAAGTTAGATATTTACACAATTTGGACCTCCTGATTATAAATATGGAATCTATTTTTCTAAATTCAAAACACAGAAGTGGCAGAAATTAATTTAAAATTAATTCCCTTTGTTAAAACAAAAAGCGTGTTTTTAAGTGATAATAACTATCAAAAGAATGACACTTTTTTGTCCGGTTTAAATGTTAAATTTGGTTCAATGACCAAGACTATATTAAATGGTAAAAATATATTATATATATACTTTAAAACCAATCAAATTCCAAATTTATCACTATTCATTATTTTTATTTAAAAAGTTTTTTTAACTAAAATTTAGTAATTTTCACTATTCATCAAAATATAAAAGTAATCCGAAAAGTACCAAAAAGTCACCCTAGGCTAATTTTGGTATTATGAATCAAAAAATGAAGTCCATTTTGAGAGATAAAATTTATAAAATTTCAAAAAATGAGTATTACTATTCATAACGGCGACTTTGATTAGTCGCGGTGTGTTAGAATCTTGAAGTTGCATACAACACACACTACTGTATTATTCAAAGAGAATAATACCGTGGAAGCTTGGGGTGTTTCATTATCCCCTCCTTCAAAAAAACCCATCCACAAAATTTCTAGAATACTACCGCATGAAAAGACTCAGGTGGTTCTTCATCATAAGTTCCTTGGGTTCCCACGTTGCCTCTTCCATCTTATGGTTTCTCCATAAAACTTTTACCAGACGAGTCATCCTGTTTCTCAAGACTTGTTATCTAGTATCAAGAATATTGATAGGATCTTCACAATAAGAAATATCGGGTTACAGTTCTAATTCCTCATAGGTGAGTACATGCGTTGGGTCAGGAATGTATTTTTTCAACAGTGATACGAGGAACACATCGTGAACTTTGGAGAGATTTGGCGGCATTGAAAAATGTTAAGCTACAACCCCAATTAGTTCTAGAATTTAGAAAGGTAATATGTACCTGGGACTCAATTTACCCCTCTTACTAAAACGTATTACTCCGTTCCATGGAAATAGCTTCAAGAAAACATGATGCGTTACCTGAAATTACAAATACTTAATTTGGTTATCAGCATAGCTCTTTTGCCTACTTTGAGATGCTTTGATGTGGTTTTGGATTTCCTTCACATTTTCTATCGTTTCCACCACTAGTTCTGGGCCTACGAGTTTTCTTTCACCAAAATTATCCCAACAGGTTGGTGTGTGACATCTTTTTCTATATAACGCTTCATATAGTACCATCCGAATACTTTATTGGAAGCTATTGTTATAGGAAAAATCCACCAGAGGTAAATATTAATCCCACATACCCTGAAAGTCAAGTGAGCAAGATCTCAATATGTCTTCTAAGGTTTGAATAGTCCATTCTAATTGTCCATCTATTTGAGGGTGGTAGGAAGTGCTCAAACGAAGTTCAGTATCCAAGGATTTCTGAATACTTTTCCAAAATCTTGATGTAAAATGGGGATCACTATCCGAAATAATTGATAGGGATACTCCATGAAGTCTCACAACTTCATTAATATATAGTCTTTCTAGATGTTAAAGTGGTAAATCTTCCCTTACAGCAAGAAAATGTGCTGACTTGGTAAGACGATCGACAATGAACCATACTACATCATTCCTTCTAGGAGTCTTTGGTAATCCCATGACAATGTCCGTCATGATATTATCCCATTTCCACTAAAGTATGGGAAGAGGATGCAATACTCCACCCAGCTTTTGCCTTCAAGCTTTCACTTGTTGAGAAACCATACATCATGACACAAAATCAGCAATATCCCCCTCCATGTTTTCCTTCCAAAATTATTCCTTAAAATCTCTATAAATTTGTTTTCTCCCAGGGTGTATATAAAAATTGTAACCACGAGCATCATCCAAAAATTAACTCTTTAGATCAGGTAAATCGAGAACGCAAATCCTCCTCCCAAATTTCAAAATTCCTTCTTCATACACAAAGTCACTCAGTCTCCCATCATTCACAACATTAATATTCCTTTTAAACTCTTCATCATCAGCCTAAGAACTCTTTATCCTTTCTTGTAAGGATGGTTTAGCAACTATTTGAAAAATTATCGATGTTTCACCTTCCATGGAGATTCCCATTTCCATCTTTACTAGATCCATGAAAATAGGATCCATTTCAATTATCATCTTGTTCAAAACATTATGATTTTTCTGATCAAATCATCTGCCACCTTATTTGCCTTCCCCTGGCGGTAGTGTATCGTGAAATCATAATCCTTGAGTGGTTGAAGCCATCGCCTTTGCCTCATGTTGAGTTCTTTCTATGAGAAAATATACTTCAAACTCTTGTGATCAGTATAAATCTCACATTTTTCACCATAGAGATAATGTCTTCATATCTTCGAGGCAATGATTATAGCAGGTAACTCAAGATCATGAGTATGATATTTTTGTTCATGGATTGTCAGCTGTCGTGATGCATAGGTAACAGCTCTATCATTCTGCATAAGGACACAACCAAGTCCTTTCATTGATGCATCACTATAAATAACAAACCCATCATTCCCTGATGGTAGAGTGAATATAAGAGCATCTACTAATCTTCTCTTCAATTATTTAAAACATTATTCACACTCTTTTGTCCAAAAAATGTTAACCCCTTTATGTGTGAGCTTTTTTAATGGGTTAGCCAATCGGGAAAAATTCGGGATGAAACGCCGATAATAACATGAAAAACCAATAAAACTGTGTACCTCAGTTATACTCATCGGTGCTGTCCATTCTTGGATTTCTCTTGTCCTATAAGGAATAAAGGACATTCCTTATTTGGAGACAATATTTCAATGAAAAGAAATCTCCTAAAGCCATAATTCACACTTGCTAAACTTCCAATATAATTCATGTCTTCTAAGAGTCTTTAGGATAATGTGCAAGTGATTTTCATGATCTTCATAGCTTTTGGAGTATACCAAGATATCATCAATAAATACCACTAAAAACCCACCGAGGTATTCCTTGAAAACTCTCTTCATTAGATCCATGAATACATAGTGTGCATTTTTCAATCCAAAATGCATTACTATAAACTGATAAAGCCCATACCTGGTTCAAAATGCTGTCTTCAGAATGTCTTCCTTCTTCACACACAACTGATGGTATCCAGATCGAAGGTCAATATTTGAAAAGTATTTAACTCCATGTAGTTGGTTAAATAAATCATCAATGTGAGGTAGGGGATACTTGTTCTTTATTGTTATAGCATTGATTTCCCTGTAGTCGACACATAACCGCATAGATCCATCTTTCTTCTTAACAAAAAGGGAAGGGGATCCCCATGGAGAAACACTAGGGAGAATAAATCCCTCATTTCTCAATTCCTCTCTTTGTTTATTTAGTTCAACTAATTCCACAACAGACATTCTATAAGCGGGTCTTCGATATGGGCCTTGAACCAGGAATAAAATCAATAGAAAACTCAATTTCTTGTTCGGGAGGATGTCCAAGTAAATAGTCCGGAAACACATCTACATATCCTTTCACAATAGGTACATCCTCTATTTGAACATTACATTCCTTACCCACAGTTATTTCATTCTCTTCATCCCAAATAATTGAATTTACATGAGCTACTGGGGGTGAATCTAGATATGAATTAGGTGGAGACAATTCTTCTCTAAAGATAAGGTTTTCTTTATCATCATCATCAAAAATCATAACCTCCTTCTTCTTAAAATATATTTTCGCATCATGGTCAGAAATTCAATCCATACCGAGGATTATATCAAATTCAATCATAGGTATGACGATGAGATCAGTGGATAAAGAACATTTATGTGCTCTAATGGGGACTGAATCACAAAATGTTGTTGCAATGATACTTCCCTTAGGAGTTTTAACTGACAACTCCCTTGTTAGATCAAATTAGAAATATCTAATTTTCATAGCAAACTGGGAAGATATGAAACAATGTGATGATCTAGAATCAAATAATGTATTTTCTAAACATGAGGAAACCATTAAATTACTTTCCACCACGTCTCTCGGAGCTTCTACCTCAGCAATAGTGATAACATAAGCTTGGCCTTGATCCCCTGGCCTTTTCAGAGGTATGTTTACCTAACGCTTAGGTAATTCATTTTCATAATGTCCCATCTCCATGCAATTGTATCACTGAACATTGATAGCTTCTCTCTTCCGTTTCCAATCATGAGCTTGGTAGCCTTTTTCACCACACTTGTAACAGACACCCATACCCTTCAAGAAAGTACCAGGGTGTTTCTTACCAAATTTACTACAGGATGGATAATCAACATTTCTCTTATTCCCTTTATTTCCATTTACAGAGTGATCAACAGATCTCTTCTTCTCTTTCTTTTCTTTAAAGTCATAAGACTTAGAGAATTCTTTTTCTGTCTTAATATCACATGAGACAATATTTTCGTACGACGAGTAGGATTGTGACACTAATGCTTGACGAATAAATGGTTTTACCCCATAAAATAAATGATCAATCATAATTCTTGGGTTACGTATATAATCTTTATCATACCTTTCTAACCTTGTAAAGTTAGCCTCATATTTTGTGACATTCTCATTCTCCTTTTGTCTCAGACTCAATAATTGCTTTTCCATATCTGCTCGATGGTCAAGAGGAAAGTATTTTTCTAAGAAAATCCCTTTGAACTCTCTCCATTACATATTTTATACTTTATCATTTTCCTTCATGTTTTGAATCAATGACCACCATTGGTCAGCATCTCCAGTGAGGCGGTAAACTGCCATGATAACTTTTTCCCTTTCACTACACCCTAAGGCATGGAATATTTCCTCTAAGGAATTTATCCATTTCTCACATAATAAGGGATTTTTACTCCCATTGAATGTCGGTGGTTTTTTCCTCAAGAAGCGATCTAACATTGATCCTCCATGTTGCGGATCAGGGTGCTCCATACAGGTAAGGTTTTTATTCATAACCAAAGTGAGTTGTCCCATTATGTTGATTAGATGATCTGAACCAGTTGCATCACTAGATCCACTATAATTATCCGAAGCCAGAGGGAAATACGTACATGGAGTGAGTGCATTTATACGGTTTCCATTCCTTCCACTAGGTTCCATTTCTAAAAAATGGCATAAACTAGATCAGTTTATGAATCAAAATACATAATTCCATACTTGTAAAACACTTAACATAAAATGAACTAATTATGGTTATAATCCATAATCATAAAAAAAAATGTTTTCTTTGAGAAAGTATATACTAACAAACCCATTATAGGGGTTTTTAAAGAAAATGAGATTTATCCTAAGAATATACTCTAGGAGTGTCATAACCAAGAGTGCAGAAAGGCCCTTTGTCGTGCACCCGTTCCCGTTAGAGTGTAGCTCAAAGCGTTGTTTTTGAGTTTTACCTCTACATATATCTGTTCCAGAGCCACCTCTACCTGCTCGTATCCAGAAAAGGATGTATTTCTCAGAAAACTCACGAAATCTCTAAAATAGTAAAATTCTAGGAAGTTCTTTTATACTAATCCTCAATGTATATCTTAGGTCTATGTGCTCTAATCATTGTTTATGTAAATATAGCTTCCATGGTTTGTACTATAATTCCTCTAATACCAATTGTAATGCCCCGAACCCAGTTACCCAGAGTCGTTGCATTATTACATTGCATTGGCATGATCATAGAAGATCAAATCACGAAATACTGATTAGTTTAGTAGCTTTGGAAACACTAGATACATTCATAAGTCTTACATTACATCATAAAGTGAAAACTACAACAACATCTTTTCTCTACACTCATATCCCCTTATAGTATCCCTGCAGTTCATTCATAGAATATTTCTTCACATCCTGTGAAAAATTAAAACATTGAAAGGGGTGAGCTCAGATGCTCAGTAAGGATAACAATATAGCGGAAACTTTTATAAATAAACATAAACATGTAAGGCAATGTAAAAATAAAACAAAAGCCTTTTAAACTTGAACATCAGAATAATATGGAAAAGATAAAATGAAATAATGCCATTTACTTATTCACATGGATATTCTACTAGTCGAATATTCACATGCAATATCTATAACCACTTTCATAATGATGGAATGCATAATGCCAGACTATCATAACCACATAGTAAAGGCCTTGTGCCAAGACTAAAAATAGTATTTAGTTAAGGACTTGTGCCAAGACACTAGTTTGTCACATGAGACCTACCGATGCATCGAGGAGCTATAGCGGGCTCCACCCGTCACTTATTAAGTCCAATGCATTCCTCATATGAATAGGTTTTAAAATAACATTAACATTTGTATTAAAACTAGCATATGAAATGTCAATAATTTCTCCATATACCATGAATGATATAAAAATAAAACATCCACAGTCAAACATATCACAAAACCTTCAATACAATATGGGAATTTTGTATCATAATAAATCAACATCAAATAAACATAAAATAAATCAAAGGGTGTTGACATAGATGAAATAAAAACCATTTGACAGAAATATATCATTTTTTGAAATCCTTTAAAAATCACATAATTATAAAAGAAAACATTTACTTTGAAATTATTCATATAAACATGTAAGGGAAGATTCAATGAGTTTATAATGGTATCAAATAGTCGCACCTGCCGTATAAGTTAGAAAAATACATTCTTACCTTCATTCTGTCGAAAAGGTTAAAAAGGACCTTGTTTGGAAAAGGACGGAAAGATTCCTTTACAAACTACTTATAAAAAGTCAAACAAGTGTATAAATGACTTTAACCCATATTTTGTAAAATATTAAGAATGTTTTGAAATACATTTTTAAGAAACATGTATGTGAATGATAAAGAGGTCCCAGTAGATAATTACGTCTGAACACCCTCGAATAATAAAGAGATTGTGAAATAAACCCTTACCTTGTACTTTTCCTTGGTTGAGGGTAGGTTAACCTCCTGTATCATGGTTAGATAATTGTTATTAAATTATACAAGAATCATATACAATAATATGATATCATATATGATCTTTTAATATTTCTCTGTTAATAATATCTTAGTATTATCGTCGTTTTGGGTGTTTACTAACTCATTTTATTTTATATGTTTTGTTACATAAGCCATGTTTGTTATTGATAGGTTTTATATTATTCATATCCCAAATGATATCATATCCTTAAAAATTGTTTTTAATCATCAAATGAGTATTATACTTGAATAGATATGATGGGGAAGGAATCTGAGCGCGTTCGTGGAGATGGTAATGCTTACGTATGCACAAGCGACAATATAATTATTTTGCTATTAAAATAATATAAAATTGGATGGTATATCATATATAAAGAATAATTATCATGTTATATTTATTATTTACATCAGTTACACTTCATTATCATACCCATCCAAATAATAATGTTTTGAATAACAATTACAGCACGACGTGGAGATGGTAAGCCGTACGTACACACATATGGTGACATGTCATTCAAGGGATGGATAGAATACTGAATATGGTTGTACAATATTTATAATAACATCACTGTATATAGGAGATAATGGATTTATTATATTAGAATGTAAATAACAAAGAAAGAAGAAGTTGAAGAAGAAAGGAACTTGAAAAAGGGTGGTGAAAACATTACCTCTTCTTTAAGTTCTTCCTTTTGATTTGATCAAAAGGGCTCCGTAGGTTCACATTATAACTAAATTGAGGCCTCTAGGAAAAAGTTAGGATAATTTAGAGGTTATTTTGGAAGAGTTTGGCCGAGCCAAAAGGCTTTGAATGTGTGAATTAGTGAAAAGGGGGAGTGCCCTTTTATAAGAGGGGTGAGGGGCACATTAGGAAAAGTTAGAAATATTATTTTATAATATATTAATATTCGTTTTATAATAGCTCAAAAGTGTATCATTTAAAGTATAAGGTGGGTATAGGTCGAAAAACACTCAAACGATAGGTTTTAGACAGGTTTGGGTCACTATATTAACCTTATCTTTTAGTTTTAACTCTTAGTTAATTAGTTTGACATTTATCATGTCACTTATTTTTATATTATATTGTTAATAAACATACTATATACATCCAAGAGAACCTTAAGTTTTCCATTAAGAATACACATATCATTATAAAAGTCCTTTATCTGATCCTTAGATCTTTAGGAATAGAATATCAATTAATAATATAATATTTGTTTTAAAAAACTCATTTACGTCAATTTTGACACTATTCTAAAATTGATTTTTGTTAAAGTCTTAAAAACATTATTAATTCGAATAAAATTCATTTAAGAAATACTAACATGAAATATTAAACAATGAAATTCTTGTATGTCATTAAAATTGTAAAATTATATTTATGTTAACTTTTTCTAATACCAATTATTTGATTCTTTTATTATTAAGGAAAATACTGCATCATTATTGTGTCATAATTAAATTTATTTTATCAATGTCCAAAAATTATAAATAAAATACCCTTATGTAGGAAATATTTTTATATTTCTAATGAATATTTATTGTCGAAAATATAACGTATATAACCCCATGTAAAATTTATTTTTCTAAAAGATATATGCTTTTGTGATTTTTGTATTTACTTTAACTTAATTAATATAAACTGTCATTATCACATACAAGTGGATCCATGGGGTCCCACAATCGACCCAAAGATGCATATGGTCGGAAATGTATCAAAAAATAGTGTTATGGAACATTTTATGGTAATTTATTATTATTATAATATTACTGTTTTACCCTTATTTACCGGATTTACCTTTTAACCATGGTAAATAAAATATTTACCAAAGTAATTATTCAAAATGTCTAAAAATAAAAGCTACCTATTTACAAAATTTGGACCTCTTGATTATAAATATGGAATCCATTTTTCTAAATTAAAAACACATAAGTGGTAGAAATTAATTTAAAATTAATTCCCATTGTTAAAACAAAAAGAGTGTTTTAAGAGATAATAACTACCAAAAGATTAACACTTGTTTAGTCTGGTTTAAATGTGAAATTATGTCCAATGACCAACATTGTATTAAATTATAAAAATATATTATAAATATACTTTAAAACCACACAAATTCAGAATTTATCACTATTAATTATTTTGATAAAAAAGTTGTTTTTAACTATAATTTATTAATTTTCACTATTCATGAAAATATAAAAGTTATCCGAAAAGTACAAAAATTTCACTCTAGGATAATTCGATATTACTAATCCATAAATGAAGTCCATTTTGAGAGATAAAATTTATTAAATTTAAAAAATTGGGTATTACTATTCATAATGGCTATTCTTATTGGTCGCGGTGTGTTAGAATCTCAATGTTGCGTACAACACATGCTACTGTATTTTTCAAAGAGAATCATACCGTGGAAGATTGGGGTGTTACACACACAGTGAGTTTGATTTTTAACTATCCCAGAGTGAGTCTTATTTTGATATATCCCATAGTGTGTTTGATTTTTATCAATCCCAGACCCAAACATAATCTTTGTCAACATACTTTTCTCCTATTAGGATATTGATGGATTGACAACAAATACAACTAAAAAACAACTTTTCCCTAACTGTTCATCCAATGGATCCATAAGTAATTCTATCCCCCACTCAACCAGCCACTCCATGAGGCATTGAGCCAGCATATCCTGTTGTAGATCTTTCCAACATACTAGAAATTAGGATTCCTTTTTAGGATTGGAATCCATACCAGGAACATCCGATGGTCAATCTCATTGCCCGCCTCGAGGCCCTTGAGATGCGACAGGTGGACATACCTCCTAATGGAAAGTCGTATATGATACTAGTGGATTGTATATCAGCACCCCCAGATTTTGGAAATCCTACATTCTCCCCTTAAATGGGACATGTACCCACTGCAGTATCTAGCCCATATTATTTCATGGTGTGGACCCATGCTGGGCTCTATCATAGCTAGAATCCACCAAGCTCTGGTGTTTCCTATATACATTGGATGTGATTTCATTTGTCTAGTAGATCTAGTTATCATCAGTTTCCCTACTATTTACAAAGACATTTGAAGGTTGTTTCTTTATTATTTTAGCTCCACTACGCACAAGACAAGTATTTAAGACCAACTAAAGGGAAAAAATGACCAAATGAGTGAGTTACAATCTTTGTGGCTGGGTAGAAGGGCCTCATGTGTTCATTTGACATGTCGTTGACCGAGAAGCAGCTCTTGAAAATATGTGGGGAATATAATATCTAAATTGGTCCCCCCATAATCACTCATAAATTCCCATGTGTATTCCATGATTTATCAAATTATGATCTATTCCTAGAGGATGGTTTACATCATGCTAATGTAGAATTCTCATTTCCTCCTACAACTCCTACAAGAGGAGTTATAAAATCTAGGGATACTACTATCGCATTAGAAGATCCCCCCCAATGAATTAGAATTGTTACAGGAAGAGCCCCATCCATAGCCTCATTGTCAAAAAACCTCAACCCATCCATAGTGTCAACATCACACTCCATAGAATCAAGAGATTCCACCACATCAACCACCACCACCAAGGCGAGGAAATCAGGCTTCGACCCCTTATCGACCTCTAGCCCCTATAAAGAGAAAGGCTCTTAGATTTCCCTTTCTAGACAGGGGAAATTTAACCTACCTATCTAATGAGTATTAGATTCATAGTAATTTTTGTAGGGACTTAGATCATGGTATTCTGAAACTGTCAAATAGTAGAAGACCCGAGGAGGATGATCTCATTTATCACACCAACTACTACCCCTATCACCAATTCCTTAGACATACCATCAAGTATTTTTATATATTCAAGGAATATCTCTAGGACTATGTTTGTAATAATATTTTCAGTTTGGAACCTACCCCGAATTAGGTAGCCTTCATTTATGAAAAGCAAGACCGCGATATCGAAGATGAGTGGCAGCAGGTCTCCAACTGTGGGTCTCAAAAGTATGCCAATTTGTTAGACCTCTAAACAATTATTCACTCACATAGTATCAGTCATGCAAATTTGAATAATCATATGTATCTTGAAGATTCCATGCATCCTTCAACTATTTATTCTACTTCCACATATCAGCTTTCTACTTTTTAAAAGAGCGGGCGATGGCGCTGCAAGGGAAAGGAATGTTCCCACGGGCACCGAACCCATATCACACCCTCTAAAATTTCATGCTTATATAAATGGGAATCTCCCCATGATTTCCACTAATAATGGATGATTCCACGAATGATGTTTAGGGGTACATCTCTAAGAATGTCATTGGGCTAGTGAACCCCTACATGGTTCCCAACAATGTAGTGTATCAAGACGGTCCTCTAAATATTCATGATCAGTGCCATATTTGATGATTCCAAGCATATGTGAATCATCATGATGCTCAGGCCAGTGCTTCCAATCATTCCATGAATGCTACCGAGACTAGACAGTCGGTTCAACAAAGATCTTATCATGTGCAGTCATCTTATCCCATCTCATTAGGATCACTACCACCGTCGTTTGTGTTACTCAACTTGGTAGAGCCACCATGACAGTGTAATGATCAACCGCATCCAGCAATGGACATACCTCAGTTTTCTGACCATTATATTGTAGTAATATTTTTGAGGTACATTTAATGATTCATAGGGACATTTCGAGCACCATCCCAAAACTGTCGACTCAACCAGTAACACCAATCTTGCCTCAGGATGCTAGAAATGTGCACCTAGAATTGAAGTATAATGTTCTTAAGTATCCTTCCAAAATTCCTACAAATATATTGATTATCGAGGCCCTCTAACTATCATAAGAGATCTGTGAAGCCATTATAAAGGCTCTAAAGATCCCCTTACAATTTGAGACAGAGGTTCAGACTATAGACGTCTTCCATGCTGAGGAATTTAAGTTAGAAGAATGAAAATCTGTTATCTCATTCTCAAGAGAAGATCAATTTTATTCCATACAAGGGTACATTCGACCACTGTACATCACAAGCTAGCTCAATGTCATGAAACTTCGTCATTTTCTCATCAACATAGGTTTCATGATGAATCTCATTCGGACCCATATGCTCCACATTCTTGGAATGACTGAAGCATATCTGAGTCTCACTACCATGAAGATTTATGGTTATGAAAGGACTTACTAGAGACTATGTGGAAGAATCCCCTTTAAGAAATAGTTCAGTGTCATGATTGTGAGCACTAAATTTAGGGGGGTATCACAGGATACTGCATACAATGCACTAATGGGTAGAACCTGGCTCCAACTGCATGTTGTAGTTCCCTCATCATATAACCAATGGCTTATGTACTCCCTCAATGATCGAGTGGTCATTCTCTAAGGTAACACATATCCTTTTTCCTCTTTTGAATCATACTGTTCAGGTAATAAATATTACAAGACAAAGGAAAAATGGTTCCATTCCTATTATGGTGAGCACACTACTACTATGGCCCATCCCTAGATAGACTGGGATGATGCATTTATCCTTCTGATTCACTGGGTTAAGGCTACAACATCAGACAAGTGACATTGATTCTTCATCTCTTAGATGAGGGGAATACATGTTCTTAGATATATGGAATGCCATAAGTTAACCCAGTACTCATATAAAGGACATGCTAGAGTGATACATGAGCCTCTTACCCTTGTGAGGTATCAAGATGTTCTCCCCTTGGACATAATAGTATTTCATACCTTCCTATTTAATTAGGATGGGCTAAGTCCACGCAAACTATCCTACCAAAATTTCATTGACTTCATCATGTGTGGGACCCTCAGTCGATGGCCTAATGGAATTTGGTTGGTAGGTTTTTTCCATGGAATCAACAGTACAAGAGTCTCTTGAAGATGATTGCACTGCCACTCACGATGACACCATCATTACTCCATGTTCAATTAACTAATAAGAATTTCCTCCTTCCAATGATCCCCTCACCTAAGAAGACGAGGAGTATTGATTATCTTCCCTCATTTCAAGAGGGAGTCTCCACCACCATCGATGAGTTGGTAAAAGTGAATCTGGGCACTAATATAGATCTGAGGATGACACTGATCAATGTAACCGTGCCGTTAGAGGAATAAAAATTTTATTTGGACTTCTTTAAAAAACAAAGTAATATTTTTGACTGGAGTTATGATGAGATTCTATGGATATACAGTTAGGTTTCCATCTAACATCTTGGTATTCCGCTGAGTCATCATGGTTTCAAATAGTATCTCAGGAAGATGCACCCTTCCCACAACGACGTAGTAATGTATGATGTTGATGATATTATTAAACCGATCTTCACCAAGTAAGTCTAGTTACCTAGATTTTTATCTAATATAGTTTCCATCTAGAAGAAGAACATAAAATTAGAGTCTATATCAATTTCCAAGATCTCAACCGGCACTTCCCGAAGGATGATTTTTCCCTTCCAGTGACGGAGCTTCTGATTGATTCTACCATTGGGTTCCAGGATCTCTCCCTTATGGATATAAAATATGGGTATAATCAGATCAAGATGGCCCACAAAGGTGAGGAGTCCACCACCTTTAGGGAACCACAAGGTACATTCTGTTATCAGGTAATTTTTTTCATTTAGAATAATGCAAAAGCCACCTATCTTCATTCCATGCATTACATCTTCCAATTGATTCTCTACACACTAGTGGAATTCTATGTGGATGATTTTGTAGCAAATTCCCACCACTGTCAGGGCCATCTTAGATACCATGAGAAACTATTAGGCATCCTACTATCTCGCCATCTAAATATGAACACCATGAAATGTTCTTTTGGGGTGGCCTCTTAAAATAACATTATTTTCATTATTAGATACAAAGTTATTGAGATAGAACTATATATGATCAAGGATATCAGTCAGATTCTTCATTTGAGTAACCTCTGGGAGATCCAAGGCTTTCAATGGCACATTACCTATATATGCTGATTCATCTTGAATATAACTAGAATGTGTAATCCTTTTACCAACTCATAAAGAATGGTGTTGTCTATTAATGGGATGAAGAGTGCTATACCTCTTTCAAGAAGATCATGAAGTATCTGTTGCATCCTTTGGCTTTTATTCCACCCATATCTAGAAGCGTTATTGTCATTTATGTGACCTCCCTAGAATGATCCTTCAGTGCTATTCTCACTCGAAAGAACAACAAAGTGATAAAGAACAATTTGTACTATATCAGTCGCATGATCCTTAACACAGAGACCAAATACTTTCCTATTGGGAATAGTTTTCTCATGCTGGTTTATTCAGTTCAAAATTTTATATATTATCTACAAATTTATGAGAAATAGTTGGTGTCCCATGTGTATCTTCTAATGTATATTCAGAATCTCTCTATGTTGATAGGCTATCTAGCTCATTGGGTTGTGATTCTTCAATAGATGGACATCAAGATTATTCCATAGAAGTCCATCAAGGTTCAGACATTAGAAGTCTTTCTTTCCAAATATCCACCCCTCATAGAGAAGTCTCCATATCTTTATTTTCCTAATGAATCCATTCTATTGTAAGATAATGCTATTCCATTATATAAGAATCAATATAATGGAACCTCCCAATGACCCACTAAAATAAGGCTTAATGATCCTTAACTGAACAGATTAGCCCTGGGGATTCTCTTTGCCGCAGCTACATAAGCAACCTTTCACAATTCGTTCTTATTTTCAAAAGGCTGCACCAACAATGAGGAAGAGTATCAGACTCTCATCACTAGTGTTGTGTTGGATCTCGAGAATGATGTTACCCACCTTTATGTGAAGATGGAATCCAATATAGTCATCAAGAAGATCAATGGTGACTGTGTCATCTGGGATTTTGAGTTCTTACACCTGTCAGAATGCACTCTCTAGCTAATGGACCCATTCCATTCTCTTAGAGTGGTGACTTAGATACCCTGGTCACAGAATAGTCAAGATGCGGTCATTTGGACCCCCTAAGGCTAAAATAATATTAAAAGACATGATGAATAGAGTCTTTATGGATTACCTTAAAACATTTATGGTAGTCTTTATAGATGATATTCATTTCTACCCTAAAATCAACTAGGTGTATGAAGACTTTTTTAATTGTATAAAAGTTCACTTGGAGAAAGAAAATTTGTATGAGAAGTATAGTAAATGTGGGTTTTTGATGGTGAAAGAAACATTCTTGTGAAATTTTATCCCCAAAAATGGGATATCAATAGATCCTTTAAAAATAGATGAAATTGAAGGGTGGACCAAACCAACATATAAGTTTGAAATCTATTATCTCATTAGATTAGATGGGTAATATAATTGATTATCTAGAATATTCTCATGATTTTAAATATTGATAACATAGATTAGTTAGAAGGGCGTAAAGGATATCTTGAATGATGAATGTGTGGAATGATTTTAATAGTTGAATAAGATACTAATCACTACACAGTATCTAATATTACCCACTAGTATAGAAGGATATGTGATCTTTAATGATGCATCCAAAAAGGGAATTGATTTTTCACTCATGAAATTTGAAATTGTGACAGACTATTCCTCTATCCAATTTAACATCCAAGAGATGAACTACCCAACTCATGATCTAGAACTAGATGCAATGATCTTTTGATGTATGATTTGAAAAAATTATCTCTATATAGAAAAGTGGACATATATAATGATCCTAAAGTCATAAAGAATATATTCATATAGAATGGGCATAATATGTGGTAAAAAATGTTTTTATAGTTGATTATGGATTAAAATTTCTCAATAAATTTTCATCTTGGGAAGATGAAAAAATTGGATGATTCTATGAGTAGAAACGTCACCAACACCCTCTCTATGATGAGGAAGAAAAGTAATCCAATATTATTGTACATGAAATGAATGGATATGAGAATTATAAAATGATCTTTATCCTTCATTTCTCAATTAATTTCATAATTATCTATTCTTGAGAGGATCAATGAGGTCTATCAAGTTAACATGGTTCTAGAAAAAATGGGAGTGGCTATTCTGATTTTTAAATTTTCTAATAATTTATTTTTAAATTTTGTATCCTATATATGTGTTCCATAAAAACATGAACTAAAGAAGGATATTGTGGATGGTGTTTATATAACATCCTTATATATTTATCTTGGAAGCCCTTCAATTTATATATATTTAAAGAAAAACTTCTATTGGGATAACCTGATATGGGATATTGTGGAGTTTATATCTCGATGCTTGGTATTCTATAAGGTATAGGTGGAATGGTATAAGCTAAGGGGATTATGTGAACACTTCTCATACCAATATGGAATTTTGAAAAAATAACCATGTATTTCATCATATCAAACCCTCAGACATGTAAAGTCAATAACACAATCTTGGTGGTAGTAGATTGCCTTATAAAGTTGGCATATTTCATTATTATCATAGAATATTCCTCTCTCTACAAATTAAGAAAGATATACACAATAGAAGTGGTAAGATTGTGTATAGTTCCACTCTCCTTTAAAACTAATTATTATATGATATTTACATCAAGGTTATTGAGAAGTATTCACTATTCATTGAATATGGAGTTGTGTTTAAATTCTAATTATCACGCTTAAAATGATGGTAAATTTTGTATAATGATTAAAACACTAGAGGAAATATTGAGATCATTTTAAAATTACTTACAAGGATATTGGGAGAATCATCTTCCAATATTGGAGTTCTCATATAACAATAGTTTACATTCATGTATTCACATGTAACCTTAAGAAACTATGAATGGGTAGAGGTGATAGAACCTAAAATGTTGTGATGATGTAGTAGAGAAGAATCTTATTGGACCTAATCTCATCGTGGAGAAGATAGTGATGGTTCAAACCACTCAAAATCACATGAAATCTATGAAAACTTGAAAAAGAATATTTGTGAACTTCAACATCAAGACCATCAGTTAGAGGGTAGTGGTATGGTGTTCCTTTTTAGATCTCCATGGAGGAATATAGGAGGTTTGGGAATAAGGCAAATATTATTCTTAGATTTATCATCCCCTCTGAGTTCCTTGATGTCATCAAAATGGTTTCTTGTTGACTTGAAATCCCACCAAACCTACCTCTAGTTATGTTGTATTCCATGTACCCCTCTTGATGAAGTGAATAGAAACACATCACATGTACTATATTCATAGGTGGTATGATTAGATAACAATATTTCATGGGAATAGAAGCCGATAAAGATATTAGATCATAGAGAAAATGGTTTGTGAAACATGAAAACTCATTTTGGAAATGTGTGGTGGTGTAATGAAAAGTATTAATAAGTGACATGGGAATCAGAAGATGCAACAAAACAGAATTACCCTTATCCATATTATTGTGTGAGATGAAAATTAAAATGGTTAAATTTCATAAGGGGGATGAATGTAACAAACCAAAATTTTATTATTGAAATTTTATTTTAGAAGGAAAAAATTTATTATTATCTAATACAGTTATAGAAAACATATTTAACACCCCCTAATTTGGAACTCTTTCACATGGACGAAATTTGCGGGATATAAGATGTCAAGCGCCCATTCCCATATGCTAGAGGGTATTGACGAGAATTATGGGTGTTACCTTTTTAGTGGGAAGAATATACACCCTAGTTATAGAGTTAAACATAATGAAATAATTATATAAGAATAATAATAAATATCAGAGTGTGGAAATAATGGAAATTATAAAAATACAGAAGAAACCAAAACATTAAAATCCAACTGAATAACCCCTGAAATAATTAGCCAATAATGCAATTTCATGGTGGAATGTAACTAAATGTCTTTTTAGAAGTAATAAAAAATAAAATAATAGAAGGCTCAGCAAATAATGAAATTCCAAGAATATGAACCTCATGTCATTCGATCACGAAACCCCAACCCATCTAGTAAGAAAACAATCAACAAAAAGGTCCCTTTTCCTTCTATAATCCTATATCCATGTAATCTGCTTGGGTACCAAATGTTGGACTGAGATGGGTGTGAGTATAAATTAGTTGTTTGAAACAATCATTTCTAAACACAACAAGTCTGATAATATTTGTATGAAAAAATGCAAAAAATATGTGTATTAATTAATTAATCAATTAAATTAATACCACATTATCCTTCTTTGGATCTATTCCATAATATATCTGAGCATGTGTTATGAGAATTCTAACCAAAAACATATAACTATAGTAAAACATAACCCTACTTGGTGCCATACTAGAATGTCTCTGAGCATTTCTCTTAACCATTCCGTCCATAACCTTAAAACCATGGTATAGTTTACACAAATCTATGTTAAAACCCACTATACAACAATTTCAGAAATCAATCATGTAATAGACTAGTATATAATCATTTCATCACAGGTTAGACAGAATCGTGGTATATTATAATTTCAACATGTCTTAGGGCCAAGCCCAACATATAAGAATTTCCACATGTATCACTATGTATAACCCGCTATATAATAATTTTAGCATGTCCCTGAGCATAGAATAATATATAATCATTTCATCATGTAAAATGGGCCAACACCCCATATAATAAATAAAACAATCAAATGGGTCCAATTTCCCATTGAAGCATTACATCATATAAATCACTACACATGTAATAGGAACAAGGTTATCACAATATCACATCATACATATCAATTTTCAATTATAAAAATTACCATTTATCTTTCAGTTAAACTATTCATTTATCCTTTTTCTATAAAAGAACAAGAATCTAATCATCTCGAAAACAATCCAAGCCAAGGTGAATCGAAATCAATCAATCACTCAAAATCCATGTCATGTTAAACACACTTTAAGACATTAATAAATTTATTTATAATCAAGGGTAATATCAAACTGATAGTTTCCCAAAGCTAGTTTAACAACCTATTGGATCCAAATGGATTCCAAAGAATAACCCAATTCACCATTCAATTTATGTGGTGATTTATGTATTGGTGTAGTGGAAATATTGCACATACATGAAAATTATCAAACCCTAGGGTTATGATTCAGACCCATTACCTTTATATATCGATTGGTTAATTCATCCAAATAAAAATAATAACGAGGAAAATTGTGTAGATGATAACAATACGGATCCTCAAGCAAACCTATCGAGTTCAAAACGAATAATGTTCACAGTCAAAATGTTACTCTTTAAGGACTGGAGAATAAAAGGATATAAGGGAAAACCTATCCAAAACCAGTTTCAAATTATCATATACATGATGAGGACATCTAGAAATAATATAGGTTCTAGAAAATAACCTACATTCCTTAATATGGTGGACAAGAAGAGGCTGAATGAAGGATTGAGAATAAAATCACACACACAACACCTTTAAAAATGATGATCAGGATATTACATAATGTTTAATTTACTAAAACATTGTGTTTTTGTTTTTAGATGGATACACCAAAAAATGTGTCACCTCTTTTGATTTTAACACTAAAAAAACCCTAAATGATGTGTAATTCCTTCACGGTGTATATTTATTTCATGTTATGAACCACGCTCAAGGATTGTTCCTAGAAACAGTTACACATCGTGCAACTTCATTACATGGAATGCAATTACCCTGTATACATCCTACATCTTGTTTCCCATGAAAAAACTGAGACCACCTATGAGGTCATCCAAGTCATGGAAAACCCTCATAATCCCATTTTACAAATTTAAACCAAGACTATAAATTCAAAAAAAAACACACTTCCCTTGAAATTAGGTTATCTTTTCAAGGATCTCCATCTATGAACAACACTCCACCACCAATGATCAAATGAAAAGCTTAAAGATGGGCTTACCTAAAAAATATCAAATTATACAACCTTCCCACCATATAATATATCTTCTTTGAGCATCTTCGATAATCACTATTTGATATTAGAGAAAAATCCTATCCACTATGCTTTCATATCAAACTCCCTATCTAAGGTGTCCTTCTAAACTCACACATACTTCCAATACACTTGAACCAAATGAATTTTCCTACCCACGATATATTTTTGATTATAGTCCACAATATGTATCAGATGCTCCTCAAAGGAAGCATCAAAATTAAGCTTGATGTTTTCTCTTTATATCATATGATAAGGGTAGTAATAATATCTAAAATGTTATGGAACATGAAACATTTCATGAATGGAAGTTTATCACTATAGATGGTCTAATCGATACACCACAGGACATGCCCTCTCCACTATCTCACACAGCCTGATAAACATATGTGCTAGATTCCACTTTTTTTTGAATACAAAATTTTCTCATCCTAGGTAGCACCCTAAGGAAATCATGATGAATGAAATTGAAGTACATAGGAATTATCATGTGGAAATCATATTATTTCTTCATATGCTGTGCGGTCAACAATCATTGATTTTTCAACTAATCCTGATTAGAAAACTACTACATGTTACTAGTCCAAATAAGCACTGACTCACTTACCACCAACCAATAAAGAAGAAAACACAATAGCCTTACATACAAGGTCCTAAATGGTTCAATAAAGATAAGTTCCTAGAAGTTGTTATTATATGAAAACTCCCCAAGTTCCATATAATTCATCAATGAACCACTAAAATCCAAAAAATAGGCTAGAAAATATCCTTTAAAATACAAATAGTATTCTCAAATAGACCATTATTCTTGAGGATTATTGGAAAAAATCAAAATAACCTACAAAACTAGATCCTTTTAAATACCCTTACATAACCATGATTTGATATGAGGATATCTAAATAAACTAGAAATCCTCATTACAATGTTCAACAGAAATACCACACACATGTAAAGACTTCCTAAATCATCAAATGTGAATGTATCACTCATAGGAAAAATGTGGGATACCTTCTCCAGTCTACATAGAATCACCCATAGAAAATCATTCTTATGGGTTTTTTCTAGGTAATCCAATCATAACATCCATAGGAACACCATCCCATTTCCACTGAGGAATCAGAAAAGGTTATAAAAGCCTACTTGGCCTATGATGGTTATATTTCACCTAAAGGAAAGTGAAAAATCTCTCCAAAAATATTTCTACCTCCTTATTAATTATTTAATACCATTACATAATATATGGATTTCAAAATATATATGTCAAAATAGGATTTACTTCCCATCAAGAGCGATGAAACTCTCTCATCATCTTGTCATACAAGCCCATAAAAACCCATAGACAACCATGGAAAATTATAGAATTTCTACTTCCAAGAGACAATCCAAATTGTGTATTACGACAATATTATATTGATACAATAATTAATACCTCCATATCAAATAATTTCATAGTTTTTATTCAGTAGAAAAACACATGTATAATAGATATCAAAGTCATAGATACTCATCCCTGAGATACCATCACATCTATGTGCATGTCGGTAAAGAGTTCCATCACTTTACACTCCTCAAAAGACTCCCATACTTCCTCATCCTACTTCATTCAACTTAAATAATCAGAAATGATGTATCTCTTTCCCATTGTGTAATCCAACCCAAAGTTGTAAGGCAGCTAATACTTGACCCACATCCTCTACCATAGGTTCAGGACCCGTTAATAAATGATGTACCTAATCATCTTATGGTACATGTATACCATATACCTATCACCCATGAGATAATATATACAACATCTCTAGACATGTACGAGTACTACTAAATCCAAATCCTGAGTAAAATGATTGCTCTCATCCAGTCTCAACTGTCTAGATCCATACAAAACTACATGATCATCCTGCATCAGAAAAACACTGATTCCAACTCTAGATGAGTCATAGTACATGGTATATTCTTTACCAGTCATAGGAAATTTGAGGATGGGTTCTATGGTTATATTACATTTCATCTCTTAAAAATATCTGTTGTAATAATTATAAAAAAAATTACCCATTTCTTGGTCATCCCTAACATCAGTACTACTAAACAAGAAAATTCCTAGATAATGTGTCGATAATAACTAGCCAAAACTATAAATATTCAAATATTAAAGACATTATTGGGCTTCTCCCAAGGTATGCTAGCTGAAACATTATCTAGGTCCACTAGAACTCATACGTTTGAGATAAAATTCCCCATGAAGGTCACCTTATCAAACTAGAAACGATATTTTGTTAGCATTTCCTAAGACAATGATTTTTTAATGTACCATAAATGATGTCAATATTATTGGAATGATCATTTGATTACTGACAAAACTCTAAGATTTCATTATAATGATCAACTATAATAAATCTATAAAATAATGAAATATACTATTCCTCAAGGCTATATATACTTGTAGTGCATTGGTTAAACAAAAATACATCACTACAAACTCTTAAAAGCCATATCAACTGATAAAAAAAGTACGAGGTATGTATAATGGTTTCACCCACAATTAAAGTTATCCTTGTCACAAATCATTCTGTGAAAACATCTTAGAAATTGATGATATCATTGATTCATAAAAGAGGATATCAGTTCTTGACATTCTACTTGTTCAATATCTAATAGTCCAGACATAAGTGAAAATCATAATTAGACTTCTTGGAGAAGAGAAATTGAGAACCCCACAGAGAAGTACATGGACATATACAACCATTTTTTTCTGGATATTCAAACATAAATTTCAATTCCTAAATTTCTAACAATGCTATTCCATAACGTGGGAGAGAAACTAGCTCTTCTCCCAGCACTAACTCAATCATAAGATCGATCGATCACTGGAGAAATAATCCATATAAATAATCTAGAAAAAACCCAATAAATGATCTACTACTTAATGAAAAGAATCATGGATCATTCAACCATCATCTAGAGAAACATCAACTATTTGAGCCATGAGAAAGTACAATCATCATTGAATTGATCCTCCATTACTAGCCTGAAGATCCCACACACTCAGGTGAGAACTGATGCCTATTTATAGAGAGACAAAGGTAAATCTTCTTATTTAATTGTATATATGATCCAGGAATAAAACTAACCGATCTATACAACAAATCAAATCGAATACTGTCATTTATAGAAAAAACGGTTCCCAAAATAAATAGTGACCACAAATATATAGAGAACATGTCTTGAAACATTTGATATTCTTTGACTGTACTCTTAATGGTTTGTTAATTATCAAAACACCATCCATTCAGTCCACATCGATTCCTAATGCATTTCCAAAAATTGAACATAAAAAGGATTCTGATTCTCTTATATCAAATAGAACACAAGAAAGGGTATATGATTCAAGAATCCTACATCTAATAGTATATAGTCTTATATATAGTCTTGTTGAAGTAGTCTACATAACAGTCATCATATGATCCCCTCTTCCTTGGGATCTAGCATGACTCCCCTGAGAGATACCCTCTTCTAGGTAATTCCATTTCTATAAAGGGGTGCCACATCCCCAACCTAGACCATAAAATCATATGGAACTCGAGTTACATTTCAACTAAGGTGTAGTTGATACCTTCCCACACCCACATTCCTATCCCGGACCCCAACCACAACTCTAGTACAATCTGCCAAAAAAATTCTCTATAGGATGCCCCATCTTCTATAAGAATGACACTCCAATGTAGGGTACATACACTAGGGTTATTTATGGACCATCTTACCACAATAAAATCACTAAAATGGAACATGATCCAATGATGGAAACCCAATTACTTGACTTCTAAAACTGCTATTTCCTTATAGAAAACTATCATATGAATTCTTTTTTCCACTAGAAGAAGAGTTCATATTTTTTCTGACTCAAATAGCCTTGCTTCTACCCAGGGCCTCTCTCATATCCCCTTCCATGATGAGTTCCTAGTTCATAAAATCTACAAAACTCTTCATAAGGAACATGTTCAACTACAACATGATCTCATATTGATAATAACCCTAAAAATTCTCTTCTTGGATACCTCATAAACTTCCAAATATTTCACATTGTGCCGGAGGTCAGTGAATTATTCACTATAGTCTAATATTGAAATTCCCTCATGTTTCAGGTTCAAGAACTGACGAGCCTTATCATTCCTCAAGGAATCACGATAGAAATGTATTAGAAACTTCATCTCAAAGATATTATAGGATAACTCATCATAACTCCCTTCCTAAATCATAATTTACCATAAATTCGTGTCTATTCCATTAAGAATATGTACATTAACATTCACCTTCCTTTATATGGGTGTCTCAAGGTGCACAAAGTCCATATAGATAGACTCAATATTGAACTCGACTGCCTGGGGGCCTCACTCCCTAGTGACCGGAGGATGATTCCATAACTGGAACACTCTCTTCATATTTGATGAACAAGGCATAGTGCTAATAGATTCTCTCTATATAGATCATATGACCCAAAGGAAGATTTAATGATGCAGGATATTTATATGATCCCCAGGAGCAACATTAAGATCAATATTAAGTACATTAATAGTGTGTTTATTTCCACTCTCCTTACACTCAAATCATAGATGATGAGAATGCATTTTCTCTACATGGAAAAAAACTACTTAAAATAATATTTATAACAAATTCAACCTCAATCAGTGACAATAATCGAGAACCACTCACCCTTGGACTCACTAAATAGGGATTAAAAGTGTTTTAACATGACCTAACAGTTTATTTATTTAATTTCATTTGACAAATTTAATAGGTATCATATATCACTTTTAACAATAAATTATATATCACATTCATAAAATATGTCCCTATAATGAAAAAAGTATGTCAATATATATCATTTTTTTCCAATGATGATGTATTCATAATTATTTTATGGAATAACAGACCATGAATATAAATATCAAGAACCAAATAAAATAATTATATGATAACCTCATATAACATGGGAATCACTCTGGGTGGAATAAACTCAACTCTTATAAGCATAAAATATAAATATCAATCCACCCTTGGGAACTTGGAGTTTCCCCCACACATGGGTTAGCTACCCTCAAACAAAAGATCATTACAAATTCCAAACAAATATTTGTCATCTTTATACCCTTCCCAAACAATAAATAAATATTAAATTAACATCATATGATATTGCTTTATAACAACCCTTGATTTCCCACTCTCTCACATAGAAAAAACTAGTTGATTTGGGGACCTCAGCTGTGCCTCCCCATATTCCAGAGGCTGCTCACTAGTATCAGGGATGTGATATATATAGTAGGTAGAATATAACCCCTATTTATAGAGTTTCAACACATATGAATAATTATATAGTAATAATCATAAATATAAAAGAGCAAGAATAATGGAAATGATACAATATAGATGAAAACCATATAGTAAAATCCAACAATATAACCTAATAAAATATTTGGGTTACAATGTAATGGTATGATAAAATCTAGGAAAAATTAACTATATAATTAATACAAAATAATAGACTATGATACTCAAAAGAGACTCAAAAGATCCTAATCCTGATCCCAATGTTGGCCCTTCAGAAAACTACATCCCATCCAACAAAAAATAATCCATAGAGAGGTCTCTTCACCTTTTCCAATTCGGAATCCATGTAATTTACTTTGGAACCAACTGGTGGCTTGAGTAGGGTGTGTGTATAACCTAGTAGGTTGACACCACTATGTCTAAAAATTATCAGTCTAATAATAAGTTTGTCCAGTAATGAAAAAAAACATGTGTATTAACTAATTAAGAAATTAAATTAATACCACATAAACCTCCTTTGGATCCCTGATGGAATATCTTTATCCATGTATTACAACCATGCTATCCAAACCCATATAACCATGGTAAGATGAAACCTGCCGCTACAACATTCTATAATGTCTCTAATAATTTCTCACAACCATGACAACCATATCCATATAACGAAGCAATAAATTCACAAAATATGGATCAAAACCTTCAATATAAGAATTTCAAAAATCAATCAAGGCTGATATCGGTATATATTATTTTCAACACGTGTTAATGACAATCCGAGTATATATGTATTTAATCATGTATCAGGGCCAATCCTTATATATAAGCATTTTCTCATGTATCATTGGGTTTAGACCACTACATAATCATTTCAGCATGTCTCAGGGCATAGATCGGTATATAAGAATTTTACAATGTTAAATGGTCTAACACCCCATACAAGAATTACGAAAAATAAATTTTGAATATGCCTCATATATTAATTACAACAAATAAATCACAACTCATGTCATAGAAAAAATCATATAAAAGTATCACATCATAAGGATCATTGGTGAATTATGAAAATTACCATTTTCATTCTATTACACATTCTATTTTTCCTTTGTTAATAAATTAATAATAATCAAATCATATCGATAAAGATGACAACCCAAGGTGAATATACATTAATCATTGACCAAAAATCCAGGTCATGCCAAACACACATTAAGCGATTAATCAATTTACCGATAATCAAGGTTTTGGCCACCCTGAAAGAAGACACCAGATAATTAGAAAACCAATTGGATCTAAATGGTATCCAAAGAATAGTACAATTAATAATTTAATTTATTTGGTGAATGATATATTAGATAAGTTTCAATATTTCACATACTTGAAAATTATCAAAAAATAGGTTTAAGGTTTAGAACACCATCCTTTAACTGATGATCTACCAATGATTCCAATGGCTTCCACCAATGAAAAATAAGGTACAGATGATCACAAGAAGTATCCTAAACCAAACCAATCATGATAAAATAAAATAACTCTCATGATCAAATGGTTACAACAAAATTACGGGAAAATAGAATGCCAGAAGGAGACACCTAACCGAAAACACTTACCAGGGATCAAATGCATGATCAGGATGTCTAGAATCAAGAGAGGCCGTCTAAAATTTCCTAGATGTTTTCCTAGAGTTAACAAGAGGATGTAACTTGAAGGAATAATAAAAAATCATCCACAAATATCTTTTAAAATTGATTCTTAGAAAATTTCATAGAGTATAATACAGTTACACATTGTGTATATATTTTTATATGTACATACTGAGAAACACATTACCTCGAGTGGTTTTTAACACTACCTAAACATTACACGATGTGTAATTCCTCCATAAAATGTATTTATTTCATGTCATGAAACGACATCATGGATTATTCCTAGAGATAATTAATCATTATGTAGCTTCATTACATGTTTTGTAATTTCTCTACTAAAAGCCTTCAGTATGTTTCCAATGGAAACACTCAAAAAACATATGATGCCATTGAATGTATGAAAATCCCTCATAAACAAATTTAACATCTTTATACCAATACTCCATTAATTCAATGAATAATACATCCCTAGAAATTAGGTCATTTTCGTCAACAATTTCTCCCCATCTAGGAAGAATACTCGACCTCCAAGGCTCAAACAAAAACTCAAAGAGGGATATATTTGGAAAATGATAGGATCTTGCATCACATGCACCACTTTTGTTATTTTAGACCATTAAATAGTAAGTCAATTTTTAGAGACAATATAGAATCATAATCATTGATAATATATCCCTTTTTAATGACCAGTAAGATTAGTATGTTAATGGTTATGATAAAGTCCAACTAATAATGATTGAATAAACGATGGATTCATCTAATAGGATCATACCCTATGAGGAAAATTTATTGTAAATTCTAAAGGAGGTGAAATAAATAAAATTTTCCCTTAACCATGATCAAGATGAGATTTAATAACTAGAAAATGAGAGAAAATATTTACAGGACAAGATCAATTTCATCGATATTCCATCCCAAACCATGTTCGTCAAACCACCCTAAGAAAATATCACCGTCACATAGCCTATGATTATGTAATTTTCTGGTGTAATAAAGGGCTATATATTTGGACCCTGATTGTATGAATTTATATACATTTATTTTTAATAAATTAAATATTTTCTTTATTCATTTTTATTAATACATTTAAATGATTAATTAATTAGTTTGAAAAAAAAATTGATTTGGATCTGATGAATCATAAATTCTATTTTTGGTCAATATATAGTTTCAATTGAAAAAATATTTTTATTTAATTCTGAAATTTAATAAATAAAATAAATTTTAATAAAATATTATTTAAAAATAATAATTGATAAATAATTATTATTATTTAAATTTATAAATCATTAAATAATTTTTAAGGATAAGCATACTATTTTTTAAAAAATCCAACTTTTGTCAATAAATAAGTATTTTTTATTTAAAAGTGTAAATTATCAAATTTAGATAATTATGTTGATAAAATAAATTTTTTTTCAATCATAACATTTAAATTATCCAATGTTGAATTTTTCATAATTTTCGGAGATAGACTAATTTTTTGGTAAAAATTCTAAATGGTATAAATATATTTTATGTATTATAATAATATAAAAGACTAAAAGTGATGAAATAAGTAATATAAAGTTATTCACAGAAAAAAACTATTCATATTATTACAAATAATTTTCTTTACAAATTTTTAATTAATCTTTAATCCCTAAATGAATCCTTAAAAACATATATTATATGTTAATGTTTCAAAATTATTTATTTATAAACATGACTCGCGTCCACGTCGCCAATGGTATTAATTTTATGAGACTTTTTCATAGGCCCAAAAAATATTGAAATACACCCCTCATTAGTAGAATACATCCGAGAAAAACCATATTATGGTTTTTGGTTTGGATTAAGTTCATATATAGAATCCAAAACCTATGTTTAGAAATTAATAATGATTTTCCCTTTATTTTTTCTATATAAACAAACCCATCCTCCAATTAAATTTGACTGAAAAAAAACATATATCATTATGTTTATGTAGATTTATATCTTTATATCCCTACGATATTTCCCACATGATCTTAAGATGATCCTCCCAAGAATTTAGATGTTCCCCCACTATGCAAGGGATCTTATCCTTATCCTCTTTATTCAAGAACCTAATTTATATATTTACATTTATTTTTCAAATTTTGATGTTGGGAAAAGATTTGAACCATCCATCTTAGTTTTCTTATGATTATAATGTTTTGATATTCCCCTTTAACTATTATTCACCCATTTCATAAACCTTTATAAAGACCCATTATTATGAAGAAATTATCCAATGATTTTACATGCCAATCATTTGTGTAGTGATTACGTATCCCCATTTCCACTCAAGGGAAGTAACATAGTTTTACCTATCAGTAGTCGATTAGGGAATACTATTTATATAACAAACACTTTTTAATAGTGGGTTTAAAAGTGGTGATACTATTCCTTGTGTTGTACGATCTATGTGGAGAACTTAAGCATATACATGATATGAATGTGAAAGGTGGTAATTGAGTTATATAGACCTCTAATGAATTGGGTAATGTTTTTATCTCCTTAAATTCCATTTATAGTGCATGAGAGGTTATCCTAAGCACACTACATAATGATATTGGCAGTTATTCTTGAATTATGCTTATGATGTCATTTATTATGTTGTTTCCAAATTCCCATGTTGCCATTGTATAATCATCATATATCATACTTTGATGTTCAATCTAATTATTATGACCCCTCTTATGTTACCTTGATATTCCAACTAAGTAACATTTATTAATTTTATCATGTTATTCTTTTATTATTCCCTTATTAGGGTTTATAGATTTCCAATTTGTAATATATATTCCAATGTTATCCCATGTATTTTTGAATGACCCATATAATATAAGTGAATGTTTTTGAGTTTTCAAATAAGTATGATATAACCCTATTTTAAGTTATTTTGTCATGTTATTAATTTACTTAATACAATAGGCCTCACAATCTTATGGGGAGTCATTATGTTTACCAATATCTAATAATAAGTAAAATAATGTGGATTAAAGATATTAGTTTTCAATCATCAAGCATATAAAAATCATGCTTGACCCTCCACATTATATAAATTTTTGGGTACACAATGATGGAAAATATAGCATCAAGTGATGAATAAATAGCATGTGGGCCACAATACCATTTGAAGGTAAGAGGATGTTTATACTGAAACTCTCATGTATAATATACATTAGTAGGTTCAGGTAGTAAGTTTCCCTACCTATTCTAAATGAGGCATAGAAAACCCTCTATAAAGTTACCATCAATTCCCAAATCGTGTATAAAAGTAGGTAAGTTGGGGGAACCATAGGAGGTAATACTAGTAGTGCTTTACGTACCACATCTTTAGAATTGTCATCACTACATTCTTATAACTCAACCTGAGGCCGTCATGGATGAATATATCTAAAATTACAAGAAAATATATGAAATGAGATTCAACATTTAAAGATTACTCATAGGAAACATGATGGTCCAAAGACACTCTATGAAATGGAATAACTAATAAATTCAATTATAATGTCATGATTGGAATAAAGATCACAAACTAGGAAGCACAAACCCAAATTCCCAATACTATGGCCAGTGGATTAGTACTATTTCTTGTTTTATAATAGAGGTTCTATTATATAGAGTTTAAATTCCATGTTATATAAGAAAAAAAAAATTTAAGTTTAAATTTTAATCCCCATTTAATGGTAAAAAATTCCATTAAAAATTTAAAATAAATAATTGTATATATACCATGGTTTCGTTAGACACCTCTTCCATTGTCAAGTAACAACATCTTATTCTTTAAAAGATTCAATTGGAATTTCATTTTACATAAAAAATCATATGTTATACCTGGTCATAAGATCTAAATAGGTGATAAAAATATTGAATTATACGTATAACCATTATCAACTTATAAAGGATTATATACATTATAAATTAACATTGGATTCAATTTAATTGAACTGAAAAATGATTCAAACCATGAAAATGATGGTTCATGTATTAACATATCGCAATTGGCCAGTTAATGTGTCACCATCATGATATGAGGTAAAATTCCATTAAAAATGATGAAGAAAATTTAAATAACCATATATCTATCTCTTTTATCCTGTAAAAAATATTATTGAAATTTAAAAATATAACATTCCAAGAAAACACAATAATTATTAGGATGTCAAGAAATTAAATCTATATTGCATGTTATATTCATGGAATTCGAATCCATATGTGAATATAATGATTCATGAGACAATAACTACAATTCATATAGAGCGAAGGATAAAAATCCAAAATTATTATAAAAACCATAAATAATGTGCTTCAACAAATGGTGAAATTAGTTCTACTATAATTAGAAAGAACTATAATAACATTTCCCATCCCTAGAAAAATTTATTTTCCCTGTATATGGGTTAGTGACTATAACACCCTGATATTTTTATGAGACACATTTTTTTTAATTTTCTAGTATTTATTTATTTATGTTTTTTTCTAATTCTTTGATGTATTGTGTTCAACTCTACACAAATAAAACCTTGTGCTACAAAAAATGATAGCTTAGATTTTGGTATTCAAAACACTATTATTGTCTTGTGTTATACACACTTTCATGTTATTTTGATAGAGTTCATTTCACACAAGTTCTAGTTTAAGAAAACATCTAAATTTTATTATGTTACCATGTAACCTAACCATTATAATAGACGGAATAAAAAATATTAAATGAATTATGAAAATATGATTTACACATGATTATATAATTAATTATTCTGGGTTAAATTAATTATAAATTAACATAAAACTCTTTTAAACTAAATGGAAATGTTTTCCTGAATGACTATTTGAAAGAAAATAACAGAGTTTAGAAAATAATAACATCAATGTAAATTGATATTATTAATGATATATATATATAATATACTCAATATATTTTTTATAATTAATCTTATATGTTTTTGGACATGATATAAGAACAAATTCATTTTTTCAAATAAAAGAAGAATTTTTTTTAAAATACAGTTTTTCCGCCTTTTTTTAGAAAACAAAATTTAAATAAATTTTTTTAAAAATTTTTAAATTATATTTGAAAAAATTATCTTTATATTTGGAATCTATATATAAATGTTTATTTTGGATGATTTTTTTGATATTTTTCTAATAACATTCAAGTTATGATAAACAGTAAAAAAGAATACTCAAACTTTATTACAAACAATTTTATTTTCATAAAAAAAATTTATATAGTTATGTTATATTATATAATTGTTTTAAATTATGAATATATTATATTTTTTCAGTTAATATCATGTAGGTCATTTTAATTAAATTTATTTTGGATTTAGATGTAAAAACATTTCAATCTTTTGTAATGTTTTATCCTTTGAAAATCATTTTCTTATTTCAAGAATATGATTTATTTTAAATTAATTACATAGACTATTATATATTTAATTCTGAATAATTGATTCCATATTTTTAATTGGTATGTCAAAATTATGTAATTATCTTTCTTTTATTTTTGGGTATTATGAATATTAACTTCGATAATTTTTATTAATGAGGTAAAGGGTAAATAAGGTAATTAAGGGTAAATATAATATTATAAAATTAACATAACACTTTTCCTAAAATGAATGGATGAGTTTTATATAACCTAAATCATAATTGGGTATAAATGGTATCATTTGGAGGCCACTTAGATGAGATTAAGACATTTAATTTGTTTTATTTAAAGAAAAGTTACATATTTTCTTACTCAAATTTTAATAATTATATCATTTTTAATATAAATATATACAGAATATAAAATCAACTGTAAATATTAATTTGAAATCTAAAATGTTTTCCTTTATCATGGTAATTTATTGGTAATTTTTAATAAATAAAAATTCACCTTAAAGGCTTATACATCAAAGGTTCATAAATTAGTTGAATGGTGAAAAATAAATAAGGTAATTATTATTAAAATGATAGTTTCCATAATATGACCAAAAAACAAACTATATATTATTGGTAGAGTATAAATCAACCATTATTATTCAGGAATTCAGTTATTGACCATTAATATCATATGGAGAAGATTATGACACATATACTTTTTGATTTTAAGTGATTTTCAAGTTGTCACATTAATTTTTTAATATATACAACATCTTTAATATAGAATTTTCCAAAATATATATTAAATATAAATATTAAACTAAAATATAGAGGAATTTAATTCATAATTTTATTTTATTTTTAATCTTTAACTGACAAGTGTGTATATTAAATAATTACACAAAACTAATGTAGTAATTATTTTATTGATGGAAATATCAAATTAATGTCATTTAAAATATCCAAATAAAAATAATTTTGGATAATTAATATATATATATATATAATATGTTTTACATAAGAACCATAACCCATAAGGAAATAATATTTTTTTGAGGTTAACATCTTATCATGATATTTTTAAAAATCTAAGAAATGAATAGTGTCAAAATTAATACTATTAATATTTTATCAAAATAATGTTTATTAATTTATTTTAAAATCACAATATATTTTAAGAAAATATAAGATAATTACTAAATATTCTAAAATATTCTAAAATATTCAAATATTGTCGAATTGACATAAAATAAGTAAAATTTATACTCTTTTAATATTGAAGCAATTGTTACCATGGTTTAAATAAAATATATTAACTGGGGGTTAATCAAAATTATAATGTTTAAATTGATAGAAACACTTGATAAAATTTAGTTATTAGTCATGTTACAACCTTATTTGATTTAATATTCTAAAATAATACATTCGGGGGGGGGGGGGGGGGTGGATGTTGTTATATTTTATTATAAATTAATATTTTTGGAGATTCCAAAAGTGTCTGTCACATCATTTATAAATTGGGAAATCCTCCCTCATAAGGGTAATTCACTTTGACCCATCACACATAGTTATCTCAAGTGCATTTCCATTATAAAATTACTTATATAAATTTTAGAGGTTTTGGCCTTCTCAATAGACAAACTCTATGGTCTTTAAGAAGAGATCTAAAGGGTGCTCATCAAATAAGAGGCAATCTCCTCTATCGATTCATTCAAACTTATTTCTTATTCTACTTCCTCTTCATGAGTTTTTTACATTATAATGTAATAAATAAAATTTCAACTATATTATGAGATGTAATTATTAATATTTAACAACCATATTCCACCTTCTATCCATCATAGGAAAATAAAATTACTTCACGTGTTTGCATATGACTTACCGTATCCACACATTGGTGTAATCAGTTGATTCACCACCATTTTTCTTAGAAGGGTATAATTATGGAAATAATAACTATAATTGATTATTATTAAAGGATATTGTCTCTGGGAAAAATATATATTTCATCCAATTTCATACCAATTCACAATTATGTAAACTATATCATCGCTCATGCATACGTACGAATTACTGTCCCTACGATGTGATGTGATTAGTACTACCTGATATCAATTAAAATATTATTATATAAATGTATGAAAGAAAAAAATATATTATATATAATGATAATATAATTTTAAAATGATATAACAATGACTTAGTTAATTATTACCAGAACATATTCAAAAAAACATGCAAAAGAAAATGAGGCAGTTAATACCTGAATAACGAGTAAGAATGAATTGTTATTTAATAATAGAAGGTAATATTGTCTTATATGATACCATAAAGGTGACTATGATTCTATAATAGTTCAATTACATTAGTTAAATCATTATACTACAGGTTAGGACACATAAAAAGGATATCAAATATATGGTAAGGGATAATATCACAATCTCATTTTTCTATTAGATGGTTTTTAAATATGTATTTTTTAAAGTACATTTATCTTCCATGTCCATGATTCCTAAATATATATTCTAAATTATAATTTATATTCTCCTAATTTTTTTAAAGCTAATATTACACATTGGTTAATTTTTTATTAAATAGTATGAACAGAATATTTTTCCATTTTCGATACATGGTACCTTTTGACTTATCTGAAAAAAAGAAAGAGAAGAATGTTTTTTTAACATATATGGCATGAATGTATTTTTAAACATTCATAACTGATTATTTTCAAGAATATTAATCTAAAATATTCCAATTATATTTTCAAATAAATTATTTTTTAAACAATTATTTGGCATTTTGAGAAAAAAACATCATTGGACAAGAAAGAATATTTTCATCAAGAATTATTTTTAAGTATTCTATTAATAATATTTTCCATCTAAAATTATATTATTTAATATGTTTAGATTTAAATTATACTATACTAATTATTATAATGGATTGATTATTTTTATTGTGTAATGATATTTAGAAAATGCATTTGTTTTATATTGATTATGTTATGATGTAATGATGTTTAATATGCACATTTTATTCCTTGGGTTATGCTATGATGAATGATTTTAGTTTTTGTGGAAAACGTAAGAATGATTTAATTATGATGTTGGTGGGGCCCATATATCCCTCTAGTGCATTAGGTAATATTTATATCACATGATATTGATAGGTCTGTAATGAGAAATGATATCAACTTAGTAATACAGGGTTAGAACGCGAAGTAAACTGGTTTAGTAAAACTGGGCTAGAATTCAAAGTGAACGTGGTTTAGTAATGAACATTTCTACTAGGATGGTCCTAGAAATGAGCCTCAACTAATATTAAATTATTTTCTATGATTATTCATATGCCAAACATTCGATGTCTTACGTAATAAAGTTTGGGAATATGTTTATTAATTCTTTATAAACTTTTATTTTATAACCCCGAACATGATTTCAGAATCATTCATATAAAGGATATGATTTTTAAATGTTATGTTGTTTTGTATTATGATTATGATATGACTGAAATATCCCTTGTTTACCCTTACTGAGCATCTAATCTCATATTCTTAAATTTTTTTCGTTTCCCTATGATATGAAAAAAGTTTTATATAGGGAAACAAAAGGAGATAATATTTATTGGAGATGTTGATGATATATCACCAAATTATAGTAATGTGTTCCTAGATTCCAAATTCACTAAACTAACACATTATTTCAACGTATGATTTTGTAATGTATTAATTAATCAGTTAATGTAATGTAATTAACATGTACTAAAATTTTGAGTTGTCAGAGTTGGTATCCGAGGGAACGATAAGTTAACCTTAGGAAACTAAGATGAGAAAACTTTATTTAGATTCCTATAAATATTTATAAGTATACAAGGATATCCCAAGTATAATTCTATTTGTAGGTTACAATACTTGAATTTTGGTATTGATCATGGTTAATCTTAGTTTAAACATATGATTTTATCAATTGAAATTAATTCCATTTGATTATCTTATTTTCCTAGTATGATTTTTCCTCTCAGACTATTGTTTTTGGGTTTTAGACAAGGTTTGGAACACAGAAGAACCATGTTAATGATGAATGAAATGTAAAATAAAATGATTTACTTCTTGAAAACACAAATTTTATGGGAGCTGGAATACAAAATATTATCGCTAAACCAACACAAAATATAAATCATTCTGGATTTTATAAAGAGAAAATAAGGGAACAACATTCTATTGAGTCCTAATGCGGAAATGTACACCTTTTTTTGTTGGTCTTCTGATCCACTTGTTGCTGAACAATATATTAGTACCATTGAAAATATTTTTTCCTTATTTCATTGTTCATAATATTTAAATGACATTTTGGGTGTTTATCATTTTGAAGGAGAAGCTGACCACAAGTGGACTCTAATCAAGAATATGAGGTAGCAAGATGAAATTGAATACATGGAATGGGACGAGTTAAGGGACTTATTTATTAATAGGTACTTTCCTTGTATTAATCGTATGAATATGTATAGAGAGTTACTTGAGCTTATGTAAAAGTATGATGAATCTTTTGGTTCATCAGAGGAAAATTTTACAAGTCATGTGATGTATGCTTCCAGAATTATCATCCAACCTGATGGTATAATAGATAGGTTCTTTACTAGCTCAAACCAAGTATTCAAAGGGAATTTTCTATAAGATACATTAGTATATATGAATGGATTTTGGGTTGTTCTATCAAGGAATAAATAGATGGTTGGGTTACATATCAATCTCATGATTTGGAGAAGAAACAAAAGATAGAGTTCAAGGGAAAATTTCAAAACATTGGTGAAAAGAATATGAGTGTTTTCTTATGGAGAAAGTGTGGAAATAATAATGGTGGATATTGTTATAAAGGGACTAGTAATATTTTTATGTGTCGAAAATAAGGTCATTGGGTAGTTAAGTGACAATGTAATGGGAGAAATATAGCTAATGATGCGAATAGAGAAAAGAATTCACATAATTCAACTCTCACATTTTAATGTAGAAAGTGAAAGGTAATGGGGCACTATACCAACCAAATCCCTAATACAAGGGTTATCCATGATGATTGACATAAGTAACCTATTAAGGTAAATAAAAAGGTAAATCACATGTAATCACAATTGGTGATGCAGTGTAGGAAAATGAAGTGGTGGAATGATTGTGTGTTTATTTATTGGGATTATAGAATAATGTTGTAAAATCACATTTTTGGTATTATGGAATAATGAAATATATATTGGTCTACCATGGGTTTTCCGTATGTATTTAATAGTATATTCTAAGTGGTACCAGTAACTATGAAATGCGACTCATATATTTTTGAGAAAAAAATATTAAGGGAAGGATAACCCTTAATATGTCCACAATGTTGGGATATGAAAATGAAGAGTTGTTTGATAGAATTATTGACCTCCAGACTAAAATGATTACAATTTTATTTATGATATCACGGATATAAAATATAGAATTATAGAGATTTATGGTATATGGAAAGAGTTAATTTTTGGATGCATGCATATTTTTACTATGGTTCTATAGTAATTATTGTTATTACCATGTTTTAGGAAAATACATGATGAAGGAATTCAAATGTTTTGAATGTTACAAATAAGAGATACATAATTTAATAAGGGGGATAAATGTTAAGCCAAATTAGTGAAATTCTTTATAAATTTTTTGATTTAATATTTTATAAGGTTTAAAGGGGTATCAATTTATGGAATGGTTAAGTTAAATTTTTGATGAAGTTTTCCAGAATAATGTATTACCTCTCCATAGGTGGATTTATAAGTATTTGATAATGTTTGATAACATTTTTTATGATATATGAGATACCCTATAATCTCTTTATGGATCACATGACATGATAATGCTTTAGGAATGAAAAATAAAACTTCATTTCTTAGAATAATATTTGATGTGAAAATTTATGAAATTATACTAAATCAAGTAACTATTTATTCTCATGAAAAATTATTCAACTATAGGGAACCGATTCCAAAACAAAAAACATTATCATATTACCATCTTTACGATGAATAAAATGGTCCATTAAATCTTCTGAGATTTATGGATTATGGATTTTTAACTTTCTCCTAACTTTATTCTCTATCATTATCCCTATGAGATTTATTTTTAGATTTCTCTTCCAAATTGCTGTATTCACCTTCCACATAAGCTATCATTTGTGGAATCCCATTTATGATTGTCTTTGGTGACCATTATTTTTCTCACCATCAGTATTTAAAGGATATTTTATTGTTATTTATGAATATTTGTTTTTGTATGAATGAATCTTTCATGTATTTTATTTATCCCAGTTGAATTTAGAGGGAAATGTTTTTTAAGTGGTCTATATTGTGTCACCCTGAACTTTTGATGAGATATATTCTTTATATATTTTATTTTTTTATTTATTTATTTTCGTTATATTCATCGATGTCTTATGTTGTATGCTATATCTAGATAACCTTATTCCACATGAAACACCATCTTATCTTGCAGTATGATAGACACTATTCTTTTACTGCATTACACACAATTTCATGTTCTTTTGATAGAGTTCATTTCTTAGAAGATAAAGTTTTAGAGAATAACAAAATATTATTATGTTACCTTATAACCTAGCCATTATAATGAAGTGTTTGAACAGTATTATTTGAATTTTTAATTTATTATTTACAAATAATTTTATAATTAAATATTTGGTTTGCAAATAATTATATATCAAAATACAACCCTTTTGAAATAAATGAGAATGTTTTTTGGAAATACTATTAAAATTAAAATAAGAGAGTTTATAAAATAGTACAATTCCTCTTGGTGAATTTTATAAATGAAATATATGTTCAATATAATTTTCAAAAATAATCTTATATATTTTATAGACATGATATATGAATAAAATCAATTTTTTAGATAGAATAAGTATATTTCAGAAAATGTTATTATGTAGGTTTTTGATGGAACACCCATTTTAAATCAAGTGTTCAGACATTTTTATATTCTATTTGAATAAATAAAATTATTCTTTGAAATATGGGTTTAAAAATTACATTTGGATTAATTTTTGATATTTTTCTAATTACATTAATGTTTTGATGAATTGTAAAAAAAATCTAAATTGTAACTGAAAACAAAATTTTCATTGTAAGAATATATATATGGTTAAGTTATATAATTTAATGAATTTAAAATATAAATATAATATATTTGTATCAGTTAATATCATAGAGGTCATTGTCAATAATTTTTTATTAAATTCTACGGTAAAAACATTTTAATCTTTTGCAATGTTTTATCTTTTAATTCTCATTTTTTCATTTCAACAATGATATTTTTATAAATTAATTACAACAACTTCTGTGTTTTAAATTTTTTAAAATGTAGTCCAAATTTTAAATAATTAGGTCGAATTATTGTAAAGTGCATTTTTTTATTTTTCTGAATTATGAATAAAAATTTCATTAATTTTTTAAATACAGTAATATGGTAAATCAGGTAATTAAAGATAATAATAATAAGATAAAGTTATGATAACACTGGTCCTAATAAAATTTAATGCGTTTTTTGACCAAAATCATCCTTCAGTCGAAATAGTATCCTTTTAAATCCATAAAGATGATAATAGGGCATTTAATTTATATTATTTAAAGAAACGTTAAATATGGATTACTCAAATTATAATAATTATATCATTTTTAATATATAGTTATACAAATGTTAAATTAGACTACAAATAATTATTTTAAATCTAAAATATTTTTCTTTATCATGGTAATTTATTTTTAATTGTTAAATAATATATAATCACATTAATGTCATATACATTGATGATGCCAAAATTATTTAATTGACGAAAAATAAAAAATTATTTTTATTAAAAATATAATAACCATAAAAAGAAATAAAAATCCACCAATTATTATTTTTAGGGTGTATATCAACCATCATTATCCACAGGATGGCTTATTGACCATATGGAGAAGTAGGGAAGTTATTATAACACCAATAATATTTTATTTAAAGTGATGTTAAAGTTGTCACATTAATGTTTTAATATATATATATATATAGTTTTTAATGTTGGATTTTACAGAATATATATTTTACTATAAATATTAATTTGAAATATAGATGTATTATCTTCATTATTTTATTTTATTTTAAGTTTTTAACTCACCAATAAGTATATTAATTATTTTTCTAAAACTAATGTGGTAATTATGTTATTAAGGGAAATATAAAATTAATTATAATTAAAATACTAAAATAAATATAATTTGGGTCAATTAATATAACCAATGAATTTTATAGATTTCCTTGACCACTTATTTATATAATAACATATTTATTTTGAGTTTGAAATATTATATTGATATTTTAATAAATCAATGAAGTTAATAGTGTCAAAATTGACACTATTGATATTTTATTGAATTATTTTATAATATTATAATATTTTTTTAAAAACTATATAATAATTATTATAAAGTATAAAATATTATAAATTGTTCATTTATGTTCTAATTGGAACATCATGCTCAATAATTTCAAATATGCAATAATGAACATTATATCCATTAATTAAAAATTATAAAAAATGAACGTATTTCCCATCAAATAAGGTAAGTGTGAATAATTAATTATTCAATAACATTTAATGATGATGATAGTCATGATCATATATCATAATTAAATAGGTACTAGGTGACGTGATCTTACCATTCACCTTTTATTTATATCAATTATCAATTTCAATTGTAAATTAATGTTAACACACCATAGACGGTGGTTTAATTACCTTGCCAATGCATAGGGTCATTTCATGGTATCATACCGTTACTTTTAATCCATTTAAACAACATCCTTATGAGATCTAATTCAACACACATCAAAATTTAGTTTAATCAAACAATAAGGAAAACCATTCATTAGAATTTTATATAATTCACTATAATAGGGGGTTTTCATCGTGGTATAAAACCTATAATGATTCCATTTTTGTTTTAAGGAAAACCAATTTAATGTGGTAAAATTTAATTAACATAATTTAATAATGAAAAATATAATGCATGGAAATGATAACACGTTACATGACGCTACATGATATAGACATCCAAACTTTTAGAGAAAATAAATTGAACAACTAAATTATATGGATAGAGGATTACTCATCTATCATTCGAGTCAAATTCATAGTATAAATAAAGAAATAGATAGCCAAGAAAATTTTTCTGGAAATGGGGCATAAGAGCTCGCATTAAGATAACATCAATAATGGTGAGATAAACAAACAAAAGTAGGAAGATGATTGATAGTGTTATTGAGAGGATTCCAATATGATGAATAATGTTTGATTCATATATCATATTGAAGAGATATAAGAAACCCAAGAGGAGTGGGAGAGTCAACCTCCTTCATTATTATAATATTCACTATTAAAAAAGGAATGAATCAATTTAGTTTTTAAATGAAATGTAAAATTATAATTTTACAACTTTTTTAAAGGGTGGACAGTTTGGCCACCAAGTTGGCCAAACTCTATACCATCTATCCACCATCACAATCCCATATAAAACACTCGACATGGGCACAATACAGGGTTAGAAAAACTATGAACAACCCATGAATGCTCATTGTCCAAGGATACCAATCCCTTGCATGGTTAAGAGTGTGTTTAGCAGAAGTTGTTCACAAACAATGAAACAGTCACTGTAATTTTTTTGCTGGTTTCCCATAGTCATGGATCCTTCCTTGAATGGATAAAAAAATTAAGTGGAACCCATTATGTCCCACACGTTTTATTTTTATGATTATCACCAGCTTTCAACCAAATTTTTTCCTCACTTAATTCTCTAAAAACCGATGCTGAAGTCTCTGAATAAAGATACAACACACATGAATCCTTCAATAAACCATTATTCATTTATGTTAGGATAAAAAGGAATTTAAATGTAAAAATTAAGTATCCATAACTCCAAAAAATAATTATGTTATAGTTTTTTCATACAAGGTTTCTCAAAGTGGTGCAAATAAGAGAGGGGAGGTTGTCCTTTTATAACTTAGGTGCATGGCACACTTGTTATTTTTCAATGTTTTAAAATATTATTATTTCACTTTCTAATATAAATGGCCCTAACATGACTTTTATATATAATATATAATATTATGATTTCTATATAACCAACCAATGTGGTCGAAAATGTTTTTTAGTTCATTTTGACCCCCATCATTTGGTTTCACCCATACATTGACCATTTTAACCCTAACCCCTGTAAAAATATTTTCAATATTAAAGTTATGTAATTTTATATATAAGTTAACTATTATATCATAGATGGATTTTAAATGAAATATTCGACCATCTCTCATCCTAATAATCACTTTTCAATATTTTTATAATTTTTAGAGAATTTAATAAAATAATATATACCAGGAAATATTTTTAATGTAATTTTGACATCATTTATTCAATTTGACTTTAATGACATCAATATAACAACTGAATTAGAATATAAAGTCATTAACCTTAAATTATATATTCTAATTAAACATAAAATTCATGCCGCTTAATAATTAATCTAAGAAATATTACTTATGATGTTTTTAAAATTATTCACATTGACTTTTTAAACTAATTTTAGATGCACTATGTCGGTTTCATATAGTATTTAAAGGTACTTATACCACTACAAAAAATATAAAAAATACCAATCATAAAAGTAAATTAATCATGTTACTTTTTTTCATTCATTCATAACATATTCTTGTCCCCATGTGGACATATGATACAAATTAAAATCAATAGAGTAAAATTTTGGAATCTCCATTACATAAAATAATATAAATGTCATTATCAAGAAAAAATAGAACTAAAATACTATATATTTGAATCATGAAAGTATATGGTTGAATTTAACCCATCCAATTTAATATGTTCATGTTTTGGGTTGATATGGGTATCTTATCCGAATTTTTTGATAGTGATTTACCCATTTTAGCCTTACGACGATGATAATTTTTTATGACGATTACTATTCATAATGACAAAAAATGAAGGAGTTATTTTTAAAAAAACTAAACCTACTAATTCAAAATAATGTATTCATTTTTCATGATTAAAACACTAAATGTAGAAAAATTCAATTTAAACATAATTTCATCAAACACAATTAGAAATATTTTTTAATCTGTTTTCAGCATAAAAAATAACTTATATCAAAATTATGAATATTGATTATTCAACATGAATTAATAATAATATTATAAATTAAATTTATCAAATATCACTTTAGTACAAAATCCAAAATAGAATGTTTTTTTAAATTAGAAAATTAAATGAAATCGAATGAGAGTATTTGAAAAATTTTTATTCTTATATATTCATAAAAACATAAACTATTTAACAAAAGTCAAACAATTTCACAGTATGTTTATTTTGAAATGATGATTTCAAAAATATTGGCCATTTTAATTTTTTTTTGAAAAGTTTCATAAATTAATTACAATTCATTTGTTTAAAAATACAATAAAAATCACTTTAGAATAAAATTAATTTTCGATGTATAGATTGACTTAACTTAAAAATGAAGGCTTATTAATAATAATTAATAAATATATTTGTTTTAAGTAGTAGAATTATAAATATATTTCATAATGATGTTACTCATATTCATACCCATCAAGTGAGTTGAAATGTTATAATAGTGACGTATAAATAATGAAATTTTTATAATATATCCCAATTCACTTAAATCTCAGGGTTCTCTATTAAGAAATATGTCAATATTATTATTCTTTTTAAAATAAATTTTTAGGTTGTTACATTTCAATTAATTATTTCTATTTTATATTTCATCTTATATAATTTCTACCCAAGTATCCACCGTCAACCATCAAACTCACATCCCCATGGTTTAAATAATTTAAAATTCATTACCATTCTATAATTCCATATACAATAGGAATCATTCTTATCTACCAAAAAATAAGTAAATACCATGAAAAAATAGTTCTGTTAAGATATCTGGAATTTAATGTAGAAAATAAGAAAATTTGATGAATGAACTTCAATGTAATAATCAATGGGAAATTCCACCTTTAACCTACTCTATCAGTCATGGTTCTTTCCCTGACTCTATTGTACGCATCACCACCCTTCAAGGAATCATTGACACAACCTAGTGCCATCTCCACAAGCACCCCAACATAATTATTTCCAAACCACCATCAATATTAGGCACAAATCATGTCATCTAGAAAGTATTCAAGAAAAAAAAGTTGACATGGAATCTAGGGTATAAAACCAAGGTTTATATCCTTCTTAAGAAAACAACCTTTCTCAACCCCAAACAATTATCATTAAAAATAAAAAAAATTATTTTATTGAATTAAACGATTCATTTAAAATAGGATACTACCATAAAAAACCCAAATAATCATCTATCATCACCTAATAAATTATTGAAACATGCTTCATGAATAACATCAATTTCAATCTATTATAAGGAAGAAAGATAAAAATTCTACATTACTATTTATTATTTATTATCCAAACGTTTCCAGATATACAATATTTATCAAAATTATAAGAATAACCAAATCTTAAATCAAGAAACAAAAATTTATTGAATAGTATTTAGAAAATTTAAGAGGCAAACTGTCAACATTATGTAACTCATGTGATCTATACAACCCGAAACCAAAATATATTCTTTATTTATAGTTTAATATTCATTTTGTTTAATTACTCTATTACAAAATGATTTATAGCATGATAAATTCTTAATTTCACCTAAATGATTTGATTAATGAATTATATATCTGAATAATTATCAAATTTCTTCAAAAATAATAATAATAGTAAAATCTATCATATCACTACTCCCACATGGAATCTAAAGCCCCTTAATGATGTGATGAAACAAAAGTAGTAATAAAAATAAAAACAATTCCATGATAAATTAAGGATATAAATCAATATATAATTGATTGGTAGAACGTGATAAAATAAAATCACATGGTCAAGAAACCATTTGAGAAATAGTTAATAATCAACTCAATACACCATGGATCTACCACAAGCAGTTGAGAATCAATACCAATCGATAGGGCTTCATAATTTCTTGAAATAGGAGCTATGTCCACCAGGGGTTCATTGGAAAATGGGGGATTTTGAGACAATATAAGGTTGTAATAAAATATAAATTCATTCCTCCAGAAACATTTTAGTACTAGGAATGGGTCATTTACATTATTAATGGATCCTAACTAAAACATATGTCACCATGATCTTATAATCAAAGTATCAACTCACATCATTAATTAAATATACAAACAATGACTATTTGATGTTATATTAATAGAATTGATCCCTTAATCCATTCATTTCATGAATCAGTGGTTCACACCACCAATCACACCCTGTGAACTACCCCCACTCAAATTAAGATATAATCTATCATGCCATTGAAAACACTTCAAGCTATGATGTGATCGTAAAAACATATTCCATCTACCAAACACTGCCACAATTACACTAAAATAGACCACATCACCTCATAATATTTGAAAAACTTGATTGAATTGTCTTTGTAACCTTACATTAAAATCCGATCAGACCATTCTAACTCTCATGAATTAAAACTAAACATGTATTAAAGGGGAGGAATAAAGATTTCCTGAACTACAAGACCATGAGATACCTATCAAGAAAGTCACCATCACTGGAGCCCAACCATATCACTTAGTGGGAAAAAATATACCTCTTAAAAACTATCCTAGGAGAGATACTCTCAAATTGAAAAATACCATAAACTAGTAATCATATAAGAGATAACTACCTTATAAACCAAAAAGATGTAAACACCATCAAATATAATTATAAAGGAATAACCAAGCATCATATTACTTGTGGAACTAAGTGAATATCCATGAATGAAAATCCTAGATAATCTAATACATGGAACTATTTACCCATAGAAGGAAAATTAAAGTAATAGGAAACCGACACAATAACTTCTTCTAGTGGTCAACAACTCCAGATACTACTCCTCAAAGGACGAATCATCATAAAAATAAATCGTACCCCTACTGATGGTGTGAAAATTATCATAATGTTATTATAGAATCTAAAAACCCAAAATGAAATTATGAAATTGGCTCATTTTCATAGGTAAATGAAAACCTATTACTCATGGATCCTCACACAGCAACACTTTGAGTGTCCTAACAATCTGGGGCGAAATAATTCTCCCAAGACGAAACCTCCAATGTCCTTGATGAGTAGCCTCTTTCTATAATACATGATCTCCAATGTCCAATACTATAGTCCTTGTGCCATTTCTATCATAGTTCTTCCAATTATCATACACTACTTTCATATTATAACAAATCTAATGAACTATTTCTGACATGATCTACACTAGCTCTGACCTAATAGTTACTAACTCTTTTAAACAAGTCCAGTAAAATAAAGAATGGTAAGGCTACGTATACAATGAATCTAGTGATTCTATACCAATTTTGGTTTGCAAGATATTATTTTAAGAAAAATTTAACAATGATAGTTTGTTTTCCCATAATTCTCTCTAATCCAGGATAAATGCACAAAACATGTATTCCAGAGTTTGGATGGTCTTCTCTGTATGGACATCCTTATATGGATGAAAAGCAATGTTGGGTACAAATGAGAACCAGAATCTCATAAAATACCTCTCCAAACATGATATTGGAAATGAGGATCTTTACCATTTAAGATCATTATAGAGACTAAATGAAGAAACACCACCTTATCTTGATATAGTCTTGACAAAACCTCTACCATGATCGAATACCTTATATTTAAAAAGTGATATAATTCTATCCAGAAAAACACCATCTCCCATATAGAAACCTATCCCCCTTGTGATCAAGGTATAATAGTGATTAATTCCATTTATATTTTCCCCAAATTCTATTAGGGAACATCAAATAGTGGGAACAAACCTTTGGGAGCATGGTGTTCTTCCTTTACCCTCATAAAGACACAACAATATGAGATAAACACTATAATTGAACTATAAAACCTAGGAAATAGAAAATGAACTTTTATATAATGGTACATCATTATCATACTAGGATGTACCATTAAGGGTGAGCTAGGGAATAACAGAGAACAATATCACATACCACTAAATGATTGAAGAGACTCCCTGAAAACAAATAATTGTGTTGATCATCCTCATACCATCCATCAAGGGAATCACCAATAAAAATTTGATCTCTCTGGACATCTACATAATAATCCCCCATGTGATACTCCTCCACCTACTATACAATATATGAAAAAAGCTCCATATTATAATTTAATCCTACACCACTAACCTCTCACATATCAAGATGATTCTTAGAGATCTCTTCTGTCAATATCCAAGGATCACTAGACTCACACATAACTCCATTGTTTGACATACCACTTAAAAAATAAGCAAAAAAATTACCCTTTATTATTTTATAAGATATATTAAATTCATAATACAATATTAATTAAATCTACCATTATTTTTACAAATTCACATGAAATTGGAGGAACACATAACTCATGTTATTTTGTTTGCCGGAAAGAACAAATAATTCATCATTAAGATAGTACCCCACAACATTATTGAGAACATGAACATTGTAAAATTGAGTTCTTGGATCTAATGGATATGTTCATGGGATAAAAACTTCTATATCCCATAAGAAACAATCTTTTTCTTCTTTATTAAGACACTTAACAAGATAAGAATCGAGGCTTCACAATAGACATTCAAATATACTATTTATGGAAAATATAGAATTAATGTGTTAACCATCTACTATATTAGATAATAACATGTAGATTGGAATTTTTTTAATCACTAAGAACTCAAGATCCTTTATAGTCAATGATATCATAGTAGTCCCAATCTATGATAATCCATGTATAAACATCCTATAGTAGACTTCTGTACAGAGGAAACTCTTCACCTCTATTGAATTATCAGGTGATCCATAATAAAATATCATATAGATCTATGAGGGGTCCATAACTAATAATTACTAGAAAAATTTTTTTTACCAATTATTAATTTCTAAGATACCATAATTTATAATTATACCACATCTCAAATAGATACATATGACGAGTAACTCCCAAAATGAAGAGAAGATGATCTATGTTCTCCTCTTCATATGTGGTGTACACAAGGATATCATAGATAAAAAACAATGAACTACACCATAAATTCATGGAAAATTTCATTAATAAATCCTATTAATACAAAAATAGTTTTCATTAAAATGAATGAAATTAATGAAAACTCATAATTCTCATAATGAAATCATAATGTTGTCTTTAAAATACTCTCTTCCATTGAGTACCAAGGATGATATAATAATTTTTTATAACTAAATATATCAAATTAAATGATTGTATAAATCTTCAATTTTTTCAATAGATAGTTAATAAATCAGTTTCTCCTATGTTCACTGATTAAAATATATACATAGATATATACTTCTTCTAGCCTTCTTTGTGAACACAATGATAACACCATATGGTGACTCCCCTGGTTGAATAGAAAGACACTAAAAGATATCATGGATCTATATCCACTACTCCCCTAAATTATAACGAACCGTCCTATATAGTGACATCAAAATCATGGACATGATTTGTTTATACCTATAAAAAATTTGATCTCATATTGAGGGGGTAGTCCATAATGGAGTTGAGAAATACATTTTTGTACTTTTGTATAACCTTGAGAGACACTTTCCGATAATGCTATGTTGAAATAAACAACAAATTAGCTTTTATGGAAGACAAGGAACAACAATTCCTCCAACCCGTCTGAGTATGTAGTGACCCTGACCCTAGAAGCCTGATTCCGCTACATGAAACCATTACATATACATAAGATTCAAGGAATTGAGTCCTAGATCATTGGATTGTTTAGTATTTTTGGTAGACTAGATACATATATAAGTATTTAATTAAATTTTAATATTGAAATTATAACATAATTTTTGGAGAAAAATATTATTACCTCTCGGATATCCTTACATATTGAACATAGTACTCTTTATGGAATCATGGGGAAAGTAAACAAAATAACGGTGAGCTCAAAAACTAAGTAAGGGTTATAACAGATGTAATCATGAATAAATAATAATAATCAACAATGAAATGTAAATAACTAAAAACACATTCCATTTAAATAATATGACTATCCTGATATGATAAGGTTGAATCTATATTCAAGGTAAATAATTGTAAGCACATGACATTTAATCAATAAACTGAGAATGAAATGCATCCGCAGATTTTATCATAATGAAATTCACATGGATAACAATAAACAAATTCTAAATTAATTAAATGATTAATTATTCGACATCTTGTCTCAGGAACATGAAAACCTATACTCTCAAGATCTATCCCCCAGTCAGTTTAAAAATATATGTTCAACCCCATTTAATTTGGCCATCTAATTTTATCATGAGACCTATAGATGCATAAAGGTTCTATGTAATATCTTTCCCCACCTAACACAAAAATTCCTGCACCTTCCTCACATATTTAATAATATTTTTAATTGATGAATAGTATTCCTCATCATCAAATATCCGTATTGAGCAAAGGATGCATATTTATCAATATTTCACTAGTTATCCAAATAACATTCAATGTGAACAAAGTATGTAAAAATGGTATATTGTTTAGAAACATATCATATAAATCCCAATATAAAATGAATAATTATAAGAAATACAATTTCCAATGAAAAATGACTATATTAAAGTGATTATTTCAAGAAAAAGTTAACAGTCACAAAAGAAAGTGAGATTTCATAATAACTTATATCACTGGGTTATTTTAAAATCAAATCACCTTGGTTGAAATATCTCAAATTTAAACACAAAATAAAATCAATAATGAATTATTCCTTATATTACACATCAAATTAGAAGTATTCACATCATATAAATCCAATTTGGAGCATAATATTACAACATCCCTCAATGAAATGAAAATTAGGTCATATCTTGTACCTTATGATTCATTTTGGTTAGAGGCCATTTAAACACCTATATAATGGTTTTAATTATATTAATAACTTAATAAAAAACATTTTTATATTTATTTATCATATATTATCATTTAAAAACATATTTACAATGGTTCATTAATATTCTTTCATTATTCATAATGTTTTGGGTGTTAATTGTCTTGTTTTATGAAGCATGTTTTGTTATGAAAGTTTATGCTCCTCTATATATTTTATAGTTTTTTATCCTAAAGAATAATTATAACTACATAATTATAATATTCATACATCAATTTTAATTTTTAAAAAAATTATGAATAATAGTTATGAGAAATGATGTATGTTACGATGAAAGAGACAATAGGTTGTACACAAACATGAGTATAGATTTCCATTTTTTAATGATAAATATGGAAATGGGTTTAGAAATATTTTAACTTTACATAATGGTAATAATATAATTAATACCACTTTATATACCTATATATATCATTCACGCGGTTTTCTGAAGAAAAAGTGAGTCACTTCACTTCATGAAGGTGGTATTCTACATGTACGCCAACAACATTATCGTCTTTCATTGAGTGAAAAAGTAAAAAAGTAAAATTAAATATTATAATTATAGAATGATCAATATATCATGAATATGAAATATATTTTATTTATATCAAATATATTATTTAACATTACCTTTCTTACATTCCATGTAATGCGTTAGTGATAGATAAATCACATATCTTCAGGAGGTGGTAGTCCTCCATACACACAAGCAACATTATTGCACCACACACGGAATGGAAAGTAAAAAAATGATATAATGAATAAAATGGTTCAATAACTTCATAAATATCATACATATAGTTTATATTAATTATAAAAACCAACCATTAAATCTGGCATTGGAAATAGAAACATTTTAGTATACCAACAATTAAATATCAACATAATGAATAAATGGGTTTAATAATTTTATAAATATCATAAATATAGGTGGTAGTCTTTAGAATAAATAAATGATTATTTCTTATCCTATTTTCTGAAATTTATTAAATTTTTATGTTTTAACCTTAGAATAGAAATATATTAGTATATTCACGATAATTATTTTATTATATAATCTTGGAATATTATGAATTTAAGGAGGTGGAGAAGGAAATAAAATTAATATGATTTTAGATGACCATTATCTCCACTTTGGGTATCATCCATAGGTTTGAAATAAAACATTCTTTTTTTGGATTTATACAAATAATGTTCCTTTAATGATTATGTTAGGGAATTTTGGGAGACATTTGGTTAAATATTTGAATGAACAAATGGATTTATAGGTATTAATATGTGATGGGTGTGAGTTCCCATTTATAGTAGAGGAGGAGTGACATTTTTGTAAATACTCCAAAGAATTCAATTTTGGGCGGTCTCCCTTAACTCTTGTGGATGAAAAAGTTAGAAATAATGTAGGAAATGGTTTATTTTTTCAATAAATACCACCAACATAAAAAATAAATATATTTTTTAAAATTTATTCCTTAGTATTTAAGTTTACTCAATTTTAATGTTTTAATTTTTTACCATAGTAACAAATTTTCTAACCTAGGTTGTTTTTCTATTAATACTATATAATAGTGAGACATATCAGAAAATATATACCCAATTTGTTTTAATTTTATATATAATTTATAAAATAAAAAACCCATTTATTTTTTTAAATTAATTTTAACCAAAGCCCTAGTAACACATAAAAACAGTAAATTAACTCTAATTACTGTAAGGAAGTCTTTACACTTAGTGCTCAATATTTTATTTTTAAAATATTAATATAAATAATAATGTAAAATATTTTATATTTATTAAAATTTAAATATGACTTTTTAGAAGATAGTATTTTTAATAATTTTCCTCATTTAACAAAATGTCATTTACTCTAAAATAACATTAATATAAATTTTGACATTATACATATAATATGAATATAAAAAACATCGAGAAAATGATGTAATTAAAATACATTATTTTCAAAAATATTTAACAAGATATTATCATCTAAAAATTAATGTAACACAATAATGAATTCAATTTAAATTACTTCCAATATTCTTAATATCATTTATTTTATTTTATTTTTAAATAAAAAATTCACATGTTGGTGTTTCATAAGTATTTAATGTAATTATTTAATCTATAAGAAACTAAAATAATTTATCATGATAAAAAATAAATATAACTTTTAAAAAAATATTTATAACCCAACATATAATTTTTTACCCAATCCCAAATGATTAAAAATATTAAACTCATAGAAGGTTCCTTTATTGAATTTATATTTACATAACATATTATATGTGTCACCTTTATGGAATATTATCCCCCTAACTAATAAAAATAGTGCCTTATGTTTTAAGGTTATAATTGTATCCAGAAATTGGTGTTTCTAATGTTATGGGTCATTCTTAAACCATATATTCAATGTCTAAGTACATTATGAACTCATTTTTACCTTATTCACTATAATTAATTTTAACTATTTTCAATGATTATTATGAATAAATATGTTGAAATTATTAGGTAATATAAATTATAAGTATTATAAATATGGAATCCATTTTTACAAATACAACTCATATAATTGGAAGAATTCATTTTAAAATTAATCTCGTAGAAGTGATGAGAAAGAGGGGGGTTTAAATTGAAAATTTTAAAAATATGAAAAAAAAATTATTCTAAATAAAATATTAAATTGATGAATATGAAATTAATTTTAATAATATATTCAAAATTTAACGATTTTTAATTTACAACCAAATAAAAATATAATTTAACATCCTAAATTATTTAGACGATAGGAAACATTTATATTAAAATCCAGTATTTTTAACTCTTCCGATAAAAATTAAACATATTAGAAAAGAATAAAAAATTCTAATATAATCATGATACTTCTATTTTAAAATGGAAGATTATTTTTTCCATATATTTTCTCTAAAATTGGTAAATTTTAATTTTAAATAATGCACTACAAGCACTATTGAACTCTCTTTTAGAAATAATATTATTTTTAGAAAACATTTCTATTTCATTTAAATGATTCTTATTTTATTAATAATAAATACATATCTAGTAAACATGTTAATACTATATATTTTATAATGTTAGTTATTCATATTAATACTCTCCTTTCCAATTTAGAGTTGTTATATATAATATTAAATAAAAATAAAATTAGAATAGCACTGTTCAGTAAAACTAGACCATGCATGTAACACACACTTTTCAATAATATTCATTGTGGAATGTAATGAAAGAAAAACCTAGGCTCATGTGAATTTAATGATATTGAATATATTGCATTTACTAAAATACTAAATACATCATAATGTCTCATGATGTTATATTCCATTATCAATATAGTGTTGCATGTCACATATGCCATATAAAACGAAGTTCATATTTTAGTATTTCATGGTGTTACATTCTAACCACATTAAGTAATATTTTACCTCAAAATTAAAACATGATCTTAATATTTTAGGGTTTGAATTTTTAAAATTCCATTTTCAAATAACCCACATCATAAATAGAGTTAAAAACATACCCTCTAAATAAGAGTGAAAAGGAAGTAGAAAAGTCATATAAAATAACATATAACAAGGATTTTATAGAGGAGAAATTTTGTGTAAAGTTAATATATGGACATGGAGTAAAAGTATAAATAATCATAGAGTTATTGAGTCCATTTTCCATATTGAAGTGAATTTTCAATGAAATGTTAAGGGGATCAAAACCATAAATATATAATGATTTGAAATACCACATAATATTTTGTATAGGACTATAAAAGGACAACATTTTTGGTTCAACACCCTTTTCCTAAAGTTGAGGAATTATCTAAATCTATATGAATATATAGTAAATATAATTATTTAATACATTTTTATTTCATAGACACAATTTTATCTTATTTTGTGCATCAACCAACTTTTAGTTCTTCACTTACTTAAACAAAATGAGTACGAAAAAATGAATTTTTTATGACCAAAGCATTAAAATTTTATTTTCTACATTACATAACATCCATAATAGTGTTATAAGTAATTAATTCAATATATATTTATTATAAAAGTTCTCTAATATAATAAATTAATCTCTAAATCTAAAATTTAACACCTCAAGATCATCAATAAACTTTATTTTTAAAATAGTTTAACATATGACATATTAACTAGGACATCACATTGGTCAGGGGATGGAATAAAACCCTTATTGTCCATTAGTAATTGTTTCAAGCCCCACATCATTGCTATACGATATGGGTTCTCACCCAGTATGCAGGGTTCCCTTTTTATAAACTATATTTAAATAATTCATATAACCTTCCCAAAACAATATTATGGACATCCTCGAAATAAAATTAATCATCCAATATAATTTTACTTTTGTTTTTAATGTAAAATATTATTTTCAATGTATAATAATATTATTTGAAAAGTATTATAATTTTATTAACGATTACATTGACACTAGATGACATCAATACCTTACAGTTATGTCCATAATATGAATGAAATTATTCCTAAAGTAGATTTCCTGCTAAAACATATGCTTTTTGTAAATTTTTCTAACCATCATTATTCTTGGGAGAATCACATCACATAAAACCTGAAAATCTGTGTTTTGAAATTCAAAACTATGATAAGCCTTAATCTAGTAATAACATGATGGAATTCATTTAACTTATGTTAATTAAGAAATATATTACTCAAAAATTTTATACCATACATAGATGTTTTATGATTATTATAACCAAAATACCATTGGTAAAAAAAATTCCAAAATTTAATTCCAAAATCTCATAACAAAAATAATACTTTGGTTTTATTTCCCAAAATTTCATTCACTAGTATACAGCTTATCCTAGGTCATTCATTGTCATCGCCTATTCAAAAAATTCATAATTTTTTCTAAAGAAAATGCGAATTATCCTATAAATATCCCCAAGGAGTAACAAACTAGCTTTATTGTAAATCTCATTTTCATACACCAAGTGAATATATGGTCAATACCAATGAAAAATTTTCATACTTGTTACCTCTAGGTTAATTTTTACTAGAAAAAAATGAACTTTTAATATCCATAAAGTGACGTATTAGTAGGAAAAAACTACATAATATTTACCTTAAAAAATTTAGGATATTATTAAATATTTAGCCACAAATTCTATCATTGGGTTGTGTTAAATTATCAATGTTTCACTAAATCTAGTTTTTTAGGATTCTAATAAACATTCTTTGATACCAACTATAGTTACTCCGACCTCAGAAGCTATAAATCGGTTCTTATTACCATTACATTGGCATTAAATACAATATATATCATCCTAAAGGATATAATAGTTTTGTAGTATTGGTATACTAGATACATACATAAGTATAAAATTGTAATTGTATAAAAAAATTTTAAAATAACTTTTTCAAAATAATACCATTATTACCTCTAGATTAATCTTTCATATCCAATACAATACTCTTCCTAGATTCTTAGTGAAAGGAAACAAAATTCGGGCATGTTCGAATGACCAGTATGGGTTACAATAGAAGTAATAATGAATAAATAAGTCTAAATAATATATAATGATAAAAAAATGAATACAAATTCCATTTAACTAACTTTACTATCATGGTAAGATAAGATAAAATCAATATGGAAAGGTAAATGACTAAAAATACATGTCATTTAATTAATAAAATGAGAATGAAATTAATCCATATATATTGTCAAATTGAAAATATCATGGGTAATATTAACTAAATTCTGAATAAAGGAAATGAATAATTATTTTAAATCATGACCCAGGAACATGAACACCTCTACTTTCAATATTTATCCTCCATAAAGATTAAGACTACTTATAGAAACCTATTTAATCTGGCCAACTAATCTGTCTCATGATACCTATCGATGCATCAAGGGGTTATATAATTTCTTGGACCCACCTATCACTACATGTTCAAATCAATCCTAATATATTCTATAATCTACATAATTCATGACAAATCTTCCTTATTATGAAATATCTATATTGATAATGATACATATTTATCAATATTTATCTAATTAATCAAATAACATTCAAAGAAAACATTATATGTAAAAATTGTATAAAATTTTGGAAATAATCTAATAAATAAAACAATAATATTTTTATTTATTTTATAATTACTTTAAAATTAAAATAGAATAAAATAAAGTTATTGTTTTAAGATAAATTTTACAATCACAAAATAAAGTGATATTTTAGAATAACTTTTATCACTTGGTAATTTTCAAATAAAATCCCCTAGATTAAATAATTCTAATTGAAAAATAAAATACAATTAATAATTAATTTTTTATAATTGTATATATCAAATGAGATGTATATACATCATATAAAAGAAACATGGTTCATAACATTTCAATATGTATCAATGAATTGAAATTGAGACGAAATTCTTTACAATATGATTCGTTTTGGTTGAACACCCTTTTAACTCAGGTATAATGGTTTTAGACTTATTATATTATTATTAACAAAATATCATAATATTTTTATATCATATATGATCATTTTATAACATATTCTAACACCATTATTCATAATAATTTGTTGTTTTTGTTGTTTCTGGTTTTAACTGTCTTGTTTTCACATGAATGTTTTATTATGAATGTTCATGTTCATTAATATGTTATATATTTCCATAAAATCTATAATAATAATAATAATTAAATTATTACTATATTTTAACATCAATTATACTTTTAAAACCAATAATTAACTATGGTTTTTAAAAATGATGTATGTTTGGATCCTGGAGATGGTAGGCCACACTTACACATGACTGACATTATACAATGACCAGTATGGAAAGGTGGTAAGTAATATATTAAATTTAAATAATATAATAACATCATTAATACCATATTATATACATATTTATATCATTAATGTGGTTTGATGATGAAAACAGAGTCACATCTCTCTGTCAAGGCAGTAGTCCACCTATATACGAATGATGTTATCGTCTTTCATTGAGTGAAAATATAAGAAATGAAAATTGATATATTGCCATTAAAGAATGATAAATAAGTTATTAGTATATTAATTATGTAATTTATATAATATATATTCATTTTTTAACCATATAACATTCCATGTAAAGAGTCAGTGAAAGTTGAATCACATTGGATTATGATATGGTTGTTTGTTGTACACACAATCGATGACATTGTGCCTCCAATGGAATGGAAATTTTAAAAAAATAAAAATTGATATAACCAGTAATTTTTTTTATAATGTTTTAAATATTACATATATAGTTTATATCATTCATAATAACCATCATGAGAGGTGTGAATGAAAAAAATGAACTATATTGGTTTGTGATTCCGTTGTTTTCCACACACACAAACAGTGATTTCATAAAATATTTGATAAAGTTGTGTAGTATTTTAGGTTTTATAATTAACTAGAAAAATCTAATTATATTCAATATATCTAGTTTATTATATAATTATAATATATTAGTAATTTAAGGATGTGTATACAAAAATAAAATAAAAACAGTTTTAGAAGATCATTGCCTCTTCTTCGAGTAAACACCTTTAGTTTGAATTAAAACCTTTATTTTTTTCGATTTATTCCAAAAATATGGAATATTTTATTTTTAAAGCATGTTAGTTATATATTTTTGTAGTTATTCTTTTGATCCAAATGGATTTATATGTTTGAATAAGTTAGGGGAGTGAGTGCCCTTTTATAGTTGAGTTAGAGTAGAATTTTTCAAAATATTCAAACAGTATTCAATTTTGGGAGGTCTCCATTATGCAATGTGTATCCTAAATTGTATAACAAGGGATTTTAGTATTTATCTAGTGTATGAAAAAATTTACCATATAAAAATAAATAGATTTTATATTTTTGTTCCTTAGTGTTTATGTTCACTCACTTTTAAGATTTTAGTTTTTACCATTATAACTAATTTTCTAACATTGGTAATTTATCCATTAAAAATAAATTAATGTGAGAATTAAAAAAATATAAACTCAGTTATTATAAATAATATAAATAATTTATGAAATAAAAATTACATTTTTGGAAATTAATTTTAATAGAGGCATATGTAAGATTGAAAATCCACCTTAACCTTAACCATTATTAAATTGATGTTACAATTTAGGAGTCACTATGATCATTATAGAAGATAAATTGGTACACGAATATACTATATTTAATAATTATTAACATTTAAAATTCACTCTTAAGGATTATTTTTTTTTAAATTTAGTTCCTATAATAAAATATCATTTATTATAAACTATCAAGGATGTGCTTCATCTAGTTTGTCCTTATCAATGAAATGGGAGTTTCCCTAACAAAGTGGAGGATTGTGTGTTTGAATCTTCACACCATTGGTTGGTAGTTGGGGCCACTCACATGAAGAGTCCATTGAAGTATGAAAACAATAAACCTCACATCATATGAAGAGTTGGACGGGTGAACCCCGCCCGCCTTGGAATGGGGAAGGGTACCACACTGGATAACCACTCTGCTGAGACGATCAGACCGTGAAAAGTGGTATCCGATGTAATTTTCCTCTGGGGTGGCATAATTCTTTTGGTCAGACCTTGGTGGTGGTAGTAGAGTCATGGGGTGTCATTCAGAGGTGACACAAAAGAGAATATTGCGCTCAAGAGATGTTGTATTTAGAGATTCCACTATATAGGGTGGGGTTTTTGGAGGTGGTTTTCAACCCTCAGACAGAGGGTGGACCATGGTGCTTTGTGGCCAAGAGATTGAGTTGAACATTTATTCCAATGACAAGGAAATATATTCCCCTAGGACATGACTGGTATCCAATTAGTTAGAAGCTGACCATTTCATGGACACACAGAAGGCAATGATCCGGCATGCACGAGGGAGTTCATGGAATGGTGGTGGGAGAATTTCCTGAGCATTTAATGGGGGTCTTGTACCACACTAGAAATAACATCCAGGATTCAGTTCATCTGGTTTGTCCCTATCAAAGAGATGGGAGTCGCCCTGACAATGAAGAAGATGGTGTGTTTCAGTCTTCACACCACTAACTTGGAGTTGGGGACAATCTCATGATGTGTCATTTGTAAGACAAAATCCATGAACCTCAAATCATATATAGTGATGGAAAACTGAACACCATCATCCATGGAGGGGGATGGGGTTCCACATAGGAAAACTACTGTATTGAGACACTCATCCCATGAAAAGTTGTATCAATGGGCGGTTAGATGAAAGGAGACCATTTCACAGACACACAGAAGGCCAAGATCCTATATGCATGACGGAGTGTATGGAATGGTGGTGGGAGAATGTCACAACCCAATAATGGGTTCCTTTTCCCTCACTATCAAGATCATCAAGGTTGTGGTACATATGTTTTTTCCATATGAAAGGGATGGGAGTCTCCCCGACAAAGTAGAGGATGGCTCATGCCATTCTTGACATCACTGGTTAGGTGTAAAGTCCAATCCCATGATGAATACATGGAAGGATGAAACTAGTGATCCTTACATCATATAATGTTCTAGATGAATGAACCCCTTCTGCGTTGGAGGGGGTTGTGGTTCCACATGGGTGAACCACTGTACTGAGATGCTCTGCCTGTGACAGGTGGTACCCAAGGGAATGCGGCTTGTGGTGTTGCGTAATGATGCCTGTTAGACCCTAGTAGTGGGAGAGGAGTCATGGGGTGACATGAATAGGTGACATGACAGAGAAGGTTATTCTCTGGAGATGTTAGAGGGAGAGAAGACATTATAGAGGGTGGGTTTCTTGGAGGTGGTTTTCAACCTCGAGTGAGAGGGTGGGCCATGCTGGTTTTCATCCTAGGGAGTGGGTGGACCATTGATGCCAATGACAAGGAATGAGTGTCCCCTTGGCCATGTTTGATAGCCAGTTAGTTGGAAGAAGATGATTTTAAAGACACTAAGAAGGCCACGATCATTCTTGCACGAGGGCATGCAAGGAATCTTGGTGTGAGAATTCCAAGACCGAATCATGGGCATATTGTACCACACCAATAGTAACATCGAAGAAACAGTTCTTCTAGTTTGTCTCTATCAAAGATATGGGAGTCACCTTGAAAAAGTGGAGGATAGAGTGTGTCAGCCTTGACACCACTGGTTGGGATTTTGGGCCACTATGTAGATTAGAAAAACACTACCTTCTTAATAGTGAATTTTAAATAATAATAAGTATAATATATTGTAAACTTATGTACCGATTTAAATTTTATAATGAACATATTGAATCATAAATAGTTAAAAAATTAGCATGGATATGTTTAATATAATGTTTTTCTATGTGACATGGGCTTCTGGTAAATATTATTATTTTCATTTATGAAATAAAAATTACATTTTTGGTTTAAAATTAATATTAATAGAAGAGAATGTAATATAAGAAAACACTACTTTAACCATTACCATAACAATTTTTTTTTACTATTTAGGAGTTAATATGTTCATTATAAAAGATAAATTGTACATGAATGTACCATATTTTATACTTATTAACAATTTAAATTCACTTCAAAAAAGATAGTATTACTTTGTAAATTTTGATCCATTAATAAAATTTCATCTATTATGAAATAACATTAATGTAAATTTTGACCTTATTAATTTAATATGAAATAAAAATATATCAAGAGAATATTAGAATAATTTTTTTATTTTCTCACACTTTTTTAATATGATATAACCATAAAATGTTTTTCACATAATAATTCATTGAATTTACTTCACTTTCAATATTTTTAGTATAATTTATTTATCACGATAAGAAAATAATTTACCTTTTAAAATAAAATTTGTAACATAAAATAAAATATTTTTTCCCTATCCAAAATCATTCAGAAATTAAAATGTAAGGAAGGTTCTTTTTTTGTCTTTTTCCATACATAACATTATATATTGGTCACATTCACAGAATAGTATACAAATAATTCATTAAAATATATTAAATGGTATTAAGAGTCTAAATATAGATACTAAAATAGATTTGGAAATGTTTTGTGTCTTTCATACACCTTATATTCAACACTTAACCACAAAGTAAACCAGTTTTTACCATAATCTCTATAATTATTTTTAACTATTTTAATTAATAATTATGGTAAAAAATTTAGGCCACCCTATTATATAATATATTTTATTTTTATTCTAAATATTTAATTCATTATTATTATTTCAACTATCACATATAGAAGAATTTAATTTTAAATTAATCCCGTAGATAAGATGATAAATTGATGTTTTATTTATGAAAATATTCAAAAGCTTGCAAGATTTTCATACCTAAGATCAGTATAAAATTGATTAAAATGAACTAAATTTTATCAATACATGTAAAATTTATCTTTTTTGAATTTCAAAAAAATTAAAATAAAATTTAACATTATATATTATTTATAAAAAAAATAATGTTTTCAATTAAAATTTTTTATTTTTCTCAATACATAAAAAGTGAAACTTCTCTCAAAAATAACAAAAATTAAAACAAAGATAATTTTGGTATTACCATTTTAAAAATGACTCTAATTGCTTATATAATATCTCTAATAGTTGTAAATTATAATTGTAATTTACCTTCTCCAAGCCAGATTAATCAATCTTTTAGATAAAATATTATTTTTCATAAAACATTTAGTTTTTCTTTTAAATGAATCTTATATTATCTGTAAAAAATATATAACTAATAAAATATTAAAATATATATTATTATAGAATTCATTAAATTCTATTAATACCATTTAAACCAATTACTATGTAATAACTATTATATTAAATAATAATATTTATAGTATATTGGTGTTTGGTAAAACATGATTTTGCATGTATGAAATGTTTTTGGATGAAACTCATTATTTATTTCTACAAAAGATAAACATAGTATTGTGTAAATTGAAATATATATAAGAGATTTAATTTATTAAAATAGTTAATACATAAAAAAGTCTCGAGATATTATATTTACTTCTATGTTTGGTGTTTCATATAATATATGCTATAGAATATGATGTTATTATTTTAGAGTAATTAGGAGTTATTGTGGGTTTGACACACAAACAAACATAAAAGACGCGTTATCATCATTATAGAAAAAATACAATTATTGATGAAATTCATGAGATAAATCACCATGTAAAACCATTCTATACTAATGAAAATTTCATATGTCTTTATCTAAAAACATAGGAAGTCTACCCAAGAGAGGTTCTATAAATATAATAGTAAATTCCAAGGGCACTGGTAGTATTTTCAAATCATGCCCCAAAGAAAATTCTAGGGCTGGTGAAATGAAAGAGTTTGTAGCTTCTGAAAAAAAAAGGAACATATCAAATTTTGTAAAAAGAAAATGACACCCCAAAAAACATGTGGATTGCTTGGAACAAGGATCTATAGAGAATGGATAAAATTTAGGTTCACATAATGGCTACTCTAGACCTAATTAGGACGACTACTATGTCCATGCACTGCTTACCGAGGATGAGGGGTATCATGTGGACATCTTCTGACTTCCTCATCTACACCATGCTGGTTATAGGATTGAGGACCATTATATTTTTTCCTTATATGATTCTACTATATTGTCTAATACAGAAACTGAAAGCCATCTGCATGTTATCTTTAAAGAAATTTTTGGTACTCCCACCATTGAAAACCATATCCACTATAGGATAAAAAACCTAAAATCCTTCGTATGGGGGTTATAATCCACCATCCCTAGGAAAACGTGATGAAGAGGATTTCGACCTACCCTCTAATATATGAAAACCCATCTATCCAAGTAACTCAGAGCCCCGTCCCATATCTATGCTATGTGGGAATCTAGGAAACTCCCCACTCAAGAGAATCAATTCAACGTCAACATTCTCCCTCTAAACTCTATTATCTCTTGTACCTTTAGATATGTTTATAGAATAAATCGAGGGATATAGAATATGATATTTGTATATAAATCCTCAATGAAATGCCTCACCTTGGGCTCCTCATCTAGAAATAGTCCTGAATCATATCAAATATGATTTCTAAAATACATTCTAATCTATCAAACACTTGAAATCCCCTATATAAGGGAATGATTATCCTGATTGATGGATACATTTACGGTCACAAAAAGAAACACTACTAAAAAATAACATCACAAATTAACCTACAGAATAGTTGAATCATTTTGATCCATGTGGAATATGAACCACCACTACATGAATTCCCCAAAAAACCATTCATGCTAAAGAAAATTAGTTCCCACTTTGGTTATATATCAAATAGAAGGTTATATCCACATCCTTAATCATTTTATTATCTCTAAATCTGATGTATATCCCTAATACGTTTGAAGATGCTGGCACAAAACCGCTTAGAGAGTTCTCCTTTATGTGTTCTCCACATCGACCTCATATCTTTAGAGATCTACTTGGAAATCCGGTAAAACATATTTATCACGAACATAAGAGGCTCACTTTCCTAAATCCATTATTTCAAAAGAAAAAATTGTTATATACTCTTAAACCTAGAATATAGAATATTCATGATAGAATAATTATGATTCATCATAACATCACATTCTATCGAATTTAAAAAACCTCACAAATAAGAATGGTGCATGATCTTTTTAGGCCTCTACCCCAAAACTATTACCACATTGAATAGTATTATCAGTAAAGTTTATTTTCCATGTATAATAATATAAGGGGACTATATAACCATTTCCTAGTCATTTTATATTGTTTACATCACTTACTAAGCTCAGATGACACATTTTCCCCACCAACCCATGAATTCATCACTAGTGTCTACCTCAAAACATTATACTATACCTTAACATGCCTTAAATACATATCTATCACACTTGCCTCCCAAAAAAGTACACCTTATGAGCACTTAATGATGTAATATGGATTATAATTCTCACATCCTACCTTAAATAGGCAATGGGTTAACAACTAGAACTAAGGGGTTATCATACACACAAAGAAGAGGCATTTAACCACAATAATATTAGGAGGAATGTGAGATAACATGACACCACTAGATGAATCCTAAAATTAAAAAATAGATTATTCTAATAAATTCATTTATTGTCATAAAACAGGAAAAACTAAAAAAAGGAAACTAAAAATACCAATGTAAAATCCTCGGTAGTGACCTAAAATCCTAAAAAACAAATTAATAAATCCGTGAATAAATAATGTCTAAACTGATCACAATCAAAACTTTGTGGACATAAAAATAGTTAATATTTATCATTTTGGGAATAATATGTATACTTAGTAGGTTTCTCCCTCAGTCCTCTCATGAAAATTTTATGAAATCATATTAAATCATAGTGAATAACCAAAAAATCTAACTCATCAACAAATTATGCACACTATATTCCTAGCCTCACTATAGATCTCCAACCAAGTATCCCATACATGTAATAATATAATATCTTATATTATATAAATTAGAAGAAACACTTTTACCATTAACCCACTGGTTTTCCTCTCTCTCTCTCAAAGTCAAACATCCTGAGCCAGGTCTCTCCAATAATCTACATATGTAGAAGGACAATATATAATAACCGAATCCTCATTTTGTACCTAATATAATCAACAAAACCACCTATAAGTAGTAATCATGTATTTTTTGAAGGTCACCACAACCCATACACTATGAACAATACCTCGATTCATCACTTCCCATACACATTACACCTATAATTGTTATTAGGATGCTCTATTTAAATGTACATGCGTGTGAAATAATATATATCTATTACATACCTTTAAAGACATACGATAATGTTAATTATATGAATACCAATAAAAAATACTAATACCAAAATGGAGGTTGGGGATATTGGGGTAATTAGCCATACGCACTTTCCAACCTAGATATTGGGGGAAACACCACCTCTAGTTTACTATGTGTCGGCCTCTAAACTGATATAGGTGGGGTAGAATATGGAATCATATAACATAAGGTATATATATATATATTTCATAAACCATACTAAGGGAAATAACCCAACCATATCCTCAACTACCTATATTTCCTCTCTAACACCCATATACCAATGCTATAGAATAGATATCCTATAGGAACAAAAACACTAAAAATAATATTGAAATTAATTCTTTATATTGAACATTTCAGAATAAATAATATCCAAAAACAATCTCTGATATAAACTATAAAATATCCAACCCCATGGGATAAATAATTTAATATTCATTACCTATTCATAATTCAAGGTACTCTAGGAATTTTCCTAATCTACCATAAAAGGTTCATAAACCCAGAAAACAATGTTATATAGTGGGTAAATGAATGTAGAAAAAAACATATTCAATTGAACATAAATTAAATTAACAACAATCAAGACCATATTTAACCCACTCTAAAAACCTCATTACCATCAACGACACTACTATGCATGTTAACATCCATCCTTCCATCATCGGTGAAAAATCCTACCACAACCCCAGGAAACTCCACCCATTTCTCTCAAAATAACCATCCATCCTAGGATCACATCAAAGAAGTCATAAATACACAAATTATACAAAAAATTGCTAACGGGGGGTCTAGGACATAGACATAAGGAATAAAACCTTCCTATGAAAATGGTTTTTCCGATCCCCAGAAAATTATTTTTAGTATGAAACCAATTTTTTCCATTATTAGTTATCAAATTAATTCAATACAGGTTAAGACCAAAAAAATAAGGAATCAACTCTAAAAAGATAATAAATTATTTAAACATGGTTCAAGTATGACTTTAATTAATATCAATTATAATGATGTACAATAAAAACTGAGAAAATATATTTATTATTTAATCCATAATTATTATCAAATGTATGGTATTAATCCAATTTAAAATTATGAAAAACATGTTATACCCAAAAAATAGAAATAGATAGCACACTTTCTAAAAAAATTCAATAAGAAAACTATCATCATGACCAAAAACAAATAATCGATACAACCCAAAACAAAATTCATTCTTTAATTATAATTTAATATTTTTAAAGATAATGATACTTTTACCCAATGTGATATAGCAGGATAAATTCACAATTTGACATAAAATAATTGAATAAATGAATCCCATACATCTATATATTTTAAAAATCTTCATTGAAAAATGTAATGGTAAGGAGAAATCTCTGACCAGCTCTTTCATAAGGAATCTATATGCCCTCAAGGAGGTTTGATAAAAAAATTGTTCTGATAAGACTATAAATAACTCCATTAGAAAACAAATATTAAAATTACATTTAATGAAAATATATAATGGGATACTAATCTAAATAGTGGAGAAAATATAACATAAATAGAGAAAACTAACCCTATATCACTATAGATCAACCATGGGAAGCTTGAAATCTATCCTAATCCAAATAGATTAAAAAATCCTGGAAATAAGACAATATTCTACATAGAGTTTGGAGAAAAATGGATGATTTTTAGAGAGATTATGTGTTTAATGTAATTTATAGGAATTATATTAGCGTATATTCACAACCTAAATGGGGAATTCATGTTGTGAGTATTCGGGGGACATATTCATTCATTGCGACAATTCATTTATTTACACCATGAATCAGTGGTTCATGATGAGAATTACACACCATGAGGTACACCTAATATGTTCATGAACTACTCTCTAATGTCATGAAAAATAATTTATACCATTAATTTTCCCCTGAAACATGATTCTACCCCCCAAATGGCATTCATATTACACCAAAACTTCCTTAACTGACATGGGATCCCAAATATACACAATTGAATGGGATAGAAGGCTTGAGGGACATAAATAAATACATAGTTATAAAAGTTTATAATATTTTTTTTGGGATTCTATATAGGAGATCAAGAGTCGAGGTAGTATCCTAAAAGTCACAATGGATCTTTTTTGGGGGTTTTAACAACTTGATGGATGTAGGATGTCCCTTTAATGAATTATTATGTTCATATATTTTCCGGATTTAATGTTTTATGCATGTTACATGGGTTCTAGTTGAATAGACAGGGACCAAGAGTGACCGAGGAGAAGATATATGAAGATGTTGGGTATTTTATTCTTAGTATTAGTGATCTTTAGCACATAGGTAAGCTTGAAACACTCTATGGTCATGTCACCATGGTGTGAGAGTGACGTTTGAACTTATATAATAACTTGGTTTGTATTGGGATATGAGATGAGACCTAGGTCACCTAGGCCATTTTTCATTATTCTAGTTGAATGGGTACATGTGGCTTAGATATAGTGACAACATGGGATATAATTATTCATCTCACACATAAAAAGTGGCACCCTCCTGAGGGTGGTATATGGCTTGAGGATAGTTGTGAGATGGATGGTTCCTCTCGAGCTAGGAGAGATGATAATAAGTGGGTTTACTAAAAGTTGTGTATTAATGGATATACCTGACGATAAGTGATATGAAACCCAGGTGAAAGTCATGAGTTTTTTTGGAATTGGAATCAAAATTTGAAGGGTTTTAGAGTACGATGTCATGAGACAGTCCCTAGGAATTGAGACTGAGAATAATGCAAGCTTATGTGAGGCTAGACAAGACCACTGTGTGTTTTCCGAAGGGGACTTTAAATAGTTAAGTCACTAGTGCATGATGAGTGAGATGATATCAATGGGTATAGAGGATTTGGGTATGGGGAACCCAGTGGAATCTCATATGGGTGAGATGATAATTGTTGTGATGATGGACAAGGTCTCAAGTAAATAGCACATTGAGATTAGTTGGAGAATCATGTGATAAAATTCAGTCCCATTGTAGATGAATGTAATTTTTCGAACTCCCTATAATATGTGGGGATGGGGTTGGGTTTTTCTAACCTCCGTAGAGTTTGTAGGGTTGGGTTGGTGTGCATGATGACCTCTATAGAGTTTATAGGGTTGGGTTGGTGTGCATGATGACCTCCATAGAGTTTGTAGGGATGGGTTGGTGTGCTTGATAGACTCCCCAGGGTCTATAATGATGGTTCTATGTGATGATAATCATATATATTTTTTAGTTATAGGGTAATGGACATCTAAATTATTTTTAGGTTTGTATTCTTGTGTGAGAACACTGACAACACATGGTTGCGTAGGTGTGATTGATTTGGCCTCCCCTATGTCTACCAGGATTGGTCAATGTGTTTGATGTGGACCATACTGTGAGTGGATTGGGTCAAGGGACACCCTGATGGATGGTATGTGGGATAAATTTTATGACACCCAAAATAAATTAATTTAAAACAATAATTATCTTGATATCTTTTTCAACATGAAACACTTGACTTTAAGAGAATTATGGTATAATATCAAAATATTATTTTTTAAATATAACCATTATAGCCTAGTCATTGAATTATTTGAATGAATAGTAGTAAAAATATTAAGAATTATATTTATAATGGTCCTACTCAATAAAAATACTTTTCATAAAATTTATGAAATAATTATTAATTTTTTTTAGTAAATTCATTTTATGTTTCAAAAATATAATTTCTTGAAAAATTGTTTTTATTAATTTTTGTTCGAAAATATTATAATTAATTTATACCAGTTTCATGAGTAATATTTTATAAAAGTATCTCATTTTTTAGTTACTAATTTTCAAATTATCTTATGGTGTTTTTCCTGGATTTTATAAAATAATTGTTTATATGAGAATAGTGAACAATACTGATTTTATTGAAGTCCTTATTTTATTTTCAAATACTTATATATTCAGAGTTTTTAAATTTAGTTTTAAAATTTAATTAATTAATTTTTATTAAAAATAACCAAATTAAAATTATATTAATCTACATTATTCTTAATTTTGTTATAAAAACATTTTTACTTAAAAAATAAATTTGTCTAGAAACTATTTTTACTCATGTTTTATTGGTTTATTTTAAATGTAATTTATGCCACTTATTATAATTTAATTTGATAAAATGGATTTATATTTGGAATCATAATTTCCAATTTTTTTAAAAATTTAACTTTATTTTTCATTATAATGAATTGTAACAGTGGTAAACATTTGTCACATTAGTAAGAGTAAATTGGATAATTGAGGATGACAATTTTATAAGGCCTTAAAAATCTTTGTAAAACCTACCTTATTTATAAAATATGATTTTATCCCAAAAATCATCATATAATATTTAATTATTTGTAATTTTAGTTCCATTATTATTTAATAATTCCCTTTATATTATTTTAATTAATGAATATATACAAAATATAACTTTATTTGTTTTAATATCTCAATATTTTTTTCATAGGTATAAAAAGAGGAATTTTTTAGTTATAATGAGTTATTTGAATAATTAATTAATTTTATATAATTTTAATTAATTTTATTATTTTTAGTTATAGAATAATTACATTAAATTTTTATGCAATGCTAAACCAATGCTTGTGCAAGTTTGAGAAAATTCAAGTAAATGAATTTAAAAAAATCAATGCAATAATTTTTGAATTAGTGATGCTGTTACTTTAATTTTTGGGATAAATATATTTTATCATGTCTATTTTAAAATGTTATATATTAATTTAATTACTCTGTTTATATAAAAAAAAAACTATGTATATTGTTACAAAAATGACATTAATTGTATCTTATCTTATATAATAATTATTAAAAGAATTAAAATTTATAAAAAATTATATTTCACCATGTGGATGTAACATTTTCTATAATATCAACAATTCTCAAATTATGGGTTAATTTTCCTTTAATGGTAACATTATTTACCCAAAAAATGTAAAAACCTAGAATGTCATGGGAATCATCAAAAGGGTTAACGAGGGTTAAAAATAAGCGATAAGGGTTAAAACATCATCAAAACTAGTATAAAAATTATTTTATTAGATTATTAATAATTCTATTTGAATATTTTCCAAATATAAATCTTTTTATCCAGTTTAACATTATTTTTAATATATATTAATTACATCTGTTAAATAATTCCAACGGTTCCCATCCCCACTATTATATTAGGTCACCACCTCTAATATCTTCTTTACACATCTCAAGACAAAAAGTATATAATAACCACGAAAAAATCTTATTAACTAAATTGTCTACATTATAAAGGTTCTTTTATTCATAAAATACCATCCCTATGGTCCTTATGGAGTTATCTAAAGGAGTTTCTTAATAAAGGAATTAATTGTCTTAATTAATCATTTTCAATTTAATGTATCTTCTACCTCTTTAAATTATATTATAACCATTAAAAGATAATAAAATCTGAATATTCTATTTAAATATATTTTATTATTATAATTTTATAATCTTATTCATCTCATTCTTTTATAAAATAGAAAATGTAAGTATCCCTCTTGCCTATGTGTGTAGAACCTCCATCACGAAGTGATACAATTCATCTTCCATCACCACCTCAAATGGATATTTATAATTATGGATTAAATAAATATATATGAAATTTATGATATTAGTATGGTTCTTATAATGTTGAATAATTATTTACCTTTTATTCTTTCCATCCATCAAAAATATTGAAACACCACTCATGCGTACGTATAGACTACCATCTTCATGAGGAGATGCAATTCATATTCTTTAAAATATATTTATTGATAATTATAAATGTTTTTATAACTATTTAATATGATAAACATGTAATTTTTTGTAGTTTTGATTTTGTATAATCATGATCAATGTACAAGGACTAGATCTTATGAAATAAAACTTATATGAACAACAATATTATAATAACTCAAAAATGATGATTTTATTAAATTAATTATAATAAATAGGTGTTTAAATATTATTATTTGATAATATATGATATTATAATTATTTATTTGGTTATGTTATATAAATATAAAAAATTTGATGTTATTATACAGAAGGATAGATTTCTTATGTTAAAAGTCAGTCATGATGTAAAGGTTTCTATTCTCACATTTATTTATATGAGGCATATTCCATAGTCACCTCTTATCTCCTTTGTGTGGAGTATATAAATTTCATGACTTTATATTATTTTTATCTAAATTAAAATTATTGGTATTTATAATTCCATAAAAATTTATCTCTTTCATTAGGTTTGGTTCATATATTACCATAGTTGTAAGGGTTCTACCTCTAAATATTGTTTCATTGAGACATGATTGATGTTATAAAAATATATATGTATATGAAGTGTATAAACTAATCCATTGACATATTATATCATGAGAATATTTATATTATTATAATTTAGTGTTTCATTTGAATATATTTATTTCATGTGGGTAATTATTCAAAAGTTACCAAAGCTATGTAGGTTTTATGTTATAGTCTCATTTTTATAGGGATATTTTATGTTTAAAATTTCAATGATAAAATTATATAATATTTCAATTTAAAATATTTTGTATTTTATTATCCTTTGGGTACTTATTCAGATTAAATTTTCTCCTTTATTTTTATTTCAACTAATTACTAAATATACCAAAAGAATATCTTTAATGAAAACAACATTGTTTCTTTATTCGACTATGAAAATTTTCCTTTCATATCAATATTTTATTTAAAATGTTTTTATAAATGTTTTCAACATTCTACTATGAATTTTAAGATTAGTATTTACCCTTTTTTAAATTTATATTATTTTTTAAATGGAATAATATTTTTCATTTTTCAAATGAGGTATTTTTTTACTTTATTCTAAAAATGTTAAAGGAATATTTGTTTTAATGTACATGAAACACATAGAATCTCTCATCATCATGAACACTCAATGATTTGAATTTTATTTTGAAATATCCATTATTATTTTGGAAATGAAATTTCCTCAATATCTAGGTAATTCTTTTATTTTTTGTATGTGTGATATGAAAATTAGAACTGTATTTCCATCACGAAATAATTGAGAAATATTTAGAATTTTTTTATGTATGGTAACATACTTTAACAGTACATAATATTAAACATGTATATGATTCTATGAAATAAAATTTATTCTTACGTTTGATGTTTTATGGTCATGATGATGAAATTTGGATAATTTTTTTCCACTGGTTAGGTTATGGTGGAATCATAAATGTTTTCATAATCTTATGGCATACATAGGAATGGATAATGATTATGTTATGGGAAGGTATTCTATAGTCATCCAATATATTGGGTAAATATTAATGTTTTCTGAGCTCAAAGGGTACATGAGAGGCTATCCCAATCTTAGAAGTGGGTTGAAAAGAGGTTATTCCTAATCTAAAAGTGGTTACATGAGAGGTTATCCCATCCTAAAAGAGATTACAAAAGAGTTTATCCTATTCTTAAAAAAGGGTACATGAGAGTGTATATCAAGCCCCAAATTGGGTATATGGTACTGTTTACCAATACCAAAATATGGGACATAAGTATTCATCCCCCAAAAAATTAGGCACATGGGAAGTTATCCCAATCCAAAAGTATGTATATGTCTAGGTTTCCCTAGTCTAACATGTTGTGATTGTATTTGTGGGTATCCTTGAAAAAAAAATTACATGACTGTAATTATTCAACAGTTTATGCCACTCTTTTTATGAAATTATATTATTCTAATGTAATGCACTCATGGATCATGTTTTTTATTCCATTAATATTAATTTCTTATTAACTGCCAATATATACTCCATGACTCATGATCATGACATATAAATTACTAGGTATGGTTTTAAAATGTTAGGATTATGTTTTCATACCATTATGATCATATTGTTATTAGATGTTCATTAATATCTCCCTTATTTACCCCTACTGATAATCTAGTCTCACCGTTTATTATTTTTCATCTTCCCCAGGATATGAAGACTGGTTTTATGAAAGATATGTCTAAGAAGGGATTTATTTGTGAAGAATATAGTTTGAAGCTGATGAAAATAATTTATAATCTAGTTTTATATGTGTCAAATTATCTAAAAACACTAAACCAATATGGTTTTGGAATTAAAATAAATGTTTTTAATGAATATTAATCTAATAAAATGTAATAAGTTTTATGTAATGCTTGGGTCACTTCAATTGGTATCAGAGTAAGGTGAATTTATTTTTTAGAATTAGCATGATGAAACATTTCTGTAAATATTATGATAAGCATATGTATAGGATAACATCATATGTTTTGGAAAATAAAGGGTCTTAGTTTTACTATAAAATAAAACCATATATAGATACTATAATGTTGTTTGGGCTATGTAAAAAATCCACCAAGGGGTAATAACTGAGAATGTGATAGGTTGTGTATTAACTCGACCATAACTCATGCAAGATGAGTGGACCTAATATTATACACCTTTATTAATAGTACAATGGAATATGATTGAGTTAATTCACATTTTATTTATGAACCATTATGATATTCTTGAATATATAAATTCCATCGATGGCATTTGTTAATACCAAGGTATTATTTATTGAAAAGAAGGTGTCATGATTTAGACACGGTAAAAATTAATTTATCGATTATATGATTTATAAGTATGATAATTGTGGCTCAAAATATGATTTGTGGGGGTATTATATGGATATATGTATAATGAATTATTTTATCCTTCTATGTGAGAGAGAATTCATTGATTATACTTATGATAAAAAAATGGAATGGGACATGTTCTGTGAAATCTGGTGATTATGACTAACCAACTACCACAATATAAAACTAACAACCAAAACATATTAGAGTTTATAGATCCTGAAAATAATTGATAAATGTATTTTTATGAAGACAATATAAGAAATAAGATTTAAATTCTGATGTGGAAAGAATTTTGGAGGAAGCACTCAATAAAACTTTTCAAAACAACATAAATGAGACTTATGTGTGCAAAAAATGGAATAAATAAAGTAACCGAAGAGAAAAAAATAAAATTTTCAATTGAGGGAAATAAATTAAATATTATTTTACAATTTGTAGTATGATTTTATTATGTATTGGAAACTTTCGAATTATCCATGTCAATTCCCAAATCCAAGAGTTAACACTTAGACTAATGGCTTATGTAGTACTAATCATTGATGTAAAATGATTGACTTATCTATGAATTAGTGTTAGATAATTATTATGTAAAACTGTTTATCAATGATATTATGGTTATAAGAACCATGAAATATATCAGTATTTTCACCCATTATATTTTATTAAAATATTTTTAATCACATATTTAATGGTACTGATAACCGAAATAAGTGATTTGTGTTAAGGTGGGTTTTTTGGAAAAGAATTATTGAGGGGTAGATAACCCTTAAAATGTTATTGAAGTTTAGATAATAATGTTGAGTTTGGATAAGTATTTGATTAATATTGATATATTAAATTGGATAGTATTCGTCACCATGATTTTAAATAGTAATATATGTTATCATTGATAATGTTTATTACAATTTTGATTTATAGAATTTATTGAATAGTCTAGGATTTTATTCTAACAATAATGATAGAAATAATTTTTTTGAAGAATATTTTTTTTTCATTGAGATTTTATGGTGGTTTGCATTATTATCATGTTTTAAGAGAACATATTATCAAGTTATTCACATATTTGGTATGTGACATTAAGAGTAACATTATATTGTTTTAGGATTAACGTTTTCTTGATTTTGGTAATTCAGTGAGTTTTTATATAAATTATTGGGTTTGTATATTTTGGAAGGAATATTTTATTGGAGTATTAAGGATTAATATATATGGAATGGTTTATGTTGAACTTTATATGCTATTGTTGATTTTTTTGAAGTTAATATATAATTTCCTGATTTAAAAATTTATCCATATCAGATAACATATTACAAATATTTTTGTATTGATAAATATTTTAGGATAAAATGAATTAAATTTCATTATTTTAAGGACATTAGTATACATTAAAACTAAATTTTAGTGCATTAGGCATGAAAAAATCATATTTTTTATTCATTATTGTAAGATGGGAGGAAAAATAGATGAATGTAAATGAATGAGACAACCAAATAATGAAATTAAATATATAGATTTGAAAAAAAAGTATATTTCTAAATTTTACATATTAAAAAAATTCCTTAACTCTAGGAAAATGATCTTGAAAATTAAAATTCATTTCTTTTTATAGTTATACTGAATAATTGATGATCATTTTCACCACTCACTAATGTTTGTTTTATTAGTTATTAATTATATCATTACCATGTACTCTATCTCTCTATATTAGAAAATGGATGTTATTTTACTTCATCATGTATATATTTTAACTTTATAAAAATTTTGATTTTTTTTTCTGGGAACCTTTTTAGGTGTTATTTTAGGTAGACATTACATTTCTCACTTCTATTTTTAAATGAAAGTTATATTATCCCTTCATATGATGTGATTTCTCAGCAAGGTTATTTTTAAATATTATTCCTTTGAGGTCTCAGATAAATTGTTTTGAAATTTTTTTTATGGTTGCAGAATGTACCACCCTAAAGAAAATTCTAAATGAATAAAAATATTGATATATATCTTAACACACAATGCTTGGATTTAAGAAAATTTTGATATATTAGAAAAAAATTATTTTTTAAATATGACTTTTTATACAATATCCATTGAATTTTTGGGTATGAATTGGTGTAAATTTATTATTAATTATATTAATAATGGTCCAATTCAATAAACTTTATTGATTTATTATTAAGAAATAAGAACACGGTTTTATGTAAAGTATTTTTTTCTTTAAAATGGTTTTTTTCTTTTTAGGATCAAATATTATTTTTAATTTCAACTAATTTTTGAAATTATATATTATAAAATTGAAAATCCTATTTATTTTATTATATTAAAATAACTTAAGGGTGAACTTATTGTATTTGTGGTTTTTTGAAATTATTAATTTCTTATCGAATTGTAAGAAATGCTGATATTATTTACAATTTATGGTCTTTTCTTGTATTTAGAGATAAACATATTATTTCAATTTGTTTTTAAAATTTAATTTAATTTATTTTTAATTAAAATTAATCCAATTAATTTCGTCTTAATTTACATTATTCATAATTTTTGTCTAAATACATTTCAATTCATTAAATCACTTTTTTCTGTAAAATTTGTTTTCTTCACATTTTGGGGTATTATTTAAAACTAATTAAAAACACTTATAGTGTTTTAATTCGATAAAAATTATTCCATATATAGAATTATTAATTTTGAATTTACATAATAGGTGAATATTATTTTTGGTTATATTGACTAATAACAATGGTAAATATTTGTCATATTGGTAAGGGTAAATCACGTAATATAGGTTAAAAAGAATGAGAAGAGGCTGTAAACATTTATTTACAACATTTATAATTTATATTGTATTTATTTATTTCAACCATAGCCATCCAATATTAAAATATATGAATTTTTTTCTATTTTTTAGTAATAATGAAAATAATATTATTTTATATAATAAAGAAAAGAAAAATTTAAATCTAATTGTTTTAGCATGTCTAATAATGTTTCATTGGGGTAAATATAGTTAATTTTATGTTTTAAATTATTATTTTAAATTCTAAATATTTTTAATGGGAATATGTTTTTTATTTTAATTTATGGAATATTTACCTTAAATTCTTATGAAACACTAGCATAGTGTTTGTGCAACCAGTATAAAAATAATGAAATTTTTTTAAATTTACAAACAAATATTTTTTTGGGTGATTAGTGACGTTCAAATTTTTTTTTTGAATAAATGTTATGTATAATAGATTTTTTAAAATTTATATTTGAATTAAATTTCTATATTTATAGTTTTAAAATAAATTATTTCAATAGTTCTAAAAATGACTTTAATAGTATCTACTATTAAATATTATTTAATTAAAAAAAATAAAATTCATAAAAAATATTTTATTATTCCAAGTGAGTTTTATATGGTATATAATATCATTCATTTTCCATATATAGACGTGTAATCCTATTATTTTAATATTCTTTTCCCCTAAAGTGAAAAAAAATTATTACATTAAATATTGATGAATCCCATATTATTGATGAATCCCATTTTATGTAGATGAATTATGATTATTATTTATCTAGATGCATTATGATTATGATGATTAAATATTAATAGAAGCCATTTTTTCCAAGGGATTTGTTATGAAGGAATAATAAATATTTTCATGATCTTGTAGCATTGATATGAATGGATTATGATTTTTTGATGAGTGGTTTTGTTATATCCCCCCAATTCATTTGGTACATTTTATTGTTTTATGATCTCCCTTGGTAAACTAAAGGTTATCTATAGCCTAAAATAGGGTACATGATATCTTATCCCAACCCCAAAACTGAATTGGTTTAGATTGTTTGTATACTAGACACCTTATCATCTTATTTTATTAAATATATTCACCATATCCCATGATGTTCTTCTCAATTATTAATCTTCTCAGACATACCCTAATTAAATTTTTTATTTATAACCAGGATAATGAAAATATAATAAATGGTGAGATAAGATTCTAATTATTTTTAAAAATAAGACATTTCAATCAATGATCATAAAATTTCACAAGATTATAATAAGTGTATGAGAACAATATCTTAACTTATGAAATCAATACGGAATTAGTCAAAGAACATTAATGACAAATCATGTCATGAATAATTTTCATATCCAAATAAATCAGTTATAAATGACTGAAATTACCAATAATAAATCATGTTCAATTATAATATATCATAAATATAACAATTATGTTTCTGTTATACAACATACATATAAAATCATTTCAATTATCAATGTTCACTCCCAAGATTCAAATTTTAGAGAATATATCAAAATAGAAATCCTACACAATCATTTACAACATTCTCATAGGAGTAACTTCTATCTAGATAGAACCATCATCTATTAGTTTATTATTAACATCTTCATATATAAATATATTCACAACTCGATCGTTATCAACTGATGTATCAAATGGATATATAATTCTGGTCCCACGCAATAGAAAATCACAATCCATACATATGTTTTCCACATGTTCACAAAAAAAATCATAATATCATAACCCATTGAATTCAAATAGAAATCCTAAAAGTTCCATCATTTCATCAGAGAATAACTCATATAAAATAAATGTATTTCATAAAGGTTTCAACAAATCACAAATAACTTTTAGGTAAAAAATAGTTGTATTGAAATCATCCCCAAATCCTCATCACCATAAGAAATTTCTAGAAATAAAGTGGATGGTTCCACAAGATCATATCCCTAGTTATGAATAAAAATATTTGAAGGATATTGACATAGATGAAAATCAACTTTAAAATATCACTTGAAATTTTTAAATAAGAGAGAAAATATCATTTTCTTTTGATAAAATATTAACTTAAAACTCCTAGAATATTGTGAAAAAACTTTATTTTAAAATACCCATAGGAAACATGTAATATAGTATTTAAATAAAATAATAGTCATGACATTATGAAAATATATTCATGTGATGTATTTTAAAATAAAAAATTCTTTTAAACCCATTATAAAAAGTCAAAAAATTAATTATTCATAAAACTTTTATAAAGATTCATTTTCTTATTTTTTTAAATGAAGTCAAATGTAGTGATACTGAATATTTTAAATCATTTATTATATAGGTAATGACTTTCAAAAAACATTTTCATAGAGTAAGGACGTGATATGAAGGAAAGATGGTCAAATTTATTTAAAAAACATTATCATTCATTTTAGGCATCCTAGAGTAGTAAATGGTACTAATATATAAGAAATATAGATATAAAAATATGATAATAAAATTAATTTGGTTTTAAGGATACAATCCATATAACTCCCCTCATTAATTTTTCTTTATAGAAAATATTGAAGAGAATTGAGATTTTAACAAAATTGCATACCTCAAGAACAAAATTACTTCATATAAATTCAATATCATATATAAAAAATATATTATTTATATATATATATTCTATAACCATATTCGTATATAACATACTATTTATAATTTGTTTATAATTTCTAATTATACTTTCCTTAATAACATCTTAAGTAAAATGATATTTATTGTAAAATTTTGTTTATTTTGCATTAATATTTTCACTTGATGGTTGTCATAATTGTACATATATTATGGTTTCATCATTTAAATAATATTTATAAAAATATATTTTTATATTTATTAATTATAGACAATTTTACGACCGTTTATAAAAAATAGTGGTAAAAAATGAATTACATCACTACTAGGAGATAATAGTTTGTACATATCCATGCTTGATGTTTTCACTTTTTGATTTTCCATATCCCATCCCTCCAATGGTTCCCCTCCATGTGTGGATATTAAATGAGAGATTAAATGACCATCGAGTAACACCACCAGTAGGCCCTTGGTTGGTGACTAGTACCAAGTGTATAACAAAATAAAAAATTAGAGGCATTAAACTCCATAAAATAATAGTTTCAAGATATATGATATCGATGATAAATCAAATCCATGACATAAAATAATATTAAATTAACCAAAAAACACCCCATAATGAATTTATAAAAATTAAACATTATAAGAATCTCCAAATAAATAGCCAAAAAAGATAATATAATCTAGAGACACAACAAGAGTCCAAAGGTATGTTCTAGTAATGTCCATCACTGTCTATAAAGTCCACCTATAAACCTAAATTTAATTCTATATTTAGTATGAGAATACAAGTATAATAAGATGTATACTAGAAGTATATAATCCAAATATTAAAAAGGAATACTAAGGCACCTGTGAGAAAATAGTAGAACCATCAACACATAAATAGATCAACTAACCAATCTCATATTAACTATGGCTTACATACTAATTAATAAATCCAAAATATAATAAAATAATGTTAATAATATCAATGATTTGGTACCCATAAACACTCTTTGATTAATTAGATTCTATCTCACCCCAATGATGTATGTATTATTGGTCCTACTTATTCTATATCACAACCATCCTACAAAAACATTGGTTATCACATCACTTACCACACATTGTCACATGGTTCATCACACAATACCACATTACTTCCTTCCTTCAGAAACTTATGTCCTCCCATCACATCAAATATCTTAACTATAGTATTATAAAATACTAAACATGAAGGACATAAAACTCATACCCTCCTCCTACCATGCATGCACCCCACCATAAACAATCTCATCATCTCATAATAAATATTAACAATTAATTTTTTTTTATTTTGGAAATAACATCTTTTTCATGTAATTATCACATTGAAAAGATATTAAGTAAGATAAAGTGTCCATCCATCCATTATCACCACTAGGATGAATGGATAAAACCCAATAAAACTGTTGGGTTTCAGCACCATGTTCTCAATATGGGTAGGGAGTTTATATAAAATCACATGTAAATAAAATTTATAGATAATATAATATTATTCAAGACTAACCTATGTGCTCAGAATTATAGAATCAATATAAATCACTAAATCACCACATCTCCACACAAACTCTATCACATTCCTTTCAACCACTAAATTCATGACACTACACAGAAATCCACAAGCCACCTTTCACAATTAAAATTAAACAATTTTCTAGATTTCACATTACCAACCAATTTCATTTAAACAACCGATTAATTTTATATTTCCTACCTAATTATTTCATATTTAACATCAACCAATTTATCCAAACATCCCATTTCAACCCAACATTCACTATCTATTTCAATTTAAATATTAATTATCTATTTCAACCCCTCAAACATTTCATATTAAAAATTTATAATTTTTTACCTTTATTGCCTGACAATCTATAATAATGTAGCATAATAAAATATACCCAATATAAAAACAACATCATAATAATTTTACCTCCTTTTATTCCAATAATCCTTATATGTCTACCATCATACATCACTGTCACTATCCACCACAACCACCACATATCACAACATTATCTATATATGAACACATCAAATCCACCTTCAAAATTATTTCTCAACTACTTTCCCTTAAAAATTATCACATATCATGTCAATAAATATCATAACATATCCTCCCCACATTATAATTAAACATCAACATTTGAAAACACTAATAAACCACAAAAAAAATCATCTCCATGTACCCGAGACACACATCAGTACACATTTCAGATGACACGAACAAGTTTTTTTCAAATTTATAATGGAATATTTTCAGAAATTCCACTTCTTTATTTTATGATCACAATCACATAATCAATATCCACATGTGCAATCAAATTTTTTATCTAAAAATATGTAGTTAACCATTTATTCATGGTGGAATATATAACAACACAACTCTTTATTACATAGTTAAACATGATTTATTACATAAACATCACTTGATAAAATATAGATGCCCTAGAGATCTAGTGTATTTGGGGATTAATATAACTAATAAAAACATAAAACAATAATTTAAACATATTTATTGAAGAATTTCCTTATATGACCACCACATTCCCATGTACTTAGCATTGCATTGGATAACCTGAGGATATGCATAAGAAAAGGGTTAGCTATAAAGCCCAGTAAGGGAATAAACATGAAAAACACATGTAATACAATAAATGTTAAAAAATAGGCATATAAATGAGCACAAGAGAAGCATGAGCACAAACGAATGATAAATCATGATAATCATAACATGGAGATGTGGCAACAACACTTAACATTGAATTAAAATGACCTAAGGCTCATTGATCATGGAGCATGATTAAACCCTTATTTAGAATGAAGGATGAGTAAACTATAATTACACTAGAATTATCATGAGTCGACAACCATTTCACAAGAGGTATCATGATACTTTACTTTACCCAATGCATTGGAGCGCTATCAGGGCACACCCTTCTTAATCATTTCATTTCACGCATAAGTGTGCCACATAGATCATACAAATAGATTCATTAACATAATAATGAATTCCACGAATAAGATATGTGTAATACATAAATTTAATTTCTCAATCAACAAGTTATTGTGAATAAAGGTGAATACCCATGATAGAGGAGTGGGTATTGAATTCACTACACAATGATTTTTGCATCAAAATTTTGGTGTAATTTTGGCACTATAACGATGTCAAATAGAAATTCGTAAAATGGGATTATGAGAGTGAAAGGGGTATCTCACAATTTTTACATAAAATGAACAGTAAGGAGATCAGGGGACCTAATATACCAATATTTGGAATTGAATTTTGATGAATAATATAAACGAATTTCATGAATGTAAATGAGGAGAGGGAAATTTCTTATGGAATTTCGACATGGTAACAGGTGCACATAAAAGGAATTAATGAGAGATAAATGGGTATTATAACCACTAAAACATGAATATGTAATTATGGGAGAGGTTATAAATCATACCCCAATATTTATAATTTAAAATAAAAGAGAATAATAATATTAAGAAACATGGATAAAAAGAGGGAGGAAAGAATACCTTACATAGAAGTATGATCTCAAAGGCTTGGGTGGGGATTGAGGGAAGTTTATTGGGAGCTTAGGGAACCTTGGTATGATTATAGAGAGAGGAGGGAAGGGGTTGGACGAAATATAAAGGCTTTGAGTGAAGAGGAAGTGGGATCATGTGTGGGTTTATATAGGAAATGAGATGGAAATCTTTATTTTTTAACTTTGGGACACCTCGCATTAAACTAATAACAATCACAAACCAGCCCATGGTTTTTGCCCGTGGGTTTTCCAAAGTAGAGGAGAAAACAATATTTTATATGGGAAATGTACTAAATTCTTAAAATAATAGGGTTTCTTATATGGAGGTGAGTCACACTCTCAAGGAAAAAAATTTAAAAAGTCAAAATGTTATATAAGTCTTGAAAGGTCCACTATAGAATTATAAATTAAATCAAAATACCCAAAATCACATTATTTTAATGGTAAAACATATATTGTATGATTATAATGTTTATATTATTTTATTACATCACTATTTGGTAATTATGATGTCATAAAACACATTATATATTTAAAAGGTATTTAATTTTTATCCAAAAAATTGATTGTGTGAGAAAATTATGAAAAATTAACCATTGGTTAATTTCAGCATCCTGATTCCAAAAATAATATTCATTTTATCTAAATAATTTTCTAAAAATGTGAATTTTTACTTTTAAAATAAAAAACTGACATTTATCAAAAATTCATGGGTTTTGACAAAAACAGCTTTCAATCCTTCCTAAAAATTACAATTGCATTAATAAAATTATAGTATCATTTATAATTAATAAAGTGTAATTTAATCGTAATAATAATAATTCATGAAAATGTTATTTAATTCAAAAATCCATTAATTAGCCAAAATAGATTTCTTATTTGAATATTAACTAAAAATACTATTTTCTCTTTAAAAACTATATACAAAGTAATAATAATAAAATGGATGTATACTTATTATTATATACAAAAATAATGAAAATATTCATAGTTCTATGGTATTTTAACATAAGACCTTATAAAACCCTATTAATAACTAAGGGTACGGTGTGTAATGGTGACAGACTCATGGGGTGGCTCAGATAACATTGCTCGAGTGTTAATCTCTATTAACATCCACTTCTCTAGTAGTTAGTTCCGCTCCAGCATACCATGTTAAAGCTCAGCTTGGTCTTGGTCAAGAGAAAATCTAAATTATGCCCCCTCTGTTCTGATGGATGAAAAATGGGCTTCGTACGAGGAAAGTCTACTAGATGAGGCCATCAATTCCTTTGTCTGAATAAATTGGATTTGTTGAAGCCCTATATTTATTCTAATAATGTGATCACTGTTCAACGACTATATTAGAAACAGTCAAAATTACTAACAGTATATTAAAATCCAAAAAAAAAATACCAAGGAAGTTCATATGATCTATATACCCATAATAATCCATTTAAATATATCAAGAGTAATTTTCATTAATGCATTTTTGAGTAGTCACAATCGGCCCCCTTAAGAAATTTCTCCCTCAAAATTTCATTTTAATTTCTAAGACATAAACATGTGCATGTACTTTTCCATTATTTTCTCGATGACATCTTCATTCATTCTTGTTATCATTAACTTCATGTAGAAAGGGTTCATGCATCACATTGGTACCTCACGATATTTTCAAAATCATCTACTTCATTTTCTTTAAAACACCTCATGTGTCTTGTTTTATATCGATGGATGCATTGAAAAGTCATTTAAAAGTTAATTATTATATATAAATTTAAAATATATTATTGAAATAGTTTTTAAAAAAAATACCTTACTAATTCACCTTCAAATATTTCAAAATAGGGATTTGGTAAATCTATTTTTCTATTTCCCAAGAAGCAAAAATCTATAAATTGACACATATAAGAAGCTTTGAGGTCTCTCTCTTTCATAACATCTAGAAAATCTTTTAGTGCATCAAAATTTTCAAATAAAGAGAAGAATTTGAAAAGACCCTGATTTTACTTCCCATGCATAGCATGGTAAGAAAGTTGAGAGAGAAATATTACCCATTATACTATAGTGGATCCTTGAATGAATCTTGCAATGGTAGAGGTATTGGATTCATCATAAATTTGTTTCCATGTAACTTGAATATTTGATAAATTTTCAATGTCATTTGAGCATTATTTCAAGATGATCTCCCCATGTAGTTCTTTAGAAAGGGATCGAAGAGTTCTTCAAGATATTCCTCCTTCCATATTTTATCTATGAAAAAGGAAATACAATTATAGGGTTATAATACTTAGCTATTGTTCATAAAAAGGAAACTTTTATCATAACAGGATAAAGATGTAAAGTAAAAGTGTATCTTAACTTGTGATACCCTATGTTTGAATCTAGGTTTTCCTAAATCCATTTCATAACATATATTATTATATGATTTTTTATTCCCTTAATAATGCATTATACTAAGATTATGAATTTACAAAATCATATCCCCTAGGAGGGTCATAACCAAGAGAAAAACAAGGCTCGTTGTTATGTACCAGGATACCCTTGGTCAAAACTGAAACTCCTTATCGGAGTTTTCAGTCAAAGGTACATATGTTCTTGAGCCGCCTCTACCTCCTCAATTCCAGAAATGGATTTATTTTCTTGATAAAACACTTAGTCAATAATCACAAAAATGAAGGGGTGTTTTTTATACTTATTCTAGATACTAAGGCTTCACTAGGGTTTTATAAACCTAGTCCCAAAAATAACAAAACCTATCCTCTAATACCAACTATAACAACCCTGCTCTTTATTACACAAATAAAGATCAATTATTACATAAAATTCACTTGATAAAACATAGAGGATCAGGATTTCTAGTGTTTTTCTGTCTTGTGATAACTAAATAACAACTTAAAACATGAAATACAACATCTTTATTGAAAACATCATTTACCTGACCACTACATTCCCTCAAACTTATCATTCCATGGGATAACCTGAGGACATGCATAAGAAAAGGGTGGAATATAATTCCAAGTAAGGGAATAAACATGGAATAACACGTGGAATACAATACGTGTTAGACAATAGGCATATCAATGGAGCACACGATAAATATGAACATAAATGCATGATAAAGCATATTAATCACAACATAGAGATGTGACAATAACACTAAACAAAAATTATCATGAGCCAAGAATCATTGAACATGGAGAAAGAGTAAACCGTCATTGCACATGTGGAACATGTATACCCTTGTTTCACTGGAATTAGTATGATTCTACACACATTTCACATGACGTATCATGATACTGTACTTTACCCAATGCATTGGAGCGCCATCAGGGCTCACCCTTCTTAATCATTTCATTTCATAAATAAGTGTGACACATAGATCATACAACATGGATTCATTAACATCACACTTCATTACACAAATAATATATGTAGAATACATAAATTTTTGTCTACAATAAACATGTAAATGAGCATAAAGGTGAATAACCTTGATAGAGGAGTGGGTATGGTATTCACTACACAGTGATTTTGGCATAGAAATTTTGGTGTAATTTCGACAGCATGACGACGTCAAATAGAAATTATTAAAATGGGTTGATGAGAGTGAAATGAATATCTCAACATTTATACCTTAAATAGATAGTAATGGGATAATGCGACATAATATACCAACATATGGAATGTATTTCAGATGCATAATTTAAATGATTTTCTTGAATGTAAATGAGGAGAGAGAAATTCCTTATAGAATTTCGGCATGGTAACATGTGTACATGGGAGGCATTAATGAGAGAGAAAATTGATATATAATAATTAAGAAATTAAGAGGTCAGTATGGGGGAGGTTATAAATCATACACCAACATTTATAATTGAAAATAAAAGGGGAATACAATATTAAGAAACATGGATAAAAAGAGGGAGGAAGGAATCCATTACTTGTATGTGTGATCCCAAAGGCTCGGGAGGGGATTGAGAGTGGATTTTTGGGATCTTGGGGAACCTTAGGAGGATTCTAGAGAGATTAGGCCGGGGTTTTGAAAACTACACTGGTTTTTAGTGAAGACGAAGTTTGAACTTGGGTGGGTTTATATAGGAAAAGAGAAGAAATTCATTATTATTTACGTTTGGGACACCTCAAATTAAACTAATCAAAACTAAAACCCAACCCATGGTTTTTGCCCATAGTTTTTCCAAAGGGGAGTGGAAAAAATATATTTTATAATTGGAATGGATGAACTTCTTAAAATAACAGGGTTTCTTTTTTGGAGGTGAGTCACACTCTCAAGGAGAACATTTTAAAAATACAAAATGTTTTATAAGTTATGAAGGGTCCACTAATGCTTTGTAAAATAAATAAAAAAACACAAAATCACATTAAATTAATGGTAAAATATATATTTGCCGAGAATAATGTTTATAGTAATTTATTACATCACTATTGGGTCAATAGGACGTCATAAAACATATTATATATTTAAATGGTATATAATTTTTAACCAAAAGTTTGACTATATTTCAAAATTGTGAAAAATTTACTGCTGGATAATTTTGACATAATGATTCAAAAAATAATATTCATTTTATCTAAATAATTTTATAAATATGTGAATATTTATTTTTTAAAAAAAATACCAAAATTTAACGAAAATTCATGGGTTTTGACAAAAATAGATTTCATACCTTAATAAAAATTACACATGCATTCATAAAATTACAGGATAATTTATATTTAATAAAAATCAATTTAATAGTAATAATAATATTTTATTAAAATATTATTTAATTGAAAAATACATTAATTCATCAAAATAGATTTCATAGTTGAATATTAACTAAAATTACCTTTTGCGATTTAAAAACTTTTTACAAAGTAAAAAAATAAAATGGAGGTATATTCATTATTATATACAAAAATAAAGCAAATTTTTATAGTTCTAAGGTCTTGTTACATAACCCCTTATAAAACCCGCATATGACCAAAGGGTAATGTGTTCAATGGTGATAGACTCCTGGGGTGGCTCAGATAACATCGCCCGGGTGGTAATGTCTGTTAACGTCCACTTCTCCCGTAGTCGGTTCCTCACAATATTAACGTGTTCAAGCTCAATTTGGGATTGGTCAAGATCGAATACCAATGACGCCACCTCTTTTCTGAGCTCTAACAAATGGGCTTCATACGTGGACTGTCTACAGGATGAGGCCATTACTTCCATTGTCTGAGTAAATTGGATTTGTAAAAGCCCTATATCTATACAAATCATGTGATCTTTGTTCAATAGATATATTAGCAATGGTCAAAATTACTAATGGTATTTTAAAATCCTAAAAAATAATACCATGTAAGTGCATATGTTTTATATACCCATAATAAGGATTTTAAATAGATCGAGAGTAATTTTCA